>JAAGEH010000392.1:19728012-19804946 GCA_011751065.1 Lasiurus cinereus
TATATATATATATATATATATATATATAACTATATGTATTATGGGCTGAATTGTTTGTCCTAAATTCATATTTTAAAGTCCTAACCCCCCACTACCTCAGAATGTGGTTGTATCAGAAAATAGGGGTGACTAAGAAGGCCTGGACAAATTTTGACAAATAAAGAGACACAAACACATACACACAGAGGACGACTTGGTGAAGACTCAAGGAGAAGACAACCGACTACAAGCCCAGGAGGGAAGCTTTAGAAGGAATCAACCAAAGTGCCAAAACCTTGATATTTGACTTCTATACATTAGAACATGTTTTTGCTTACAACTAAACAAAACCTTATAGTTGAAAAAGAGGCTAAATAGCACAGGCTCAGAGGGGCTGCCTCGAAGCAGGAGGTCTAACAAAGGTGTCACATTAGCACTGATCATTTTTGAATATGCAGCAAAGTTAGGTGATCCTTTTATATTTTTTATGCCAAAGGAGTTTTCTAAGGCCTAATGAACAGATTAGAAAGCATGGTAGATATTCCTTCCTGTGCAGTAACTCACCAAATGAATGTGCCCTCATGAAATTAGATCAGTAGGGAGAAGATGGGGAGTACACCTGCCTAACATACAGTTTGAAAACTCCCCAGACATTTGCATCTTGTGGGACCATGGAAAAGCAGTGGTCTACGCAAAGATCTGCCATTTTCCTGATGTTTGGAGACTGTTGTGTCCTGGGCCCATATAAGAACCATCTGTCTTATGATTTGCATCCTCCTCAGCCCCTGCCTTGGGGTTTATAAGTGTGGAAAGAAAAAATGGGTGCTCTGTTACAGGCCAGGCCTATCTGAGCCACAAGCACAGGGCACTGGGTATAAGCAGAGCCTGAGCTCATAAGGGTGATATCTTTGTGGCTCCCCAAAACCTTGCTGAGCCTCTCTTCATCTAAGCCAAGCATGTCAAACTCGCAGCCCCTGGGGGCCGCATTCAGCCCACAACAAATCTTTTTGTGGCCTAGCCAATATAAAGGTATATAAGAAATGTTTTAATAAAAATTTTGTAACTTAATTTTTATAATATCTTGGTACACATAATCTATAATAATAGAAGCTTAATATGTTAATTAGACTGGACATCCTTCCAGACCATCTTCTGGACAAAGCCGGGGCTGTGAGGGAAGCCCTGGTCCTGGGTGCCTGCTGGCAGCCTGGTCCGGGTGCCAGAAGGAAATCGGTGCTGGCAGCCAGGGGAAGGAAGGCCTATTCTTGCACAAATTTTGTGCATGGGGCCTCTAGTTATTAATAATGAACTACAATGTTTGCTAGTGATTGATTATTATAATCGTGTTGCATTCATTGCCCTTAAGCACCTTACTGGCAGGCTCACCATTTCTCTCCACTAATCCTAGCAGCGAATATTTTAGCAGCCGATTGCCATGCCATTAGTCTTAAACTGACTTGTTTGGTGTGGGCAACAGAAAATACTTTGATTTCAAAGAACAAGAAAAATAGGTTTATTTGTGTTACACTTACCAATTTGTGCAGTTATTCAGTGTCTGGTAAGTTAATTTTCAAGAAAAAATATTAATTTTTATTAAAATGTTTTATTATTTTATGTTAACAATTACTCATTAATTTCAGCTTTTCGTATTAAGCATGTTTCTATTGAAATAAACGTATGTCTCTATGAAAATTGAAGCTTTTTTTTCTGTGGCCCACATAAATTTAAATCTTTATTTGGTCCATGTTCGCCTTTGAGTTTGACATGCTTGCTCTAAGCCATCAGAACTCCTCTGTGGTCCTTGGAAAGGTCCACCTGTGCTGATGTTATTAGAAGGCCATGCACTGCAAGAAAAGCATTGAGCATTGTGCCCCACACATGGAAAGCAATCAGTCAACAATAACATTAACCATTATTAATGCATATTGTACTTGCCATCCTTCTTACTTAAGCTATTTTAACTTTGGTATTTGGGTCCCTTATTCAGCTTAATCATGGTAGCTTCAAAAATGTTTGTGAAATCATTAAGAGTAGGACAACAGGAATTTTCTTTTTAACATTATAGTGTTACAAAGTAATGTTTGCTTTGCACGGTAGTGTGGGACTGGCCAAGCTGAAACTGTGTGAAGCAATCTTAATAATAATGATCAATGATCAATAAGATTCTTTCCTGAATTTCAAAATTTCGTCAAAACATTAAGAACTCTCTTATCATTGGTTATAAACATATAAGGAAAATTGTAAAATAGCAAAATGAATATTAACTTAGCATACTATAAAACATTAGAAATACTGAGAAATAATGTTTTATTTATTTGTTAAAATTTTCCAGAGTTTTAAACAATACTTTTTTATTATAAAGCTTATAGTATGGACCAAGCACCTCTTCTATGCCTTATTGAATTGTCATACTCCTTTCTAAATCTGGGTCATCTTTCAACATTCAATTTTTACACTTTCAGTGCCATGAAATATCTCCAAGAGTTCCTTTAATATGAGCTGATTTTTGCAACATCTTCATCCTTTTTGTCACAACCACTTTCCTCACTTATTTCAATAGTTTCACTAAGTTCGTCTGGCTGTATATGTAGAATCTCTCAAATAACAGCAGCATCAGCGGTTATTACTTTAAAACTCTGTTTACGTCTGTTTAAACTTCCACTTCCAGCCTTATCACTTTTTGTTTCTCTCTTTTGATTATCCATTTCTGTAAAATGTCACGTGTGTTTATCACTGGGAGACAAGAGGCCACACAGCTACATGCTTTGCTACCTGTGTGTGAACTGATAACAGATGCACAGTGACCAGTCGCCCACGGACTCTGAAGAAAGTGACAAGATTGGTCCCTGGTCTTGAAGCATGTCTGTAATTTACGTAGTGACCTGAGGCCTGGGGAGCAAGCAGCAGAATTGTACTTGATGAATTACATAGAGTTAAGGTACTGTAGCACTGGATATTGGAACCGTGTTTTGGGGGGTTGGTCTTATTTAACTCCCGTTACCATGGTTACCATGGAGTAACTGAAATTCGTGCATCTGGGAAATGTGTGAGGGGGGACTGCCTGTATATTCATTCCATCGTGTGATGTGTGCCTGATGGAACAGTATAAATGAGCTTTTCTATTATTCTTGACCTTCAAGAATAAAAGTTCTTATTGATGGCACCATGCATGAATGAGCTTTATGCCTCCAAGAAATGGCATTTTCAACCCCCCTATTCAAATCTATTGCTCAAAAGGCATCTGAGGGCAATTTGTTTCCCTGAGGCTTTCTATAGATGTGTCTGTGCTATGCTACTCAGAGTGGGTTTCTGGATGGTGACTGAGCATGGGAGCAAGGTTTAGAGTTAAAGAGGCTGAAGGCTTTCCCAGAAAATTCAGTATGTTCATGTGCATCATGATGGTCCTGTTATACATCATGTTTCCCAGATTCTGAACTGCTATCATTTTAAAAGTGTCATTGGTTAATAACAGCTTTATGGGAAATACCTATTCTGCTAGGGCTGCCATAACAAAACCCCAGAGGCTGGGAGGCTAAGCAGCAGAGGTTTATTTTTTTCACAGTTCTGGAGGCTGGAAGCAAGTTCAGGTACAACAAGCAGATTGGTTTTCCTGAGGCCTCTGTCCTGGTCTTCCCTTTGTATGCACATCTCTTAGTGCCTGAATGTCTTCTTTTGAAGACACAAGTCAGATTGTATATAGGGCCTACACTAACAGTCTCCTCTTAACTGAATAAGCTCTTTCAAGGCCTTCCCTCCAAATGTACTACACTCTGAAGTATTAGGGTTTAACGTATGAATTGAGAGAAAGGGACATAATTCAGCCCATAAGAGGAAGTAAGGAAACATAGCACACTAATTATAAAATGAATTCCGATTTTAGAAATTTAAAAGAACTAGAAAAAAAAATGATTGATAGAATCAAGGAAATGTACTAGCATACACTATTTATCAATATTTAACTCTGCAAATATTGACAGTTTTTTCATCAATCATCTCATTAGTTGGTATTCTTTGGATCATATTTAATATAAAATATTGAATGGCTGATAAATAGGCAGTAAGAAATAACATCCTCATTTTTATAAAATATTGAGAAATTTATTTACTACAATAAGATTTGGTTTGGGAGCTACTGTGACTAAATATGTTCCTAGAAAAATTACCGCAATCATCAGAGGGGTAAACTCTTGGTCTTCAAGTACAAGTTTAAGGGCTCCTTTACTGTTGTCACTTGCAGAATATTCCTCTCCAATGGATGTGATCCCTTCCTTTCATGATCCTTACTTACTCTGTGGGCCTGATTAGTGCTAAATCTAATTTCACCAGTCAGGATTCTTTGATTTGCACATGTTCCTCCTCCCAACTTGGAATGTCCCTAGCTTCCTAGTATAGTTCTCCTAAACCCTGGTGAGGGACATCTGCAGGACCTCCCCTGCCACTCAGTTATGCTCAATCTGGAACTCCGCCCAATGAGGTGGAGGCAGTGGCCAATGCATGAATACTCCTGTCACTCATCCTTCAGGCAGATAATTCTGAGATGCACTCCAAATACACCAGCAATATCTTTCTCCAGGCATCTGCCTTGGTGGCCAATGTGATAATACCTCTTTGTATTGACTTTTCCTGCTTCCTTCACTCCACTCCCTGGTCCCTTTTCCCAAATAAACTATTGCCTGTAACACCCTACTTTTGGGGAAACCCAGGCTAAGGCAGATGGACTCTCATTACTGGCCAGGCCCAAGTCATAGGCCTTTACCTGGGGTCCCAGTGGGAGTGGGATAGGATGAGGTGCTATGGTTAGAGTGGGGAAGGCTGGATGCCCAGTGGAAAGGAGGGCTGTTTCCAGATGCAGAGTGGAAACAGCTGCACAGGCCCAAATCAGCAGGAAACAAGAGGGAGGAGGAGTATCCACTACATATAATGGCTGTGAGCAGTGGTGGGAACCAGACGCCTAGGAACATGCTTTACTGAATGGTCAGGCTGGAGGTTCGCCTACAGTAACGCCAACGTGGTACTTAGCATTCCTTCTGTGTTCCACCCATTAGGATGCAAGACAGCCACGTCTCCCAAATTTTCAGGCCCCAGAACACACTTATGAAGACGTAAGACTATTATTTTCATGATAAAGATGGAAAACCAAGGCAAAGTGAATAATTGAGCTTCCCAAACCAGAAAAGAAAGTCGCTGCTGAGTCTGGGATTACATGTGGGCTTCCTGCCCAGGCAGTTGAGCCCCACCTTTTACTGGAACCAACCCCAGGGAAGAAGTTCGCTGGTTTCCTGGAAGGCAGAGGTTTGCTCCTGCATGCCCCTTGCAGGGCCTCTATCTGGGTGCAGCCAGGACAGGGCTGCAGTTGGTACGCCTAAGAAAAGGGAGGGGAGAGAAACCACTCTGAGTGAGCCGGGTTGGGATCAGCCACGTCATTGCTCACCTGCTCACCGGGTCCCAGGACTTGCCACCGGAGAAGTCTTTTTGACTCTGTCCATGGACACCAGAGGACAGAGCAGAACTCATTTCTCTTCAGACTTGAGTCATGCTAACATACTATTCTTAAAATAAAAATCAAAATGCAAAAGAAAACGACCCACTCTTTAGCTATTATTTTTTATGCGTTGGTGAAAAGCATGATTTTCAGGAGGAATTGTCTCCACTCAGAAATCTCTGTGAAATACAGACCAAAACAGGCTTCGGTGACTTTTGTTGTTTTTTCTGATGGTGGTTTTGGTTTGCTTTCAGTCCTTGGGCTGTGTACTTAAGGAGAATAAATAGGGGGTTAAACTGTGTTTGGCATTTGTTAATGGAAGTTACATAGGTTACTACTTTCTTTGCTACTATGGAACTCTGTGGGCCATGTACTGTATTCACCCTTTTGCAGATGAGCAAACTAGAGCTTAGAGAGAATCTGTCACATGAGCAGCACTGGGCAAGTTGAGAGAAAACCAGCCCCCCACCCTGGCTGTGCCTGACCCCCAAGCCAGTGCTGCTCATGTGCCTCACTGTGCCTCCAGGTGTCCTAACTACACCTGGTCTGGCTTCCCCCTTCTCACACTGCACTGTTGACCCACACAGCGGACACGCTGCACACCTTCTTTGGGGCTGAGGCAACAAGAATACCAATCATGACATCATGGACTTGTCATGTTTTTTTCAAATGCATTTTTTCCTAGTTTTTATTATTCAAGGTGTACCAGTTAATAATGCAGATTTTCCCCAGTAGATGGAATTGATAAATATGCAATTTGATATGTATGCTATTTTGTTGTATTGACAGCAAGCTTCAAAACTTCATATGTCAAGTGTTCTGAAGGTGTTAACATCATAGATATTTTTACACTTAAAAATGTCGAATTTTGTGCCAAAAAAAGAGCCATTGTGGGAAGTTTTAATTCATTACTTTATTTGGAAGACAAGTGCTGCCAAAAGGTATTGTATACTTCAGGAAGTTTATGGTGAACACGCTCCATTTCAAGATATTTGTGAACACTGGCTTAAATGCTTTAAAAGTGATGATTTTGACGTGAAAGACAAAGAGGATCAGGCCAACCAAAAAAATTTGAAGACCAACAATTACAAGCATTATTGGATGAAAATGCATGTCAAACTCAAAAACAACTTGCAGAAAGATTAAACGTTGCTTAGCAATTTCCTATTGTTTACAAGCAATGGGAAAGATTTTAAAGGAAGGAAAATGGGTGCTACATCAACTGAATGAAAGACAAATGGAAAACCGAAAAGTCGTCAGTAAAATGTTGCTTCAAGGACACTAAAGAAAGTCTTTTTTGCATTGAATTGAGACTGGCAATGAAAAGTGGATTTATTTTGAGAATACCAATGCACAAATTCATGGGCTGATCCAGGTCAACCATGAACATCAACTGCAAGGCCAAATCACTTTGGAAAGAAGACAATGCTCTGCATTTGGTGGTATCAGGAGGTGTGGTGCATTATGAGCTTCAAAAACCAGGTGAAACTATTAATACTGATTGCTACCAACAACAAATAATCAGTTTGAACCACGTTTTGACTGAGAAACGACCAGAATGGGCCAGAAGCCATGGCAAGTAATTTTGCTTCATGATAACGCACCATCACACATTTCGAAACCAGTTAAAGACACGTTAAAAGATCTTGCCTAGGAAGTATTAACCCACCCGCTGTATTCACCAGACCTTGCTCCTTCAGTTTACCACTTGTTTCGATTGATGACACATGCACTCTCTGAGCAGCACTTCAAAATATATGAAGAAGTGGAAAATTGGGTCCCTGAATCATTTGCCTCAAAACAAGAAAAGTTCTATTGGGACAGTATCCACAAATTACCTGAAAGATGGGGGAAATGTGTAGCTAGCAATGGACATTACTTTGAATAAAGCACTTTTGATGTTTTTCTTGAAGTTATCGTATTTTCTTTGATTACAAAATTCACATTATTAACCAATACACCTAATAGATGTCAACTTTTCCTCCTTCCTCAAAATCTTCATACACACACACACACACACACACACACACACACACACTTGGGTAGGAGAAAGTAGATTCAGGAAACAGCAGAAGTACATGATAAATCCGAGTGACTGTATGCATAGTTAGGCTATACTAACAAAGTACCATAGACTGGGTGGCTTATAAACAACAGAAACAGTTCTTACAGGTCGGAGGCTGGGAGTGAGGTCAGGGTGCCAGCAGGGTTAGGTGAGGGCCCTCTTTCGAGGGTCTCAGACTTCTTGTTGTGGCAGAAGGTGGATGAGAGAGCTCCCTGGGTCCTCTCATAAGGATGCAACCCCATTCATGAGCACGCTCTCCTCATGACCCAATCACCCCAAAGGCCTCACCTCCTGATACTGGGGGTTGGGTTTCAAGGTATTAATTTTGTGAGCAACACAAACATTCAGTCCATTGCACCCATCTCATTGGTTCTAGAAGGAACATTTTCTCATACCTTAACCATGTATAATCTCTGTGTCTACACTTGCTTTCAACTAAGCAGCTCATGTCATAGTTATCATTCCCACTGACTGAGCATCAAAGCTCAGGGAAGACAATTGTGGAACACTTTTAAAAGTAACATGGCCTACGGCTTTACCAGAACTCTCCTGGAAGTGCTTGGTGACTCACAGGACAATGGTGTCTGGAAAAACTTGGATTTCCAAGAGCGACTCCAGAAAGGTGAATCCTAGATGTAATGCAGTTTTAGTCACACCTCAACCAAGTTGTTAGCCTCCATTTTCTTTCTGTGTTTGCAGGAGATTGAGTGACATATGGTTTAAAAATTCTATGTCCAAATAGGTCTAAAAGAGCTATTTTAATACATTTAAGATAAAAATTTTAAGTGCTAAGAAAGCATTGTGACACTTATTTAGTGTTCCATGAAATAGCAGTGTGTCTGACACAAGTGAAGTTTTAGGTTCCATGAAATGCGGTAGGATTCATGTTTTATGTTTCAATAGCCACCAATCTGTTTCTAATGTATTCCTGGTGAAGTATGTGAGCCATATTGCCATTAAACTATTTTCAAAATCTCATGGAATCCTGCCAATGGTTTTAAACTGAGCTCTAAAACTCTCTTGCTCTTGGGAAGGGAAGTTCCAATATTGTAAGGCTACATTTCTGGGTATATTTTTTGATAAGTTTTTGTTAATCCTATCATTTGTCTAAAGCATAATAATAATCATAATAGTAATTATGATTATTATTTAAATGAAAGAAAAGCAAAATGCTTGCATCATAAATTGTGCCATCCAGAGAACAACAATTCAGCTGTGCAAAGTGAATGTAGCTGACAAAAGCACTTCACTTCAAAGTCTCGCCTTTTTGCTCCTGCATTGACCAACTCGCCAGGAGTTCCCTTGGTCATGTCTCATGGGTGTATTTATTAATGTATTTAAATAGAAACTTTAACTTTACCATAGGTGCTTTTAGAAAAACACTAATATCATAAAAATATTTCAACCTTAAATTACTTCCCACCCACCTCAAGTTCCATGCAGTTCATATCTGGGCATAAAGAGAAATCAATATATTAGTCTAGCTTGAAAGCCAATGGACTTTGGTTTCGTCACACATTTAGAGATAACAAATGTCCCATAAAACAGGCCCATTCTTTCCTCCTTGCACCATTCTTTGCAGGTCCATGCAGCCATTATGTCAGACTGATAGCTGCTTCTAGGCTAGGAGGAAACTGTCTTTCCAAGAAAGCAGGATGCAGAATCCCCAATTGTGTTTAATCCCCGGCATTAAACACTTCTCTCTCCTACACCCAGTTCCCCAATCTGCGATCTGGTGCTTGGTGGGCCTTTCAAACAAGCACTGAAGCAAAGGTCCTCAGGGTCCTCCTCTCTGCCTATCATGGCAGGAGACAGGCTCTTCCTTCCATAGACACTCTCCTCCCTGCTGGCCTGGAGCCTCTGGGGATCCAGGTTGAGGCCAGAGTTTTCTCCCAATATCCCAATACCTTAAGAGGGAGAAGGTGGCTTCTCTGCTTAAAACCTTCACATGGTGCCCCATTTCCCTTAGGGTAAGGTTCAAAGTCCTAACTCGGCTTCCAAAATCCTCATGATCTCCTCCAGCATCTGTGAATCTTCTGTCCTGTACTCTCTGTCCTTTGGCCCCTGAATCACTGCTTCTGCATATGGTTCAGTTCCCCAGATTTGTCAATATGCCCTGGATCCTTGGTCTCTGCACAAGGCCTCGAGTAGGCTCAAATGGCTTTTAGAGAGTCCTGCAAGTGCACCGCCCCAAATCTCATTGTTTTGATGGGAAAACACATTTCAAACCAACTTCAAACCCACACTTACAGCTGTAAGCTAAGGCCTGTGCAGATTTTTTTAAAACAAATCCAGTTATATCAGAGGACTTTGGGCCTGGCAGCTAAACCCTTCCTCCTGTAGGACCCCTTTTAAGAGCTTTGGAATTCCCACAGGGAAGTGTGACCCATTGTGTGCCTGCCTTGTTTGACAATAGATCTGGGCAAATGCTGAACTGGAAGAGTGCAAATTCTCAGGGGCCACCAGCCAGCCAGCTAGCACCAGGCTCTGAAGCAATGGTAAGGGCCACACCCACTCCCCTCAAAAGACAGCTGAGGCCAGCGCAGGCTCCTGTTCTGGCAGGGGTGAATAGGTATGAAATTGGCATTTATAAGTAGTGCTTTTCATTGTATGGCGTCTGTGAGTTCCCACCTTCTTTCTGATCTTGGCAGGACACCTTCCCTTCCCTGTAGTTCAAACAGGTGTCAGAGCCTTGGCTGCGCCCCCAGATCTCTGATGCCATAGAAGCAAACATTTTTAGTTCCTCTTATGGAGTCAGCAGGTGACTTTTCTCTGGCCACAGGGAAAGCAGAAGCCTGTTGAAGTAAGCCTGGGTTAGGGCGCCTGAGTCAGGGTCATGCCAGGGGGCAGCATCTGAGAGGCGGGACCTCGGGTGGGCTCTCTGGAAGCAGATCATGGATGGAAAGGGTGAGTCCCAAGGACATCTTGGCCGAAGCGAAGGCGTGCCCAAGCAGACCTGGGGAGTGTGTTCAGTGGAGAAGGACTCTGCGTATGCACAGGCGCGGGTCTTTATAGCTTGGCGGGTATGACCAGCCCTGGGGCTGGCTTAACTATTTTGTGACCATTTTCAGGTCAGGTCTCCGTCTGTGATAACTGTTTATTGAGCGCGGACATAGCTCAGCTTTGTCCCACGGACTTATGCGTGTGACTCCTTTAGCCCTCACATCAGTCCCCACACTACGGTATTTCCCACATGGCGCACGAGGAAACCGGGGGGAGATTGCGCTGCTTTTCCAGATCCCAAGCCAGGTCCTTCTGAGCTCCAGCAGAGTATTCGCTCTTATTTGTTTTCCTGGGGACTGTATGGAAATGGGGGCTGCCTCCCTGCCAAAGCTGCAGGAGAGAAAGGAAACCCATAGCACATTGCCAGAATTTTCCTCAGCACGCATCCAAATATGTTACAGTAAACCCTCCATTTTGTGGACAACAAAGTTCCCGGTCCATATGTCATATGTGAGAATGAACACCCAATCAATTTTAAAATGCGTTTAACCAAGATTTGCTTCTAATTAAATTAACAGGTTGATGTTTTGTTATTAATTCACTGTTATATTAAACAAATTTTAGTGAATAGGCTATATATTGGGAAAACTGTAGTAATTTTGCCTGCATAAATAAATATTACATATCTTCAACTACCGCGTACATATTCAAATCCAAGAGTCAGCGCTCATAGACAGTGCCTGGGGAATGACTAGCTAGTGATCACACCGCATCCATGTGGTGGCTGGTTCTGCGGGTGGAGGCGTGACCTTCTGCGGCAGTTTCAGTGCACACAGGCCGACCATCCCACGTGCGCTAAGCCTCCGCCCAGCTGCGTGCATCTGTTTACTCGGGTGACTTGTGAATGTATGCATTTACTAAGGACTTAATCACAAGGAACAACAGCCTGTAATTATTGGAATCGAGAGTCTAGGTCAGAGGTCGGCAAACTCATTAGTCAACAGAGCCGCAAACTGCGGCTCTCCAGCCTCGGTTTGCCGACCACTGTACTAGACCTATTCAGTATAAAGGTAAAATTACAGTAATACATATAGAAAACTTTTCTGTGAAATTAAACTTTTCATACACTTTCGATTTTAATTACACAAACATGTCTACACAAATATACAGAAAAATTAACCAATTTGCCCATTTTTTAATGTATGCACGTAGAAAACCTACTTTATTATATAATGGACTTTCATCTTTAACAGACACCCCCTTGGCCAAATTAGTCCGTTATATCAAGGTTTTATTGTATTAGAAATAGAATAAAAATATCTGGATGCTGAAAACATCTAGGACTAGAAAACCCATTTAACTTGTGCCCTTCCTACTGTCTTCTTCTCATTGCCATTTCTAAGGGCAGTTAGCCACCTTACTCCCCTACTCAAAGCCTTTGAATGACACCCACTGCCCACAGGGACAAGTCTCAACCCCTAACGTGGCTTCCCAGATCCTCCAGAATCCTTTGCAAATATAGCAATGATACCAATTCAGTTAAATCTCTTACAGAAAGCACTATCAGACCTCTATTTGCATGAAGAAGACACTTGGGTGTTGCTGATGGGACAGCACTTGGTCTGAATGACTCAGAACATTTACTGCAGAATCCTTAGCGTGCTCAGCCTTCCTGAGCCAAGGCCAGTCTAGCAGCCTTCCCACCATGCTGAGGGCCCACCTGATAGTGCTGGGCTTCCCTGCAGAGGAGGGTGCCCACTTCCTCTGTGTAAAATGTGCAGCTGCATTTTGCTGCTGGAATTGTTTTTTGAAGATCTAGCTATAACTGGGATAGTTTGACAACTTGTGAGGCACAATCATTCTTTATCGGCAGGATGAGGTTAGTTTCTGTTTGGGCCTGGTGTTTTTGTAAGAAGGAAATAACTTTCATAAGCATCAGATTAGATCCAGGAAGCATCCACAGGGCAGTGAAAGCTGATAGAGACAGAGCATCAGGATTTCTCATTGGTCACTACTGCCACCTTTTGGCTGGTGCTGTTTACTACATAGTATGGTCTTCCTGGGAAAACTTAAGATCATATACCCCATTTTCTCTCTATTTACAAGCTCAGTGTGGTACAAAAGTAAAAAGAGAAAGAGAGAAAGAGAGAGGGGGGGGAGGGGAGAGAAAGTATTTAGATAGAATATTTATTGGTATTTTATATTAGAACAATGTAAATCAGAGACAAGAATGATTAATAAAATACAGGGGACTATTCTCATTTGAGACAATGAAGAAAAGAATTCATCTGAGCAATTTATTACACTTTCTGACTTACCTTTGTCCAAAGTAAGTGTCAAGTCCTTATATGACTTCCTTTTTTTAAAATATATTTTATTGATTTTTTTTTTTTTTTTTTTTTTACAGAGAGGAAGAGAGGAGAGTTAGAAACATCAATGGAGAGAGACATCCATCAGCTGCCTCCTGCATGCCCCCTACTGGGGATGTGTCCACAACCAAAGTACATGCCCCTGAAGCTCAATCCATTGAACCAAACCCATTTTGGCCTTATATGACTTTCTCAAACCTCCTGCCCACTCTCTAGAGTTGCCATCTTAGCAATTTTAGGGAATTTTACCAATCGTTTTGGAAAATGAGTGTAAAATTAAGGACTTCAGTATAATTGCAACATAAAAATTATTTGCTGTAAAGCATGTCTTTAAATTATGCAACAAAATATTAGATTTGGTATTAGTCCTCATCATCATTTCATATTGGTTTTATTCTTAGGGTCTTTCTCTCTAGAAATTTAAATTCTAATTTAGAAAAAGGTTTATTGTAGCACACTTTATTTATCCTCACTTGAGGATATTTTTTTCATTGAATTTTTTTTTTTTTTTGAGAAAGAGTGGAAGGGAAGGGACAAGGTGGGGAGAGAGATAAAAACATTGGTATGAGAGAGACACATTGAATAATTGCCTCCCACATGCACCCTGACCTAGGCCAGGGGCTTGCAGCCAAGGTACATGTCCTTGACCAAGAATGCAACCCAAGATCCTTCAGTCTGCCAGCCGATGCTCTAACCACTAAGAAAACCAGCTAAGGCTATAACACCCTTTCAATCTATAATAATAAAAGCATATTATGCAAATTGACCAAACAACTGAGCAGCAGAATGACTGTCCAGACACCCTTCTGGACAACCACACTATGACACACACTAGTACCAGGCCAGCCAAGGCAGGTGCAATGCAATTGGTTGTGGGGGTTGGGGGGGAGAACCATTGCCCCACAATCATCCCAAAGAGGGAAGCCCAGGCCACCTGGCTGGCAGAGCTGCAGTGGGTGGGTGGGCCCAACCTCTGCAGGATGATCTTTCTGAGGGCCCCATGATCAATCACCCCACAGAGGGAGGCCCAGTTCAGCCAAGGGATTGCACCCCACACCTGTTGCCCGCAGAGGGAGGCAACCAGTGGTGGGGGAGGAAGGGCAGCACCACATAGATGGCAAGCAGTGGCAGTGGTAGGGATGGGGCCGGCTGCCAGCAGCCAGAGGAAGGAAAGCCCTGATAGGCCCTGATCGCTGTCCCAGCCAAGGGACCCTACCCATGGGTTCTGGATTGGGAGAGAATGCAGACTGGGCTGAGGGACACTCCTCCCCATCCCCCATGCATGAATTTCATGCACCAGGCCTCTAGTACACATATATTGACAGACGTAAAGCTAAGTTTTTCCAGTTATTTAAGTTATATTTTTTTGGGGAGGTTGCATTTTAGGTTTAATATCAAATGTGCTGAAATCACAGGCAGGCGGTTTCCAAACTGTATTAAGAATAAGGGCAGAAACTGCTCAGAATCCTTAGTCCCCTTCTTCCTCAACAACAGAAACTGCAGATTCTCAGTTGGCCCAGGGCCACTGTGTTAGTCTGGGTGTTATGAGAAACAGATGCTAAGAAGAAATTAAGGATGCAAGGATCTTATTAGGGGGACCATCTGTTAGAGAAGATGGGAGGAAACTAAGGGCGACTGGCAGGGCCACCAGGCCTCTATGCAGGTCTGACCCCAAGTGCAGGAGAGAAAGAAGGAACGAAAGAAGGAAGGATCTTAAACTTCAGTGTGGTTCTAAGGAAAGTTCTGCAAAGCTCACAGCAATCCCTGTGGTAGGCCCCTGTGAGACAACCCCCTGTGACCTCTGCCTTCTGGTACCCATGCCCTTGTGTAATCCCTTCCCTTTGAGGGTGACCAGACCTAGTGACTAGCTTTGAATGAATAAAAAAATGGCAAAAGTGGTGGGATGTCATTTCCATGATGTTTTTACAAAAGACTGAGACTTCCAGTGTACTGGACTCTCTTGCTAATTTTGGTGAAGTCAACTGCCATGGAAAGGTGCCATGAGGGCAGACTCCAGCCAACAGCCAGGGAAGAGAGAGGCCCTCAGTCAACAGCCCACAAGATGCTGAATCCTGATACCGACCACCAGGTGAGCTGGAAAGCAGATCCTTCTTTGGCAGGCCTCAGATGAAACACAGCCCTGGCTGACACTTGAACTTAGGCCTTATGAGTGTTCTTGAAGAGAGGACTCAGATAAACTGCACCTGAATTCCTGACCCACAGAATCAATGAAACAACCAAACTGTGTTGTGTCAGCCACTAAATTCTGGTGTAATTTGCTACATAGCAGCAGGTAATCAATACAGTTTTCCAGTCAATGTTCCCCATCAGCGAGGGCTCACAGACTCCTAGAAACAAAGCCACATTAGTATTCATAATGCTTTCCATCCATGGCTGTAGGAAGCATAATCTCAATGCAAATGTGGTGATGGATTTCACAGTTACACTTCCTCACTCAAAGATTTGAGTGGTGCATTCTCATTGCTGCCAAAGACACGCAGAGCAAAGATTACGTTTCCCATCCTCCCTTGAAGCTTGGATGGCACCGTGATTGAGTTCTGATCAATGTGGCATATGTGCAAGCCATATACTGTGTGTAACTTTTGGGAAGGGCCCTTTAAAAAGAACTTAAAACAGAACTTAATTCTAATTTTTTAAAAATTTATATTTCCTATGTAAAGTCTGAAGGTTAAAATAATAACTATTTCCCAGAGGATAAGTAATGGCACAGAGAAAAAGTTTAATTACCTAGGACTATTACTAAGTCACTTTATTCCATACTAGAGGCCCAGTGCATGAAATTCATGCACTTGGGCGGGGATAGGGGGTGTCCCTCAGCCCATCCTGTGCTCTCTCAAAGTCTAGGAGCCATTGAGGGATGTCCAACTGTTGCACAGGCAGGAGAGGCTCCTGCCGCTGTAGCTGTGCTTGCTAGCCATGAGTCTGGCTCAGGGCTTTAGGCTGAGCATCACTCTCTCTGTTGGAGTGCACTGCCTACCAGGTGGCAGCTCCTGCATTGAGCATCTGCCCTCTGGTGGTCAGTGAGCATCATAGCAACTGGTTGTTCTTCGGTTCAGTCAATTTGTATATTAACCTTTTATTATATAGGACTAAAGGCCCGATGCACGAATTCATGTGCCAGGGGGGTCCCTCAGCCTGGCCTGTGGGATTGGGCCAAATTGGCTCTCAGACATCCCCTGAGGGATCCTGGATTGTGAGAGGGCACCGGGCAGGCTGAGGGACCTCACCAGGGCTGGGGAGGAATGTGGGAGGTTGTCCAGCTTGGGAGGGACCGAGGGAGGGCTCCAGAGCATGTCCAACTCATTCAGTCCCAGCAGCAAGCTAACTTACTGGTCAGAGCATCTAACCCTCCCCCATCCCCCCACCCCCGCCATCACTGTATGTCATAGTGACTGGTTGATTGGTTGACTTTCTGCCCCCTTGTGGTCAATGCAGTCATAGTGAGCAGTTAAGCAGTATTAGCATGTCATTAGCATATTATACTTTGATTGGTTGAATGACCAACTGGACACTTAGCATATTAGGCTTTTATTATATAGGATGGTGAGGGTGGTAGCAGATAGAGCTTACCTTTCTATTGTGAGGAAGGTGCCCCTCTTGGCAAGAACAAGAGAAGGGAACCACTCACATTTATCATGGAGAAGTCTTTGAAGACAGCATGTAAGAAGGCAGCTAAAACCCTCCTACTCCCAGGCTAAGAATGTGGGCCTCAGAGGCTAACAAGAGTTTGTTGAAAGAAGGGATTAAGAAGGAAACCAGCTTGATTTGAAAACTGACTTGCTCTAAACTAGTAATTATTTCTGAAGCTTTCCAAGACTGAGAATGTAAAATTGCTACCCTTTGTCAGACCTGTCTTTGATTCAAACCAGAACCATTCTTTGGCCATGGTACAGGGGCGGGTATTTTCCAGAAGTATATGGAGTCCTCTCTGATGACTTTCAAACCATAAATTTATTCATCAAAACTTGTTGCCGTTTATAGCATTTTTTGTTTTGTTTTGTTTTCATGTGCGTTATCAATGTGAGGCATCTGAGAGTTAGCAAGTTTCATATTTACAAATGTCCCATAGGTAGGGAGGCAGATGGACAGTGGGCCAACACCTCAGCCTGGAAAAGAACCAGCCTCGTCTGGCTTTGGCTTTGCCACTGACGTGCGTGGGTTATTCTGGGCAAGTGCTTAACCTGTATCTCATTTGTAACTGGGAGTTAAAACAGTGCCTAGTCTATGGACTTGCTGTAAGGATTAAGTTTAATAATGCATGAAGAGTCTCAGAGGCTCTGCACAGTGCTGGGCATGTTTTGGATACCTGGTAAACATTAGCTACTCCTGTCAATATTAATACCCAATCTCTAGTCATGTGCCATTCAGTATGGTGTCCACTGGTCATTTGTGGCCATTCAGCATTTGACATGAGGCTTGTCCAAACTGAGACATGCTGTAAGTATAAAATACAGACTAGATTTTGAAGACTTCATAAGGAAATAAGAATGTGCTTTTTAAAAATATTGATTACATGTTGAAACGATAAAATGTGTTATAGATTGTGTTAAATAAGTTATTCTGTTAAAATTAATTTCACCTTTTTTTTTCTCTTCTTTTTAAGTATGGCCACTAGATAATTTTAAATCTCATATATAGCTGACCTCAGGTTTTGACACAGCCTGGGCCCGGGCAGAGTCAGGTGAATGGTAAAGTGAAGCAGGAGCTTGAGGTTCATGTGAGCAGTATCTGGTGGTTACCAGGGGTGTGGACAATGAAGGCAGAGGCTCGAGGGAGGAAATCTACTTCCAGGGACACTGGATACTGATGCAATTTAGTTCCACAGATATTGCTGAGGTCAAGGGGCGACCACCTGGGGAAGCAGGACTCAGTCATGGGAATCTAAAGATAGGCTGACAGTCTGGGGGTTCAGACTACAGGGTCATTCTGGAGAAGTGTAAACCAGGGTCCAGGGTGGAGTATATTGTTGACAGAGAACCAAATGGCAGGGCATTACCAGGGGACTTAACCAAGGGGGTAGTGACTTAGGGTTAGGAATCTATTTCCAAGGGTCACTGTTGGTGCTGACACAATTAAATTCTGCAGATAATGATAGGAAGTTACTACGTCCCACACCCTCTTTTAGAAATTGGAGAAAACACTACCTGCCTGCATGGTGTTCACAGTCTTGTGGGGCAGACGGTTAAGGACAGACAGACAAATAGCTACAACACGGAGTGGTAACATACTGTGCTAGGAGTCAGTGGAAGCTCATTGCAGAGAAGTGAGTCCATTCTGTGGATAAGGAGCAGTGGCCCAGAGAAAGCAGCATCTCAACTAAGATGTGTGGGAAAGTAGCCAGGAAAGAGGGAGACTTGCATTTAGGGTAATGGTGCAGCATGTGCAAAGGCCCAGGGATCAGGAGAGTGCTATGGCTCTAGGAGCTGCAAGAGAAGAGGAGAGGCCAGACTATGAGGGGACAAGGTGCGAGGAGGGGGCTGGGGATCGGGGAGGGCTTTAAAGAGTTTTAAACAGAGGAGGAACAAGCCAGTTTTGTGCTTTAGAAAGATCTCTTTGATAACACTGTGGAGGGTCTAGTTCTGGATAACATTAATTAAGCACACTCCACCCTGCCTCTCCTACTGAGGTCATCTATAAAGCCAGGACTGAATGTGTGGGTTATGACTTGAGGACTCTGGAAGGTAAGTAATAGCAAGTGGACTGGGGAGGAGGGCCAGCATCTGAAGGGCCTCTAAGTCGGTAGCAGTTTACATTTCCACTCTCTAAAATAAATAAATAAATAAAAATCCTCAGGTGACGATTAACAAAACAAACAAACAAAACACATAGTGTCTTAGAACATAATATCCAATATCCAAAATACCCAGGAAATAACCCAGCATTAGTTAGTATACAAAGAACCAGGAGCAGTTTAACTTGCAGGAAAAAGAACCAACAGAGGCCAAAACCAAGATGTCGTGGATATTGGGATCATCTGACAAAGACTTTAAGGCAGCAATTATAAGAATGTTCCAAGAAGTAAGAGCAACTCCTCTCCAAGTCAGTGGGAAAATAGAAAGTCTCAACAAATGTAGAAAATACTCAGTAGAAGAGAGAATCGAATGGGAATTTTAGAATGAAAAATATGGTAACCAACATTTTAAAAACTAAATGGTGTCAATGGAGGTGACAAAGGAAAGTCTTTGAGCTTGAAGACAGAGCAATAGAAATGACCCTGTATGAATAACAGAATGTTTAGCTCTAACATTCAAAGCTGATTTTATAGCCTGACCTTAAGCTTTGGTAAGGAGAGCATTTTCTGATACATTTAGCTCTTGTTTAGCATCTTAAGGACCAAGCCTGGAGGCTCAGATGTTAGAGGTCTTTTCATAGTACAGAGAAGGGCCTACCTTGGTTATGTGGCCGACTGCTCTGGATAGAGGAAAGAGGGAAAATCAACCCCTTCTTAAACTGTGAGATGATGAGAGAAAAATACTGAGAAAGAGGCAGCAGAGGTGGCTGGTTGGAAGTTTGTTGCAATTTTCTATCTTTATGCTGGAGAGGGTTGAGTGTCAGACTGTCCAGATGTGTTGAAGCTGGCTTGTACCAACTCTTGAGGGGCTAATTATTAAACTTTCAGGAATTTATAGGCTGATTATTACATAGTTGGCAGCTTGAAATGGGATGTGGTGGGAATGTTTGTAAATCCTTAAAATCCCTGAAAGCCTATTGTTTAACTTGTATACCTCTGGGGACAGATGGACCAAGGAGAAATGGGAATGGGCAGAGGGTGGGGCCTGCTTTTCCTCTGCACTATTTGAAAGATGAGAGGAAAGTGTTATGTGGGGACATTTGCTAGCATGGCTAATCCTGCATGGCAGGTGACATGGTTGGACAGAGAGTAAGTCTAGTTAATACTCTCAACCCTACCTAGTTTCTCACGTGGCATAAATGCTGAGTTGAAAGCCACTGAGTTGAACTTGAAGCCCATCATGGTAAGGTGAGGGGCCCACCACAGAACCTAACAGACAACTCAGACTCAGCAGTGAGAGCTGAGGAAGGCTGAACCAGTGGGAGGACTCACTAGAAGAGAATGAGTCACAGGTTCATGAGACACAATGTTGTTCATTAGACACAGATCTAACAGACAAGGGCAGGCCAACTACACCGTAGTGCCAGATTGGCCCAGTGGAGCATGGCTGAGGGCAGATCCTGGATCCCTCTAGCTCCTCACTCCACACCGTGCGGTCAGAGAAGCCCTTCTCCTTCAGACATCAGATCCATCTTGGAAGGGTAGGCATGGAAACAGGAGACCAAGACATAAGCCCCCAAGAATGAATACCCAAGGGGCTGCATAAGTTACTGCATCTAAGGTTGAAAATCAGCCTCAATGATCTTTCTTCTGCCACCTGACAGATGGGTGCAGGAGGAAACCAGGTCAGGTACAGATCCAAACTAAAAGACGTTTTCTTTCCTCTCCTACTGGCAGTGTAAATTTGCCACCCAATGACACTTGGAAAATAAACAAATAGTATAATTTGTGCTTATGCATATGTATATTCATGAATCTTTTAAAAGCTTAGTCTTCCTCAGTACACTTCTTCTGTACTTCGTAGATGGAA
This sequence comes from Lasiurus cinereus, assembly GCA_011751065.1. Lineage (NCBI taxonomy): Eukaryota > Metazoa > Chordata > Mammalia > Chiroptera > Vespertilionidae > Lasiurus > Lasiurus cinereus. The sequence continues at coordinate 19,748,473 of JAAGEH010000392.1, forward strand.
AAGAGGCTGGAACCACTGCACTTGAGGGAGTTGAAGACACAATGATGAATTTGGGTGCCTCTCCAAGAGGTGGGATTTTGCCCTCAGGCTGGTAAATTCAGAAACTAGTATTTATTATTTCTCCCTGAAATAATCAGGATCAGAGGAAGTGGCTCATCTTCAACTCAGGAGAGGCAAACCCATAAAGAATACTGAGTTCACCCAGATGGCATGGCTCAGAGGTTGAGCTGTCGACCTATGAACTAGGAGGTCACGGTTCAGTTCCCAGTCAGGGCACATGCCCGGGTTGCAGGTTCCATCCCTAGTGTGGGGCGTGCAGGAGGCAGTCGATCAGTGAGTTTCTCTCTCTCTCCCTTTCCCCTTTGAAATCAATCAAAATATATATTTAAAAAAAATACTGAGTTCATTTAGTAGCTGTGAAAAGATAACTGTAACCGCAATGAACTGAGATGCTTGAAGATATGAGATATTAAGGTAAAAGAAAATCTGAGATAATTTAGTCCAGGACACTGACTCCAAAGTGGTGAAAACTCACTCATAGTTAGACAGCTTCCCATGACAACTTTACCCTTCCATTATCGAGCATTTGCTCTGTCGTGTTGTGTTGAGCACTTTACCACCTTTATCTCTATTGACAGACTTACAAGTCCTCGCTAAGGGTCTGCTATTTCCTCCTTGGAACGTGGCCTTCCCCACAGCTGTGGCCTCTGTGAGCTATGGAGCTGAGTGCCATCCCCACCTCAGTGTACTGCCTTCTCTATCAGCCCTGACCCCAAAGGCCTGTGTGTGTGGAAAGGCTTTGAGGGCTGGGGAGTTCTTGGGGCCCACACAGGCTCTGCCAAGCTCACACTTTCTTTTGATATGGATTCAAATCTCTGTGTTGGCTGCAGAGTTGCTTCAGAGAATAAATAGAGGCACTGACTGAAAATTGGGAATGTTTAAGAGATATTGAATTTTCCAGAGATACAAACACAATACAAAAAGTGTGTGTTAGTGATCTGGATTCGTGATGTACACTAAGCATGTCAAACTTAAAGGCTAACAGGGACCAAATAAACAAGGTTTAAGTTTACTAGTATGTGGCCCCCAAAAAAGCAAAAGCTTCAATTTTCATAGAAATGTAGGTTTATTTCGATAGAGACATGCTGAATACTAAAGGCTGAAATTAATGAGTCATCACTAATATAAAATAATAGAAGGTTTTAATAAAAATTAATATTTTTTCTTGAACATTAACTTACAAGACACTGAATAACTGCACAAATTAATAAACATAATGCAAATAAACCTATTTTTCTTGTTCTCCAAGCAAAATATTTCCTGTTGCACACACCAAACAAATAAATCCAAGACCAAAGATATAGCCATTGGCTGCTAAAATATTCACTGCTATTATTAGGGGAGAGAAATGGTGTGCCTGTGTGTAAGGTGCTTAAAGGCAATGAATGCAACATGATTATAATAATCAGTCATTAGTGAACATTGTAGTTTTTTATTAATAACTAGTGCCCTGGTGCATGGATTCATGCACATTGAAAGGAAATTAATTAAAAGGTGGCCTACAGGGCAGGACTGGGTGAGATGGGCTGGACATGCCCTGGAGTCAACCTCCAACAGTACCTCCCTGGTCAGTCACACCTGGGGTGGCATCATGGCTCCAAGGGTGTCTGTGAAGTGAGTGGGGTCCCTCCTGCAGGTGGGGTCCCTTTGCCAAGTCTGTGGGGATCAGGCCAAAACTGGCTCTCTGACATCCCCTGAGGGATCCCGGATTGCAGTTCTCAGATGACAAACCCCAGAATCAGGCTCCCTCCTCTCTGGTTCTGTGGTGAGTCACCTGAGAACCACTACTGCCAAGTCACCGCAGCTCTGCAGCTCCTGTGTTGAGCATCTGCCCCTTGGTGGTCAGTGTGCATCATACCTATTGGCCAGTGGAATGGTCTGGTGTTCACTTAGCCTTTTATATATATATATAGGTTACTACATATATAAAAGGATATTGTAAAAATTAAGTAACAAAACTTTAATTAAAATGTTTTTACATACTATTATATTGGGTGGGCTGCAAAAATATTCTTTGTGGGCCATGAATGTGCCAAGCTTGGTCTATAACTTAGGATATGGAGCTTTGTGGGCCCCTTCATAAGAGAAAATGCAAGTAAGTCACTGTGAACTGCCAGGACCAGGCTGGAAGTGGAGAAGCTACAGGTGTTCCAGGGCAGCTGAACAGCCACAGAGTTCCTAGAAGCTGATGGAAACAGAGGCTGAGGCAGAGGTGTGTGTGTGTGTGTGTAGGGGGAGGGGGAAGGCGAGGAGGGAAGTGAAAAGTAAAAAAGTAAAGAAAACCTGGCTTAGACTCCAAGACAGAAGATGGCATGTTGGGGACAGGCTCCTGGCCTTTTTTGCTGTCTCTACCTAATCCTGCCATTTAGATCAATATAAGAGCTGATAACAACACACTAGGAATTGACTAAGAGCTTCTGTAGTATTTGTGTTTCATTTTCTAATCAGTAATTGAAATTAAAAGAAATCCACAAAGACCTTTCTTTTTTTTTAATTTTTATTTTTTTTATTAATTTTTATTAATTTTTTATACATATCTCCCCATTGCCCCCCTCCCTCCCAGGCGTACCCCGACCCCCCAGTGTCTGTGATCATTGGTCATGTTCATAAGCATGCATACAAGTCCTTTGATTGATCACCCACCTACCTCACCTAACTTTAATCTTTCTGCTATAATTTCACAGTCTGTTTGATGCTTTATGATTTTTGTCCTCCTGAGAATTATCAGTCTACTCCCTTTCTGTGCTCCTGATTCTATTATATTCACCAGTTTATTCTGTTGATCAGATTTTTAATTCACTTAATTTTTAGATTCACTTGTTGGCAGATGTGTATTTGTTGTTCATAATTTTTTGTCTTTTACCTTTTTCTTCTTCCTCTTCTAAAAGGGTACCTTTCAGCATTTCATATAATACTGGTTTGGAGTTGATGAACTCCGTTAGCTTTTTCTTCTCTGTGAAGGTCTTTATCTGCCCTTCAATTCTGAATGATAGCTTTGCTGGATAGATTATTCTTGGTTGTAGGTTCTTATTGTTCATCACGTTGAATATTTCTTGCCACTCCCGTCTGGCCTGCATCGTTTCTATTGAGAAATCAGCTGACAGTCATATGGGTGCTCCCTTGTAGGTAATAAACTGTTTTTCTCTTGCTGCTTTTAATATTCTCTCTTTCTCTTTTGCTCTTGGCATTTTAATTATGATGTGTCTTGGTGTAGTCCTCTTTGGGTTCCTTTTCTTTGGGGTTCTGTGTGCTTCCTCGACTTGTAAGTCTATTTCTTTTACCAGATGTGGGAAGTTTTCAGTCATTATTTCTTTAAACAGGTTTTCAGTATCTTGCTCTCTCTCTTCTTCTGGCACCCCCACAATTCTGATGTTGGTACGCTTGAAGCTGTCCCAGAGGCTCCTTACATTATGTTCACATTTTTGGATTCTTTTCTCTTCTTGCTTTTCCAGTTGAATGTTTTCTGCTTCTTTATATTTCAAATTTTTGACTTGATCCTTGCCTTTCTCTAGTCTGCTGTTAGTACTCTGCATAATAGTTTTTATTTCAGTCAGTGTATTTATCATCTCCTCTTGGGTCTCACTAAATTTATCCATCTTTTCTAGCATATTCTTGCAAAACCTTATAAGCATGGTTTTGAACTCTATATCCAGTCGTTTTTTTTCCTCCATTTCTTTTGCTTGTAATCCCTTCCCTTGTCTCGGCATTTTCACTGTGCCGGGGAAACTTCTGTGTTGGAATCAGCCGCAGAAGCCTCTGTTGAGCTTGGGATGGGGTGGAGTTTCAGGGCTTAAGGGACCGCCTTGCCTTCCAGTCGGCCCCGCCCTCCAAGGCCCCTGAGTCTCACGTGACTGGGTAATGGCTGGAGCGGTCTTTGTGCGCGCGCGCACCCGCAGCGCCTCTAACCGCTGCCTTTCCGGCTCCCCTGCGAACCAGGACCACACGAGTCTAGGTCCCAGGGTTTCGCCCAAAACAGGGGCTCAGTGGACTCAGAAGTGGCAAGTTTGGAGGGTCTGTCTCCCGCCCACTCGCGAAAGCCAGCGGCACCATCAGCAATCCGTCCTCCAAGTGGTGCCGTGCGCGACCAGACCTCCGATCCTTTGCAACTCCCCTAAATTTCCGTGCACTTCTCCCTTTTCACAGTCCAAACTCCTCCTGTATGAGTCTCGGCTGGATCCGGGGTTTAGTGTCGTAAGATAAGGGGTTCAATGCCGTTGGGAGTCTCCGTTTCCCTCCCACCAGAGAAAGCCAGCCAGGTACTCCGGCACCCGCTCTCTCAGCGCGCGTCTCCGTACCTCAGCTTTTTGCAGCTCCTCTGGGTCTCCGTGAGCCCCTCTCTTTCCCTCTAGTTGTAGAACTTCCACTCAGTCAGCTTTCCTGTGGCTCTGGATGATGTCCGTTCTGTCTTTTAGTTGTAGTTTTGAAATTGTTGTGCGAGGCAGCAGTATAGGTGTTTACCTATGCCGCCATCTTGGATTTCTCAGACCTTTCTTATTGTGGTAAAATATACATAACATAAATTTACTATTTTAAGCACTTGTTCAGTGGCATTGAGTACCTTCATATTGTTGTGAAACTATCACCACCTTCCATCTCCAGAACTTCTTCAATATCTCAAACTGAAACTCCATCCCCATTAAATACTCTCTCCCCATTTCCCCTCCCCAGACCCTGGCACCCACCATTCTACTTTCTGTCTCTATGAATTTGACTTATCTAGATACCTCATATAAATATAGGGTGAACAAAAATGTATATGCACAGTGTTTACTAAAATTCATTTTATTTTCAAAATTGAGCTATCAGCTGTTAAAATGTATATACATTTTTTGGAACACCCTGTAAAATTAAACAATATTTGTCCTTTTGTATGACTTATTTCATTGGTCATATGTCCTCAAGGTTCATCCATTTGTAGCATGTAGAATTTACTACCTTTTTAAGGCTGTGTAATTTTCCAGTATGTGTAGGCCACATTTTATTTATCCATTCACCCCCAGATGGACACTTGGTTGTTTTCACTTTTGGTTATCCTAAATAATGCTGCTATAAACTCAGGTGTGCAAATATCTGCTCAAGTTTCTGCTCTCAGTTCTTTTGGTTATGTACCCATACAGGGAATTGTTGGGTCATGTGGTAGTTCTGTGTTTAATTTTTTTCAGGAAATACCATACCATGCACAAATACTTTTACACTAACTCTGGCTACTCAGACAAAGCTATTACCCCTCTGTAACTAACTATAAATGATTCAAGATTATCAGATATGTTGTTACTTGGTAGCACTGGATTAGAATGTTTTAAAATTATTTTTTTAGAGAGAGAGGAAGGGAGAGGGAGAGGAAGAAGGAGAGAAACATCAGTGCAAGAGCAAAATATCACAACCTGGACAGGTGTCCTGACTGTGAATCTAACTAGCAACCTTTTCAGTGCACAGGATGACACCCATCCAACTGAGCCATGTGAGTCAGTGCTGGGTGGGAATATTTCAACTTAACAAAGAATACATTTTATTTTATTTTATTTATTTGAAAATAGTCTCAATCAGCCTCTCCTTTGGGAGCCTGGCCCATGTCTCCAATCCTGTTTAGTGAGGAAGAAAGAATAGGGTCCAAAGATGTCCCTATGTTAATCCCCAGAACCTGCTACCTTACATGGTAAATGGGACGTTGCAGGTGTGATTGGGACCTTAAGGTGTACACAGGAGGCAAGAGAGACTCTAAGGAAGATATGACTATGGAAGAAAGAGAGAAAGGGAAGCAATGGAGGAAAAGGCCATGAGCCAAGGAATGTGGGCGGCTCAAGGGCAAGGAAACGGATTCTTCTCCAGGGTCTGCAGAAGAACAGGCTCTCACCTCCACTCTGGTTTTAGCTCAGTGAGGTCCAGTTCAGATTTCTGACCTCCTGAACTGAAAGATGATACAATTGTGTCTAGCAAACCAACTAAGTCGGGGGTTATTTAGTAGAACAGTGGTAGAAACTAATATAGGTGGTAGCAGAGGGTCAGAGTTCGCATTTGCACTTTCCCTGTTTCTACTGACCTGAAAGTAAACATAGTGCTGCCTGTTCACAGAGCTCTGGCCTCCAGCGCAGGGCCTCTGGGTGGGACATGACCACTACGCACTGAAGAAATACGAGACTGGTTTGCAGAATGTGTCAGCACCAAGGGGAGAAAGGCCAGGTCAGGCTGGGGTGAGGCGCCCAGTGGCCCCAAAGCAGGACAGCAGTGAGGCTGGGCTTTTTAGTAGCTTCAGGAGCTTGTACAAACAGCCCCAGTGCGGGCTGACTCACTGCCCCTGCAAACTTCTGACCTCCAGACGTCATCAAAACGTGGTGCTGCTAAAAATGGCTATACTTAAATTGCTCATACTGGTTTCAGTCACAGTAAATGGTAATTCATTTAACCTCTTTGAACCTTATTTAAAAAAACAAAAAACTTTTAAGTGGGGGTTAGTATTGCCTCCCAGAGTAGCAGTGACTTTTAAATTGCTTAATTTATGAAAAAGTGCCTAGTATGTCGCCCTTAAAAGCAATCCCATCACAAGCACTAAGGACTAAAAACACCATTTCCGGTGAAATGCAGAGCCATGGCACTCTAGTCACTGATTCTTAGTGAAGCATTCTCTTCTCCTTTCAGTCTTTCTGGGGTATCTGAAGAAATTCGTTTGCTTGCCATATATCTGAGCTTCCAGTTTCCTTCTTTTCTTCAGAAGAAAAGGGCAAGAAGGGTGGGTGGAGGGAACCTTCTCAGTGTTATGAATCTCAAGCGAGCCCAGAGCTTTGCTGTGTGCATGACTCTGATAAGAGGTATTTTTCCTGTCCCATGAAGAGACTTTGAATCTGTTCCTAGCCTCAGTTAAAGAGACTGCTACCCTCACAAAGAACAAAGATTTTTGAGAACAATTTAAACTGTGTCTTTGAAGACAGTTTTATTATAGTGTCAATATCTGCCAAAATTTTAAGATCAAAGAATTCTTTACCAAAAAATTTAGTGAATGCTTTGCAAAATAACTTAGATTATTGGAAGGGTGTGTCAAATATTAAATATTCATGATTCCATTTTCTTTTTCTTGCTGACTAAGAAAAAATAGTTTCAGGATGAACTTTTTATTTTTAAAAAATGTTTGGTCAACTATATGTCACATAAAATTTACTTCTTAAACCACTTTGAAGCTGTCATTAGTGACAGCTGACTTGTGTAACCATCTCCACTGTCCATCTCCAGATGGTGTCATCATCCCAAAATCAACTTTGTGTTTTTTCAGATGCAAGTTGCATCAGGGAATTTAGAGCCCACATTTTCCTTTTGACTGTACTAGTATCCAGCATTCTAATGTTCTGTATAAATACCACATAGTTGCTTGAATATAAGTAGCTAAAAATGACTCAAAGGAAGAAGGGAAGAGGAAATATTTATTAAGTGCCACCAAGCCCAATGTGCTACGTATTTCACACAACAGTCTGGGAAGCAGAAACTATTATCCCATTTTACAGATAAGGAACCTGAGGCAAAGAAGAATTAAGCCGCTTGCCCAAGGTCACATAGCTAGGAAGTGATGGAGCAGAGACTCAACCCCTGTCAGTTTTTCAATGGAATCATATTCTCATATTATGCAGCTCCACAAAAAAAAATTTTTTTTTTTAATAAAAAGGAGTTAATTCTGAAACTATCTCCTTAGTGGGCAAGGAAAAGAAAATGGAACCATGAACATTTAATACTTGACACACCCTTCCAAAAATCTAAGTTTTTTTGCAAAGCATTGACTAAATTTTTTAGCAAAGCATTGCATAAATCTATTTCAGCACAAAGGAAAGGAGAAGGAAGGGACTGGGTGAAATGTGAATTTAGGACTGTTAGATGGTTAGCTACTGAAAGATACTTCCAACAAAGCATGGGTTTTGTTACATTGGAAAATTTTAATAATTAATAGTCAACTCTTTTCTTGCCACACATATCCTGGGACTGAACGGACCTCTAAAGGATTTCTATGATTTGTGTTTGCATTAAAGTAGCTCCATTGTTACCTCTTTGTGAAATAATGACATTAGGGACAAAGATGAGGAAGGGATAGATATACAGAGTGAGTGGAATATGGAATATGGAATAATGGAATCTGGCAGAGAGGTGGATGTCAGAACAGGGCAGTTGCTCCCAGACATCCCTGTTTTGCTTGGAATATTATATCTGAACTGGAGGAGGCGAGTGCTGAAAGGAAGCATATGGCTTCTTCATTCATACAAGGATGGGTGGACTTTGCAAGTTAAATCTCATCCTCTACAGAGATGAACTGGAAACATATGCTTAATGTCTTACTCAATTCTGGTACTGTTCCTGGAGCATCTTAAGAAAATGTAGTTAGAGTTAAATTATGATATGATATTAACTAATTTTTGTCAAATCTTTATAATAGATATTGCATGATAATTGTTTTACTTGCATTATATCTCCAAATGACATGAAGACTTAACTTCTGTTATTGTTGCTATTTAACAAATGAGGGGATGGAGGTCACAGTGCCAAGAGGTGGCAGGAGCAGGCCTCAGCGGAGGCCCACCTGAACTCCAAGTCTATGCTTGTTCCCACCGTGACATTCTGAAACCTAGTGTTGAAGTCACATTCATGTAAGTATTGAACCTGGCTCCCCTACTTACTGCCCTGTGCTCTCTTATTAAGTCTCAGTTCTGTAATATTATGAATAATGGGAATTGGCCTACTTACTTCACTGAATTGCTATGAGGATTAACTAAAATAATTCATGTGAAAATGTTGACTACATTGTAGATGCATGATATGGGTTGAATTATATCCCTCCCTCAAAAGATGTGTTGAAGTCCTAACTCCCAGAACCTAAGAATATTATCTTATTTGGAAATAGGGTCTTTCCAGAGGTAATCAAATTAAAATAGGATCATTAAAGTGGCCCCTAATTCAATTTCATGTCCCTATGAAAGGGGAACTTTGAGGACATAAACAGTCCTGCACCCAGGGAAGAGGCCATGAGAAGGTGGAGGATGGAAATGATGCCTCCACAGCTGAGGGATGTCTGGGGAGCAACGGGCTCTCAGAAGCTGGAGTGGCACAGAATAATTCTTTCTCTCCCTGGCACCTTCAGAGGGAGCATGGCCCATCGCTACCCTGATTTTGGACCTCTGGCCTCCAGAACAGTGAGACAATACATTTCTATTGTTCTAAGCCACGGATCTGTGATACTTTTTTGTTACAGCAGGCCTAGCAAATGAATACAGTACACAATCAGTGTTTTTCTCCCCTCCTTAGATCATTAATTCAACAAAAATCTTAAGTCAGACACTGGAGATTTGTTCAAAGGATAACAAAGCCTTGTTTCTTCTCTCAAGATGCTTATGTTCCAGTAAGGCAGACAAAAAGTACACAAGCAATTGCAATTGAATGTGACAGTGTCATGCTTCAGTCAAGGCAAGGGGAGGGTGCCAGGAGAGTCCCCAAAGGTCGCCTTTAACCCAGCCTGGGCATTAGAGATGGACAGTTTCTTGGAGGGAGTGATATTCCACACATGATGGAATAGTATTTCTGACAACAGCAAGGCTGTCCTGGAGCCAAGTTGCTAATGACTTTGTTGTTATAATAGAAGAAACTCAGTTCTAAGCTGATGTGCAAAATGACAGGGAACAAGCATGATTAGAGAAAAGCCTATGTGTTTGGTTCACTTAGCAATTTTGACTCTAGAGTGACTTTAGCTAGGTGCCCCCTCATTAAGGTTGGTGGGTTGGTAATGGTGCATGGGGCTCATGGTAGAGATCAGGGTACATCAATCAACAGCAGAAGCCAATGTCTTCCTGAGGCGGGATAGTCCCTTTAGTTGGCTCTTTCTTCAACATGTTCCATATGGAGGGACAAGATTCCAAAGCTTGAACTAGGCCCCTGGGTAAGGCCGTCTAGACTGTGGACTGCACAAGGGGAGACGGGGACTGAAATCCAGCATGTACTCACTTACCAAGCAGCATCCTGGGCCTGGCCCAGGCCTGACCAGAGGACCAAGTCCCCTTTGCTTTGCAAAAAGGTGTCATTGGCAGGGAAACCGTGCTCAGTTACAAACCTGGAATTTCTTATGTGTCAGCCTGTGGCTTCCTAGGAAGACACTCTAACAATGATAAGGTAATAGGTATCACCAACTTATCACTTCACTTGCATATTACAGAATCCCTTCACACTCTTCTCACACTCTGCTGGTTATTTCTGGACCTTCAAGTCAGCTCAAGAGCAGTACATTCCTATTTCATTCTTTAGCACCCTCCTTCTGGGGCTGGTGTCCAAGCTCTTAAGGCCACTTGGAGGTAGAGCATTTTGCTGCTACTGCAGTTGGGGGTTGGGGAAGCATAGTGCACATGCCCCGGCCTGGTTCTCTCTCCCCTCTTTGTGCTCCCTCCCCTCCTTCTCTAGGTTTATGGAACAGGCCACACTGTGCTAAACCCTCTTGACCTGTACCACATGGCCATGGAGGCCCCACAAAATGCCACTGGTGTCCTGAAATTTCTCAGAAACCCTTGTGAAGTCAGCTCCTAGCTTGACTTCTGGCTGCAGCTTCTCTCTCCTCGTGACTCTGTCTCACATCTGAGTGGCTACAGTCTCTCTCTCCTCTCCCTCTGCCCCCAGGAGCTTACCTACAAGGTGATTCCATCATTATCAATTCCACCCAAATATCCAGAAGAGATGACACCTGGGCTTTGTTAACATGAGATTTGATTTCCTTCCACAGTTGTGTTGGTTTTAATTCCTAATTTGTAGAGTTTTTATTGAGATTAAATATTGAATGCAGGTAAAACACATCACATGGATCCCAATACATAGCAAATGCTCAAATCATTGGTAGCTTTTGTTGCTGTTATTGCTGCTGTTCTGCCTTCTCAGATGTTGTCTTTCTACAATTCAAACATCTCTTAACCTTTTTAGTCTACCTTTATGTGGAAACCTTGTTGTATTCTTTTGATCATTTCAATGATATTCTCTAGCCCCCTTTCAAATGTCCCCCCACCACCTCTGAGTGGAAGAGAGGGGGAAAGCCATCAGACAGTGACACAGTTCATGTGCATGAATGTGTTTTCCTCTATTAGTTTGGTTTCAGGGAATCTATAAAAATATCAGCTCAGGGAAGAACTTATTGTTTTCAGCTAAAGTAACATTGATGTACACATTCTTTTCTTCAGCAATAAGGAGACCAAGAGGCTGAAGGAGAGATTACATCTTTTCATACATTTTAAAGAAAAGCTGGGTTAGAGGAGAGGAAAAAAATCAGGCTGGTCCATTTGAAGGCAGCTGAAGGCTTCCGTTCCGAAAGAAACAACTGAAGTTATTTACTAACTAGAAGTAAATAGCTCTTTCCCACTCTTCTGGAGCCACATCGGCCAGATAAAAGGGTCGGGAAATTAGGCAGGAGCATGTTCGCTGCCTGGGACTCTGAAGTTTCACTGCTGGCTCCATGAGCTGCCTCTCCCTAACGGGTACTCTGAAATCAGGACGTGGCCCTTTCCGTTCTCTCACTAGCTATTTTGGGTTATTTTTTTTAAAAGCAGGCGTAATTGTTAAAGTTGCAGATGTTAACATTTAGTTCTTTGCATCTTGGACCCATATCTTTTTTCTTTTCTTTTTAAAACAAGTTTAATTAAAAAATTACACACATTTTCTTTCCTAGGCTCTTTTTACCCAGTTATATTCTGTTTGGGGGAAAATTTATACTCGAATGTTTCCCTTAAATTCTTTTCCAAGTTAATGGTCAAAGCACACAGCTCAGCAAATAAAACTCCACCCCAGGTCTAATAAACATTTAGAAGAAATCAAGGCACCAAGGAGCCATCCTGGCCTTGGGAAAGACTGCAGGCTGTGACTGGAGCCGCCCAGTAACTAGGAGAGGGGAGTTAGGCCAGACTTCAGTTCTATGGGGAACATCCACCCCTTAGGGACCCGCCAGTCCGTTTGTTGACTGGGGGTGGTGGGCTGGTGGGGGGAGAGATGGTTTTCAGAAGCAAGCCTTTGCAGGGGATTAGGGGATTAGTGCCCTTCTAGAAGGGCGTCCCTCCCCGGCCCCTCCCCCACCCTCTCCCCTTGAGCTCCCTCAGCCCTCCCTAAAGACCCAGTGAGAAAACAGCTGCCTATGCACCAGGGAGCAGGCCCTCATCAGATACCAAATCGCCCTGCGCCTTGACCTGGGACTTCCCAGTCGCCAGAAGTGTGAGAAATAAATTTCTGTTATTTAAATAAAGTCACTGGCTTATGGTATTTTTATTATAGCAGCTTTAAGAGATTAGGCACCAGTTTATAACAGTCACTCACTACAAGTTACATGCATTGTTCCAAGCACTTTACACCGATTATCTCATTTGATTTTCATTGTATTCCTATAAGGTAGGTATTATTATTGTCCATACTTACAGATGAAGAAACTGAGGCTCAGAGAATTTAAGTCACTTGCTAAGTTAATAGCTAGGGAAGTTAGAACAGAAACTGGCCTAATTCTAGTTGTATTCTGGACTCTAGTATCCCTCCCTTCTTTTCTCTTTACCTTTTTCACTCCCCTCTCCCCCCAGTTTCCACTTAGCAAAGTTGGTTCCAGGGAGACTGACATCAGTCCAGTTGTGTGTGTGGTGGGGAAGTGGGGAGGCGGGGGTGACTTAGGCTAAGCTAATCAGTGCCAGCCCAAAGTGGCCAGGAGTAATCATGTGACCTCAGACCTTGCACTCAGAATGAATGACAGAGTTTTAGATAAAGTTGTATCTTATTTTCTTGTATTTTGGACATGTGCAATTATTTGTAGTTATAGGAAAGACTGTTTGAGGGTGAAACCAATATTTAGGGAGGTGAGAGGTGAAGGAACTGTAGAGAAATGGGGTGAAGTGCTGAGGACAGTGTGAAACTGCAGCAAATGTGGCTGAGGTGGAACCCTGTGGCTGGGCAGTCACAGGGACCCAGGGGTCACCGTGTGTGCAAGTCAGATTGAAAGGGGTCTGTTTCTCAGAGACCAAACAGGTTGAGAAATGTAATCATACTGACCCCAAGTGAATCTTCAGCATTCTGCTGAATCCTAGCCTGGCGAAGCTTCCCTTGGGCACTGGCATTTCCTTAAAAAAAAAAAAAAAGGTAAACACAGAGTTACAATTTCCCTTAAAATATAAGAGAGGACTGTGGCACCATGACGACGGGCTGGCTGGTTTCAGCAACATCCTTTGGTTCTGGGGGCATAGCATAATCTTGAACCAACTCCCTGTTTTTAGGGAAGTTTATTGAGGAGAAACTTTGGAATTCTTTTTTTTTAAATTTTTTATTTTATTAATTTTTTATGCATATCTCCCATTGCCCCCCTCCCTCCCAGGCATACCCCAACAACCCAGTGTCTATGTTTATTGGTTATGCTTATATAAATGCATACAAGTCCTTTGATTGATCTCTTATCTACCTCCCCTAACCTTCATCTTCCTGCTGTAACTTCACAGTCTGTTTGATGCTTTACTGCCTCTGTATCTATCCTTTTGTTCATCAGTTTACAATGTTCTTTATTATCCACAAATGAGTGAGATCATGTGATGCTTCTCCATTGACTGGCTTATTTCACTAAGCATAAGGCTCTCCAGTTCCAACCAGGTTGCTGCAAATGGTAAGAATTCCTTCTTTTTAATGGCAGCATAGAATTCCATTGTGTAGATGTACCACAGTTTTCTGATCCACTCATCTGCTGACGGGCACCTAGGCTGTTTCCAAATTTTAGCAATTGTAAATTGTGCTGCTATGAACATAGGGATGCATAAATCCTTTCTGATTGGTGTTTGTGATTTCTTAGGATAAATTCCTAAGAGTGGGATTACAGGGTCAAATGGGAGATCCATTTTTAGTTTTTTGAGGAAACTCCATACTGTTCTCCACAGTGGCTGCACCAGTCTGCATTCCCACCAAAAGTGCACAAGAGTTCCTTTTTCTCCGCATCCTCGCCAACACTTGTCATTTATTGATTTGTTGATGATTGCCATTCTGACAGATGTGAGATGGTATCATATTGTCGTTTTGAATTGCATCTCTCAGATGATTAGTGACTTTGAACATGTTTTCATATGTCTCTTGGCCTTCCTTCTGTCGTCTTTCGAAAAGGTTCTATTTAGGTCCGTTGCCCATTTTTTTATTGGATTGTTTATCTTCCTTTTATTAAGTTGTATAAGTTGGCTGTAGATGTTGGAGATTAAACCTTTATCAGTGATAACACTTGCAAATATATTCTCCCATACAGTGGTTTTTCTTCTTGTTTTGTTGATGGATTCTTTTGCTGTGCAAAAGCTTTTTATTTTGATGTAGTCCCATTTGTTTATTTTTTCTTTAGCTTCAATTGCCTTTGGAGCAGTATCAGTGAAGAAGTTCTTTCGGCATATATCTGAGATTGTGCTGCCTGTGGATTCCTCTAGTATTTTTATGGTTTCCCTTCTAATGTTTAAGTCCTGTATCTATTTTGAGTTAATTTTTGTGTATGGTGTAAGTTGGTGGTCTAGTTTCATTTTTTTGCATGTATCTGTCCAATTTTCTCAGCACCATTTATTGAAGAGGCTGTCTTGGCTCCATTGTATGTTCATGCCTCCTTTTGTCAAATATTAGTTGAGCATAGTGGTTTGGGTGGATATCTGGGTTCTCTATTCTATTCCATTGGTCTATATGTCTGTTCTTGTGCCAGTACCAGGCTGTTTTGAGAACAGTTGCTTTGTAATATAGCTTGAAAACTGGTATTGAGATCCCACCCACTTTATTCTTCTTTCTCAGAATTGCTGTGGCTATTCATGGTCTTTTTTGTTCCAGATGAATCTATGAAGAATTCTTTCTAGGTCTGTGAAATATGCCGTTGGTATTTTAATGGGTAGTGCATTGAATCTATAGATTGCTTTGGGTAGTATGAACATTTTAATGATGTTGATTCTCCGAATCCATGAGCATGGTATGCTCTTCCATCTGTTAACATCTTCCTCTGTCTCTTTTTTCAGTGTCCTGTAGTTTCCTACATATAGGTCTTTTATCTCTTTAGTTAGGTTTATTCCTAGGTATCTTAATTTTTTTGGTGCGATGGTAAATGGGATTGCTTTTTTAGTCTCTCTTTCTATAATTTCACTATTAGTGTATAGAAATGCCACAGATTTCTTGGCACTAATTTTGTATCCTGCTACATTGCCAAATTCATTAATTAAGTTAATTAGTTTTGGAATGGAGTCCTTTGGGTTTTTTATGTACAGTATCATGTCATCTGCAAATAAGGACAGCTTTACTTCTTCTTTTCCAATTTGGATGCCTTTTATTTCTTCTTCTTGTCTAATTGCAATGGCTAATACTTCCAGTACTATGTGGAACAGGAGAGGTGAGAGTGGGCATCCCTGTCTTGTTCCTGTTCTTAGGGGAAATGGTTTTAGTTTTTGCCCATTGAGTGTGATGTTAGCTGTGGGTTTATCATATTTGGCTTTTATGGTGTTGAGGTATGCTCCTTCTATTCCCACTTTGCTGAGAGTTTTTATCAAGAAAGGGTGTTGGATTTTGTCAAATACGTTTTACTGCATCATTTGATATGACTATGTGATTTTTATCTCTCAGTTTGTTTATGTGATGTATCACATTTATTGATTTATGGATATTGTACCATCCCTGCATTCCTGGGATGAATCCTATGTGGTCATGGTGTATGATCATTTTGATGTACTGCTGGATCTGATTTTCTAGAATTCTGTTGAGGATTTTGGCATCTGTGTTCATGAGAGATATTGGCCTATAATTCGCTTTCATTGTGTTGTCCTTATCTGGTTTTGGTATTAGGGTGATGCTGGCTTCATAGAAGGTGTTTGAAAGTGTTCCTTCTTCTTGAATTTTTTTGAATAGTCTGAAGAGGATCGGTTTTAATTCCTCCTTGAATGTTTGATAAAACTCTCCTGTGTAGCCATCTGGTCCCGGGCTTTTATTTGCTGGAAGCTTTTTGAAGACTGCTTCAATTTCTTCCATAGTTATTGGCCTATTGAGATGTTTAGATTCCTCCTTGTTGAGTTTTGGAAGGTTATATTTTTCTAGGAATATCTCCATTTCTTGCAGGTTGTCCAATTTGTTGGAATAGAGTTGTTCATAGAATTTTTTAACAATCCTTTGTGTTTCCGCAGGCTCTGTTGTTATTTCTCCTCTTTTATTTCTGATTTTGTTTATTTGGGTCTTCTCTCTTTGCTTCTTCATGAGCCTGGCTAGAGGTCCATCAATCTTGTTTATCCTTTCAAAGAACCAGCTCTTGGTTGTGTTGATCTTTTGAATTGTTTCTTTGGTCTCCAAGTTGTTTATCTCCGCTCTGATCTTCACTATTTCCTTCCTTCTGCATACACTGGGCTTTTCTTGTTGCTCTCGTTCTAGCTCTTTGAGTTGTAGGGTTAGGTAATTTATTACCATTGTTTCCTGTTTCTTTGCAGTAGGCCTGTAGGACTATGAACTTCCCTCTCAAGACTGCTCTCACTGTGTTCCATAAATTTTGTATTGTTGTGTTGTCATTGTCATTTGTTGCCATGATGTTTTTTTTATTTCTTCCTTGATCTCTCTGGTTACACAGTCATTGTTTAATAGCATGCTGTTTAGTCTCCATGTGTTTGAGTTCTTTCTATTGTTTTTATTATAGTTGATTTCCAGTTTATGCCACTGTGGTGTGAGAAAATGCTTGATATGATTTCTATCTTCTTGAATTTGAAGAGACTTTTCTTATGACCCAACATATGATCTATCTTTGAAAATGACCCATATGCACTGGAGAAGAATGTATATTCTGTGGCTTTGGGGTGAAATGTTCTGAAGATGTCAATTAATTCCATCTGGTCTAGTGAGTCATTTAGGATTGATGTTTCTTTACTGAGTTTTTGTTTAGAGGATTTGTCCAGTGGTGACAGTGGAGTATTAAAGTCTCCTACTATGATTGTATTGCTGTCAATATCTCCCTTAATACCCTCCAGGAGTTGTTTTATGTATTTAGGTGCTCCTATATTGGGTGCATATATGTTTACCAGAGTTATTTCTTCTTGTTGGATTGTTCTCTTTAGTATTATGAAGTGGCCTTCTGTATATCTTGTTATGTCCTTCACTTTGAGATCTAATTTGTCAGATATAAGTATTGCAACCCCAGCTTTTTTTTCATTTCCATTTGCCTGAAATACCATGTTCCATCCCTTCACCCTCAATCTGTGTGCATCACTTTTCCTGAGGTGGGTTTCTTGTAGACAGCAGATATGTGGATCATGTTTTCTTATCTAATCAATTACCCTATGTCTCTTGATTGGAGCATTTAATCCATTTACATTTAAAGTTATTATTGATAGGTATTTATCTGTCGCCATTTTTAGTCTTTAGCCCACAGTTCCTTCTTCGATTCCTATTTCTTTTTATTACAGTAGACCCTTTAACATTTCATGCATTGCTGGTTTGGTGGTAATATATTCCCTTAGTCCTTTTTTGTCTGTGAAGCTTCTGATTTCACCTTCAATTTTGATTGAAAGCCTTGCAGGGTACAGTATTTGTGGATTCAGACCCTTCCTTGGCATGACTTTGTATATTTCATTCCATTCCCTTCTGGCCTGATGAGTTTCTGTTGAAAAATCAGTAGCTAGTCTTATGAGGATTCCTTTGTAGGTAACTTTCTGTTTGTCTTTGCTGCTTTTAAGATTCTTACTTTGTCGTCGGTGTTTACCAATTTAATTATAATGTGCCTTGGTGTCAATTTTGTGGGGTTCATTTTGCTTGGGACTCTGTGAGCTTCTTGGATTTGTGTGGGTTTTTTCTTTCCTATATTGGGGAAATTTTCTGTCATTATTTCTTGAAGCAGGTTCTCTAATCCTTGTTCAGTTTCCACTCTTTCTGGAACCCCAATTATGGGGATGTTGTTGTTTTTTTCACGTTATCCCAAAGTTCCCTTAGGCTCTCCTCTTGCTTTTTAATTTTTTTTTCTAGAAGGTGCTGTACTTACGTATTTTTTCCTACTGTGTCTTCTAGCTTACTGATGCAATCTTCTGCTTTTTCTAGTATACTTTTGATGCTTTCTATTGAGTTCTTTAAAGCAGTGATATCATTTTTCATTTCTTCTTGCTTCTTCTTCATTTCCTCTTGGGTCTTCTTCATTTCCTCTTGGCTCTTATTCATATTGTCGAATTTGTCTTCTATTCTTTTCATCCACCTTATGATCATTTCTCTGAACTCTTTCTCTGGCAGGCTTATTTCTGCTTCTACTTTGTTTACTTCCTTTTCTGGTGATACTTGCCTATCTGTTGTTTGTGGGCTGTTTCTTCTGCCCATGGTCTTTCTTCTCTGGGTGTCTGGTTATGTAGTTCTCTATCCTACGCTGATTCAGAGGCACAAAGTACAACACTACCTGGTACAGCACACAAGACACTGAACAGAAATGTATTCATGATGTTAATAATCACCAATAAGGTGACCACCAATGAAAGATAAATTAGGGGTAAGTAGAGAAAGAAGAAGAGAAAAATGAGGAAAAAAGAAAGGAAAGAAGTGCCAAAATCAAATTGGGAGAGGGAGAAAAAAAATAAATAAATGAACAAACATTAAAATAAAATTTTAATAAAAAAGGAGAATTTGAAAAAGAAAAGAGAAAGAGAAACAAAGTCAGAGAAAAAAGAAAGCGGATAAGAGAGAAAAGCGGAATAAAATATAGATGTCAGGAGAAAACTCCAATAGAACAGTCACTAATCTCAATAAAGGCCAGCAACCAGTACCTAGAGATTAATACAAACTACAAATAACAACTGGTATGGAGGGAGGCGAGGGAAAAGAGAGGTAAAAAACAAAGCAAGCAAAAAGCAAAATAAAACAAGTAGAATAAGCTACAGCAATCTCACAAAAAATACAAAAAATCGATATAATCACTGTTCAGGCAAATAGCAACAAAAGGACATAGAGAAAAACAACTTTTTGTCTAGTGAAGACAGGAAGAGAGAGGTTTGTATGGACCTGTAGTAGGGGATTTGAAATTAGATATATAAGTGGGGTGAAATTTTAACCAGGTAAAGAGAAAGAATAGGGAGAATCTAAAATTGGAAAAGGGAAAGAGAATCAAGACAACAAAATGGGGAAAGTTAGGAGGAAAGTGTTGGCATAAAGGTAGAGTTGAGATGGAGTGAAATTATGCTAAAGGAAAGATGAGAATAGAAAGTAGAACTCTAATCCTGAAGTAAAATAAAGAGAAAACAAAATGACATTTGTTTTTTCCAAAAGTAAAATACTAGTAGTAATAATACTAGTTGAAAACAAAAATGTAATAATTAAAAAGGTAAAATCAATTGATGTGGAAAGAAAAAAATAGTTTTTTAATTACAATATGTAAAAATGAAAAATAAAAAACTTATAAAAAGAAAAAAAGAAAAAAAAGTATAAAAAAAATAGAATGGTCATTCACTTCCACTATTATTCTGCTTGGCACTCCTATTTCCCAGTAGGGAAGGTATTGCAGTTCCCTGTGTTCCACTGTTGGTATTTTAATCTCTTTATTCTTTTGTGGTTATGCGAGAGTCAATTTGTGCATCATCCACTGGGTAGCAGTGTTTCGGAATTGATCTCTGAGACAAAGCACAGGACCTCTCTAGGCTGTGCTCAGATCCTGCTACTCTGTGGTTCTCAAAGCCGGTTTGTGGGGATTTTGCAGCCGGGACACAGTAATAACTCCCAGGCTGTCCCTCTGCCTCAGATAAAAACGAGTCGTTTTCCAGAGCTACCCTCTGTCAACAGCTCCATGAGTTTGCCTCCACATTTAGGGATCACGCCCTGCCCACCTCCGCAGACCTCTCCAGAGGCAGCTTTCCCGCAGCCCGGTTCCCACAGTGTGCATGTCCCTGTTCTGCGGGGCAGGAGACCTCACCTTATCCCAGGTGAAATCTGACCTTTCCATGTGCCGTGCAGATCTCTGAATCTGCCCCATGTCTGCGCCATTTGGAGAGTGGTGTTCTGGGTCCCTGGCTGTTCGGTGGGTGTTTCAGCCAGCCACAGCTTTCAGACCACTGCAGACATCCACCTCCCTCTGCAAGATGGCTTGGTCTCCGCGTTCGCGCTGGTGGTTCCGGCCTATAAAAACCCTGTGGCAGTGGGGCTGCCTGGCCAGGAGAGCCCCATCCAGCAGTTCTCTGCCTTCTCTTGGAGGATAACTGACTCTTAACTTGCCAACAAACATTCCCAGTGCGACTCTCAGCTGCTCTCTCTCCCTCTGCCCAGTGACAATGCTCCAGACGCGTCCATCTATTCTGCCGCCATTTCTACCCCCCTCAAACTTTGGAATTCTTAATGATGTTTTTGAAACAGTAGCAAACTTAGTTTATGAGAAAATGAGAAGTAAAGTAAGTTCTCTGTTAATTCACACTCACCCTGCCCCCAGATTCACACAAAGATAATGCACACTTGCCCCACCCCTAGGTACACACACAGATGATGCACATATAGATGGTGCACACTCGCCCCCATCCGCACGTGTACACATAGATGGTTCGCCTAACAATGGTCAGCAAACTGCAGCTCATGAGCTATGGTTTGCAGCTCTGTTGACTAATAAGTTTGCCGACCACTGTCTTAGGGAAAAACACTTAAAAGTATTTTAGTAATGTACTATTGTCTTTCACCTAAGTCAAAACTTCTGGGTAAGGGTAATACCTTACACAGTAGTCAGCAAACTCGTTAGTCAACAGAGTGGCAAATCTCGGCTCCTGAGCAGCATGTGGCTCTCATCCACAGTTTGCCAACCACTGGCCTCAGAGAGCTTGCCTGGCTCTGCCAGCTTCTCAATACCTTCTGCTTCTGGAGGGCAGCTCCCATCTTCATCCTACTCACTCTGTTTTCCCAGAGGGTTAAAGAGTGATTGTGATTTGGGGCGTTTCTCCTACCAGGACTTTGTATTTTAAAAGGATACTTGTAGACAGTAAGTAATTTTCTCAGTTTGCAAGGGTGAAACTCAAAGTGAAATTTAAGGCCAATGGCAGGACACTAAGGACAGACATATTTTGGGCCAGAGAAACACTTCTCTTTTCTCTCAAATCACAACAGCCTTAGTGCATCTGCTGTGCATATAGTCATGGCCACGGTTAGCTCTGCATATGCAAGTCCTTATTTAACTCACACCTATACCATCTGAAACTCTCAATCACACACACACACATACACATACTGTTGAATTTTTTTTAAATATATGTTTTATTGATTTTTCACAGAGAGGAAGGGAGAGGGATAGAAAGTTAGAAATATCGATGAGAGGGACATTGACCAGCCGCCTCCTGCACGCACCCCACTGGGGATGTGCCCGCAACCAATGCACGTGCCCCTGACTGGAATCGAACCTGGGACCCCCCCAGTCCACAGGCCGACGCTCTATTCACTGAGCCAAACCAGCTTCGGCCATACTGTTGAATTTTTAAGAAGAGGGCAAAACATAGGAAAGGCAACAACTGAGCTGTAGAACAAGAAGTGAGCTGTCCCTATTCCTCAGTCTGTCATTGGAAGGCTGACAGCTGACTGAACGGCTGGCACATGTGGGTACCCAGAATCTACTCCTATCTATTTGTTTATGAGAATAAATACACATCTATTTGCTATAATAGGGATGCTTACTAAAGAGGGTACATGGGAGAGTCAACTATGAAGAGTCAGAAACTAGCTTACTTTTTGTGTGCATAGCAGTACCACCCTGTGTGTGGTCAGAGGTTGTCTCCAGGCCACAGCTGGTCTTCCCTTCTGAACATTTAGGGGCACAGGTGAGGCCACACTATAATTTTGTCTCTCTATAATCTCCAAGAGCCTCAGATTCTGGTTTTAAATTTTGGATTCACCAGGTCTTTATGGATTGCTATTCTAGGTAGTTTAATTATATACAGACAGTAATTGATAGCAACGAACTTTTTAAAACTATGGTGTTTTTTCTTCTTTAATCTCTAATATAGTGGCACTGTAATGGATAGAAAAGACCTGCAAATGCCTAATCAACCCAATCACCTGACTCCAGCCCTTTTGCAGGACAACAGGGCTAGACAGGCGTTGGGCCCAGGGACACAGGAAGGGGGTTGGGGAGGACACGGGATGGCAAAGGGGATGACACCAGTTCTGCAGGTACTGGGACAGGAGAAGACGGGGCTGCCAAAATGACTTTGACAGCAGGCAGGCAAACTGCTCATAACAGAGGGCATTAAGGTGTTTCTGTGTGTGAATAAATGTGTCCACTGTCCGACACGTGGCTTTGTACTATTGCAGGGAACTGCTAGCTCCATGAAGGCTAGGACAGTGCCTGCTTTGCTTCCTGGAGTACCAGGCTAAGCGCACAGCCTGGGTACGTAGCTCTGCAGCTATCCATCAAATAAGACTTCAATGTCACTCTTTAAGAGGTTTCATCAGCTTCTCTGCCATTGAGAGGGCAGGGCTTTCCCAGCAGAAGGATAGGCAGGTTTCCCCAGCGCACTAACTTAGGCAGGGCCACCATCCCCCAGAACCTCTTAGAACCACTCATGCTGCTCCAGGTCCTGGTGTTGTGTCTGCAAGAAATGACTTAACTACAGGACTGTACTTAGATTCTTTGAAGAACCATGATCGACTATGGGCCAGCTTTCTTTATTCTGGTTCCTGAAGAAGTACTCCTAGGGAGCTGCAAAGCAGGGCATCTTACAAAAGGATGGGACCTCAGGACTACTTAGTGACTACCGGGAGGCTCCTTAGAAGCAAGTGATTTGGGGAGCTTCATTCCATGTGTGGAGACTGGGACCCCTGGTGCTGGGCTAAATCGGTGCCTGTGCCTTCAGCAAGCCTTCTCATAGAGGATCTGCTTACACGATAGGTTCAGTTGGAGATGCCTGGAATTTCCATATGACAAGGCTGCTGTACTTTTGAGATGCTCAAGAGCAAATGATGGTAGCATTGGCACAGGCCACCATGGAATGGTTTTCATTATACAGTTTCAGCAAAACCTGGTAGTCTCCCTGAAAAAGACACAAGGAGAGCATGAGGTGTGTGAGCTGTAGAGCAATCGGCCATTCAATAAAGAGTCATCGAGCAACTTCCACGTGAGGCACAGCTCTGGACCCTAGGGATAAAGTAGAAGCAGACAAACCAAATCTGTTTGAAGCCTATGGCTCACTGGAGAGGCAGACAGCACATGTGATCACTAGCTGTGTATGTGGTATGTCACATGCTGACATTACACAGAGAACTAGGCAGGGAAGGAGTGATGGGAGTGTGGGCAGGGCAGGGGAGGGCAGGGTGGGATGAGGCTAGTGCTGGCTTGCAATTTTAAGTAGGATAGTCAAGGCAGACCCGTGGAGAAGGTGCAGGAGCACACCATGCTGCTTGGGGCTTGGCTCCCATGCTTAAGGACCAGCGAAGCCTTCAGTGGGGTTCAGGGAGAGGGAACCCCAGGGGCAGGGAGAGAAGATGAGATCAGGGAGGCCTCACTGGCCATGTGAATGCTGCCTTCAGCCCTGAAAGGGATGCAGGTCATGAGAGCATTTTCCCTGAGGGAGTGGTCTAATCATGTGCATGTTGACAGGTCCCTGTGGCAAGGAGAGAGGGGGCAGTAGGAAGAGCAGTTGGGAGGTGACTCAACAAGCCAGGTGAGAGATGCTGACTTGGAGCAGATGGTGGACAGAGAATGGGGGTTGGATTCTGGATAGATTTTATAGGAAGAGTTGATGTGATTTACTAAGGAAACCCATGTGGGTGAGAGAGAGAGAGGGGTTAAGGGTGCTCCAAGGATTCCGGCCTGAGCAAGCAGAAGGATAAAGGGTCATTTGCTGAGACAGGGAAGACCTCTGGGGGAGCAAAAGTCAACTGTATGAAATCAACATGTTCTCTCAGAAAAAGTATCGCTATCTTTTAGGGCTCCTTTTTGGCAACAACACTGAGAGGAATCTTTTGCTTGTGTTAGTGGCTGTGCACAGGCCTATGTGGAGCTGCAGAAAGAACCCAGGGTTAACCACATCTGCTTTGCTCCCAGCAGAAGGCCTGCCCAGCCCCCACAGGTCCATGTGGTAAGTGTCTGTAGACTCAGTAGTCTGGAGAGGAAAAGCTTGGAGTGGGCAGCCGCCATGCTAAGCAGGACAAGGGCCCAAGAGGGAAGGATGCAGGAGACTCCTGGCACATCTTTGACGCTCCTATCACGGGAGGAAGGAAAGAGGTCTAATCTGTGTAAGCCAGAGGGAAGAGATAAATCAGATTGCTGGCTAGAAGTTGCATGAAAGGCAGTTTTTGTTAGAAGAGAACAACTTCCTAGCAATTAGCTGAGGTCCAGGAGCAAGCGGGTTTCCCCCACTGAAAACTGTATTCGAGACACCCAGATTCCACTCGGGATGGTATATTTGGCATGGAGATTGATTAGAACCCAGGCACCATTCAGCTTGAGGGTTCTGTGCTGTATAGGCTCCCGTGGGTCTGACTGCTCAAATATGGAGCAGCTGTGGTTACAGGAGCAGTGTTAGGAATTTAACCAAACAGTGTAAAAGAGAATTAATTTTGAGTAAAAACCAGCTCAACTTTGCATCTTATTATGTTTATCACTATCTATTTTTCTTTTAACTGCCCATGTGCATTTATGTCCATACTTTATAAAATTATTGAAAACAAAATAAAGTTTTTATTATTGCTTTGTAAGCCTAATGTCAGATGTAGTATTTGAAGGAAGGGTTTCTAGATTATGAACTACAAGCTATAGATACTCTGGCTTAAGAGGCAATAGTATTTAGGCAACTGTGCCTGACTGTAGGCAGATGGAAGGATGTGCTAGAAGACAGAGGGCAGAGTAGGGACAAGAGACAGAGAGTGGTGGCCTTTCTGCTGTGGAGAAGAGCTCCAAATGTGTGAGTTAGGAATGTGCTGTCTATGGCACTTATGCAGTTCAGGCTGTACCTACATGTTGTCCATGTGCTTTGGAGGCCCAAGGATCTTGAGCTCTAATCCAGAAAACAGCAGTCACAGAGAGATGCAGGGCCCCAGCGGGCCTCCATCTGGGCCCAGGCACTGCTTATGAAAAGTAAAAATTGCTGAGTGGAAGTTTTCAGCCAAGCAGGTACAGAATTAGCACAGAGCCCATCTCCAGGGGATTTGGTGGGAGGAGGAGATTTTTTTCAAACCAAAGGCTTCGCACTGTCTCTGTCCCATATTAGGAAGGGAAGTCTTTGAGCCTTGTAGGCTGGCCGTCAGCCAGATACCCTGAGCTGACCGCAGCTGGTCCTTAGCCAACATGGGAGCCCACATGGGGATTAAGGCCTCCAGCTGCCTCTGCTGCTTATGTGACAGGCCACATGTGTCACACTTGGGTTATTTCCCCTGCTGGGTCTGGCAAGGTGTCAGCAGCCTGTGGGGTGGGGGTGGGGGAAACAGGACTGGCCAAGTTTCTGCTTCCCAGGCCCAGGTCTCAGAAGAGGAGGAAGCAAGAGGACCAGACAAAGACAGTCTGTAGATGCTTAAACACCCAGACCCAGGGCCAGGAGACCTGACTGCATCTTTGCCCTCATGTGGGGCAATAATCTCATTGGGCATCTTTCCTGGCAACAAAGCTTTGTACAGTTCTGGTAAATTTTATTTCAGAAGGATTCCATGAGTTCTTTCCCCTTCTATTTCTAACAGAAACTGATTTATTAAAAAAAAAAGGCAATAATGCAAGATGAAAGTCAATTGTTTGCAAATTTTAAGTCAATCTCCAGTGTGTGTGTGTGTGTGTGTGTGTGTGTGTGTGTGTGTGTATGTGTGTGTGTGAATGGGGTGAGGGTGGGAGGATCAGAAAGAAAATGAATAAGAGAAAATAATTCAAATAATAAAGATTTATAAAAAAATCTATCTGGAGAATTTATTTGCAAAACTCATATTATACTGAAAGGCTTGCAGAGAAAGCTCTGGAGAAGAAGAACCTCGGAGCGGGGAAAAGGGAAGGAAGTTCCCAGATGCTGGAGCAATGATGGTAAAGTTCCCAGATGGCCTACAGACACTATAGCTTTGACCCTAAAAACCAGAGGCTAGGATAAAAGGAAACACAAGAGAAATGAAATTAAATTAAAGAAATTTTTTATAAAGAAGGAGACCCTTTTGGAGGACAAAAATGATATGTTAAAAACAAAAAAAAATAAGATTATTACATTTTTCTGATTATTTTTATGTTGTTCCATAAGGTCCTCTGAGGACTAATATATTGAAAATGTATGATTTATGTCAGAGCTGCTTGCATGCAGCCATCTAATAAAATCACATTGTTTTGAGAAAAATTGAATTAGTGGAAAATTTTACTCTTAACTGTGAGGCTCTCCCGTGGACACTCGGGGCACTTTATTTACTCGATGGCAGCCCTTGAATAGCAGTGTAGGATGTTAACTGGGTCACCTGTAAGCCCTTGTGGTTGTGTTTAGTTCTTTCTCTGAAAGGCCAACTTTACTGAGCACTAAAGACAGCCAGCCTATGCCTGCCTTCCACACCCCAGCAGCTGCAGTTACATGGAGTCCCCATAAGTAGGGCAGTCCTGAAGGGACACATCCCTCTAATGGGGGAGGTGTTGACCTAGAGGATCCCCCAAGGTCTGATATGATGTAAAATGTCTAATACCAAAATGACAAAACCAGTGTGTCAAACATTTAAAATTGCCCACTAGGCGGTATAAGCTTTGCTGAAAGAGGGTTTTCTTACTGGTGGCCTATGAAGGGTTAACTGTTTAATTCCCTATCCTTCCTCCTCCCTCTTCTCATTCTCCTCCATCCCCCATTATCTGTTTTTGGAGAAACTGCTCAACATAATAATTAAGTAACAAAACAAAATAGAAAAACAAAACCTTACCTTGGGAATATCAAATCCAAGATTATTGGCAGGGCCAGCATAATAAATCTGCTCTGAAAAATATACAAAACATGCATAGTGTTATTCAACCACTTAAAACAAAAATGATTTCTCATATTTTTCTGTGCTCACTGTGCCCTGGGGATCCAGTGGTGAAGAAAAAAATCTTTGTCCAAACACTGCTGATATTCTAATGATGACACTGGCAGCACATAAACAGTAGTTAGATTGTAAAAAGGGCTAGAAGGAGATATCAGGTAAGGCTAGTGAGGCAGGTGGTATGATGGTTAAGAGGCCAGGCTGGGGCTGGGCTGCACAGGGTTAAATCCGGAAACCATCTCTGAAGACTGTTTGACCTTGGATAGTATTACCTCCTTGGGCTCAGTTTCCTTGTTTTTAAGATGAATATAATAATGACAATAACAGTGCTCACTTCATCAAGCTGTGAAAAACAAAAGAATTAATTAATGTAAACACCAATGTCTGGGAAGCACTCAATAAATGTTTCCAAAGGTATGTACTGGGAGACACCATGTTTGATAGGATGGCTGGTCAGGGAAGGCATCTCTAAGGAAAAGACATTGGAGCTAAGCCCTGAGGGAGGAGAGTGAGGGAGTGATTTAAAGATCTTGGAGAAGCCAAGACCGGTTTTGCTCAGTGGATAGAACCTCGGCCTGCGGACTGAAAGGTCCTGGGTTCGATTCCGGTCGGGGGCATGTGCCTTGCTTGCGGGCACATCTCCAGTGTGGGGTGTGCAGGAGGCGGCTGATTGATGTTTCTTTCTCATCGATGTTTCTGACTTTCTATTCCTCTGCCTTCCTCTCTATGAAAAATCAATAAAATATATTAAAAAAAAAAGATCTTGGAGAAGAGAATCCCAGAGCACCAGAAAGAGGACAAAGGCCCTGATATGGACAAGAGTTTGGGATAGAGGGAGATGAGTGTACTAAAGTATAGTGAACAAAAGGGCCCATGTAAAAAAGTGGTAAAAAATCAAATGACAAATGTAAGAAGAGGCCTAGAATGGAGGCCATTCAGTGGCTAAGGAGAATGATGGATTAGTGAAGCATGATGGTGGTGATGAAGAAAAATGAATAAAGTCATGGCTACACTGGTAGACAGACTTACTGATGAGTTGCATGTATAGTGAGGGCAAAGGATAGTTTAGGCTTGAGCACCTGTGTAGATAAAGGTGCCATTTACTGAGATAGGAGAGCCTGGGGAGGAAGAAGATTGTGTGGGGACAGTGATTAAAGAGCTCTATCTTTGAGGTGATTACTAAGGGACCTTGAAAGCGTTAGATATATGAACCTGGGATTTTTGAAAGAGGTTAGGGGTAGAGTATGAATATCAGAGTCATTAACATGTACACCATGATAAGGGCACAGGACAGTATGAGAGCACCCACCCCCCAATTCCCAGGAAAATAAAATTAATAGGTAGAAAAGGGAGAAGGGCCAGAACCACTCCTGAAGCCCTCTCAAGTCCAGGAGAGGGACAGAGAAGGAGAAGCCAGCCAAGAAAATAAAGAAGGAACAGATGTGGAGAGGAGGGTCACCAGAAGTGGATTAAAGAAGCCAGATTCTTCAAAAGAGGAGGATGTGGCTTAGTTGGTTGCAGCATCATCCAATACACCAAAAAGTGGCAGGTTTGATTACTGGTCAGGGCACATATCCAGGTTGTGGGTTTGATCCCTGGTTGAGGCACATTCCAGAAAAAACCAATCAATGTTTCACTTTCTCTCTCTAATAAATTAAAAAGGAAGGTATTATCAACTGTATTGAATGATGTCAAAAATTTGTTTAAAGACAAAATTTGCAATAGATTTGGCAATATGGACATCATTTAGTGACCTTGACAAGATCATTGGAGAAATGAGAACAAAAGCCCAAATAGAGTGGGTTGAAGAGTGATATGGAGGTAAGAAAATAAATAAGTTTTTCTGTAGAAAGAAATAGAAAAGAAATGAACAATAACTAGAGGAGGGTGTAGAGTTGAGTGGCTTATTTCTTTAAGACTGGAGATATTGCTCCATGTTTGTCATTTGAAGGGAATTATCTTGAAGAAAGAGAGGGGTTGAAGATACAGAAGAGAGGAAATAACTGAAGTAATGAAGTATTTAAGAAGATTGGAAGGGAGGGATTTGCCTTTGAGGCAAGCACAAAGATTGCTCCAATGGTTATGAGGTTGAAAAGACAGCAGAACAAGTTCAGATGTAGATAGATTTGTAGATTGGCCAATGGACCAATGACAGGGATCCAGATCGATTACTTCTGTGGAAATTTACTTGAAAAACACAGTAGGGCTACTAGGTAGCATTGTTGAGTGCTTTTTTGAGGCTTGTGGCTATGAATTTAATGGTTCTCTGGTTGGCTCAGATTTATATTTTCTCAGCAACAATCAGTAGCTCTGATGTAAAAATAGAGAGGGTAGATGGTTGGATTAGAGTTTTACTGGACAAAAATGACAAGGAGAGAAAGGCAAGGCTATTAGGAATAGACACAGGGAGGAGCTTATAATAAGAGCATGGAATCTAAGGAGGGTAAGAAAAAAAAATTAAGGCAGGAGTTGGTTAATAGCAAAATAGTGGTGGAGTCAGTTTAATGGAGTTTCCAGTATTGCAATTAAGGTCATAGAATAGGTAAGCTGGACGGATATGGTGAAGCCAGAGGTCTTTGACTCAGATTTCAGAAATAGAGCTTTTACTGGTGATAGCAGGATGCAGAGCTGATATGGGAGGGAACCTTTGAGGTGGAATGATGGAAATGGTTATTAGAAGTAAGGAAGTTGAGCAATTGAGGTATCGTGGGCCATCCATGTCAATATTAAGTTAGGAGAAAGGATGAAACCTTATCCAGTTTCTCAGATGGTGACTGCCTCCTTGCACTGTGCACATAGCATAGTATAAGCAGAGGTTAAAAACAGAGACTCTTGGGCCAGACTATCTTGGCTGGGTTCGAATCTTGGCTCTTCTTCCTACTAACTGGGCAAGTCATCCAACCTTTCTGTGTCTCAATTTCCCTATTAGGAAATGTAGGTGATAATAACATCCATCTCACAGGGTTCTTGTGAACATCAAATGAGTTAATACATGTAAAACTCTTATAACAGTACCTGGCACATGGTAAGCAATCATTAAGTGTTAGCCTTTAATAAATTCACCCACCAATCCACATGACCGGGGTCCATCTAATATAAACCAGGTATTATTTGAGGTGCTGGATATGATAGTAGACAAAAATATTACATGAATCATTTGAATCACTGACCACCAGAATTGTAATCATTTGTTTATAGGGCTGCTTTACTCACTAGTATGGACTTCTGTGCCTTCTTGTTTGCAGGGTTCTGAGCACATTGCACAGAGTCTGACACAAAGCTAGGTGCCATATATGGTTATTGAATGAGGTTACTGAATGAGCAGATCCAGAGTCAGGACATGGGTTTGCCAACCAACTTCATTCTTCCTCTTGCTATTGTATCCCTTTGGAAGTGTCTGGGCCTGGGATGTGCTAACACAAGCAGCTGGATTAGAGAATGAGTCACTGAGAACAATTGACCTGGTATGAGGGAGGGAGGGATGTTGGAGGAGGATGGAGTTGAATGCATGCTTATTCCTGTTAGCTACTGAGCTCTTTTAATGACACAGAGAATTCCTGCTTCACACAGGACCTGTTCAGTAAATATTTGCAGAAAGATCAAACTCTCCACATTAAAAGGGGCTTTGGGCCAGGAGCAGCATGTCTGGGGCAAGAGCAGCTGTCCACATGGAATAATACCAGGAGGATGAGGATAATTTTTCTTTAAAAAGACCTACCCCAGGGCAATCTGATGCTGAACTTCTACTAGGAGACAGTTCTTAGTACAGACTTTGGCTTCTGTCAAATGCCCACATCCTCAGCGTATCTATCCTTCCTTAAGGATCACATGCAAATGCAATGTGTGCCAGATGGCTGATGCCCCTATTTTATGGCACTATATGTACTGATCCAGTCATGTTTAAAAGGAAGTATATATTTGGGTGTGGATACAGGGAGTTTTATTGGTATATGAAACAGAGATGTTAACATTCTAGATCTTGTCCTTAAGAATCTTCCAATGCACCTGGAGGAGAAGCAATAATTAAGCTATACCGACATTAACTATGAGGAGCCAGTGGTGTGTGGGGGCAATGTACATCACAGGTGCAGAGGGTTAGAGAGGTGGGCTGGGATTCATTTGTACTGCTGGTGTGTTGCAACCCAAGGGCAGACCACTCACATTAGACTTTATAGTGCCCCTCGAATTGGGCGACACAGTGCCCTAGCTATAGTACATAATTTCATTTCTCTTTCCCACTGGGTACTCTCTTACCTGAACCAGGACACTCTGAGAGAAGGACAGAGAGATCCAAGACCAATCTCTCCTGGCAAGAGATGGTTTGTTTCATTTCAACTCACCAGTCTCTAGAACTGCCTGGCATAGCAGCCTTCTCAGTGATTCTGTGACTCCTTTTGAGAAAATGTTTTTGCTTTCATTGACTAGAATAGGTTTATGCCTTCTGCAACTCAGGGAGGGACTTTGATTGCTGAGGGCATGAACTAATAAAAACCACTCATACTGGACATTGGGATATGGGTCACAGTGTGGCTCAAGAGCAGAGTCCAAGAATGGGGACTGAGTATTCCGATCCATGTCTGGTCCGACTGGATGCTCTTGGGCATGTGTTATACATACTTAAGTTTCTACTTATTATTCTAAAGTGGCATCTTGCAGATGACCTGACCTGGGAGGCACACACTTGGATCAGGACCCACCTCT
Source organism: Lasiurus cinereus (assembly GCA_011751065.1). NCBI lineage: Eukaryota > Metazoa > Chordata > Mammalia > Chiroptera > Vespertilionidae > Lasiurus > Lasiurus cinereus. Next base: position 19,780,135 of record JAAGEH010000392.1, read on the forward strand.
CCTAGTCACTAAGTATTGGTGAGCAATTTGCTTAGCCATCCTGTGACTCAGTTTCCTAACTGCAGAATATAAATAGGGTCCCTCTCCTGCAAGGTGTTAAGAGGACTTAAGAACTTATATGCAAACTCACTGAGAAAAATGGGGTCCCCTGAAAGGGTAGAAATAGTAATCATATGTTATATTATTATTTCTGAATATGTCCTATGAGGGCTCACTTGGAGTCTGCTGAGGAACAAAGCAAAACTAGGTTTAGGAACTTTTTGCCAAGCCAATGTACAGAACTAAGACCTGTTGCTGCCCTTTTTTTTCTTTCTTAATTTCTGCTTAAGTAAAAAGGCTGAGCATGGCTCTTTGAAAAATACCTTGGGAATGATATCAAACCTTCTGCTCATTTAATGTTCAAAAATTTGGTAATTTATTAATTTGTGCTCTTCACTATTAATGGGCTCTTTACTGGGGTGAGAGGGCGTTATTAAATCAAACTCTTTACCATTTCAACAGGAGCAGTTCTGAGGACCCATGAAGTCATGAGAATTGCTGCAAGCAAAGCATGAAACTGTCTTTTTTTTTTCCTTAACCTGATGAAACAACACTTAAAATTAAATTCCTGCTCCTTCCTTTCTCATCTCAGATCCTCTCTGATCTGAGATTCCTTTAATTAACATTTTCACACCCCAGTATTATAAAAAGAGCCCCAGTATATTTTCACCACTTCTTTCTTTCCTTCATTTAAAATTATTATCAGTTTAAATGTACAGTGAATTAAAGAAGTTCACTCTCTGGCTCTGAAGACCTGAAGTCATTTCTGTGAATAGGACTTTTGACCCAGATCATTGTGTGGTTGGCAAATAGAGTCTTTAAGAGAGGAAATGGAGTTGAAAATTGTGAAGAAGAAATGTCACAGAGGGTTTGGGGTTAGACTGACATGAGACTCAGGGGTATGGCCCGGCCCTTTATTCTCAGTAACCAGGATGTGGCCTGGTCCAATGCATGGCCTTCCTGCCATTTCCTAGTCCTTGCTATTGAAATTCCCTCATTTTCCAAATTTATTACAAAAATGTCCAATTTATAAATATTATGCAGGTGCTTGACAGGATAATATAGAGTTCAATTTATAGGTTGATTAGTATATTCAGAATAAATTTTTTAAAATTATCACTTATTTATTTATTCAGCATTTGAACCCTTTTCCTACTTGCCCAGTGGCATGGGGGCTGGGAGACAGTGATGCCCTGGAGGAACACAGTCCTCACCTTGTCCTGTGAGTAAGGACCTCAGGGTTTGGGAAGGCCTATTGCAGCAGCTCCTATGGGCCATGGTCCCACGGTGAGGAGGGAGGAGGGGAGAATGTTGCAGGCAGACCAAGAGTCTCCTCTTTGGAGTGGGGAGCTAGTGTATTAGGTCATTTTGGTGAGCTCTAAACATAGTCTGCTCCCTCTCTCTGCCTTGGGTATTTCCTTAAAGAGACCCCAGATTTGGCAGGTGGAGGGGCCAGGTCTCCTACTCCTCACCTCCTCCCCATGACTTCTGCTTTTTTCTGTCTCTGGCCTGGAGGCTGTTGCATTTTTGGTCCCATAGAGTGCAGAGTCAGTTCTTAGTTAGACATCATTTAAATTAATAATGAGCTTGCCTGGGGCTGGGGACTCAGAAAAGTGCCCATTGCCTCCAGGGTGAATGTACCAGAATCCTTGTGGGGCCAGAGAACCTTGAGGCTTCAAGGTTTCAGTGGATTCCAAGCAGTGTGAGTAGATGGTTCTAGGATAGGCCCAGGTTCAGTGTTTATATTTTATAATAATTTTTAGTCCTAATTGTCAGTTTCTTCATCTCCCAGCCATTTTCCCTGTTATTCTCTAGAGCACCTGCAGTCCTTTTTGTCTGTCTTATACTACATAGGACTGCCTGTACCATCTCAGTGGTGGTCCTGCAGACACACCACATACAGCTGCACAGATTGGGCCCTGTCCCACTGAGCCAGACTGTGCAGCCTGGGGCTAGGCTGGCTCCCACCCGCAGATATTTCTGGTATCCTGTGCACATCCCCTTGCCCAACATGACGTCATGCCAGCCATGGTGAGCATCAGCTGCACTTCTTCCATAATCCAGGTCAAGTGCTTGCCCTTCTACATTAGCCTGCTGCAAAGCAGCCCATGGGGGGGGGGGAGTTCAGGGACTCTGTTCTCTGGGGAAATCCTCAACTTAGAAGACTTGTAATCAGGGATAAATGCCATTGATTCCTAACATTCAGAGGGGCAATTCTGAGACACACATTATAGTTTTCCAAGTCCCCACACTGGTCATCAACTCTTTGACACTTCACTTCTTTGCCCTTCCTCTTGCACTGAGGCCCTCTTGCTCCTCTCCTATTCTTGATTTCTGGCCACACATTCCAATAAATTATTCACCCTCAGGTCTTTGTTTCTGACTTTGCTGAGAGGACCTCAAACTAAGAATGCTTCCTGGTGGAAAGTGCACCTTCTCTCAATTCATATGAGGGCCCATATGAGCTATGGGGAGTTCCAGAAACCTGTTTGATGACAGAGCCACCCAGCCAAGAAGTGAAATCTGAACACCCTATGACTTTTGTTCTACAAAGCAGCAAGGAGAATGAATGCCCTGGACTGTCCCTGTGGGGTTCTGAGCCTCCCACTTTGGGAGAAGACAGAGGCTGATAGAAGGAAAAGGAGATGAAGACCACAGCTCTGCCTAGAAGAGGATGAATAGGAGCAGATGTGTGGCTATGAGGGAGCCAGCAAGTTTGAGAGAAAGAAATATAAAGAGAGGAAAGGAGAAATACACAGCTAGCCCCAGTTACTGTTTTCTTCATTCAGTTGGATGGCATTTTACTGTCAGTGAATAGTGGACCTGCAATAAAAGTGCATTCTGAAAAACTGCATTTGCAAACTCTGGGATTCTGGCCCTGTCAGGTGACCCTCTATTGGTAGGAATATTTCTATTGCTTAAGGGGATCTCAATTTTACTTTCAATATTATTTTCATGTTATTCGGCCCTTTTAGGTGTACATAGGGTCACTGTATTCTGGGCATCATTGCTTTGGTCCTTTTCAGAATCACAACTATACTTGGGAGCCTGTAAGTATTTAATTAGAGTTTGGCTTACTACATGAATTATCTTAACTAGTCCATTCGAACAGGCTGGGGAGATCCTCTTTGTGGCCTTTCACTACTGGAGAAACTTAATGTTAGTTAAGCATTCATTGTGTGCTTTTAATGGACCATTTGAAACTATCAAATGAGACTCCTTCCAGGGTTATTCACTCAGGGACTTGCTGCTTCCACCTCTCCACCATGATCTGGGATTTGTACAACATGGAAGCTGCTTGGGCCTACAGCTGAGCTAGAGAGTAAAATTGCTAACATAAACTAATCCGAATGTTTTCAGGACACTGTTAAAAAACACTTAGAGTGACATAGAGGGTACTAAGTGAGGGCTGTCTAACAGAGCACTCTACAGAAATGGGGCTCAGCTATGCTTGCAACCTCAAATCTGGTGACCACTGGCCACAGGTGGACATTAAGAACTTTAAATGTGGCTAAAGTGGCTGATCAACTGACTTTTAAATTTAATTTAAATGAGAATTATTTAAATAGTCACATGTGACTAGTGGCTGCCAACCTGGACAGAGCAGTTTTAGGTTGGCACTGTCCAATAGAAATATAATGTGAGCCACTTATGTAATTAAAGATTTCCTAGTAGCCATATTTGAAAAATAGAAAAGAGAAACAAGTAAAATTAATTTAATAATATATGTATTTTAACCCAAATATTAAAATATTATAATTCAATAGTAACCAATATAAAAATATTAAAGATGTTTAAAATTATTTTTATACAGTTTTTTTCAGTGTGTATTCTACATTTAAAACACATCGCACTGTGGATGGGCCACATTTCTTGTGCTCTGTGGCCACAGGTGGCTAGTGCCTTTGTTCTGGAGAAAAGTGTCAATTATGAAGTCATTGAGGAGGAACCAAGGCTCAAAAAGTGAAATTATTCATTTCAACTATATTCCTCCTTTAAGACCTTTTCTGTCTTTACTGCCCCAGTTCCCTCCAGGAGATACATAACTCTGGCAGTTAGGAGGGAAAGAGAATTTCAGCTATTTTCTCTATCAACCTATTTCTGAATTTCTGTGGATAAACACTTAACTCTCAAAATACAACTTGCAAATTGGTGGGCTGATAGGATTCCCAGAAATGGAAATGAAGAAGATGGTGATGGGAGGGGAGAGAGGATAAGAAATGAGGTTGATCTCCAGAAACCTGGGGCAGTGACAGGAAAGAGCAATGTGATTGGAAATAATAAAATAGACATCATGGGGTGGGGGAAGATAACAGAGGGAGTTGCAGATTGAGGGCCTCTTGGGTCCACACACATCAGATCTCTCAAGATGCTTGTTAAAATGCAAATCCACTGATCCCTGGGATCAGAGCTTTGATGTGATATGGGGAGCTGGCAGTCAGCCTCCTTAATTAGCTTCCTAATGATCACTGCACTAAGGTGAGTGTTTGAGTCATTGAGCAGACTTGTGAAATTCCATAGGAGGCCCTGGGTTTGTAAAGGAGCTTGTATTGTGTAGAAAATTGAAAATGCTTCTGGCCCTAGGTCATTACTAGTCTCAATGTGCTGAGCTCAACTAAAGCAGAGACCAGGCTGATGTCTCCCGGGAGTTTCCCCATTTTATTAGCTCTTACTAAGAGGCTTGAATTTGAGGAAGGAGGCAAGGCTCCCCAGGCTGTAGGACTTCATACTAGGCAATGCATTTCCTTTTGTTTGGTTTTTATTTCTTCTTAAAAAGAAAAAGTCCTCATAGGCTTGGTCATTGCTGGTGCCCTTCCTATGGTGACTGTTGTTTCTAGCTCTATTTTTTTTTACAGCATAAGAGTGGGAAGTTTCGGTTAATTCAATACTAAACTGCTGTTTTTGTTGATTCTCTATGAATCTGTAGCAGCCGCTGCTGCCCTGTACTCACAAGAAAGAATCCACAGCTGCCTGAAACATTTTGAAGTATGCGAAGAATACAACATGAAGAGAAGAAAGGCTGAAGGCTAAGAAGATGGTACTGCCAATCTCCAGTCCCCTGAGAAGTGCAAATGGGGCTCTCTTCCCAGGGGTGCAAGCGAGTCTGCAGTCCCCACACTTTGTCAGCCACTAGAGGACACACAACTTAGACCAAAGTCGAATTTTTGCTTCCTCTGAGGGAAAAGGCCTTAAATTGGAAGCCTCAAAAGCTGTACTGCCTCTCCAGGCCTTGTTAAAACGCAGACTTGCACTCAGAGATGGATGACTTCAGGGCTCAGGTCCCTGGCTTGAGAAATCCCCGCTGAAGGAAGTGGCGAGCATTTATCACTTATCTAGCACTTACCCTCTGCCAAAGGGCTTTCTGTTCTAACGCCTTTACACAGATGATCCCATTTTGTCTTTATAACAGTCCTGTAAAGTTACTGGTATTTTCCTCATCGTACAGATGAAGAAACTGAAGCTCAGAGAGATGAACTTGCCTGCAGCCACATAATGATAAGTAGCAGTAGAGGTCCAGCTCAGTGTGTCTAGCTTCAAACCCTGTGCTTATTATGTGCTAGACTGGTGGCTCTCAATCATAGTCCTTGAGCCAGCAACACTAGCCTTACTGCCCAGGGACTTGGGAAAATGCAGATTTCCCAGCTTCTCTCCAGGTATACTGAATTGCAAACTGAGGGTGAGGCCAACAGTCTGTGGTGGAACAAGTCTTGTCAGGTGATGCTAATGCTCAGGCTGGAGAATCACTGGACTGGGCGGGGCCCTGCTCCCAATGCAGCAAGTATGATGCGGCAGGCAACAGAACACTCGGTCAGAAAAATATTGGTTTTGGTAGCATGCTGCCTGCAACTACAAAATGACAGTGCAAATGATGATGGCGGAAGAAACTGCCATTTCCCAGGAGGAAGAGAACATCACTCGCCCTGCAGATCTTTTGATTTATCCCTGGGAAGTTCCCACCTAAGCCACGTTGTCATTGGGGCCATTAGCAATAATTGATGAAAGATGAAACCAGAAGCTGCGATTGGGAGAAATTGAGAATCAAGTGCAGGGACTGGCAGAGCAGAAAGCCTGAAGCAAATGAGCTTATAGAGAAGATGGTCTAATGGCGCAGAAAATGAAGGTGCACAAATAGGTAGGAAGAAAGTGCTATCCCGGTAAAGACATGCCTTAAAATTGAGGCCTTCTCCTTCTATAGCACAAACCAATGACTGCACTCCTGGTGCGTGTGTTTGTTAACACCGAGGCAGCAGATGTTAAACAGGTGAGAAGCGAGGCCCACTGTAGGCTGCATGGCTGTGGTGTCCTGTATGGAGGTGTTAGGTTATCGGCATAGATTAATGGTAGAGCTTCTTCCAGGTAGCACTTGCCAGGAAGGTGGCTTTTGCCCATCTTTTACTAGAGAAGTGCAATGTAAGGCATTTTGCAGAGAGAATTTATAGGAATTTTCCCAAGTTAAGACAATTTCCAAATGTCCTCCATATATAAACCTGTGAAAAGGAGTACAAAGAAATAAAGATAGCTCAAGCAATAGAAATCTAGCCAATGAAATCTGAATTGCTATTAGGACTGAATTTTGAATAGTGACAAAGATTGAGAAGGCTCAGCAATTAAAGATGTTTCAAGGATGGCCGGACACTTGTGTTCAGTATGAATTGGGACAGATGAAAAATGCTCTAGCTAATATAAGTGAGGAAGGACAGGGAGCCAACATGAATACCTGCTATGCTTGTATCTTTGTCTTATCTGTACATGCAAAATCAGTATTATTGCAGATCTCGTAACTGCTATCAGAGAAAATATCTGCCCTGTGGACAATGTCATGTCAGACTTTAAATACATTTCTCATGGGATCTACTCTATCATACATTGAAATTCATCTAATTATGATGTATTCCCCACTTTGGACAAACAGTGAAAGTAAAAAAGAGTTTAAATTTACACAAAAGATACATCAGGGAGCAATTATTTTTTCAACTAAAGAATTCTTCAGCCTACAAAAGGTGTCACTGCAATATTTAATTGCAAGCTTTCCAGATGCATTGAAAATTAAATCCACAACCAATTCTTTTCTGTAGCTTACATACTGCATGAAGTGAAGTGTAACATGTATTTCATAACCGATTTTGTTCCTACTGAAAGTGCTTAGTGCTCAGGTACAGGGTTGGTGCATGCCGCACCAGCTGTTCTTGTGGGGCACCTCTCTGGGATCTGTCACACATATAAGATCAAGTCTGCCTGAGCTTTCACCATGTTTCAACCATGTCAATCACAGTCTCCTAGTTCATAATCATAGTATGAACCCAGTTTTACACACACACACACACACACACACACACACACACTCATGCTGGTTTTGGCAAAGGGGTAGGTACAATTAATAGCCACAAGTCAATCCATAAAACAATAAACAAATTATTTCTGAAAGCCAATTACTACTTAGTGCTGTGAAACCAATGCATTTTGCTTGGGTTGACCTACTCTGGCTAGAACTCCCAGAGGCTTGGGCTAAATAACCTTAACAGGTGATGTGTTTTTTGTCATCAAGAGTGAAAATCCTGTCTTCATTCTATTTACTCTATGGCCTTAATCTGGGTCAGTGGTCAGCAAACTGCAGCTCTGTTGACTAATGAGTTTGCCGACCACTGGTCTGGGTCTTTGCCCAGATCTCCGGGTTCATGTCCAGTTGAGAGTCTGCTTTTTACATAGCCCTATACAATATATTCTAGACAACCAAAACATAAGCCACCCTATTTCTTTGAGTAATTTTCATTCTACATGTTGTTTTTATGTGTGTGTGTGTTTTGTGTGTGTGTGGATGGGGGGGGGTGGTTTGAGCGGGTCTTAGATGCGCTTATTCATACTTCCCAGATTATAAATCCTACAATCAATTTTTTGCTTTATTTCACTTATTGTTTCACTCTCACCTTCCTAAAATAAGATATTCTAGAAAACTTGTTGAACAAAATGAATCCCATTTTGTTGAAAATGGACATCAGAGTATGTTGAACTCTTGATAAATCAGAAGAAAATAAAAGAGACAGGGTTGAACTCAACTCATTTCCAAGCTAGACAGGCAGTGGGCACCTTATTTGTGGTGGTGCTTTCTGCTGACAAACCCAGACTTCGGGAGAAGTCAGATAATTGTGGGATAAACTTACTGGGGCTGTGGGAATGGGTCACACCTCCATGGCTAAATGTTAGATTTCCTTGAAGAGAGTGGGCATTTCCATGGACACTCATTCTGAAAGGAAATCAAGCCTAGGTCAGAAAATGAGAACTTCAGGGGCTAACCTTAGATAGAGGTGAGAAAACAAAACAGCACAATTCATTTTATATTGTCTGTAGCCCCTTTCACATTATAACAGCAGGGTTAAGTAGAGAAAATATAATCTGCAAAGCCTAAAATGTCTGCTATTTTGTCCTTTACAGAAAAGTTTGCTAACCGGTGACCTAAAGGGCTTGATAAAGTATAGAATTGTAAGCCCTAAACCCAGAGTTGCTAATTTAGTAAGTCTGGGGAGAAAGCAAAATTTTGTATTATTAAAATTTCTTGGATGATGCCAATGTTGCTAGTTTGGGGACCACACTTGGAGAAACACTGCCTTATATAATGGCTGGTTATGCCCCAAAATGATGATTTGATTTCTATAATTTGGTCATGTCTTTTGATCACTTCTCAATTTTAGTGGAGGGCTAAAATAAGATATACTTTTCCAGCAGTCTCATTTATGTTCCAAGAGGATAGGTAGCAGACAGGATAAGAGCCCAACTTTTTGGAGAGAAACCCAGTTCCATTGCCTACTGGCTTTGTTACTTAGGGTAAGTTACTTACTTCTCTGGGTTTCAGTTTCCTCATATGTTAATACTAGTAGTGTGCCAGTAGCTCAACAGTAGCTCACTGCTGCCCTCCAGTAGTTCTATGCCCACTGCCCTGCCCTCCTGTATCTCCCCGCAGCTGCTCCACCCTGTTCCCCTCATAGCTTGCTTCCCTGCCTCCTCCTGTAGCTCTCCATTGCCCACTTGTAGCTCACTGCCCCACCCTCTTGCTGATCCATGATCTGATCGTTACACAGTCAGTCATTACACTTCACGGCACAATGACTATTTGCATATTACATCTTTATTATATAGGATGAGGATAATAGCATTAGTTTCTATATGTTATAAGGTTAGTGCAAACAGTAAAGTAGTTATTGCCTGGAAAGGTCCTTGGAACATATTGTGTAATACCTACCTGGGGCTAAGGTCTTCCTCCTTCCTCAGCTTTGGTTGAACATTGAAATCACCTGGCTTACCCCCAGAGATTCTGATTTAATTGATCTGGGGATCTTGAAAATTTCAAAGGGAGATTATAATGCTCATTGCTTAACCTATAATAATAAAAGCCTAAGTGGCCCTCACGCCCTTGAACCCTCATGTCATCACAAGATGGCTGCTCCCATGAGCATGGCCGTGACAAGATGGCCACCACAAAATGGCTGGCAGAAGAGGGCAGTTGTGGGCAATAAGACCTGCAGGGGAGGGCAGTTGGGGGTGACCAGGCTTATAGGGAAGGGCAGTTGGGGGAGGCTAAGCCTATAGGGGAGAGCAGTTGTGCGGAGACCAGGCCTGCAGGGGAGGACAGTTTAGGGTGACCAGACTGGGAGGGAAGGGCAGTTGGGGGTGAGATCAGGTCGGCAGGGGAGGGCAGTTGGGGACAACCAGGCTGGCAAGGGAGGGAAGTTGGGGGTGACTAGGCCTGCTTGGGAAGACAATTGGGGCAACCAGGCCTACAGGGGTGATCAGGCTGGGAGGGAAGTTGGGGAGAATTGGGCTGACAGGGGAGCAGTTAGGTGTCAATCAGGCTGGCAGGGGAGCGAATAGGGGCAATTAAGTAGGCAGGCAGGAGAGTGGTTAGGAGCCAGCAGTCCCAGATTGTGAGAGGGGTGTCCAACTGCAGGTTTAGACCTGATCCTCGATGGTCTAAACCTGCAGTCATACATCTCTTGAGGTGTCTGAGATTGGAGAGGGTGCAGACTGGGCTGAGAGACACCCCTCCAGTGCACAAATTTCATGCACTGGGATTCTAGTCTATATATATATATATCTAAGTGACCGCTGACCAGCCAGTAGCTATGATGCACACTGACCACCAGGGGGCAGATACTCAATGCAAGAGATGCTCCCTAGTGGTCAGTGTACTACCATAGCCAACTTCCTGTGGCCAGCCAACCTCCCAATTAGCTGGGAGGGACCTAAGCTATGCATGAATTTGTGCACTGAGCCTCTAATAGAAATATAATGATGGTTACATATATAATTTCATGTATGTTTTTTTTGGGGGGGGCACATTTAAATAGGTAAACTTAATTTTAATAATATGTTAATAATATATTTTATTGTTGATAAATGTAATGATATATTTTATTCAAGTCAATAGATTCCAAATATTATCATCTAAACTGGTAACCAATATAATAATTTCATATTAAGTCTTTAAAATTGAGTTTGTATTTTATACTTGCAATACATCTCAACTTAGACTAGCTATGTTTTCATGGCTGAGAAGCCACATGTGCCTAACTAATGTGTAACCAAAACAATAGCATGGGACTAAGTAATGTGTAACCTGGGGAAAAGTTACAGGTGGTGATTGTGGAGGAGGCCAAACATGACTAACCACATAAAGGTTCTACCAGATTACTGTTCTTAACTTAAGTATTAACAAAGTTACTGTAGCTTCCTTCCTTAAGTTTTGTAATTGGGTGTAGTTATTAAACATTCAATTTAATTGATATGGAGCTGATGGAGCCAATTTAAAAGCATGAAGATCAAGTAAAGCAGATTAATCCATATAACTAGCAGATAAAATACCTAAACTAGCATTAATAGAGTAGAAATTAAAACAGTGGCCCATTTTGGTCCCTTCTCAATGAACCTGGGTGGAGGGGGCTAACGATGTCCCAGAGAAAAGAAATAGAATGGATAGTAGATGGTCCTATGACATTCTATGCAACTCTTTGATTCAGAACTTGCTCTTTAACTCCAAATATTATTAAATACTAAAGGCCTGGTAGCCCAGCCTGCTACCTCTCCAATCTGGGACCCCTTGAGGGATGTCCAACTGCCTGTTTAGGCCCGATCTTACCTAGACATCCCTCTCACTATCTAGGACTGCTGGCTTCCAACTGCTTGCCTGACTGCCTTTCTGATTGCCCCTAACCACTTCTGCCTGCCAGTCTGATCAACCCCTAACCAATCCCCTGCCAGCCTGATTGATGCCTAACTGTTCCCCTGCCAGCCTGTTTGTCCCTAACTGCCCTCCCTTGTGGGCCTGGTGACTCCTAACTGTCCTCCCCTGCAGACCTGGTCCCTGCCAATTGCTCTCTCATGCTGGCCATCTTGTGATGGCCATATTGTGTCCACATGGGGGCAGGATCTTTTGACCACATGGGGGCAGTCATCTTGTGTGTTGGAGTGATGGTCAATCTGCATATTATTCTTTGATTAGATTGGATAGAGGCATGGTCTACAGGTGGGGGTCAGCTGGTTTGCCCTGAAGGGTATCTTAGATCAGGGTGGGTGTTCCCTTGAGCCATGGGAATGCCTGTGGTGGTTTGCAGGCCAGCAATGCCTCCTGACAACCCAAGTGGAGGCCCTGGTATTTGGAATTTATTTATTTTCTACAATTGAAACTTTGAAGCATGGAGTGGAGCCAAACCTTCTGCTCGCACAGCCATTGAAACTTTGTTGCCTTAAGTGGCTGGCCAGGCTTTGTGGAAAGCTTGGCTTCCTCCATCACCAGGGGCAACCCAAGCCTCTTTCCTGCTCTCTCTGTGGCCACAACCATCTTGGTTAGGTTAATTTGCATAGTGGCTTTAATTGGCTGGTGGGCATGGCTGATGGGCATGGCTGGTGGGTGTGGGTGTAGCAGAGGTATGGTCAATGTGCATATTACTCTTTTATTAGATAGGATTAAGTAGATTATGATTTTTTTTTTAGAACTCTTATTTACTCTACAGAGAATTCATCCTCTCTAGTCTTTTCTAAAACTATCAATTAATAATTAAAGGGGTAACCATGTATCCTATATAACAAAAGCCTAATATGCAAATTGTCCCTTCGACTGGGAGTTCAACCAGAAGTTTGACCATAAAATGAGGCCAGCCAGCCAACTCCAGGAAGTGAAGCTCCTGCTTGCGACAGGCAGCCACTGGGAGAAACAAGGCAATGACTGGTGGCAGTGGCAGGCAGCCAGGAGAAGGGAGGTCCCAGCTGGCAGCCAGCAACTGCTAGGGACCCTACCCATGCACAGATTCCATGCTCTGGGTCTCCAGTATTTATTATAAAATCCAAAGAGATTTCCAAGAAAAGATAAAAATAAAGATCTGCAGTTCCATCACTTAGAGATAACCACTACTGAGCACCTAAGTGTATGATATTTTAAAGCTTTTTTTGGTGTATACATTTATATACACATAAATAAAAACTGGATGCAATAGTGATAACTCTTTTATAGCAAGCTTCTTTGTCACTTAACAATAACCTTATATGTTTATTTTTATGTAATTTAATAATCTCCTACAAAGTAATTTAAATACCTTAGTTTGGCCTGACAGTAGTACTTAGTCAATCCCCTGTGATTGGAATTACAAGCTATAGCCCCAAAATTACCAATGCCAAAAGACTATCACTTGATTTTCAAATCCAATGTGCTCTTGTCTTAGCTAGCTGGGGAAGATGCAGAAGAAAAGAGAACATTTTGTCCACACAGTCTTATTAAACCTGACCCATTTTGTGTTTTTATCTGACTCGGATTACAGCCAGTGGGATGCAGGTTGCAGAGGGGTGCACTGTAATGCCATGGAATTATCAAACAATTCTGCTGCAACTGACACCATAATGGGCTGTCCACAGTGGACGCCAAGTTTTCTCACTGTTCTGCTAAGAAGGACCTGTGAACCCCAGAGGGACTTTGCTTCTGTTTAAAAGGTTAGCAGCAGCTTGTGTTTGGGTTTGTATTGCCTTAGGTCTGCCTTGGTACATGTTTTTCTCTTAATTCTGATCTTAGAAGTCATCACTTCTTTTCAACAGCATCATCCCTGCACTAGGCTGCTGGGTGGATTAAAAAAATGTAATAACTCAAGAAGCCTCTGAATTTAAGGTTTTAGTTTCTCTTGTTTAGTAGTTTACATAATTATTTGTTCATATAGCATTTGTATATTACTTTTCTGATCATTTTATACTTTATGAAATTTCTTGGCAATTTCTCAATTTCTGGTTTCTCAGTCTGCCTATGCAGGTATCAACTCCATGACAACAAAACAAATAAGTGTCTGAAGGGCTGCCCAGCATTTGAATAAGGCAAAACCAGCTTTTTGATCTGCCAAATGGAATTGAACACTTTAATTTTGGAACAATATCTTTTCTGTTTTATTAATTCTACTAGAGGCTGGTGCATGAATTCATGCACTGGTGGGATCCATCGGGGTCAGGCTGGCTGGGGCAAGGGGCCATGGGCAGTTTGCCAATTGGCTCCATTCCTGATTGGGTTCCAGGGGCTTTCTCAGGGGTGGAGGTTGCCAGCTTGAGGGGCCACTGGTGTTTCTGCCATTCCACTATTCAGTCAATTTGAATATTACCCTTTTATTATATAGGACTGAAACCACTCACTGAAGAAAAATAGGTTTTCTTAAATGTGGAAGTTCAAGATAATTTACTGGTTGTTGGGTTTGAATGTGCCTGTGTCTTTGTGGCATGCATAAACATCATTAGATAGTCACTTAGAAGGTGGGATACTTGCATTCATTTCATCATATGCAAATTCAATAAAACAAGAATTTATTGCATCTTAACTCTGTGCCAGTCTCTCTTTGTCTGCAAAGTCTGCAGAGACAGAGAGGAGCAATAAATACTCCTGCCTTCAAGGAGTTCAAAGTTTGAAGTGTCTGTTTTCAAGGGACACACACATACTAGTAGTATACATGCACACACATAATATAACTAGAATACAAAATACAACGATGCCTGAGATAAGTGGGGATGTGATACACCAGAGACATCTAGAGGGAACAACTAACTGGCTTGACTAGGAGGAAAGTTTCTGAGAGGAGGTAGTACTTGCTTGATGACTGGATAGAAGAGAAATGGGGAACAGGCAACAGAGGTGAAGGGAAGCATCAGAACAGCATCATGTGTGTCAAAATATAGGGTGTGGTCAGAAAGTGGCAAATAATTTGATGAAGCTGTAGCTGAAGGTGCATGTGGGCCAAGATGTGGCAGGAGAAGCTGATTAGAGTGCAATCCATGATGAACCTTGCTCACTTAAGAACTTAGTCTTTGTTCTATAGAAATGGGAACCGCTGAAATCTTTTGGAAAGGGGGATGACATGATCAACACTGATTTGGGAAGACTACTCCCCCAGCAGCAGTAAGGAAGGAGGAAAATCAGGTTGGAAGTCATTTCCATCTTCTAGGAAGGAGGTGAGGAGATTTGATCTGGGGAATAGAAGGGAGTAGGAAAGTAGGAACAAAAGGACAGCCCAGTATGAATTCTTTCTCACTAAGCTAGTAGTATTTCCAAGCATACCTGTTTCCACATTTGGATTCAAAAGTAATTATTTTGGGGGAAAATTGGAAAGATAAGCAAACATGGGAGATAGGATTATAGATGCTGATTCTAGGTGGGAGCCTATTGAGTTGTCAGTCTTCTCAAAGGTTATTATTTAATTATCAGCTCAAGATGCTTTGAATTCCTCAAAACATTTTATAAAATCAGGAGTGCTTGTAGACTACTAGCATTATTATGCTGTGCACAAACTATCCTATATAATAAAGAGGTAATATGTAAATTGACCCTCACACCCTCACAAGATGGCTGCCTACAACCAGGCCAGCAGGGGAGGGGGTGATGGATTAGTGAGGGATGACCAAATGACTGAAGAAGCAGGCTGTGTGAGGCAACCAGGCTGGCAAGGGGTGCAGTTGGAGATGACCAGGCTGGCAGTGGGGGGCAATTAGGGGCGACCAGGCTGACATGTAGAGGAGATTAGGGGTGATCAGGCCAGCAGTGGGGGGCAGTTAGGAATGACCAGGTGGGTGAGTGGTTAGGAGCCAGCAGTCCCTTGTGAGAGGAATGCCCAACCACCAGTTTAGGCCTGATTCTCAGAATACATAGATACACACACACACACACACACACACACACACACACACACACACACTAGAGGCCCAGTGCATGAAATTTGTGGATGGGGGTGTGTGTCCCTAAGCTCAACCTGTACCCTCTCCAATCTCGAACCCCTTGAGGGATGTCCAACTGCCCAAGTAGGATCGGGCCTAAACAGGCAGTCTGACATTCCTCTCACAATCCAGGACTACTGGCTCTCAACTGCTCACCTGCCTGCCTTCCTGATTGCTCCTAACTGCTTGTGCCTGCCAGCCTGATTACCCCCTAATCACTCCCCTGCCTACCTGATTGATGCGACTGCCCTCCCCTACCAGCCTGATGGCCTCTAACTGCCCTGCCTTGCCAGCCTGGTCACCCCTAACTGTCCTCCCCTGCCAGCTTCATTGCCCTAAGTGTTCTCCCCTCCTGGTCTTGTCCCCCCCAACTGCTCTCCCCGGCAGGCCTGGTCCCCACCACCGGCCCTTCCCTGCAGGCTTTATTGCCCCCAACTACCCTCTCTTGCAGGCCTGGTCCCTCCCTACTGCCCTCCCCTGCTGGCCATCTTGTGGCAGCCATCTTATGTCCACATGGGAACAGCCATCTTTAACCACATGGAGGCATCCATCTTGTGTGTTGGAATGACAATTAATTTGCATATCACTCATATAAATACACACACACACACACTAGAAGCTCAGTGCATGAAATTCATGCATGGGGGTGGTCCTCTCAGCCTAGCCTGCACCCTCTCCAATCAGGGACCCCTTGAGGAATGTCCCTCTCTCAATCTGGGACTGCTGACTCCTAACCACTCACCTGCCTGTCTGCCTGATTGCCCTTAACTCCCCTGCCTGCCTTCCTGATTACCGCTAACCCCTCTGCCCCTGACTTCCTGATTGCCCCTAACTGCCTCTACCTGCCTGCCTGACCACTGCCAACTGCCCTCCCCTGCTGGTCTGATCTCACCCCCAACTGCCCTCCCCTGCTGGCCTGGTTTCCCCCAAACTGCTCTCCCCCACTGGCCTGATCTCATCCTTAACTGCTCTTCCCTGCCAGCCTGATCTCCCCTAACTGCCTCTGCCTGCCTGATTGCCCATAACTTCCCTCCCCTGGCAGCCTGATTGCCTCTAATAGCCTCTGCCTTGATCTCCGCCACCATGGCTTTGTCCAGAAGGAAGTCAGACTTCTGGAAGGGGGCCAGTCGACCTGGTCTAATTAGCATATTATCCTTTTAGTAGTATATATATAGATTATATAGGATAAGATTGATTAAATGGGGCGGGAGAGCCTTTTTCATCAGGAGGAGATACTCTTGTCAGACAAAAATATATAATCCCTATATCTGGACTGATAGCCAGCCATATGCACTATACTGCCAAACTGGTCATGAAAAAATTGAAGCATTTTCTTACACCTTACACCAAACAACTGTTGCCCTTAACCCCTCCTCAGCCCTCCACTTTAGGTTCTGCCTTTGCAGTTCACCCAGATTAGGTTCTGATTGGCCAGTTTCTATACCAGTCAGTGTCAAAAGCTCCATCTCCTAGGAAGCCATTGGCTCCTCAACTTCACTCAGATTTGGTTCTGATTGGTTGGCTTCTATGCCAGTCAGTGTCTCTGGACTTATCAACAGGCCTGATCAGAGGGGAGGGGCTGATCAAAGGTCAGAGAGAAAGAGAGGCCTGGCTGTTGGCCTGGCCTAGTGGGAAAGAGAGAGGCAATTGCTCATCCACAGCTGCCACAGAGGCTACAGATCAAACCCTGCTTCTCTCTCCCCATGCCTCTCTCTGGGCCTGATCCACAGCCCCCTCAGCAGTAAGTGCTGGATCCAGGCTCCCACAGCTGAGGCAGCCAGTGCTGGGTCGCCACGGCAACCCAGCACTGTCTGTGGTTGAGCCTCTGGTTATTATGGATTATATGGATTATGGGTTTTTATATATTAGAATTATGAATGCAGAAAAGCCTGTAATAGAATTTCAAATAACTTTAAGGCAAATAGGAAAATAATTCTATATTAAAATTTTCAGACTTTCCATATTCCAACAGGTCAACTTGTTGGGAATGAACTATACCTCTCATGTTTTCTTGGCATTTTGTTTGTGCCTTTTTAATGCACACACCACACAGAGTTTTGTAGATCTCTAATCTCCTCTAGGCCATCATCAATATTTTTGAAGGCAGAAACCATCCTTGGTTCATCTTCAGGCTCCCCAAAATGCTTTGCACTCAGTAGAGAGTATAAAAGGAAGGGAGAAAGAGAGGAAGGAAAAAGAGAATGAGAAAGAAGGGAGGAAAGAAAAAGTGGCTGATGGTGGGGTGAGGAGTCTTGGGAAGGAATGGCTGAGGATAGGTAAAAAAAATTTAATAGAGACCAGCTACTGAACAGTTCTCTGTGCTGAGAAAATACATGGATGCACCCAAGTTTGCATTTTCACTATGGGTAGGTAATCCCAATTTCTTTAGAGCTTTAGTTTAGAAGCATAATTAGGTGATTTCTCTCCAACTTCCTTGAATGAGGAAATAGATGAGTGTGTAGGATTAGGGTCATGTTTCCCTTTGGCCAATGGGAATGGTAAGAAGACCCTGGGAAGGGGAAAAGAACAATTTCTGGGGAAGGAAAGTCCCAGAGAAGACCCAACTTTTGGTTAAATAAACAGAGGCATCTCAGGGTCTTGGTGAAGATGCTGGGTGAAGACTAGGAGGAGAGACGAGGTGGGAATAGGCTGGAAGGGGGCTCTTGGGCACTACTGAGATATGGATGGCAGAGTTGGCGGCCTAGTGGGTGGAGAAAGAGCAATAATACAATGGGTTTTACATGTCTGTATTTTGAATGTAGCCACCTACAGCCCCATCAGTCAATGACTCCATGAGAAAGACTATAGTAAAATGCTGACAGTCAGAACGCTTCCCCCACCACCTTTTTTTGGTTTTTTTTCAGAGTCTATGGCTATATTGAGGAGATTCTGCCAGTAAAGAAATTGCTGAGGAGCAACTTGGAAACACTTTGAACAGCAATGGATTTGGGGAAGCTACTGATTCTTTCTGTTGCCAACCCTCCTTTCTTAATTTTTATTTTTATAAATAAAGTGCCACAGTTGACACATGTTGTATTTATAAAGTATTTTATATATGGTTGTTTAATTTGATTTTCACACCCACCTTGTCAGATAGGCCCTGAGAATGAGTCTTATGATTATTTTTATGTAACAGCACATGACACAGCACTTAGATGCTGACATGTGAGGTGAAATTTGTTCACAGGTGAGGGGCGGGGTGCAGATCCCCACCAGATGTCCTAACCTCAGCAGAGATCTTGTTCCCAGGCCTCAGCAATCAGTGAGAAAGACAGACAACTTACCCCCTTTCCTTCTTCCACAGAAAGAAAAATTGGGAAGATCCTCTTCACAGATGGGATAGGAGTAATTCAAAACGGACACTCCTCCTGTCAGGAGACTTGCATCAAGAAACAACCCTTTGATGTCCTCTCCTAAAGGAAAAGAAGTGGGCTTTACCTAGTGTGGGTTTTGCTGCATATCAAAGCATTCAAAATTTATATGCATCTGAGCCTCCAAAACTTGCATTTCCAGCAGTCTGTGCTGCAGAGGGAACCGTTTTCTTGGTAAAACAGCATGTAGGCAGTGGTGCAGGGAATTGTGGTGCCAGCCCTGAGTATGAGGTGACATGCTTTCACAAACTTGATCTGCTTGGAGGAGATAGTTTATCTGCTGCGCTCCCTGCCCTGATGCCATGGCCCCTTAATCTGGTCGCTGCAGGTCTGGCTTCTATCACTTTTCAACCCCATAGTATTAGATACCTCCCTGATAGTGCTGGGGTGTGGGCAAGCCTGCACACCCACACTGTTTCTGGGCAGATGTTGTAGCATAGTTACACAGGAAGCTTCAGGGTGCTCTGCAGTGCTAGCTTCCAATTCTTTCTGAAACTTTCTGCCATTCCTTTTTTATGTTCTGCTCCATTCTCCTTTCATTCTGCATTTCTCTGTCTTTCATAGCATTTATTGAGCTACTGCTATAGACTCCAGACATTGTGTGAGGTTTGAGAAATACAAGGATGCGTGTGAGTCCTTGGACTCTGGGAATGTTCCCTCCATTCCTGTGGACTGACTCGCCATGCTAAGTTTATTAAATCCTCTGCTCTTTTAGAAAGGAGATACTCTATTAACTATATCAGTATTATGATTAATTGTGATGGCATGACTATACAAATATAAACAATCAGAAAGCATTTGAGCTCATTGATTGGGGTGGAGTGAGAAGATATTGCATGACTTTAACTGAGTCAAGGTTGAAGAACTTATGTGAGCTGTCTGGGAAATGAAATAACACAAAGACTAGCCATGTTGCTGGTAGTAGACTTGTTTGTTGCTGAAATAACTAAATAAAAACTCTCTCCTGAACAAACATCAATACTTAGGCTCAAAATATTTTCTTTCTCTGTCAGATATACTGATCCCAGGTACTTATATCATCTAAATGAGTGCCTTGAGTCTTTTAATACAAAAATCACAATATTAAATGAGAATTGTACTCTACCTGGATGTTACCCAGAGAGAGAATTGAAGAGGAAGATGGAAATAGAGTTAATTCTACAGAGTGCTGAGGAACAAGGGCTGAGCCAGCCACTTCAGTTAATACAAGTAACTGGGTGTGTGAGCCAGGAATAGACTGTTTTATTTCATGTCAATAGTTTTACTTACTTAGAATGATTCCAAATCTAATGTTGATATTTGATTTTAAATGTTGGGAACACTGGTCAATAGAAAAGCCAAAATCTTGTAATGGATCTGCCAAGAGAAAAACAGCAGATTAGGTGTGAGTATACCATATGCTCTGTAGACTCATGTTCAAAATTCACACCAATTTTATTATTTTTCTATATGAGTCACTAAAATGAATTCAGAAACATACTGCCCAATACATTCCTTGCATAGGTTCCTGATACTTTCAGCAACCCCTCACAGTCTCTGTGAAGGCAATACTGCTCAGTGTCATGTTCAGTCTGAGAAAGGAGCACAGTGTCTTTTTGGTGGGTTACATCTTCACTTGTTAAATTTTTATCATTGCTTGAATCTTTTTATTTTCTGAACTTAGACTTAAAATTGCTCATTGATTGCACAAAACACTTCACAAAGTATTTGTTATTATAATTAAACAGAAGAATCTATATGCAGATTTTCAAAATTAAGATATGCCTTAAAAATTCCCATCCTATTCAATGTAATGCTTTTTCCCCAAAAAATATTTCACTATATATAAGGTATCATCTTAGATTTGATAAGGACTAAAAAGATCACTTTTTTACAAATAACTTCTTCTTATTCAAAAGTCCCCAGTGGTTCACCTATCCCTTAGAAGAGTGTCAAGAAATGTTCTACCGGCCCCATCTTCCATCCTCCTTCTCACAAAGCTATCTTCCATTCCCTGAGGTTGGGGCTGCAATGTAAGCATCCAGAAAGTCCCCACCTTGCTTGAGTTTTGCACACACTTCCTCCCATTTATAATTGTCTCACCCCTTTGGAACATTGTCTGAGTACTAAGGTGTTGCTCATTCCCCTCATCTTTGTGAAGGCTTCCCTGATAGTCACCAAAATATTAGTTTGCTCCTGAATTCTTAAAACAGTTATGTCTGAAATACTTTTTAAAGTGTACAGACATGTATGGTTTTATACTTTGATCTTTGATTTACCCCAAAATGCAGAACTTCTAAAAGACAGGAGCTGCTGTTTTGTTTTCTATTCCTTTTTCCTTTATATTTCTCACTGGGCCTGAGAGAGGAGAGCTGGGTCTACATGGCACTAGTCCCTGAGTGGCGCACTTTATTTATAAGAGTTTCCCATTGAATTCTTCACACTCCCAGCATCTAGCAGAGAGCCTCACGATCAGACACACAGCAAGCACTGGATAAGTCACATAATGAATGGATGAAAGGGTCGTGTAATAAGCCACTGTCTCTCAGCTCCAAACCCAGCCTCCCAACTCTTGCTTTGTGAAGCTGGGACTCTTCGAAATCATGTTTCTGCTCTGCTAGAGGTGCCAGAGGGAAACTGAGGCTGAGCGGGAGGATAGACTTGCTCCTTCCTGCGTACTTGCTGGTACTTGAGCGTGTCACTTGGTGAATGCATGTCACCCTGTCAGTGGCAATTGGTTCATGTTCAACTCTCCTTTGCGCCTTTCCGGAATCAGCAGAGGCTCAGCTTTGTGGCCCCGAAGTTCCTGTGATGAGAGTAACTCAGAAGCTGTCACCCCTTCCTCCCTCTTCCCTCCGAAGTGGGTGTGTCAACCCCACAGGGCTCTTCTTTCAATCTTCTAGGTTCTAATAGCTCTGACCTCTGCCCTCTATTCTCACAGCCTTTGCTTCTTTGGTTCTCTAAGAACTGCTTAGGTAATTCCCTATATTAAATTCTCTATGTTAAAATAACTGACATGGTCCTGTTTTCCTGACCAGGTCCAGACTGCCACAACAAATAATGATCTTGAGAGATAGGTATGATTTTCCTCATTTCTTAGTTAAAAAAAAAAAAAGACTCAGAGAGGTGCTATTAACTAGCAAGGTCAAGATTAAAAGCAGAATTAAAAACAAACAAACACATAATTAATTGCTTCTTAGTGTTGTGCAGAGGCATTCACAAAGCAGAGCCTCAAAGATGCATGTTAATTGCTCAATTTGCAAGATGGCCTGGGATATTTGTGTACAGGCTGGTGGCATCTGCTAGTTCTCTTTCATAACTGGTTTCAATTTCAGCTGAGCTATGAGCTCACATTTGTGTGCCAGACAGTTTCATCACCCACACTGTTGACCTGGAGGATGCATAATTGTCTGTGGCTTTTGCTGTAGAAATGATCGCTAGGCAATTTCAGCCCTGCAAACTGAAGCTAGTGACCTTTAATCTGGCCACTAACTTTTCTGGGGGAAAAGCCATTTTCTCTTCTGCTCATTTTACTTCAGAAACATCTCTGTGTTGTCCAAGAGCTTTCTTCAGCTTAGAAAGTAGGAGCAGCAGGTAAAAATGCAATTGTTTCTGTTACATACTTGGCACTTGGAATTAAAAAAGAGAGTCCAACTAACAGCTGTTTAGAAAAGTACATCTGAAAATTGTGAATAAATTTAGGTTACTATCTGAGAAAAAACAAGAGGCTAAGTGTGTAATGTTTAGCTACTTAGCAGTTACAAAATGATACTGTATGTTTATCAATATTTAAAAATATAGGTAGACTAAACTAAGGACAAAGAAGAAAATAAAATATATCTTTGATACTGGAAAATATTGTTAAGAAAATAATCATAATAAGGAACAAAGTCACAAAGAAAGCAGTAGGCTACTTTTTTCTGAAGATGTGTTTATAAAAACAAAATTAGATTGCTGGAAAAGTGCCTTGGGTTTAGCATTATTTCCAATCAGTTATTTCAGTTTTACATTTGAGAGTGAATATGCAGCCTGTAGTCATTTTGGGGGACATGACATCAGTTCCTCCATTCCCCAAGTCCATCCTCCCAATCTCATATCCTCCCTCTATGGTTTGTGTTTGCACTCAGGTACTCAGCATGCCCTACATTTCACTATACTGTCTGTAGACCTCTGACATTCCTCCACTAGATGCTGCCAAGAGAGTTCCCCAGCCTCAGGGCTCACATAATGCCTTAAGATTATACAGGTTCCACAGAATTGTTTGCTGAGTTAATAATAATAGTTACATGCACATTTTTTATACTGTTGTGCATCCTAGGAGGTATCTTTAGCATCTTCCCGCTAGATACCAACAACACGCCTGCCCCCAATTCCAGCTGTGAGGACCAAAAAAAACCTCTTTAGACACTGGACAAATATTCCCTGGGGTACAAACTCACCCTGTGGGGAACCATTGCTTTAAAGAATTGTTTTGTCAGTTACCAGATTACCAACTGTCTCAGAATCACCTGCCAAAATAAAAGGTAGTGGATTGCATTTTTAAAGTTGGCTCTTTATAAAGAATTTGAACTGATAGAGGCGAGACAGTGACTTGCCTTGGGCATTTGCTCAGGTGATTTGTATACATACACATCAGATTACCTGAACTTGGATGTTGTCAAAGAGTACATTGGAAAGTTAGTGAGAGTTGGTGTTCTCAGGCTTCCAGGGCAGAGAGAATGTTTCCTCCAGACTCGTCATTGTATAGAGAGCAGCAAACAAACTGAGCAAAGAGTGAAGCTTCATGGTAAAATACATAATCTGCTCACATAAAATATTTTTCCTTAGCCTCTAAGTTCCTTGTCGAATGTATGGCTTCCACCCAATGGAAGATGGTACTTAGAGTGAGTGAGCCCAGAGTGCCCCAAATCGCCTTGCTGCCCCCACCATCCTGGGACATGGGTGCATGGAAGCAGCCTCTCTTCCCACTCCCCCCCCCCTCCCCCCCCCCCAATAAAAAAGGCTGAGAGCCAGTCAGCTGGGACTGAAAAGTGGCCCCAGAGCAGCACAGCATCTGCCTAGCTCCACAAGGGCAGAGGAAGTCAGGTGTCCTGGAACTGTTTTGGGATCATCACCCACGGAGTGGAACAGACCTAGGAAACAGGAGGCCTTAGCCTATGCAGAGTCTAACAAAACATATCTCAGCTCCAGAAACATTCTTGTGCCTGAAGTTCCAAAGATGGCCAGTGCTCTCTGGGGGTGGGCTGGGACTGGGTGGTCATACAGAAGACAAGATTGCCTGGGTATTTTCTAACCAGTGTTCGGGTCTCAGCTGGACCCAGAGGAAGGAAACAAAACCCACTGGCACAGCCTCGGGAGGGCATTCCCCACCAAGGACAGGGAGGCTGCGAGCCTAGTGGGCCCTGGGCAATGCAGGCTGCTGGGCCCAGCAGTGTCATCCCAGGCTCCATGTCATTAAGTCCCGAGTAAGGGCATTGCTGGGCACCCTGCAGCCTGGTCGCTAGTTGGGTGATTTGAGCTATAGAGGAGGAGCCAACTCTCATGCTGCTCATGCCATTTTTATATTTCATAGCTCTGCTTGAGGGGTTTTGTTTGACTTCATATTTGGACATAATTATATTCTCACAGAAAGTTGCAAAGAGATAAAGAGAGGTTTTAGGTATTAGGCACCCTTTACCCAGCTCCCCCGCATGATAACATCTGGCATCAAATATAGCACAGTATAAAAACTAGGAAACTAACATAGATATAATCCATAGCACTTATTCAGATTTTACCAGTTCTACATGAGCTTGTGTGTGCATCTGTGTGCTGTGTGTACATACATGGCTTACAGTTCTATTGCTTAGGTTTTAAAACCTGATGCAAGGTGGGTGAACACTGGTTCCCCTGCCCCATGGGAGGTGATATTCTCACAGCAGCACCACCCTGAAAAGAAGCTGGTGCTCCTTCAGCCTCACCTCCGCTCGCATACCAGGTTCATATCCAAGTCCATCCCCACGCTTGTCCATGTCCTTCCTGCTGCATGAAGTTTATCTCCCTCTCTTCTCTTTCCCTCTCTTTGTTCCTGCTGCTTTCCTTTCTTCTGCTCTCTTCCAACCTCTCTCTTCTTCTCCCTCCTCTCACTCCCATACCTCTCTCCCCCTCCATCCAGTCTCTCTCTCTCTCTCTCTCTCTCTCTCTCTCTCTCTCTCTCTCTCT
>JAAGEH010000392.1:19804956-19909310 GCA_011751065.1 Lasiurus cinereus
TCTCTCTCTCTCTCTCTCTCTCTCTCTCTCTCTCTCTCTCTCTCTCTTTCTCATTTTCTCCCTCCCTCTCCTTTTCCCTCTCTCTTATTGTCCTTGCACCCACCCAGTACATAGATGGATGACATATGAGACTCAGAACACTGATTTTTCTTCTAATACCATACCTTAACCTTCTGGTTCACCCCTGTAACCCCATTACTTTAGGAGGTGGTGTTGCTTTCTACATGTTCTGAGAGCAGAATACAGGCTGACTTTAGGAATTAGAAATTACAAAGCATATTTCATAGCATGCTTTCAATAGAGGCACAGCTTGGGAAGGGGAGAGAAGGACAATAGAGAAGGGGGAACTTTACCGTTAACACACAGCTTAGCTTACTGACAAGATCAACTCTAACAGTTTATGGAAAGAAGAAACACTTGGGCAAAGAGATTGCGAGTGAAGCTGGTTTGCTTCTGGTTGCTTAATAAAATAGCACCAGGTAGCTTCTTGTTACTTAATAAAAGGGGTATATCAGATTTCTCTAGAGACTATACATATGCTACTGTATAAGGTGTTTCAAAAATGTATACACACTTTAAAAGCTGATAACTGTTAAATGAAAATGAAATGTATTTGTAATTGTATCCTGTATATCTATTACATATATAATATATACTGAGTGGCCAGATTATTATGCATTCAGAGATCATAATAATCTGGCCACTCAGTATATATTCTATATAATAAAAGGCTAATATGCAAGTTGTCCCCTTGACTAGGAGTTCGACCAGCAGGCAGGCCCTCTATTATATATCTATATACACTGAGTGGCCATATTATTATGCATTCAGAGATCATAATAATCTGGCCATTCAGTGTATATAATAAATACATATAGTATATCTAATCTATTTATCTATCATCTATTTATTTACCTGAGAGGTTTATTATAAGGAACTGCCTCACATAGTTTGGGTTGGTAGACAAAGCTGACAGGCCAGCAGGCCAGATATTTGAGATTACATGTCACAGTCTTGAGAATGAACTGAATATTCCTCGGGAAACCTCAGTCCTTTCTCTAAAGGTCTTCAGCTGATTAGATCAGACCTCCACACAGTGTGGAGAGCAGTTTTCTCTACTCAAAGTCTTCTTATTGTAAATGTTAATCACACCCACAATGCCTTCATAGCAACATCCTCACCAAAAAACTGGCGCCAGAGCCTAATACATTGAGACATAGAGTTCCCCACCATGTGGACCTTTTGTGTCACGCTGCCTGAATCCTCAACAGCTCTTCCGGTTGAGCATTCACAGCCCTTCCCACTATGGTCAATAGTTAGCTCAAAATTTAAATGCCTCTGAATTGCTCTGTACATTTGTGGGATGAAGTTTTGGAGCCCCTACCAGTGGGAGGAAATATGTGGAGTGCTTGGGATACAAAGGTTAAAAAAAGCCATCTCAGTTTCAGGAGCATTATAAATAGGGATGTCCTGGTCCTGTGGAAGCACCAAGAGTGAGCCAATAACTTCCTGGGAGCCAATGATGATTTTAGAGGGATTGGGTGGCATGATCTGATCTGTGATTTCATTGCCTTTCTATCCAAATGCTTATCTCTATGGGAAACATTACCTCATCCCACAAGCTTCTTTCTCTCCATTTCTATGAACTTATGACTTATGCCAGTTATTTAGCATGTAACAGACTGCATTGTGTATTTACTCAATATGTTATGTGATAATGCCTTGCCTCCCCAATGGATGTCTGATCCTCCAGGGCAGGACTTTTCTATTATATCTTATCTTTATATATATAAAAGGCTAATATACAAAGTGTCCCCTCAGGAGTTTGACCAGGAGACTGGGAGTTCAATCACTCACTATGATGTGTGCTGACCATGAGGGGGTGGCATGGAACGAGGGAAGGCCCTGGCGGGCAGCTGGCAGCTAGGGAAGGAAGGCTCCAGCCAGCAGGCAGAAGGCTCTGATAGGCCTTGATCACCAGCCAGCCCAAGAGACCCTACCCATGCATGAATTTCATGCACTGGGTCTCTAGTTATATTATATCCTCTTATGTCTTTGATTACTCTTCCCTTCTCATTGTGTCTGATATGCACCTGCAATGGCAGGTGCTAACTCAGTATTTGCTGGATAAATGGCTCTGGCTTTAATTCTTTACTTTCAGAAGACATATTTACTTCTATTTGCAGTGCAAAAATCAGTTTGAAAAATTTCCAACAAATATCTTGTGAGAGGTTTAGGTTTCACACATGAAAATTTTGATTGCTTCTCTGGGGCTTCTGTTCCTTCACAATCCAGCTCAACTGCATGCCTCTCCAAGTTGCTATCTTCCCTTTCATCATCTGTCTTTCCTCTGGTCTTGCACTGCAGGCTGTGTATATTTTTCATACCTTTATCATCACGAATGTGCTAAGTATTGCTAGTTTGCACCTTTCATAGATTATACTAAGGTAGGAACTATTAGATAACCAGAGTCTATTCTAGTAGATGTGTCCAGGAATGTCACTTAGTTGGATAAATAGATGGAAAGGAAAGAAAGGCAGATACTTTGATGATAGCAGAAGGGAAGTTGAGCTTGTACTTGCAGGTTTTCTGGGTGCCAGCAATTACTTGGAAAGCCTAAGTTGTGAGGCCACTAGTATTGATCTCTCCTCACACTCAGAAGGCTTTCTGAGAAGGTGCTAGTCCATTAGCTTCGTTACTGTAATAGTGGGAATTTGTTTTGGACCTGAGGATAGAGTTTCTGAGTGTAGCTGAAAACCCAGTCCCAGTCCAAATGGTAGCAGATATTCCTGTCATCTTTCAGAATTCTTTTCCAAATAAAACAAAATAAACAGAATTTGCTCTTGACATCTTCCTTTAGGTTGAATGATTACCAATCCTACAAGCTTATACTCTGTTTACAATACAGGTCTAGTTATGCATAAATCTGAAAATTTGCCTTCTTATATAGCTGTATTTTGATTGGGGTGTTTTAATTTTCCTGTGTGATTCATTAACATTAAAACATTAAAGGGTCACTGTGAATCGCTAAAAGAAGTATGATGAGTAAGGCTTCAGTGAGATGCCATTGCTGGAAATTCATTATAATAACAACACAAAATTAGCCTTCATTTTGTCTGTCCTTGATGCCACTGTGGTATGCTCCTTCCACTCTTCCCTCACTCCTTCCCTGATCTGGAAGAGAAAGACATGACATACAATGTGGCAAATATATTCTAATTTATGTTGTTCTGTCATTTTCTGACTTCTTTTTTTACACCTGTCAAATCTTATCACCATAGAATGGCACAGCAAGGACCCCTGATGGGCCTCTATTTCAAATAAGAGTAGTTCCATCCCCATTCAAGTCTTTTTGGTCAGCATTTCATTGGAAACACACACATTTAAAGTCTGATATATGACTTGGCTTCTTGTGTAATCAAAATGCTTAAATATGTTCTTGATATTGACTACAACAAAAATGGAATGGACATCATCACAGTGAATTATCTATTGTTTATAATGTGAGAGAGTTCCAACATCTGCAGGCTGTCTGGTAAGCTTAGTGAATGCATTATTGAATATAAAGGTATGTTTGATGCTACCAAATTCAAAATTCTAGATCCCTCAACTTTCTGCTTCTAACTGTGAAAGAAATAGAATTCAATGGAATTCATTATTGATGAAAAGGGGTATTTACCTGCATGGCCCCCTTGGCTTCTGAATTCCACTCCCCCATAATAACCTGAAATTGGCCTCCATCAGCTTAGATGAGATGGTTTACGTATCATAATGTAAACATTAGAGACCGTAAAGAGATAAATGGCAATGAAGATAAGCTTTTATCCAAAATACCTTGTCATATGTGTTAAGAAAAATAAGGACCCATTAGCAGCTGATATACTTGCTCTTTTGGGTCTTAGGAATAGATCAACAATGAACACTAAATGCACAGTTGTATTGTGTGTTACCAAGAGGGCACCATGGTGCCACATAGCACAGAATCTTAACATGAGGAACCTGTTCTATAGGTGACAGATAGTAGCTTGAGAATGGGAATTCTAATGTAGCTTCTCATTCATTTCCCTGAGTATCTGACATTTGGCAGGAAGAGCACCAGGCCTTGGGTGTACAAAGTCAAGTCAGAAAATGCACCTACTCTCATCTGGATTGCAATACTTCTATAATCTAATTACAATGCCACACAACTGAATGATAAACTCTTAAAAGATACATGTATACTTCACTCTCTCATTTATAGTCAACATAGAGTCAAAGTTTTATGGTCTTCTCTGTGCAAGGTACATCTTTCATGGATGCACTTCATTCTATGTGTTTTGTTCCCTTTTTAATCTTAATGACAATGTTGCTATCCACTCTTTCAATCATATTTATTAACTGTGTCATATGCACAAGACACTGCTAGCTAGACCAAGCGGGGCAGAAGGCTCTTGACCAGGCCAGATACCCAGAGTCCCAGTATTGGTTAAGTAGTGATGAAACTGCCAGGGTTCCTCCAGTCTAG
The DNA here is from genome assembly GCA_011751065.1 of Lasiurus cinereus. Classification (NCBI taxonomy): domain Eukaryota; kingdom Metazoa; phylum Chordata; class Mammalia; order Chiroptera; family Vespertilionidae; genus Lasiurus; species Lasiurus cinereus. The sequence continues at coordinate 19,809,461 of JAAGEH010000392.1, forward strand.
AAGCATTGAGGAACTTTTCTATTCTGTTTGGTATTGATAATTGTTTAATTTTCTGTAACCCTGGCAGTTTCATCACTACTTATCCAATACTGGGGCTCTGGGTATCTGGCCTGGTCAAGAACCTCCTGCTCTGCTTGGTCTAGCTAGCAGTGTCTGGTGCATATGACATAGTTAATAAATATGATTGAAATAGTAGATAGCAACATTGTCATTAATATTAAAAAGGGGCCAAAACAGACAAAATGAAGTGAGTCCTTGGAAGACGTACCTTGCACAGAGAAGACCATGAAACATTGACTCTATGTTGACTATAAATGAGAGAGTGAAGTATACATGTATCTTTTAATGAGTCTATCATTCAGTTGTATACTAGTACCGGGAGTTCCCAGGTGTACTAGTACTTGAATCATCCCTTCTCTCCCAGTTTTGTGAGTGGCCAGGATACCAGGTATTAGTATCCCCATCATGTGATGAGATCTAGGGCAAGGAGGGGACTGTCTCTTCTGCGGACTCAGCCTCCAGTGCTCTCAGTGCTCTTCCTGTGGCTTGGCCTTCCTGCTTCCTGGCAGACACAAAAGTCACTAAGAAAAAGAAAGAAGCAGAGCTTTGGACAGAGACAAAACGAGTCCAAGCACATGCGCCAAGACCTTGCTCCTCTTATGCTGCGGGCTGATCACAGGAAGGAACAAAAAAACAAGTTTCCCATTTATGCTACGCTTGCTGGCTGGGGTCAGGTAGGTCACTGCTGCTCTGCAAAGGGACACGCGCTTCTCTACCCAAAAGACACTGGCATGGCACAGAGTAAAAAGCAGAAGCATCGGAAGGTTTTTGTAGGAATCAAGAAAAGTGAAGTTTGTAGAGCATCTAGGTCAGACCCAGACAAATAGTAAATTCTCAATAGAAAGGTGCTGCTGACTATTTTCATTGCAGCCATAGAAACCAACTTCTTTTAGAAATTTTCTTTTTAATGCCAGAGCACTCTAAGTTTAAAATAAGTTAGTCCAATTCAGTAGATATTTCTGGAACAAAACCTAGATGTCAGTGAGGGCCTTCCAGCCCTTGGGCTATAAATAGGATTGCATTGAACACAATTTGTGGTCCAAATGCTTGCCACCACTGGTTTTCAAACTTGACTTGCACATTGAATCACCTAGGTGTTTCTAAAAACACCCAGGCCTGGACCTCACCCCAGGAGGCTGGGAGCTGCCTGGGCATCGAGATTTTCCAGTGCTCCCAGCTGATGCCACAGCTCAGCCTCATTGGAAACCACTGTTAATAAGCCACACCAAGTTCTGCACTTGGTCCTGGTGCATGCGTTTGTGGGTGGGCTCCCAGATTGCCAATGCATCCCTCCAGGCTAAAGTCTCACCCCTTCAAAGATTTCTTCAGAAATCTTACAAACCTGTCCATAAATTTAGTAGAATTTATGAAGATTGAGGATTTCAGAAAGGCATGCCTCTCCCCATAAGCTACTTGTCACCATATTCCCGCCTCCCTCCCTCCCTCTTTTAAAAACAATGTTTATTTATTTTATTAAATTGATTGGGATAACGTTGGTTAATAGGGTCATATAAGTTTCAAGTGTATATTTCAATGACACATGATCTGTATATTGCATTGTGTGCCTACCACTCAAAGTCAAATCATCTTCTGTCACCATATATTAGACCCCCTGTACCCTCTCTTCTGGCAACCACCACACTGCTGTTTGTATCCACAAGTTTCAATTTTACATCCCACATATGAGTGAAGTCATATGATTCTTAGCTTTTCCCGACTTATTTCACTTAGTATAATATTCTCAGGATCTAGCCATGTTGTCACAAATGGCAGTATTTCATCATCTCTCTTACTTTTGTCTCTAGAAAAACAACAAAGTATTTCTGTCTCAGTGCCGGGAAAGAAACCACACCAGGTCTCTGGGCCTCAGCAGCTACCCCAGTGACTCCTTAAGGAATTCTTTCAAAAAAAAGCAGGGCTCTGCTAGTTAGAATTCTCGTAACAGCCCCTAAGATAATTTTTTTTTCTATTTCATTTCAGGATTATTGACTCTGAGCCTAATACTAACCTGGACACAGAAAGTTTGAGATGAGATGAAGAGGGTAGAGCTAAATGCTGGGCAGTGAGAACTGTGTGGAACGGGAACATGAAACATGGCATGTCCATAACAAACTGCAAAGGTAGGGAAGAATTTCCAGGGAAACACAGAAGGGTTTTGGCAGATGTGAGCGGGAGCTTTGGGGCCTGTGCGGGAGTGGTGGCCACCTGCAGGGGCTCAGTCAGGCCTCTGTGCTGGGGTGCAGAGCATCATTTATGGATGGGATCAGAGCCATCCCTGAAATTGAATTAAAATAAAACAGCCCGCGGTTGTAAATGAAAGACTTTCAGACTTAATTAAGGAGACAGCAGCATCTTTACAGCCTGGTCAGCTTTATCTTTCTCTGTGTTCTTTCTGTGTTCAAAGAGGTGGCCAACTCTGCAGTCTGGGAATTTGGGCACTCTCTTCCCATGGTGGGGACTTGGGCAGAGTATATGTGTTGTGTTGTGTTGTGTTGTGTGTCCAGTGTCTTTTCAAAAACCTCCGGGACCTTTGGGAATAGAATAGCAACTCATCCACCTCCTTATCCCTGACATCATCTCACTTCTCGACACTGCCTCTGGTCCTGGACACAGGCACAAATAAGGGCTACACAGAGAGAATAACTTACTTCTTTTGAGAGAGAGGTAGCAGGGTTTAAACTGAGAATTCTCCAAACAATAACTCCTTTAAGAGTTTGAGAATAAGAAACCAAAAACAACACAGTCCTTTTACTATTTCTGAATTTCCCCCTCTGACAACACCTGTTGGGCTCATTGCACTGTGACAGGTGGGGGAGAAATGTTTGTTGAATGAATGAAGGTATGTTAAATCAATAATCAGACAGGGGAAGGGAGGGAGCAGATCTCCTTTGCAGTAATTGAGCTGATTTTGAAAAAGACCTGCCTGCTTATCTCCTCAAATGTTTTGCTAACACATTTCCTTGTTTAATAAGTGAATTAACCCTAAAATACCCTTAGTTTGCCTTCTCTTGGTATACATGAAATAAGGATTACTTTCCCTTCCTAGTTCTCAATCCTCAGACTTGGGAGTAAATATTCTTTCAATTATATTGTGTTTGAAGTCAGAGCAGCTATCTGAGCATGCTAGCAGTTAAATTTCCCTATTTTTGGTAAAAGCTGAGAAAATAGAGTGGGAGATGCAACTTCAACAGGAGAGACAAGAAACCTGTACCTGTTGTTTATTAATCCAATCACAGACTTGTTTTTAGAGCCTACTATGTGCTGAACACTGAGCTACATGTGAGGATACAAAGAGATGATTCCATTTTAGGCATAGCCTGATTTTTCGGAACCTAGAGTGTAGGAGAAAGAGAAGGTAAACACAGTTGCCACAAGATGCCACAAAGTCCAAGAGAAGCACTCGGACCCAGTGTGGTCAGGGACTACAGGAGGTGACAGTACCACTAGAGCTCAGTCTTCAAGTGCAGGGGACTCAAGGGAGGTGTGATGGGAGAGGTCACTTTTATAGTTCTGCCCACATGCAGGTACTGTTCTAAGCACTATATGGATATTAACTCAGATCCTCACGAAAGCCTTAAAAGAGAAATACTATAATTCCCTTCATATTAAGAGTCAAGGCAACTGAAGTAAAGAAGGTTTAAAGAAACTGTGCACCCCTGGGAGGGCTGGAGCATGGATTCAGATGGGACATCTGTCTCCTGAGTCTACAGCAACTCTTCCCTGTGAGCCTTCGGGGCAAAGAACAGCCTGCATACAGAAGCAAATTCTAAAGAGCCTGTTATTTCTGGGACCTCTATGGCTGCCGACAAAAGCCCCTGGTGAAATCAAGCCAATCCTGCATTGTAAATGCAGCCAGTTGAGGGTTTTCTTTAAAGACGCGAGGTCAGAGGTGGCAGGTGTTTGCAGGGACATGGGTGGACCTTAAAGATCCTGGAGTCACATCTGGAAGGATGCTGGGAAGAATGTAATGTTCTTTCCCCTACTGCTAAAGTGGCACCAGAAAGAGAGGTTTCCACTTTCTTCCATGACTTCCAGAGAAGGAGACACTTTGGTGAAACAGTTTCCAACATCTTCATTGGCCTGCATTTTACACTGGCCTTCTCACCCTTTTCTTGACTTTGCTGATCATCTGCCCATTATGTGGAATTAACTTACTGTCCCATTGATGCCTAAAGTTTATCCGTTGAATTCTTTAAACACACACACACACACACACACACACACACACACACACACACTTCAGAAATACAACAACTCCAGCTCACTTTGGTCTGCAAGGCTGACCATGTTAGAGCACTCATTGTTGGAGTGGTTCTAGGAACAGCTTCCTCCACTTAACTCAGAATGTAAATTAGGATGACAGCTGGCCATCACTTGGCCTCACTGAGCTGCTATGTCCTTACCTGTAAAAGGAGAACCCTGGCACCACCTTAAGCTTTACCTTTGTTCTGGTGCCAGCTTCTCAGATGCTCTAGAGGCCAGGGCTGTGGAGCTTGCACTGTGGCAGTACCCTTGCAAGTGAGATGCAGGGTGTTAGGCTCAAAGCTATAGGTCAGGCCTTCATTTTATAATTAACTTTTTATTTTTAAATAATAGTAGACTTCCAGGAAATTGCAAAAACTCCTTTACTCACCTCCCCTCATGGTAACATCTTTCATAACTGGGTTTCAAAGCCAGGACACCGACACAGGTGAAGTCTACAAACAATTTTCAGATTTCACCATTCTTCTGTGTGTGGGGGGGGGCGGGGGAGGGGGTATATGCATGTGCACAGGATCACATGTAGTTCTATGCAATACATGTACCTGGTAACCACTAGTACAATCAAGCTTCAGGTACAAAGGTTTTTCTCATGCTGCCCTTTGTTAGTCACTCCCTACCCATCATCCCTTCCCATCTTGAGCATTACATCAGTAGAACCATGCAATATGCAACCTTTTGAGACTAAACTTTTTAATTTGTCATAATGCCTTTGAGAGATCCTTGCAGGTTTTGTGTATCAATAGTTCATTAATATTTATTGCTGAGTAATATTCACAGTGTGAATGCGTTCCAATTTATCGAACCATTCACCTGTTGAGAGACATTTGGCCAGCATGGCCCTATCAGTAATGATAAAAGCATAATATGCTAATTAGACCAGACAGCCAAATGACCTTCTGGACATCATTCCAGATATCCTTCCAGATGAAGCTAAGGTGGTTAGAGGCAATCAGGCAGGCAGGTGAGTAGTTAATGGTGATCAGGCAGGCAGGCAAGTGATTAGGGGTAATCAAGCAGGGAGGCAGATGAGTGATTAGGGTTGATCAGGCAGACAGGTGAGTGGTTAAGGGCACTTAGGCATGCAGGCAGGCTAGCGGTTAGGAGCCAGCGGTCCAGGATTGTAAGAGGGATGTCTGACCACAGGGATCAAGCCTAAACCCACAATCTGATATCCCCCAAGAGATCCTGGATTGTGAGAGGGTGCAGGTCAGGCTAAGGGACCCTCCCTCCCATGTACAAATTCCATGCACCAGGCCTCTAGTTACAAATAAAGCTGTCATGATTTTTCACTTATAGCTTTTTGTATGAGCATTTTTCATTGCTCTGGGTTGAATACTCAGGAAATTGGATTGCTTGGTTATATGGTATATATTTAGTTTTATAAGAAAAGGCACAACTATTTTCTTGAGTGGCTGTGATTACCTTCCCTCCAGCAATGCAGGAAGGTCCTTTTAGAGAGAAGCTCTTGTCACAGAAGCTTGTTCCCAAGGATAAATCAGGAGAGTGGGGTTGACAACTTTTATACCCATTAGCCTTGCAGGTTCTAGCTAACTTCCCCTGTGACATGAGAAGGATTTTTCCAGAAGTGATGCAAATGCTAGGAGCCATGAAGTGCACAAGCAGCCATAGCTAATTGTCCTTGATGCCTATGCAGGGGAGAGGGAGACTTGGATGACTGTGAAGGGGATTCCTTACTTAGCCACCACCCTTCCTTTTCAATGTTGCACTCAGAGCCCCCAATGCAACTGTGGCTACTCTTGGCCATACAGAGGCCTGCGGAACAAGTGTTAATTCTTTTTCTTAAATTTAACATATTTTATTGATTCTCACAGAGATGAAAGAAGAGGAATAGAGAGTCAGAAATATTGATGAGAGAGAGACATCGATTAGCTGCCTCTTGCACACCCCCTACTGGGGATGTGCCCGCAACCAAGGTACATGCTCTTGACTGGAATCGAACCTGGGACTTTTCAGTCTGCAGACCGATGCTCTGTCCACTGAGCCAAACTGGTTTTGGAAAGTGTTAATTCTTGAGATTTGTTTCCCAATGCTTTCTAGTAAGAGATCAATTTCATATATTTTTCTTCCTCCTTGAGTACTGTTGTCCTGCACATGATAATGAACTGTCCACTGCTGCTTCCAATCCCCCATCAGACTCACAAAAGAAAAAAATCTATTTATACTTTTCCTAGGAAGCAAGCCCACTGACAGAGCTGATATGTTGTCTATTAGGCTGCCATAACAAAATATCAAGTTGAGGTGGCTTGAACAATAGACATTAATTTCTTACAGCTCTGGAGACTGGGAATTACATGGTCAACATGCTGAAAAGTTCAGTTGCTGGTGAGGGCCCTGATTCTGCTTTGTAGATGGTGATTTCTCCATGTGTGCCCACATGAAAGGGACAGAGTTCTCTCTTCCTCTTAGAAGGACAGTAATCCTATTAGGGGCTCCACCTATAGGCTCCATCATGAGCTTCTACTATAGGATGTCTTGTACTGAAATCAGGGAAGCAGAATTCCTTCTGCTTCCTAAAGTCAAGCCATCATTTCTTCCTGCACCTCTCACATGGTGACATGGAGCCAGAGCTCTGCAGGGAACTCTCCCTGAAGGGAAGGAGAGAAGTGCCTCCAGGGAACCTCCATGCTTCTCCTTTGCTTGTTATCACGGACATAACACAAACCACCTGGGACTAGACTCCCACAACCTTACCAGCTGATGATGGAGAGACAAGATTCCTTTGCCTTCTGCTGGCAAAATTCCTTTCTTCCAGCAAAACAAATTCCTAACCAAGTAAAGGACTCATTTCTCTGTTTTCTGAATCAACAACACAATTTCTAGTGTTTTCCCCCTGATTATAGATTAAAAATACATTTGCTAAAAATATAAAAAATTATATAGGAAGATAGCAAACTGACATGAAAAATAAGATGAGAGACCTGATTTCAGAACAGTAAATGAAAAGAGTGTAACCTGCCAATTAACCACAGCTTCCCTTCCCCAATCAATCTCACCCACAAGTTTAAAATAACACATGAGTTGATCATAGCAGAATTTCAAGTAGACCTCAACTCAACCCTTCACTCTTCTTCATACCATCACTGACACCTTTTCTTGCCATCTGTTTGTGTTTTCAGAACATAACATTTAAAAACTATCCTTGTGTGGAAACATTTCTGGACAAAACTGGTGAAACTCAGAATGGTTCTCTAAAATACCTTTACCTTGGCTTAAGCTTCAGAAAACTGGAAAGAAAAGTCCTGAGCTGAGAATTTGGTTTTTGATATAGAAAACGTAAGTAATAAATGTCCAGAACAGTTTGTAACTATAAAAAATTGGAAGCAACCTAAATACTCATCAAAAGGAGAATAGATGCAATTGCCATCTATACACATAATTGTCCTATCTAATAAAGAGGGAATATGCTAACTGACCATCATGCCCTCACAAAGATGGCATGCCTACAACCAATAAGGAGGGAATATGCTAATTGACTGCTACACCCACAAAGATGCAGTGCCCACAGCCACAAGATGGCGGTGCTCAGCCCCCTAAGCCCCACTTGAGGTGGCAAGCATGCTCCATGAACGTGCCTCCAGAGTCCCCCAGTTCCCTCAGCCCCCAGCCACCCAGGGTCAGCCCAAGGTGCAGGCAAGCCTCAGATGTCAACTGCTCAGACTGCCCAGCCATGCAGGGCCAGCCTGAAGTACAGGCAAGCCTCTGATGGTGGCTAACCAGCTGCCCCGGCCCACCCAAGGCTTGCACTATTGGCAGTGGCAACAGCAGAGATGTAATGGGGGCATCACATTCCCCTGCTCTCTAGATAACCTCCTGCCCCTGAAGGCTCCTGGACTGTGAGAGGGGGCAGGTGGGCTGAAGGACCCCCCTCCAGTGCATGAAAATTCATGCACTGGACCTCTAGTATACTCTATAACCATGAAACCAAATTAACCAAAGCTACTTGTGCTATTTCCTGAAATAATGTCATAAATTGGTCCCAAAATAAGTTGTTAATGCAACTTTCTCAATAATTCAAATAATTTTTAGATTAGGTCTTTCTGTATAGACAATCATACTGTATGCATATAATAATGTTTTTGTTTTCTCCTTTTAAATCCTTAAGCATTTCATTTTTCTTGACTTACTATGCTGGCTAAGATCTTCAGTACAATGTTGAATAGATGGGTGATGATGGACATTCTTGTCTCATTCTTAGTTTTAAAGGGATTGCTTTCAGTGATCACCAATAAATGTGATGGTCAATGTAGATGTATATTTTAGGAACATTTCTATAAAAAGCACAGAGAATGAATTTTTACAATTCAATCTGGCATTCTTTTTAAATCAGATTACTTCAATCAACTTATATTTATTAGGAGTTTTAATATATTTGTAATTATTTCTCATTTATATTTGTGTTTTCTTCCTTTTTTGCCAGATCTTCCTACATTCCTTTCTCTCTTCTTTCCAGCATTCTTTGGGATTGATTGGAATGTTTTAAATTTTTTAAAAAAATATATTTTATTGATTTTTCACAGAGAGGAAGGGAAAGGGATAGAAAGCCAGAAACATCGATGAGAGAGAGACATCGATCAGCCGCCTTCTGCATGCCCCCTACTGGAGATGTGCCCACAACCAATGTACATGCCCTTGACTGGAATCAAACCCTGGACCCTTCAGTCCCAGGCCAACGCTCTATCCACTGAGCCAAACCGGTTTCTGCTAAAATTTTTCTTTTTTACTAGTTTGAAAGTTACATACTGATTACTAGTTTTTAATAGTTACCCTTGAAACTTTAACATGCATGTTTTACTTAACAAAGCTTAAAGTTAAATATTATCTTTTTAAAAAACTTTTTTCTTGGCATTTATTTATTTTTTTATTGTGGTAAAAAGCACATGACATTAAATCTATCATCTTAATCACTTTTAAGTGTACAGTACAATAGCGTTATGTATATTCACATTGCTGTGCAACAGACCTCTAGAACTTTTCATCTTATAAAATGGAATATTATCTTTCTCTCTCCCTGAAAAATACAAGGACATCAGAATGCTTTCTGCTCCATCACCATCCTCCTCCATTGCTATTATTACTCTACTAGAAGTCCAGCACACAAGATTGCATAGACTCACCCATCTGTGTGAGCATCAAGTTCCCCCTAGTGACAGTGCACTCAGTCTCCTGGTGATCAGTCCTTGGTCATTACAGCATGACGGCATCATGGCCAAGGGGTTTTTATAATAGAGACTAGAGGCCTGGTACATGAAATTCATGCATGGGGAGGGGGTGCCCTTCAGCGCAGCCTGCACCCTTTCCAATCTGGGACCCCTCAAGGGATGTCCGACCACCCTCTCACAATCCAGGATTGTTGTCTCCCAACTGCTCACCTGCCTGCCTTCCTGATTACCCCTAACCACTTCTGCATGCCCTAACCACTCCCCTGTCAGCATGATTGATGCCTAACTGCTCCCCTGCCAGCCTGTTTGCTCCTAACTGCCCTCCTCTATAGGCCTGGTCCCCCCCAACTGCTATCCCCTGTAGGCCTGGTCCCCCAACTACTCTCCCCTTTAGCCCTGGGTCCCCCTCAACTGCCCTTCCCTGCAGCTCTGGGTCCCCTTCAACTGCCCTTCCCTGCAGGCCCAGTCACCCCCAACTTTTTTCCTCTGCCATCCTAGTCACCCCTAACTGTCCTCCCCTGCAGGCTTGATTGCCCCCAACTGCCCTCACTTGCAGGCCTGGTCCCTCCCAACTGTCCTCCCCTGCTGACCATCTTGTTGTAGCCATCTTGTGGCCACATGGGGGCAGCATCTTTTGACCACATGGGGGCAGTCATCTTGTGTGTTGGAGTGATGGCCAATCTGCATATTACTCTTTTATTAGATAGGATAGAGGCCTGGTCCACGGGTGGGGGCCAGTTGCTTTGCCCTGAAGGGTGTCCTGGATAAGGGTGGGTGTTCCCTTGGAGCATGGGGAGGCCTGGGTGAGGGGACTGTGGTGGTTTGCAGGCTGGCCACACCTCTCAGTGACCCAAGCAGAGGCCCTGGTTTCTGGGATTTATTTATCTTCTACAATTGAAACTTTGTAGCATGGAGTGGAGCCAAGCCTTCTGCTTGCACAGCCATTGAAACTTTGTTACCTTAAGCAGAGGTCTCAGAAGGCCAGGCTTTGCGGAAAGCTTGGCTTCTTCCATTGCCAGGGACAACCCAATCCTCTCTCCTGCTCTCTCTATGGCTGTAGCCATCTTGGTTGGGTTAATCTGCATACTCACTCTGATTGGCTGGTGGGTGTGGCTGGTGGGTGTAGTGGAGGTATGGTCAATTTGCATATAACTCTTTTATTAGATAGGATATATATTTACTTTTGTTGATTTAAAAGATCTAGTTGTGGAATTCTTTATATGATTCCTACATGGAAATTGTGTTTACTGAATTTAAAGGGTCATATTTTTCAATGATTTTGAGAAATCCCAACATTACTTTTTCTTTAGACATTACTTTCCATTTTTTCCATTTTGTCCTTAAGCTATTGAACATATTTTCCATCTCTTTATTTTTATGTGATACATTTTGAATATCTAGACCTTTCATCTAGTTCATTAGTTCTCTCTTCAGCTATTTTAAAATCTGTGTTTTAAACTAACAATTATTTTTTTATTTCAACAATTAATGGTTTTATTTTATTTTTAAATATATATTTATTGATTTAAGAGAGGAAAGATCTTTATTATTTTCTTCTGCTCACACTGGGCTTTTCTTGTTGCTCTCTTTCTAACTCATGAGTTGTAAGGTTAGGTAATTTATTACTATTGTTTCTTGTTTTTTTGCAGTATGCTTGTAGAGCTATAATCCTCCCTCTCAAGACTGCTTTCACTCTGTACCATAGATTTTGGATTGTTGTGTTTTCATTCTCATTTGTTGCCATGATGTTTTTTATTACTTCCTTGATCTCTATGGTAAGCCAGTCATTGTTTAGTCTCCATATGTTTGATTTCTTTGGATTGTTTTTATTGTAGTTGATTTTCCAATTTTATGCCACTGTGACCTGAGAAATGCTTGATATGATTTCTATATTCTTGAATTTGAAGATACTTTGCCTATGACATAACATATGGTCTATCTTTGAAAATGACCCATTTGCACTTGAGAAGAATGTATATTCTGTGGCTTTTGGGTGAAATGTTCTAAAGATGTCAATTAATTCCATCTGGTCTAGTGAGTCATTTAGGATTGATTTATTTGCTGATTTTTTGTTTAGAGGATTTGTCCAACGGTGATAGTAGGGTATTAAAGTCTCCTACTATGATTGTATTGCTGTCAATCTCTCCCTTGATATTCTTCAGGAGGTGTTTTATTTTTTATTTTTTTTTTGTTGTTTGTTTGTTTGTTTTTATGTATTTGGCGCTCCTGTATTGGTGCGTATATGTTTACCAGTTATTTCTTCTTGTTGGATTATTCTTTTTAGTATTATAAAATGGACTTTCATTTCTCTTATATCCTTCATTTTAAGATCTAATTTGTCAGATATAAGTATTGCTACCCCAGCTTTCTTTTTTTCATTTCCATTTGCCTGAAAATCCTTTTTCCATCCCTTCACTCTCAATCTGTGTGCTTCTTTTTTTCTGAGGGGCTTTCTTGTAGACAGCAGATATATGGGTTACGTTTTCTTATCCAATATGTTACCCTATGTCTTTTGATTGGGGCATTTAATCCATTTACATTTAAAGTTATTATTGATAGGTACTTATTTGCCACCATTTTTATTCTTTACTCCCATGTTCCTGCTTTGCTTCCTATTTATTTTTCTTACAGCAGACTCTTTAGCATTTCTTGCATTGCTGGTTTGGTAGTAATAAATTCCCTTAGTCCTTTTTTGTCTGTGAAACTCCTGATTTCACCTTCAATTTTGATTGATAGCCTTGCTGGGTACAGTATTCTTGGATTCAGACACTTCCCTTCCATGACTTTGTATATTTCATTCCAATTTCTTCTGGCCTGATGAATTTCTCTTGAGAAATCAGTCACTAGTCTAATGGGGATTCCTTTGTAAGTAACTTTCTGTCTCTCTCTGGCCGCTTTTAAGATTCTTTCTTTGTTGTTGGTGTTTATCAATTTAATTATAATGTGCCTTGTCATAGGTATTTTGGGGTTCATTTTGCTTGGGACTCTGTGAGCTTCTTGGATTTCTGTGGGTTTTTTTCTTCTCTATATCAGGGAAGTTTTCTGTCATTATTTCTTCAAACAGGTTTTCTATTCCTTGCTCAGTTTCCTCTTCTTCTGCGACCCTTATTATGCAGATGTTGTTTTGTTTTGTATTATCCCAAAGTTCTCTTAGGCTCTCCTGCTTTTTAATTTTTTTTTCCCCTAGAAGCTGCTCTACTGGATTTTCTTTCCTACCTTGTCTTCTAGCTCACTGATGTGGTCCTCTGCTTCTTCTATCCTACTCTTCATGCTTTCTATTGAGTTCTTTACAGCAGCGATGTCATTTTTATTTCTTCTTGGTTCTTCTTCATTTCCTCTTGGTTCTTACTTATGTTGTTGAATTTGTCTCCCATTTTTTTCAGCCACCTTATGACCATTTCTCTGAATTATTTTTCTGGCAGGTTGCTTGCCTCTATTTCGTTTACTTCCTTGTCTGGTGATGCCTGCTTTTCTTTCATATGCGGGCTGTTTCTTTGTCCCCGTGGTCTCTCTTCTCTGCATATCTGATTATGTAGTTCTCTCTCCTTATCCCAGGCAAAATCTCACCTTTCTATGGTGGAGAATAGAGCTCCTTTGAATCTGCGTGTTTGCGCCAACTGGGGACCAGTGTTCTGGGGTTTGCAGCTGCTTGGTGGTTGCCGCAGTTGTAGATTCTCAGGCCTCCAATTACATCCACCCTCCCCTTCAAGATGGCACTGTATCCATGTCCAAGCTGGTGGCTCTGGGAGGGAACCCAGCAGTAGTAGGGGCTGCCCAGTCAGGAGAGCCCCATCCAGCAGTCCCCCTCTGTCTCCTGGAGTAGAACTATCCCTCAACTCGCCAACAAACACTCCCCATGCAACCCTCAGCTGTTCCATCTATCTGATCCAGGACAAGGCTCGGGACACGTCCATCTATTCTGCCACCATATTTTTTCTTTATTCGGGTAGCTTAAAATATTCAACCACTTAAGTCATATCAGCCAAGGTAGCATTTGAGTTTTTTTTTTGCTTTTTTATCCCCACTTTGCATCTTCCGGAATGTGGTGAGATGTAGGGAGGTTACAAGTTTTGCAGGATGTAACTGAGGACATCTCTCTCTTGCTTGTCCTCCTGTCCTGCTTTCAAGAACTCTGAAGATCCACACTCCAAGAAGACAGAACTGCTGAGTCCCTGAGAGCAGGGTGTGTTTGCACGAGAGCCTGCTGCTCATGATTTTGGTTATTCGCTCTAAAACAGTGGTATCCAACCTTTTTTGGCCATGTTCCATCTAAGCATCTCTAAAATCCTGATGGCCTCCCCATGACATTTAATTCTTAATAACCAAACAGTGAAGGAATCCTTAAAGGCCATCAATTTGGTCTACATAAACTTCTAAAGAACCTAGTATCCATGAAAGGGAAAAATAAAAGAACGAAAGGACAGTTGAAGTACTGAGGAAGAAAGCACTTAGAAACTGTTTAAAAAATAATATGAAAAAATAACAATAAAGTTTAAAAACATATAATAGATAACTGAAATGTATAAATAAGTCACAATATATATTTATATACTGTATATGAGGCCCCTAGACCCATAAGAAATGCAAAAAAATTCACTGTTAATCATTCATTCTAAAATTGTCCCCCTTAAAAATCAAATTGTGCCCCATGTTCAGAATCACTGCTCTAAAACCTCAGACACATTTTTGTTAGGACACTTGATACCAAGTAGCCAGCCTGTGCTCTGCTTCACCACTGGTTCAAATAAACCAAGAGCTATGGGCAAGTTTCTCCTCAGGTTCTTTTCATTTTTTTAATGAACACAGAAGAATTGCCCTTTAATTTAACTAAAACCAAAGCCAAGTATGAGGTAGCCAAACTATTGTTCACTCTGGAAAAATAATCTTATTGCTGACTTTCCACTTCACTTGGATTTCAAGCAGCTCAGTGTAGGTCACGCTGAACTCAGGTTCCTGGAGAGCTGAGGCTCCTGGTACTTCCCTTTGGAGTAGCCTCCATCTAGAGCCCAGACCCAGTGGAGGGGGAGGAGAGGGTGGAAGGATTTGGGAATTTTTCTTATGGCTCAAGTTGGTTGTCCTGAACAAGCTTTTTTTTACATATGGAGAAAAGTCATGAGAAGCAGGTTGCTGGTATCAATCTTTAGGGCTTTAGGGGCCTGAGTTACCTGTCATACTTTTGTCAGCTGTTGTCTGTCATGGTTATTAGTTTTCTAAACATTGTTAGAATCCTAACTGAGGCTCATACCACAGAAGAAAGCAGCTCTTATCCAAACAAGCTCTTGTTTTTACTACTCTATGAAACTGTCATTTCTATGTAAAATCTATAATTATAGTACATTTATGGAACTGTTGGTCATCTCAATGTTTAGAAGCTTGCATATACAGACGCTCTTGTTTTATATGATCTGGGAAAGAAAAGATGTGGGCAGATCACCTTAAGAGAAGAGCTGCATAGAAAGAGGATTCTGGGCACCTGGGGGATGTGGGTTTGGGTAAGAGACCTGGTTCTGGTGGACATGGTATCTTTAACCTGAAACTGGTGAACTTACTTCATGGCCTTTATGCTGACAGAGGAAGCAGAGCTGTTGGGAGGATCTTATCAGGTTCTATGTCATCTAGCCTAGTGGTTCAGTTTTTTCTGAACAAGGAGATGCCTGGATTGGAGCCCTGAAGTTCTATCTGGCAAGAACATTTTCCAATTCTGTAAGAGGTCCTCCGTCTGCCCTAAGACTATGGGCTGGGACTGGCAGGATGTTGACTGTCCCTATGTGCCTACAAATGCTGGGATTATGAAGAAATAGATGGTTATATAGGAGGAGAAATAACCATTTCACGAATGGTTGTTTTGGGCTTTCATCTAGTTGTTTTGGGCTTAGATGATTGGGCCCCCAATGATCCCTCCTCAGAACCAAATAGCATCCATTACCACAATAGGTGGCCACAGGCTCACTGTCAGAAACTGATTTTTTAATCTTATAAAACATAAGGTTGTTCCCAAGGGTGGCTCCAGCAAACTTGCCCTGCCCATGTGTAGCTACTCAGCCATGTGAACTGTGACTGTCTACACTGGCCACAGCTTTGTTAAAAGACTGCAAACCAGTGCTAGTGTAGCCTGTTATGCTCATCTCTGGCTCAGAGCAGAGAGGGTGGAAGAGACCACTGGGGACTTTCCTCTCCTTTTGCTTGGAAGAGATGGCTTTAGCCATGCCAAGCAATGGCTGGGAATAGGAAGAAAGCCACACTGTTGTTTGGGGCTCTTTAAGACCTCATCTTTTCAGTTCTGTTTTTAATAATTACTTAACAAGTGTTTCTGGGTAATCAACCTGAACAATGACAGGAAGGAAGTTGGGTCACATCCTAAGCACTAGAGGAGCATGAAGCTTTCTGCTTAGTTATTTGGAGATTTAGAGTTTTCCACTCCTATAAAGAAACCAGAGAGAACTATGTGGTTTTCTCTATCTTCATAAGTAGGAAAGAGTAAGGACAAAGAGTTGTGAATGAGCCAGAAAATCTAGACCAGAAGGACTGATCAACTCAGATGGTCTCACATAAAAATTGGATAAAATGCTGGACAGGAGTCAAATCAGCACCAGTGATCACATAGGACAGTGGTCAGCAAACTCATTAGTCAACAGAGCCAAATATCAACAGTACAACAATTGACATTTCTTTTGAGAGCTGAAAACTGACTTCTGTGCATGGGCCATGAAGTTTCAATTGCACTGTATTTGCACGCCCGCACATTGTATTTGTGGAAGAGCCACACTCATGGGGCCAAAGAGCCATATGTGGCTCACGAGCCATTCTTTGCTGACCACTGACATAGGATATATAAGTAGAAAGAGCGTCCTAAGATGATGAGTTAGCTAAATGTTGTACAGATCGGTCTCAACTGTGCAAGCAAGATTCATCAACTCCTCTAATTATATCTTTGGCTTTACCATGGCAGACATAAGTTTCCTGCTGACAGGACAGACCAAGTTGATGAGTAATAATGCCAGGATAGTGAGGAATCTCACAGTGACCCAGCAAAATGCAATCACTTGAAGAAAAATCACCATGATACGGGGAACTTTTGAAAGGAAGGGACTTAAAAGGTTTTCAAGGTGTAAAAGGTCTAGTTTATGTAAAGAGAGCTTGCAGACTAACCACACCCAGAATCAATTGATGGGTCAGGCAAAACCTGGGCCCTCAGCTGGTCTGAGGTGACAGTCTTTACCATTGGTCTAGAGCACATGAGACACCTAGGAAATACAGAACTAAGCATTACTATAACCCAAGGAACATTAGAATACAGGAAAAAACAAATATCAATGTAAAGATGATAAAGAAGTAAATGTAAACCCATGTTATTAATATTTGGAAACTAGTTTAAGAGATAGGTAATAAACAGAATAATCATTGTGATAATCTGTGCATGCTTTGCCTGCTTTTAAGGCATTTAAGGCAATCTGCTGTATTAGATCAAAGGCTTAAAATTGTGTTAATAAATTTGTGACCAATGTATGTATGTTGGCAATAAATTTAATTTACAGTTTTCATTTATTAATTATGCAAGTAGTTTAATAGTGTGAAGGCACATTTTTAATACAGTAGAGGAAAACTACATTGACCATATACAGTAGCCCTTTGAACAAATAAGTTCCCAGCTATGGGGAAGGAGCCTGCTGGCTGACGGGCAGTGGGAACCAGGACACCAGGTTCTAGCTTTCTTGATGGGGCTGGTGCAGTTCCTACTAGGCCATCAAAGGGAGATTTCAGGCTTCAAATAAGGGATCCCACTGGCAGCACTTTGCCTAAGCAGGCAGCCTGTGAGAAGGAATCTTTGAGTACAAACTGTGCTTGAAGACAGCACTTTCTGGGCTAGGAACTTTTTCTTTCTCTTCCTAGCCATTGGGTGGTTTCCACTCACCCCATCCTGAAGTCAGGGAGATAGTAGAAGGGCACTGGCATGGACTCTCAGAAAGGGATGCTGATGCCTTCCTGGATCCCACACAAGGAAGTTGACCCTGCATTGTCCCCTGCACATGAATTCCCCGGTAGCGGCACCCAAATGGATATGGGCATAGTTGTTCCCAGGTAAATCCAGAGTACATTTTCTGATGCCCATGTGACTTCTCTGGGATCCCAGAACAAAGCTACCAGGTCAGGAGCCTAGGATAGCACTTTACAAGGAATCTAAGGACAAAATAATGGATGCTATTTGGTTCTGAGGAGGGATCCTTGGGGTCCCAATCATCTAAGCCCAAAACAACAGAGTCCTTTGTAACCTGGAGCCTGGTGCTTGCAGGCTCTTCCAGGTGTTCCAGCTGCACAGCTGGGGCTGGGAAGGGGCTCTCTCATCTGTTCCTTTCTTGGTATGAAGAAAAAGATTTGCTTTGCTCCTCCCACTCTTCCCCTTCTGCTGCCTGAGTGCAAAGCCACGTGCAGGTCTTCACATTGGCAGCTGCTTTGGGAATATATTTTCTGTGTCACAGTTTCTACAAAAATAGCTGCAGAGTTGGAGGATTGCCCTCCCCTATTTCCTCCTCTACAAAGATCCTCCTCCAAAACAGGAGCAAAGCTGCCCATCGGAATTTGGCCTGAGGAAAGACCTGAGGAGACATTTTCTGTTTGCACAGAGAGGCCTCTTAAAATACCAGACTCTCAGCTTTTAATCTTCTCTAGGTCCCTATTCATAAATTACTCAGCATCTCTTTTTAAAGATGGAGAATTAGCAGGAAAGAACCCAGTGGCTCGGTAGCAGAAACATACCTTCAAGCTTTGTTCTCTTCCAACTTCTGTTCCTCCTGAATATTTTCCTGTTCCCATTTATAAAAATTTGTATCTCAATGTTAAAATGCACACACAAAACACACACACACACATATTTGCATGTCAACTTCCTGTCTTTACATGTGAGTCAAAGGCCTCAGTCTGCTCAAACCAGCGCACAGTTTAACACTGCACACCCAAGGTTAACCCTTTGGGATTGCATCTTTGTTTCTTTGGCTATCTGTCCACTTGCCTTTCATTGTACTTTATGTATATCCCTAGTAGTCTTGAAAAATAAACTAAAAGAGAAATGCTATCTGTGTGCAATATTTTAAAGTACTGCTAAAGGACTACTTGGCCAGTGATGTTTTCCATTATTAATATTTTTCAATGTTGTTGCTTCTTATGGGTTTGTCTTATGTTCATTTACTTAGGAATTATGTATTAGTTTTGAAAAAAGCAGGTGTTGTTTTGTTTTGTTTTTTTCTCTCTCCTTTTCCTCCCAGGGCAGCTTTGAAGAAATTTTCCTATGAACATTTTGTCAACATGCCTGTTCATTCTGCTATGCAGCTAGGCTATTTGCAGCTTACCTTTTATTTTGGAGGAAATGTTGCCAGCATTGCTTTGCACTCTTAAAGTCTGATTAATCATCCTGTTTAACTCTCTTGATGGATTATCCAGGTGCACATGACCTGACTTTGACTTTGTAATTAAGAACTTTCTGGAGGTCAAAGAAAGTACCTGGCCTGCAACAAACTTCGGCAATGCACAAAACCTATTCAGGCCGATATGGAAAAGACTGTTTATCTTCAAGGAGAGGAGAGCGGGTGTTTATTACAAAGTTGAAGCATGTGACCGGATGCTAGGGTTTCCTGACCCTAGAATCTCCCAGGTGGCTGGCCAGGCCCCCTAGGAATCATCCACAGACCTCAACTTACTGCCAGAGATAGGGCTCCTGCTGTGCCCCCCCTCCTCACTCACCAACCTTTCTACAGAGGAAACTGCTGTCAGGTGTGGGGCCCATAGGGTTTCCTGTGGAATAAGCATACACAGGAGGGCTCTGATTACTGATAAGAAAATGGTAGCTGTCATTTTAATTTGGGAGATGTTATTTCCAGACACCGTTGCAGCAAAAGGGGACTTGGTACACATGGCTGAAAAGTATAGATATAAGTGCTTCTCTGTGGCTGCTGTAGGCCTGATGCATGCTGTGAAGAGTCAAACTAGCCAAGTTACGAGTGTGTGCAGAGAGGGGAGGTTGGAAGGGATGGGGCGATCCTTAAATCAGAGGATAAATCTTCTCTTCCCCTCCTCTCTTCCTCCTTTTCCTTCCCCTCTTCCTCCTCCTACCCTTTCTAGTCTACAAAATACTTGTGTTTTATCTCTTCACCCAAATATTTAGTTTTTGAGCGTGCCTTCTCTCTGTCCCCATCCTGTGTTTCTGGGATCAAATGGCATGACTTGTTCACTATTCTAATTCCGCAATCCAGCTTTAAGTCACTGGGCGTGGAGTTAGACCCTCAGGTTTGTATCATGGCTCAGGTATGTTACTTAATTAAGGTGGTTAATATGTCTGTGCTTCAGCTTCTCTACCTGGGAAATGGAGATAAACATCCTACATACCTCTTAAGGCTGTTAATAAGGATAGAATGGCACTTTATAAATGGAAGGACTTTGTAAACTGGAAAATGTTATGCAGAAGCAGGAGATTTTTATGGCAATGATGATCCTTTCAAGGGCATCTTATAAATTCCTTGCAATCCTGGTGATTTAGGTGTCAAGTTCCATGAGACCTAGAACTTGAGACTCTGATCTGGTGAAGAGCTTGAGAGATTTCTTCCTAATCTTGACCAAGGAATAGTCACACTTCTCAACTATGCCATTGTAGCACAATGGTAGACAAAGACAATCCATAAATGAATGGGTGTGATGCATGTTTATGGACACAGACATTTGAATTTCAAGTAATTTTCACATGCTACAAAGATTATTCCTTTTTTGAAATTTTTAGCTATTTAAAAATGTGAAAACCTTTTGGGCCAAACAAATTTGGGATCTGGCCTGAGGGCTTCATTTGCTGATATCTGCCCTATCCAACTCCCAGGAGCCTCTTAAAAGGCCAGGTTACTGTGAGTGTCAGAGAGATTAAAGGGAGGACAGAAAGTCATTTAGACATGTATCACAGGTCCCTTACTTTTTATGACCCCTCACTCTGCCTGGGTGATGTCAAAGCATGTTGAATGACAACATTGTGATCTACACTCAAGGATCTTACAGAAAATGCCACCTAAATCTCTACTCTCCAATCCTTACCAAGAATCACATAACAGTGTAAGAAATGCTCCCCTGTCTGAATTCAAATAGCAGACTCAGAGACAGAAATATGGCGAAAATGAGACTTTTAATACGTTCTTCAGAGTGGGTGTCCAGTTGCACAGGCACACATGGAGTAGCAATCACAGCCTATTTATCCCCAAAGTGTGAGAATCCCTCCTCCAGTTCCTCATTGGCTAAGTACCATGGGGTTAATAATTTCCTCATACGTTGCCTAGGTCTTATTGTCTCTCATTAGGCCATTTAAAACAATGGTCTGAGGCCTTTTCTAGTTGTATACACCTCCCACTGTCGAGTTGAGGCTGGAACCTCCTGGATTTCCACCATGATGCTATTTCACTTATACAGTTCTTTGTTCTTACTCTTCCCTCCTCCTTACATTCTGTTTGCCCTGGGGAAATTCAGTAACCGTTTCCATTAAAAGTTAACTATGCTGGAGCTGGATCACAGACCCACTTCCTACACCAGCAACAATGACAACAATAATGGTATTTGTGGCTGATTTGCCTGGGGCACATGCAGCTCATCTAGTCCTACAGGCTGCAATTTTGCAATGGGCCACAGTAGAGCCTCGCACATACTCAGCACTTGCAGATCTGGCTCCACTGTTGCTCCATTGCAAAATTGATCAAGTTGCATTTTAATTATGATCCCTTGGTCCATACTGAGGGACACCACAAGAAACAACAAATGTGAGTCACTGTGGCATCTCTTATTCATATGCTGTCCAAAGAGAACTTTCTCTCATAACACATCCAGGTAGCAGAAAAAACTGGACATTTCCTTAAAAACTGGTTTTACCTTGCAAATATTGCAATGTCACTGTTTGATTTGGTTTCAAGAGGGCTTATTGTCAAATACCTCTGGTGACTATAAAATATCTTATAAGTCATGAGTAGCAAAGATTTACTGAGCGTGCAGTATGTGCTAAGCACTTTTTCATGCAGTCCTTTGCCCTGAGAGGTAGATTAATCCTCCCACAACCCTGAGAGGTAGATTAATTTATTATCCCTTTTATAGAAGGATAATGAATGGCTTCCAAATACATCCATGTTCTCCCTTGAATATTACCTTATCTGGCAAAAGAGAGTTAGCAATTGTGATTAAACTAAGGATCCTCAGAGAGTGAGATTATCCTAATCACAAGTGCCCTCATAAGAGGGAGGCAAAGGGAGATTTGACACAGAAAAAAGCAATGTGACAGCTGAAGAGAGATGCTATTTTGTTGGCTTTTTGGCTTTGAAGATAGAAGAAGAGACTGAGAGCTAAGGAATGCAAAGCATGCAGTTAAGGAAGCTGGAAAAGACAAGGAAAGACATTCTCCCAAAGACATTGTGGCCTTGACCAAGGGAAACTGATTTTGGACTTCTGACCTCCAGAATTCTCAAAGAATAAATGTATGTCATTTTAAGTTATTGTTGTTATAGCAGCTACAGGAAACTCATACACCTTTGTACATTCAAGAACAGGTGACTTAAAGAATATCACCTAAGGGTTGGAATGAGATTTGCTGACTCCAGACCCGAAGATCTTATCCCTTATACTGCCTCATCTGTTGTGCCTGTCCTAACCACCTTGGCATTATTATTTACTTTGTTTTCTCTCTCCTTTTCCTACTTCTCTCACTGGCAGTACATCTTCCCGTCTTGTACTTTTGTAATCTACTGCATGTGTGATAGAGGCAGTGTATAAACACACTGGTGGACATTTGTGGCATGTGTGTGGGCTTTTTCTAGGCCTGCAAATTGTCTTATGATTTAACCAGAGAAAGGCTCCTGACTGCTTTTGTTCCCCCTTTGCTTTCGTAAAGACTGTTGCTCTTTTCTTTACTGTAGGACTAACAGTTGGACAGAGCAGGATTTTTGTTTTTTCAAATAGGTTTGCTCATTTCCTGCTCAGTGTTCAGAGTCCAGTGAATGCTTGTGAGGTTCTTTTTCCTCAAGGATTTTTGTATTTTTGAAAACAGTGTGTAGCCTAAGATTTCCCATTCCCACTTAAATTATAAAATAAAAAGAGAAGAGAAAAAATGAAACAGTAAACCCAGAAAACAATGACCTTCCCACATTCACATGCATATTAGAATTCTTGAAGCCCCTAAACACCAGGGCTTCATATATGTAGCCTTTGTGCTGTGTTACTCATGTGAAAGCCTTGGGGATGGAGGCTGGGGGAAGGGAGGGTGGCTGCCCCACTGTGAATCCAGAATCTGAAAGGAAACCATCTCCATCTGGGAAGGGTATGCAGCCCGTTGGTCTCTGACAGCTTAATGGCTAAGCTCCCAGGACTCTGCTTCCCTTTCTGTTGACACCAAGTGAACCAAAGATTCCCTCTGACATTAAAGCTCTTAAAATTATGCTGGTTCAAGCTCCTATAGTTTCTTTCCTAAATTATTAGTTCTTTAGGCTACAAACTCTGTATCTAAACCTAAACAACTTTTAATCTAATACCCATGCTCTTACCTATTACCTGAGGGGTCTTTCCAAAAATACATTTTCCTCATTGCCAGAGGGATGCAGCCCAACCTTGTCTGGATCTCCTGGTGTATTATTCGGGGTTCTCCAGAGAAACATTACCAATGGAATTACATCTGTAATATATACATGTTATATATGAGATATATTATATATATTGCATATGTATCCCAGAAGGAGATTTATTACACAGACTCCCATGATTATGGAGGCTGAGAAGTCCCATGATCTGCTGGCTGGGTAGTGGAGACCCAAGAGAGCTGGTGATGTAGTGTGAAGGCCTGTGAACCAGGGCAGCTGCAAGCAGGAGGTATAGCCAGCTCAGCAGTCAGGTGGAGTGATTTCTCCCTTCTTCTGGCTTTTTGTTCTACCCAGGCCCTCAACAGGTTGGAAGATACCCATCCTCACTGATTTATGCAGTCCACTGATTTAAATGCTAATATTTTCAGGAAACAACCTCACATACACCCCTGGAAATAATGTTTAGTCACCTATCTGGGCATTCCCTTGCCCAATCAAGTTGACACATAAAATTAACCATCATACTCAGGTTCTGACCCCATTGCCCATCTCATCTCACATCCCTTCTTGTTCCAGCCCTTCCTCAGAGTTCTGAACTCTGTGCCTAGTCACATGTCTCTCCTTCACACATGCCATTCCCTCCCTCCCTACCTCTATTCCATTTTGTGTCAGACAGAACAATAGATAGCAGGACATTAAGAGCAAAAGGTATGGAGTCAGAAAGGCCCCAGATCAATTCATTAATTGCATAAATATTTACTCAACACCTTCTCCATGCCACCAGGGATATAATTCTGATACTGTTGTTTGCATGGCCTTGGACAATTACCTGACATCTCTAACCCTCAGTTAGCACTTCTATAAAATAACACATAGGAAGCACTTGGCTATGTTAGTTTATCTGCTTGCCCTGTAGGGGTAACCCCAGGGTTCATTCCCTCCTACCATGTGCAGCACTGGAGAAAACTCAGGCACTAATACTGCAAGATAAGTTTTTTGACTAATTAGGGAGTGATGCTACTGCAGCAGAAGCTCTGGAAGTGTTAGGAGAAGGAAAGAACTCTCCTTTTTAGCCTAAGCACTTGGCCTGATGCCTGGCACATATAAATCTTTCATGAACATGAGATGATACTATTTGTATCTTTCTTTAAGGTTGAATTCAAGCTTGGTGACCCTGCCCCAGAGATTCTCCAACATCACCCTCTCCAATTACTACTAGTGAACAATGCGTGTGTCTATTCCAACCCTTAATACGGAACACTTACCTGTTATTTAATTGTTTGACCCCCACGATTTTTATACAAGAACAGCATCTCCTCCATTTTTTTTTTCTGAGTGCCCAGATCAGGGCTTGTGTCCACATTCACTGATCCCTGGAGCAGAGGGAGGCATTATCTCCAGGTGGGTGAATGCTATGCTACTGTCCTTTTCACTGATTTATCTGCCCCTTTTGCCTCTCCTGGCAACAACTTGAAAGACTGTACCAAGCTTAGCTGCAAGCTGAAGGCTGGTCAGGGAGCTGAACCAGCCATGGCAACTTTTATGGGAGGATGAATTTGGAAAATGAGTCCTGAGCAGTCCATTCATCTCAAGTCTTTCTTGTCATCCTGCACCTAAAATGAATAAGATGCCAGCAGAAAGCATCCCATTCCCACAGGAAGAACAAGAGTAATGCGATCAACACACCAGCATCAGCCTTTCATTCTCTTTTATATTAAAAAAAAATTGTACACTTTAATGTTACATGTTCCTTCTTTTAAAGGAATAAAGTTAAGTCAGAGCTTCCTCAGAGAGGTCTAAACAGTTATCTCCTTGGATGGCAGCTGTAGGGACAGGCTATCTGCTCATAACATTTCCGCTACTCCCCAGCATAAAGTACAGCCAACTTCGATGCTTAGCAAGCTCTCCTTCTACCTCCTTCAATCCAAACAACAGTTTGGCCACAGTCTTTCTCCAAATGTCATATTTCATATGTCATGCCCTTTCATGAGCCCATCCCTCTAATCTTCATTTAAGATATGATTCTAAGGCCAGGCTCATTTCTCCCCACTCAGGCCCCCTGAATGGACTGAATTGTGTCCCTTCCCCAGTTCATACCTTGACGTCTAGCCACCAGTACTTTAGAATAAGATTGCATTTGGAGACAGGATCTTTAAAGAGGTGGTTAATCTTAAATGAGCTTATATGAGTGGACTCTAATGCAATAGGGCTGGTGTCCTTATAAGAAGGGAGAGTCAGTAGGACTGTCTGGGCATAAAGGAAAGGCCAGGCAAAGACACAGGGAGAAGACAGCCTCTGCAAGCCCAGGAGAGAGGCCACAGGAGGAACCAAACAATTTTTGTTGTTTCAGCCACCACATCCAGGGTTTCTGTTATCAACAGCCCTAATAGACTAATGTAAACCCCAAGGGGTTGACTCAGACCCTGATTATTGCCATTTCCTGCAATCTGTTCATGAATTGCAATCTTTGTTAGTTTATCTGTTTGCCCTGTAGGGGTAACCCCAGGGTTCATTCCCTCCTACCATGTGCAGCACTGGAGAAAACTCAGGCACTAATACTGCAAGATAAGTTTTTGCCTAATTAAGGAGTGATGCTACTGCAGCAGAAGCTCTGGAAGTGTTAGGAGAAGGAAAGAACTCTCCTTTTTAGCCTAAGTGATCTTTTCACTCAACTTGCAAACTAAACAAACTATCCAAGGGTTCAATTTGAGGGAGGGACGGGGGATTGGAAACATCTTTTCCTAATTTTGAAGAGGCAAATTTTCATGACTTGTACACTCATTGGTCATTGGGATCCTTTTCAGGCTGAGAGATTAGTGGGTTCTATATTTAGATTCTCGGTGTCTTTTTCTTGTCCTCTTTGTCACTCTATTCAAGCTCTTTCCTACCCCCACCCTTCCTTCTCCTAAGGGCTCCAAATGGCCCTCGAAGACCTGCTGCAAGTGGAGAAAGTGTTCGGCCACTAATTCTCTCACCCTTTACCCAGCCCAACTAAGTGCTACACCAGCCCACACTTGTGGGCCTTAATTTCCCCTAAAACACAAATGGATATTTACTTACTTATTTACTTACTTATTTTAAATATAGTTTTATTAATTTTACAGAGAAAGGGAGATAGAGAAATAGAAACATCTCTCTATGTTGCCTCCTGGCTGGCTCCCACATGCCTCACATTGAGGACTGAGCCCACAACCCAGGCATGGGCCCTGACCAGGAAGCAGACTGTGACCTCTTGGTTCATAGGGGGATACTAAACCACTAAGCCACAAACGGATAGTTAAAGACCTTACCACAACTCTGGTAGAGCACTTCCAAGCTCGAGTCCTTGCAGGCTGTGTGTGTGGGCCAGGCTGGAGTGCCATCACCACTGGGAGAAATCAGGGTCCAGATGAGGAAGGTAGCAGTGAAACCCTTCATGATGCAGTCCAGGCCTGTGTGTGACCAACAGAAAATAACAGGCCCAATAAGAAGGGCCTTCAGGGTGGTTCTTCCTCTCCCCTCATTAAAAGGGTGACATGTTCAGTTTCACTTCTCATATTTTATGCTCCTGGGGAACCACTGTGAGAAGCACAGGCCATTAGCAGAGGCATTTGAATACTGTTCCCCCAGGACCTCTGGCACTTGAATCAGAGTGAAGCTAGTCTCGGTGGGCTGTAGGTTGAATGTTGTCTTTCAGCTTTCACAGAGAGAAACTAGGAAGTGATGTGTGGCCTTATGCCTCAGGTCCCCGCCAAAATCCCTCCTAAGAGTCCCCACCCCAGGTAGAACTGTGAACTCAGGAAAGGTAGGCGACAGGTCACCTTGTGCTTTTCATCACCAGGCCCCTAGGTCCCTGCAGGCATCCCATGCCGGCTGTGGACCCTGGACCTGGCTGGCACTGGCAGGCAGCATTGGGCATTGAGGATCTGGAATGAGGCTTTTGCCCTACTGGCATTTTTCTCTTCTGGTTTCAGCTCCACTTTCTGGATGAGGATGATCAGCAACAACTTGTGCAGCTACTAGCATGGAGCCTTTTTCTGGGAGCTGCAAATGTGGTCTCTGAAGTCGAGGGGGAGGAACTAGCCCTGAGAAGTGAGCTGTGGGCTACTTTTGGTTCAGCTTGGTGGATGGGATAGGGGAAAATGGGGAAGTGAGGGCCTCCCTTTTAAGAGTGAGAGTCTAACTGTGTTGGTCAATGGTGAGATTGTTAAAGTCATGTCTCTTCCTTTTCAAAGCTAAGATTCTGTCTCCCTATCCCAGCACTGTTGCCCTGATTCCAGACAGCAAGGTTTCTGAACACTGATTCCCACCCCCATCCAACTGTACCTTCCCTGGAGAGAACTGGAGTCAGAGCCAACATCCAACACTGGTAGATTTTAGGAGCAACAGAGAACACTATTTCCCCTGGGATAAAAAGCATTTTACTAAGCATAGTAGGTGAAACTGCCAATTTCTGCCAATGGCTAAATAAGAATTAAAGTCACCTCAAAATAATTTTTTGAAGTGGGATATAATTGCCAATAAAGACAAACAAATAAATTGACCTAGTTGATGGATCCTTTAAATTTTGGGGGGAGACATCAGAGACTAGTCATTTGGGACAGGTCTGGATTGATTTTTTTTTAAGGTATTCATCTACAAATAAGTACAGTGATACTTACTTTCAAAAGTATGGTTCCTGGTCAATAGCGTCAACTTAAACCAGGAGCTTATTACAAATTAAAATTCTTGGGCTACATGCAAGACCAACTAAATCAGAACCTCTGGGTGGGGCCCAGCCAGCACTCTGTGTTGTAATAAACTCTCTGCTGCATGAAAACTCAGGGTGAAAGTTGAGGCCCGAAGAAGAGGAGGGTGAGTTGCTCTAAGAGGAGGCAAGTTAGCACCATGTGATCTGTGTGAACAGAGGTCAGCTGTGCTGTGAACAAGAGCTCAGGTGAGAGCCAGAAGCTCAATGTTTAGAGTTGTGGGCCCAGGGGAGCGTTTTAAGCTCTGGTAATTCCAGGACAAGGCCATGGCAGTTTTCCCTGGGGACCTTTGAGGTCTCTAAAGGCTGTGAGAGAGCTCTAAACAATGAGTGAGGAGAGCAATCAAGACAAGCCCTTCCACACTGCAGAGCACGGCAGGACCAATACACAGCAGACTGGCCTAGGGGTGCAGAGCAGGGAGCAGGCAGGCTGGCAGAGTGCTGTGAGCAGCTACTAGTAAGGAAATCAGGGCATCTGAGGACCAGGTCACAGATATTTTGTGAGTCAAAGGACCTGGCAATGAAAAGAATCATGATTCAGAGATAGCATTGGGATACAGAACTGTTCCAAAGGGACCATCTGTTGAGAAGCTCTGGAGGGGTGGTGATACTACAGCTGTGGTTCTCAGACCAGGGGGTGTAGTGAGTGGGAATCAGCATCAGCAAGATCGCTTGTTAACACAGATTGCAGGCCCCACTTAGAGATCTAAAGTGGGCCCTGATAACCTGCATTTCTAACAAGTTCCTAGATGCTGCTGATGCTGCTGGGCTGGGGCCACAGTTTAAGAATTTTGCCCTAGATTATGGAATTTGTTCTCTTTAAGAGTGTACAATTTTTAAAATCCTCTTATTAACAACACTAGAGCCCTGGTGCACAAAATTCGTGAAGAAGGGGGTGTCTGTCAGCCCAGCCTGCAACCTCTCCAATCTGGGAGCCCTTGAGGGATGTCCAACCACCCATTTAGGCCCAATACCAGACCTGCTGGCTCCCAAATGCCCTCCCTGCAGGTGAGGTCCCCTGTGACTGCCCTCCCCTGCTGGTTTTGTCACCCACAACTGCCCTCTCCTGCAGGCCTGGGTCTCCCCCAACTGTCCTCCCTGAAGGCCTTGTCCTCCCCGCCTCCCCTACAACTATCCTCCTCTGCTGGCCCGGTCACCCCTAACTGCACTCCCTGCTGGCCTGGTCCCTCCCAACTACCCTCCCCTGCAGGCCTGGTCCCCCCAACTGCTCTCCCCTGCAGACCTGCCCCCCTCCAACTGCCCTCCAGTCCTGGTCCCCTCCAACTGCCCTCCCCTGGAGTCATGGTCCCCCAAACTGCCCTCCTCTGCTGCCCTGCCATCCCCCCCTGCCAACTGCCCTTCCCTGCTGACCTGGTCTCCCCCAACTGCCCTCCTCTGCTGGCCTGGTCACCCATAATTGCTCTCTCTGCTGGCCTGATTGCCCACAACTGCCCTCCGCTACAGGCCTGGTCCCCCTACAACAGCCTTCCCCTGCAGGTGTGGGTCCCCCCCAACTGTCCTCCACTGCAAGCCTGCCCTCCACCAACTCCTCTCCCATGCAGTCCTGGTGCCCCACAACTGCCCTCTTCCCTGACCTGGTCTCTCCCAACTGCCCTCCTCTGCTGGCCCGGTCACCCCTAACTGCCCTCCCTGCTTCCCTGATTGTGTACAACTTCCCTCCCCTACAGGTCTGGTTCCCCCCAACTGCCCTAACCTGGAGGCCTGGGTCTCCCCGAACTGTACTTTCCTGCAAGCCTGGGTCCCCCCAAACTGCCCTCCCTTGCTGCCCTGCTTACCCCCAACTGCCCTCTTTTGCTGGCCTGGTCACCTCTAACTTCTTACAACTGCTCTCTCCTGCAGGCCATCTTGTGGTGGTCATCTTGTGTCCACATGATGACAGCCATCTTTGACCACTTGGGGGCAGACATATTGTGTTTTGGTGTGATAGTCAATTTGCATATTACTCTTTTATTAGATAGGATGTTCTCTTGCTATATAATGCACAACATTTTATAAAACACATAACACACCCAAAGAAGAGTAATGAGTGAGCAACTTTCTGGAAGGAGTTTGGCATCCTGAAAAGCAGGATTTGACTGAAATCATCAATATGGCTCACTAGTTCCATCAATCCTTACTGGCTTGAGGAGTGCTTCATCTAGAAGTGTTGTAGAGTTCAAAAGAGTTTATTGATAATGTCCTGCTCCCTAACCATAGAATAAAATTAGAATGAATTCATGATATTTATTTTTTTAAATGATTTTATACACGTAAATGACAACCGAATATACTGTCAGGCTCTGGTCCTGACTTCCAGGACCTTACAGAAGCTGGGCTGTTCTGGTCTCATTCAGACTTCTACTTCTTTTGATAATCCTCTTCCTCCATGTCTCAAGCTGCTCTCCTTTCATTGAGTTTTGATTGGGGATGGTGTCTATATTTTCTTGAAAGATAGAAACATTCTCAGGATGGCTGTCACTAAAAATCTTAAGAGGAAAACTCATGTTTAAGAAGAGACTTTATGAATGAATAAAAGGTGAGATTTTGAGGGCAAGAGTCCAACTACATAAAAGGGTAAGGGTGAAGTTGCTCCACATGAGGAAGCTGGATAGATTAGACTTTGCTGCAGAGAGCAAGGCAAAGAAAAGAGAAAAGTGTAGAAACAGTGTGCTTTCTATAGAAAAGAAGAAAAATGTACCTCTTTCCTGTTTCAGATTAATTTACTCACTTATTTGCAGATATTTATTAAGTATTCCAACATTCCAGGTACAATTCCAGGCACCAGGAGTCCAGCAAAGCAAAGAGCCTATTCCCGGAGCTAACTTTCTAGTGGGAGAAGACAATCAACACATTTGTTGAGTAAATGTATTTAGTAAAAGAAAAGAGACTTCACTTCTGGAAATATTGCTTCGTTTTCCCATAAAAATTTGAACAGGGGTTTCTGAAATACTAGTACTTTCAGCTTCCTGTTGCATGTCTGTATACACTAACTTCCTCTTCCTTTTAATTTGCCCCAGACTGGTAGTTCATCAGAGCTTCTAGTAACTCTTCTAATAGACAAACTCTAGCATGTCTTTCTGAGCTACTGCCTCTTCCAACTTCCTTATTATTGCTCCATTTATTAACATTCCTGTTTATTTATTCTGGGGACATAACATGCAAAGAACAGGGCCATAAATTCTATGACAAACTATAAACAGAAATGATTTTTTTGTTTGTTTGTTTGGGGAATAGGTATGCTGGGCCAAGAAAGAAGTGGGCTTTATAGATTAGTCTGATCAATTTCCCATTAATGAAAAAGACCACAAATTTCACAATGATTAAGGCACAAGAAACTGCTCTGAGATTTAGAGAGGGTAGGTCTAGTCGGAAAGGATTCGTGTACACTGTCTAAAATTTCTCTTCAGCCTAGGACAAAATAGCAACTTGGAGCTAAAACTCTCTCCAAATTCAGATGTTCTCAAGACTTCATTCTGTTAAGATTGAAATGATTTTGATAAGCTCAAAGAAAAGCATTAGGGAGGAAACCAAAAGTGTGGGTAAGAATGAAGAAAGTTCTTTATCCACACTACTTAAAAACTGCCTTTGTAGCTTCAAGGAGTAGGCATATCTGTCAGAGAACTACCTCAATGGGAAGTTGGGTGCTGGGGCAAATAAGAACAGTGCACATGGAATGGATTTTGTAGTCAGCTGGCTTGGGCAAAAATCTTGTCTCCATTGTGTGGTACTGGAATGTCACATAATGTCTCTGATTGTAAGTTTCTTTACCTTTGCAAAAATCAATAATAATCAATAAATGGCACATGATTTTATTACTATTTTTAATCATATTTATTTATATTAAAGAAAATAAATAGATATTTAAAGGAAACCAGATCCTGGGAGAGGTTGAAGAGTTTCTCAGGAATCTAGTTTGCATGCTTTGCTCTTTAGCCAAAGCCAGGCTCTTCACCCCATGGAAAGGTGACTAACTGGATGAGCTTACGTGGTACATAAATATATTCTTATGGGAGAAATATATTCCCATTAGAACTATGAATTGACAGTTCGGGAGCAAGGCCATGGTGTGGCCCTGAAGGAGTCTAACGAAGCACCTTTCTGATGGCCCAGAAACTGCCAAAGCAAAGACTCAGGGGATTTCCCTGCAAGCTGCTTAGCATTCAGAAGCAGAGTTCTTCACTTTTCCTTTAAAGCTTGGATATGTCAGCTGCAATCACAAGGTTATTGATGAATAAGGTAGGAAAAAATCCCACTTTGTGCTTTCCAGGAAAACTGTGCTTTCCATGGCCATGGCCTTGCTCACCTGGAATTCAATCGTATTAAACAGCCATGGCCCAGAATTCACTTCTTTCTCAAAATGCTGGTCTTCCCTTTGTTCATGCTTTTGAACTCCAAGGTTAGAGATGGCTCACCATGCAGTCAAAGATGAAGTCACTTAAAAATAGTCTGTCCATCACCATGTGCTTTCCATCTGACTGTGTGAGGGTCTTTCCTCCTGTCAGTGTGTGGCCATCCCTGCTGCTGCCACCCTTCATGAGAGTCCTCCTGGTCTCCCAGGTTCCAGCTTGGCCCCTGACAAACACACTCTCCAGCTGGCACTGAGATACCTGCTGAGTTGCAAATCAGTAAAGGGATGCCCTGCAAAGCCCTTCAGAGGTGCTCCATGTAAATGTCCACAGGCCTTGCCTGATTTGGTCTCTCCTACTCTAGCAGCCCAGGCCTCTCTCGTTTCCTGCAGCACCTGCTCTCTCCTGTCCAGCATCTCCATCACCTGTTGTTACCTCACCCTGGAATGCTCTGTCCCCTTCCTGCCTTAATGCATACACTCCCTTCAGAGCTTAGCTCTGTGCTTGCTTCTCAGAGAAAGCTGCTCTGCCGAGACAGGGTAACTCCCCCTAAAATGAGCTTGTGCCAGGGGGACCTCATATCTTCTTCACAGCACTGCTCACAGGCCATCATTCAGTAAAGGTCAGATTCCTTTATACTAATCAGTAACTCTCCTTCTCTTTTTCCCTCCCACATTCCCATCCTTCCTTGTTTCTCTTTCTCTCCTTTTCCTCCTGATGGTTGTATGCCCAGTGCCTAGCACATAGCAAGTACTCAGTAAAATAGTTTAGTCTGAATGGATGACAACAGGATTGGTGTGGCCCAAAAACCTTTTTTTTTTTTTTTTTTTTTAGCTGAGGCA
The DNA here is from genome assembly GCA_011751065.1 of Lasiurus cinereus. Lineage (NCBI taxonomy): Eukaryota > Metazoa > Chordata > Mammalia > Chiroptera > Vespertilionidae > Lasiurus > Lasiurus cinereus. The sequence continues at coordinate 19,842,458 of JAAGEH010000392.1, forward strand.
TAGTTGGCCAGCACAAGTAAGGCAACACAGCAGCTGTCTATCACTAGGGAGTCTATGATCCCCACATAGTTAACAGTGTGACGTCACCTTTTCCCAAGAGAATTACAGTTTCCTTTTGCTTCTCATTCTTAAAGTAATATATTCTAATTGAAGGACTTGGGAGCTATACAGGACAACCTTTTCCTGCAAGGAGATGGGGCAGGGAAGCTGAAGAGAAAGGGAAAATAAATATTTGTAGTCTCAATATCCAGATAAACTACTATTGACATTTTGTGAAATATCCTTTCAGTCCACACACATGCACAAGAGCACACTATACAAACTGCATTTACTGTAACATGCTACATCACTTATACTGGTCACTTAGAATTTTTCCATGACATGACTTTTAATGACTTACAGTATTTTACTGCATGGATTAACCACAATTTATTTAATCAATTATGCTTTAGACATTTAGATTGTTATTAGTAGCAAAATAGGAGGAGATCATGCAGCAGCAAATCTCCTTGTTGCTGTGTTTTTGTGCAGGGAGGCATGATTACTTCCTCAGGGTAAACTGAAAGTGAAATATTTGGTGAAAAGAATTACCAACTTTTAAGGCTCTTCATACATGCTACCATATTGTTTTCAGACACAGTAATGATACAACAATCCCACCAGCAGTTAGACATTCTTATTTAAAAATTGTTTTGCTTATATTTCTTTCAGCACAAATAGAGTTGAACATGTTTTCATCTTATTGTTAGCGATCATTTGTATCTCTTCCTTTGAAAATGCCTGTGCATAGCTATTGCCCATTTTTCTGTTATAATATCAAAGGTAAAGAAAAGAAATGGAAAGTAAGAAGAATAAATTTAGATCTTCATGAGAACCTAATTAACAAACATTTATCGTTACCTCCTCATTGCACGGTGCTCTTTATCCTTGGGTAAATGGTGCTTTGAATTGGTACCAGCAGGTAAAGAAAAGTCTGCCATGAGAAATGTTTGAGACTTAAGTTTACTAGGAGGAGGATGCAGGCTATTAATAAAAGACACAATGTTGACAATACACATACAAATAAAGATACTTTAGATAAGATGTTGTATTTGTATGGGTAATATCTTTACCTTTGTGATGATTACCTTAGAAGTTGCGTGGAAACAGGAGCAGGTCTGTTGCTGTAGCTGCCACTCTGGCCAGTGAACTCAGGCCTGGATTGCTACACCGCTGTTGCTACTGTGCCTGAGAGTTCACAGTCTCCTTTCCAAGACCAATGGAAGGTGTGGGACCAATTCCTTACACTTTAAACATATAGGAAATACTATTACTCAACAAGTGCTCTCTTTTAAAGACCAACTAAAAGAGCAAGCTTTGTAAGGGAGAAGTTGGGTGGCAACTTGGTTCTGGTCCCACCTCTGACCACTGTTTGACCTTGGCAGGTCACAGAATCATCTGTAAAATGAAGTTCGCCAAACCCACAGTTTGGGTTTGAAAACAAAACTAGATCGAGTATGTATGGAAAGTGCTTGTTACATATTTGGCACTAAAAAATTGATAATCCTCATTAGAGAATAATTCTCTTGTAAATTAGCAGTTGGGTCCCATAAATGAACACAATACTTTGTGAAGGATGCTGATGAGGAAGACTATCAGTAAAATACTATTTCCTAGCAACACTGAGTAAAATTCAGAAGATTTGACCTTCTTTGTGAATGAGTAGAAACTGCTCTTTTAAGTTAAATGGAAATAATTTACTCCCATTCACTGATAAAATAAAACATAATAATTTTTGGAAATAATAGCTATAAAACCAAAATGTGGGGTTTGAGTCCAAGTTCATTGTCTCATGAAATTGAAGAATAAAGTCATAGACCAAAAACAGTTAGTGACACCAAAGTTTATTGAGAAGCCAGTCCTGGAAAAGGTGCAGCTGGGATTCCAGGAGCAGGCAAGTATCCAGAGCTTCCTTTCCATGTTGCATTGGGAGAGTTTAGCATCCAAGTTAAAGTCTATTAGTCCATCTGTGGAGGCCTACATGGCCAAAAGCCACGTGGGTGCAGAGGAGTGCATCTCCTGCCATCAACCCAAGATCTTAGCAAGTCTGGGATAAGGGAGAGGAAGCACACGCCTTTTCATTTAGGAGGTAGAGATAGTCTTTTCAAATAATTCTGATTTAGCAACATCCTTGGAATTGTTTTATGCGCCTTACTATCTTGCGATTGGTTATCTGTTTGCTGCCTGTCTTAGAAATGTCCATACATGTTACATACATGTGCCTCTGAGCATGCCCTTCTTTCCCTACCCAATAAGTGTGTCTTACTTAGCAACTCCACCTAGTTGGGTTCCTCCTCCCATGGTCCTGCCCCAATCTGCCTAGCTTCTTTTGTCTCCTCAACTGAATCAGAACTATAGTCATAATTTTTCCAGGCTCTTTGGGTTACTGTATTTTACTAAAAAAAAAAAGGAAATAAAAAAGAGTACGCATCACAATATGAACACCAACATAGCAACATTTATATGGTTACCCTAATGGTTCTGTTAGGGGCAAAAATAGAATATTGGGGACTATAGTTATAAGAAATATTAATCATGCTGTGATTACCTTCTTAACTGTGATTATCTTGTTCTTTTTTGTTGTTATTGTTCATAATTTTTTTATTGTGTTACATGTATACATATCTTCCCATTGCCACCCCTCCCTCCCAGGCATAACCCAACCCCCCAGTGTCTATGTTCATTGGATATGCTTATATGCATGTATAGAAGTCCTTTAATTGATCTTTTATCTACCCCACCTCTCCTTAATCTTCCTGCTGTAATTTGACAGTCTGTTTGATGCTTTACTGCCTCTGTATCTATCCTTTTGTTCATCAGTTTACAAATGTTCTTTATTATCCACAAATGAGTGAGATCATGTGGTGCTTCTCCTTCATTGACTGGCTTATTTCACTAAGCATAAGGCTCTTCAGTTCCATCCAGGTTGCTGCAAATGGTAAGAGTTCCTTCTTTTTAATGACAGCATAGAATTCCATTGTGTAGATGTACCACAGTTTTCTGATCCACTCATCTGCTGATGGGCACCTAGGCTGTTTCCAAATTGTAAATTGTGCTGCTATGAACATAGGGGTGCATAAATCCTTTCTGATTGGTGTTTGTGATTTCTTAGGATAAATTCCTAAGAGTGGGATTACTGGATCAAATGGGAGATCCATTTTTAGTTTTTTGAGGAAACTCCATACTGTTCTCCACAGTGGCTGCACCAGTCTGCATTCCCACCAACAGTGCACAATGGTTCCTTTTTCTCTGCATCCCCGCCAACACTTGTCATTTGTTGATTTGTTGATGATTGCCATTCTGACAGGTGTGAGATGGTATCACATTGTTGTTTTCATTTGCATCTCTCAGATAATTAGTGACTTTGAACATGTTTTCATGTGTCTCTTGGCCTTCCTTCTGTCATCTTTTGAAAAAATTCTATTTAGGTCCATTGCCCATTTTTTTTATTGGATCGTTTATCTTCCTTTTATTAAGTTGTATAAGTTGGCTGTAGATGTGGAGATTAAACCTTTATCAGTGATAAATTTGCAAATGTGTTCTCCCATACAGTGATCTTTCTTGTTGTTTTGTTGATGGTTTCTTTTGCTGTGCAAAAGCTTTTTATTTTGATGTAGTCCCATTTATTTATTTTTTCTTTAGCTTCCATTGCCTTTGGATCAGTATCAGTGAAAAAGTTTGTTCGGCATATGTCTGAGATTGTGCTGCCTGTGGATTCCTCTAGTATTTTTATGGTTTCCCTTCTAATGTTTAAGTCCTGTATCCATTTTGAGTTTACATTTGTATTTGGTGTAAGTTGGTGGTCCATTTTCATATTTTTGCATATATCTGTCCAATTTTCCCAACACCATTTATTGAAGAAGAGGCTGTCTTGGCTCCATTGTATGTTCATGCCTCCTTTGTCAAATATTAGTTGAGCATAGTGGTTTGGGTGGATATCTGGGTTCTCTATTCTATTCCATTGGTCTATATGTCTGTTCTTGTGCCAGTACCAGGCTGTTTTGAAAACAGTTGCTTTGTAATATAGCATGAAATCTGGTATTGAGATCCCACCTACTTTATTCTTTTTTCTCAGAATTACTGTGGCTATTCGTGGTCTTTTTTTCTTCCAGATGAATCTATGAAGATCTAGGTCTGTGAAATATGTCGTTGGTATTTTAATGGGTAGTGCATTGAATCTATAGATTGCTTTGGGTAGTATGAACATTTTAATGATGTTGATTCTCCCAATCCATGAGCATGGTATGCTCTTCCATCTGTTAACATCTTCTTCTGTCTCTTTTTTCAGTGTCCTGTAGTTTTCTACATATAGGTCTTTTACCTCTTTAGCTAGGTTTTTTCCTAAGTATCTTAATTTTTTTGGTGCGATGGTAAATGGGATTGCTTTTTGAGTCTCTCTTTCTGTAATTTCACTATTAGTGTATAGAAATGCCACAGATTTCTTGGCATTAATTTTGAATCCTGCTACATTGCCGAATTCATTTATTCAGTCAGTTAGTTTTGGGATGGAGTTCTTCGGGTTTTTTATGTACAGTATCATGTCATCTGCAAATAAGGACAGCTTTACTTCTTCTTTTCCAATTTGGATGCCTTTTATTTCTTCTTCTTGTCTAATTGCAATGGCTAATACTTCCAGTACTATGTCGAACAGGAGAGGTGAGAGTGGGCATCCCTGTCTTGTTCCTGTTCTTAGGGGAAATGGTTTTAGTTTTTGTCCATTGAGTATGATGTTAGCTGTGGGTTTATCATATTTGGCTTTTATGGTGTTGAGGTATGCTCCTTCTATTCCCACTTTGCTGAGAGTTTTATCAAGAATGGGTGTTGGATTTTGTCAAATGCTTTTTCTTCATCAATTGATATGACTATGTGATTTTTATCTCTCAATTTGTTTATGTGATGTATCACATTTATTGATTTGCGGATATTGTACCATGCCTGCATTCCTGGGATGAATCCTACTTGGTCACGGTGTATGATCTTTTTGATGTACTCCTGGGTCCGATTTGTTAGAATTTTGTTGAGGATTTTGGCATCTATGTTCATGAGAGATATTGGCCTATAATTCTCTTTCATTGTGTTGTCTTTATCTGGTTTTGGTATTAGGGTGATGCTGGCTTCATAGAAGGTGTTTGGAAGTGTTCCTTCTTCTTGAATATTTTTGAATAGTCTGAGGAGGATAGTTTTTAATTCTTCCTTGAATGTTTGGTAAAACTCTCCTGTGTAGCCATCTGGTCCCGGGCTTTTATTTGCTGGAAGCTTTTTGATGACTACTTCAATTTCTTCCATAGTTATTGGACTATTGAGATGTTTAGATTCTTCCTGATTGTGTTTTGAAAGGTTATATTTTCTAGGAATATGTGCATGTCTTGCAGTTTGTCCAATTTGTTGGAATAGAGTTGTTCATAGAATTTTTTAACAATCCTTTGTATTTTGGCGGGGTCTGTTGTTATTTCTCCTCTTTCATTTCTGATTTTGTTTATTTGGGTCTTCTCTCTCTGCTTCCTGGTGACCCTGGCTAGAGGTCCATCAATCTTTTTTATCCTTTCAAAGAACCAGCTCTTGGTTTTGTTGATCTTTTGTATTGTTTCTTTGATCTCCATTTGTTTATCTCTGCTCTGATCTTCACCATTTCCTTCCTTCTGCATACACTGGGCTTTTCTTGTGGCTTTCTTTCTAGCTCTTTGATTTATAGGTTTAGGTAATTTATTACCATTGTTTCCTGTTTTTTGCAGTAGGCTTGTAGGGCTATGAACTTCCCTCTCAAGACTGCTTTTACTGTGTCCCATAAATTGTGTATTGTTTTGTTGTTGTTGTCATTTGTTGCCATGATTTTTTTATTTCTTCCTTGATCTCTCTGGTTACACAGTCATTGTTTAATAGCATGCTGTTTAGTCTCCATGTGTTTGAGTTCTTTCTATTGTTTTTATTATAGTTGATTTCCAGTTTTATGCCACTGTGGTCTAAGAACATGCTTGAAAGGATTTTTATCTTCTTGAATTTGAAGAGACTTTTCTTATGACCCAACATATGATCTATCTTTGAAAATGACCCATATGCACTGGAGAAGAATGTATATTCTGTGGCTTTGGGGTGAAATGTTCTGAAGATGTCAATTAATTCCATCTGGTCTAGTGAGTCATTTAGGATTGATGTTTCTTTACTGAGTTTTTGTTTAGAGGATTTGTCCAGTGGTGACAGTGGGGTATAAAGTCTCCTACTATGATTGTATTGCTGTCAATCTCTCCTTTAATATCCTGCAGGAGTTTTTTTATGTATTTAGGTGCTCCTATATTGGGTGCATATATGTTTACCAGAGTTATTTCTTCTTGTTGGATTGTTCTCTTTAGTATTATGAAATGGCCTTCTTTATCTCTTGTTATGTCCTTCACTTTGAGATCTAATTTGTCAGATATAAGTATTGCAACCCCAGCTTTTTTTTCATTTCCATTTGCCTGAAATACCATGTTCCATCCCTTCACCCTCAATCTGTGTGCTTCTCTTCTCCTGAGGTGGGTTTCTTGTAGATAGAGATATATAGATCATGTTTTCTTATCCAATCGGTTACCCTATGTCTCTTGATTGAAGCATTTAATTCATTTACATTTAAAGTTATTATTGATAGGTACTTATCTGTCGCCATTTTTAGTCTTTACCCCAGAGTTCCTTCTTCACTTCCTATTTGTTTTTATTACAGTAGACCCTTTAACAGTTCTTGCATTGCTAGTTTGGTGGTAATATATTCCCTTAGTCCTTTTTTGTCTCTGAAGCTTCTGATTTCCCCTTCAATTTTGATTGAAAGCCTTGCAGGGTACAGTATTCTTGGATTCAGACCTTTCCTTTGCATTACTTTGTATATTTCATTCCATTTCTTTCTCGCCTGATGAGTTTCTGTTGAGAAATCAGTAGCCAGTCTTATGGGGTTCCTTTGTAGGTAACTTTCTGTTTCTCTCTGGCTGCTTTTAAGATTCTTACTTTGTCGTCGGTGTTTGCCAATTTAATTATAATGTGCCTTGGTGTCAATTTTGTGGGGTTCATTTTGCTTGGGACTCTGTGAGCTTCTTGGATTTGTGTGGGTTTTTTCTTTCCTATATTTGGGAAATTTTCTGTCATTATTTCTTCAAACATGTTCTCTAATCCTTGCTCAGTTTCCACTTTTTATGCGGATGTTGTTTTGTTTCATGTTATCCCAAAGTTCCCTTGGGCTCTCCTCTTGCTTTTTAATATTTTTTTCTAGAAGCTGCTGTTCTTGTGTATTTTTTCCTACTGTGTCTTTTAGTTCACTGATGCAGTCCTCTGCTTCTTCTAGTCTACTTTTGATGCTTTCTATTGAGGTCTTTAAAGCAGTGATGTCATTTTTCATTTCTTCTTGCTTCTTCTTCATTTCCTCTTGGGTCTTCTTCATTTCCTCTTGGCTCTTATTCATATTGTCGAATTTGTCTTCCATTCTTTTCATCCACCTTATGATCATTTCTTTGAACTCTTTCTCTGGCAGGCTTATTTATACTTCTACTTCGTTTACTTCCTTTTCTGGTGATACCTGCCAATCTGTCATATGTGGGCTGTTTCTTCTTCCCATGGTCTTTCTTCTCCAGGTGTCTGGTTATGTAGTTCTCTCTCTTACGTTTATTCAAAGGCACAAACTACAACACGACTCGGTACAACACACAATGCACTGAACAGAAATGTATTCACGATGTTAATAATCACAAATAAGGTGATCACCAATGAAAGACAAATTAGGGGTAAGTAGAGAGAGAAGAAGACTAAAATGAGGAAAAAAGAAAGGAAAGAAGTGGCAAAATCAAATTGGGAGAGGGAGAAAAATAAATAAATAAATAAATAAATAAATAAATGACCAAAAAATTAAATAAAATAAAAAAATAAAAAGGAGAAGAAGAGGAAGAAAAGAGAAAGAGAAAAAAAGTCAGAGAGAAAAGAAAGAGGATAAGAAAGAAAACGGGAACAAAATATAGATGTCAGGAGAAAACTCCAATAGAACAGTCACTAATCCCAACAAAGGCCAGCAACCAGTACCTGGAGATTAATACAAACTACAAATAACAACTGGTATCGAGGGAGATGAGGTAAAAAACAAACCAAAACAAATCAAACAAAAAGCAAAATAAAACAAGTAGAATAAGCTAAAACAATCTCACAAAAATGTACAAAAAATCAATATAATCACTGTTCAGGCAAATAGCAACAAAAGGACATAGAGAAAAACAACTTTTTGGCTAGTGAAGACAAGAAGAGAGAGGTTTGTATGAACTTGTAGTAGGGAATTTGAAATTAGATATATAAATGGGGTAAAATTTTAACCATGTAAAGAGAAAGAATAGGGAGAATCTAAAGTTGAAAAAGGGAAAGAGAAACAAGACAACAAAATGGAGAAAGTTAGGAGGAAAGTGTTGGCATAAGGTAGACTTGAGATGGAGTAAAATTATGCTAAAGGGAAGATGAAAATAGAATGTAGAACTCTAATTCCGAAGTAAAATAATGAGAAAACAAAATGACACCTGCTTTTTTCCAAAAAGGTAAAATAGTATTCGTAATAATACTAGTTGAAAACAAAAAATATAATAATTAAAAAGGTAAAATCAATTGAGGAGGAAAGAAAAAAATAGTTTTTTAATTAAAATATGCAAAAATGAAAAATAAAATAAAAATTTTTAAAAAAGAAAAAGAAAAAAAAATAGAATGCTCATTTACTTCCACTATTGTTCTGCTTGGCACTCCTGTTTTTCAGTTGGGAGGATATTGCAGTTCCCTGTGTTCCACTGCTGGTTGTGTTTTAATCTCTTTATTCTTTTGTGGTTATGTGAGAGTCAATTTGTGCATCATCCACTGCGTGGCAGTGTTTCGGAATTGACCTCTGAGACAAAGCACAGGACCTCTCTAGGCTGTGCTGAGATTCTGCTATTCTGTGGTTCTCAATACCAGTTTGTGGGGACTCAAGCAGCAGGGACACTGTAATAACTCCCAGGCTGTCCCTCTGCCTCAGATCAAAATGAGTTGTTTTCTAGAGCTCCCCTCTGTCAACAGCTCTGAGAGTTTGCTTCCACACTTAGGGATTACACCCTGCCCCTCATCCGCAAACCTCTACAAGAAGCAGCTTTCCCGCAGCCCGGTTCCCACAGTGTGGTTGTCCCTGTTCTGTGGGACAGGAGACCTCACCTTATCTCAGGGGAAATCTGACCTTTCCAAGTGCCGTGTGGATCTCCTCTGAATCCGCCACATGTCTGCTCTGATTGGAAAGCCGTGTTCTGGGTCGCCCACCTGTTTGGTGAGTGCTTCAGCTGCAGCTTTCAGACTGCCGCAGACATCCACATCCCTCTGCAAGATGGCTTGGTTTCCTTGTTCCCGCTGGTGGCTCCGGTGGACAAAAACCCCATGGCAGTGGGGCTGCCTGGTCAGGAGAGCCTCGTCCAGCGGTCCCCCACCTTCTCCTGGAGGATAACTGACTCTTAACTTGCCAACAAACACTCCCAGTGCAACTTTCAGCTGCTCTCTCTCCCTCTGCCCAGCGACAAAGCTCCCGATGCATCCGTCATTTCGTGATTACCTTGTTCTGATTAAAGAAAGAATATTCTAACCTGGCTGGGAGTTGCATACCTTCCTTACCACTGGGACCTGGGAGTCAACCTTGTGCCTTGGAGTCATCCTTGGAATGTGGTCCATTCTCACTCAAGAACTACCTAATATCATGGAAAGATTAATAACCTTATTGCCCAAACAATGGAGTCCCACCTCAGCTGGCATTGCCTACTTCCTCATGCACGTAATTCCTAATTCCCTCTGTAATATTTGTCTATCCAATATAAGCAGCTGTCTTATAGGGTGTTGGAGAGCAGATTTTTGTTGATGACTTTTGCTGGTAGTATTGGAATAAATGCTCATATATGATTCAACCCTGTCTCTGTTTAATTGACTGTAGTGACAGGCAGCCCAGATCCATTGGTTATCTGTTTTCACTTTTCTGAACTTTCTTACTGCAGCCTCAGAATAGTCATTTCCGTTAGTCAGATATCACATGTCTGACCTCTCTGTTGAAGAAAAGGCCTTTGTCATTCACCTTTAAATCCTTGCTGCCTTGAATGGTGTCTACCTCATAGTTCATGGTTCTTAGAGTTAGTGAGTGAATAATAGTAATAAACAACTAATATGTTAAGGGCTTTCAAGATGACAGGTACCATGTTTTACATGGATTTAAGGTATTATATAATACCCATTATACAGATGAAGAAACTGAAGTTTATACCAATTAAGTAATTTTTCCAAGGTTGCACAATGACAGAGCTGAGACTCAAACCTGGGGCTAATATACAAGTCCATTTTTTAAACTATAACATTCTATTGCTCCAGTAAGGGAGAGATTGGGTGAGATGGGTAGTGACTTCATTCTGGTCACACCTCTGATAAGTTATTTGGTAAAGGAATAAATACAGGATGAAAAAGATTAGGCCTCCTAAGTTCACAAAGCATGTTAACACATTGTGATGGATCACGAGAATTTTCGCTTCAGATTACACAGTGTTTTACATAGTATCATACTTTTAAAAAGACATTAGCTTGTAAGAACATGTAATAAATAACTTGAAAATGCAATGGGTATTTAATTTTAAAGTGTGTCTTTATATAAAACTTTTTTGTGCTCATTCAATAGAAATTTATCTGGCCACTGGGTAAAGCTAGCAATAAAACTACTGGTCTGCAATGTGTTAAGGTGGATTTGGGATTAAAACACTGCCTTTGAGCCTTCTTGCTCCCCTTTCCTGCACCCTATTCCACTGTAGTTAATGAGAAATTAATCTGCCATACCTAGATATGTTATTTGTTCTGTTTATTCTTTGCTTTTTTCTTTCTTTCCTTCTTCTGAATTACTATAGTATTTATTTGGCATTCCACTTTACCCCCTCTGTTGGCTTTTTAGCTCTCCCTCCTTGTTTTATGCTGTTCGTGGTTGCTCTAGCGTTGTGCTGTCCAATAGGCTAGCCATTAGCTACATTAGCACTTTAATTGAAAGCAGAGACTCAAACAGATACATGTACATCAATGTTCATAGTAGTATTATGCACATTAGCCAAAAAGGGGAAGACAATGGGTCCATTAACAAATGAATGGATAGACAAACTGGTACATATGTAGAACAGAATATTATTCAGCCTTTAAAAGAAATGCAGTTTTGATACATTCTACAACATGGCTGAACCTTGAAAATATTATTCTAAGTGAAATAAGCCATACACAAAAGGATAAATGTATGATTTCACTTATATGAAGTTCTTAGAATAGGCAAATTCATGGAGACAGAAAATACAATAGAGGTTACCAGGGGTTGGGGGAGGGAGAAATGGGAAGTTACTGTTTAACTAATGGTTATAGAATATTTAAGGTGATGAAAAAAATGTGAAAATGCTGATGATGGTTGCACAACATTATGAATGTAATTGATGCCACTTAATTGTACACTTAAAGATAATGAAAGTTGTTAAAAATAAGTTGAACTAGGAGTGCTAAACTTTTTATTTTGCATAATTGGCATGAAGACAGAAATCCCTAATTATCATCTACTATTGATATAATTGTTTTTAGAGAAATGATATTTTACAACCAAAAAAAAAAAATGAAAGAAAGACACATTCTTAAATTAAAACAAAGTTCTTTACAATCAAGACAGTTGGCAGCATCACATTGAAATGAGTATTATTCTTATTTTGTTTATTTTGCTGGGGCCTGGTAAAAATGATTCATGTACCTCCTCATGTCTGTGGGCAGCCACTTCAGAACCACTGCTCATCACCTCAAAAAAGGCTTTTTGAGTTGATGCGATGACACCAGGGCCATTTTATAGTGTCAGAGTCATGAGTGATCCAGTGCATCACTGTCTAATTTTACGTTATCCCTGGAATATGTACTATAAATTTATGCAGAATATTTATATGTAATTTTCACATCAGTATAATAATCTGTGAGAGACAATAAAGGAAGGGATCTTTTAAATTATATTTTTATGACATTTGTTGCTTTTACAGTGACCACATAGCACTTGTGCAACTTAAAAAGAAGATTTAAAAAGTATCCACCTAGGTGCAAGTAGAAATTGTTACTTTCTTTTTTTATTTTATTTTTTTTATAAATATATTTTATTGACCTTCTACAGAGAGGAAGAGAGAGGGATAGAGAGTCAGAAACATCGATGAGAGAGAGACATCGAACAGCCGCCTCCTGCACGCCTCCCACTGGGGATGTGCTCACAACCAAGATACATGTCTTGGACCGGAATTGAACCTGGGACCTTTCAGTCCGCAGGCTGACGCTCTATCCACTGAGCCAAACTGATTTTGGCTACTTTCTTTTTTTAATTGATCTTTATTGTTGAGAGTATTACAAATGTCCCCTATTGTCACCCTCCACACAGTTCCTGCCCCATCCCATGCCTTCACCACCTTATTGTCTGCGTCCATGGATTATGCATATATGCATATAAGTTCTTATTTCATTTCCTCAAACCTTAAAGAATGCTTACAGTGTCTTTAAAATCAGCTTCCTGTTGTAGGGGTACCATTTGTGTGTTTCTTTAATGTTCACATTTGCCATAGAAGAGGAATATTAAAGTGATTAATCAGCAATTTTTTTGTTTCTGTAAGGGGGGGATGTTTTGCAGTCGTAGTGAATTGTCTTTGGAAGATTAATATAAGATGTTAAAACTGACTTCTCAAGAAATAGTTAAATAAATGAACATGTTTTTGTTAAACTGTAAATTGTGGAAATACACAAGTATTTTTCTCCTTATTGAACAGGAGAAATACTCTACCCTGAGCATACCCCCATGATTGTATTTCCTCCAAGGACTGAGCTTTAGACAGTTGGAGGAAACAAAGAATACGCATGTGGAAGCAGTATTATGATCACACTGTATTAGCTTAATCTCAAGTGTGACCATGGCCTAGCGCTAGGGGCAGAAAGGCAGAGCGAACCCCTTTTCTGGAGTTAGATATGTTATGTGGCCATGGAACTTTGGCTGGCCCTGGATCTCATCTCCTAGATCAGTGGTCAGCAAACTGCCACTCTGTTGACCAATGAGTTTTCTGACCACTGTCCTAGACTTTCCTTCGCTGGAGACAGGAAGGCCTATTTATATTGCACATTTTTTATTTAGAAGGTCAACTGCAACATGGAGAAAAAGCTGAAATAAACTGCTTTCTACAACCTTTTTGGCAATAGCTTTCATACCCAAGAATGAAGACTCTACTTAATTCAAACTGGGAACAGATTTAAAAATGTCAGGGACAGCTGCAGGGTGATTCTGTCTTAGTCTCAGGGCTCAAAATGCTTGTCAGGATGGGAAATCAAGGAGAAAGAAGCTGTTCAAATATAAATCAATTCCTACAAAAGACCCCAGTTAAAATCAGCCACTCCTCTCCTTCCCCCATGGCTCTCTGGCAGGCCTTTCTCAGTTTCCATGCTGCACACTATTCCACTGTCCCCCTCCCAGGTCTGTGCCATGAGTTGAAAGAGCATGAGCTGAAAAACGTGTTCACGGGGAACCCCCAGAATTCTGCCTGCTTGGCATATGTTTACTTCACTGAGTCCCAAGTTCCTTACATGTGTCATGGGGATGATGGCCTCCATTTTCCCAGGCAGTTTTGTAACAGGGTAACTATATATATAAAGAGCCAGGGTCCATAACATCCAAAAGGACCAAAGGCTCCACTGAACACTGGGAAGTCAGTGCTGTAGGCACCTTAGCAACCCAACATTGACTGGCAAGGGGTCTGTGATCAGGCCCAGAGAGAAAAGCAGGGTCTGATCACATCCCCCATGGCAGGCAGTGGTGGGTCAATGTGGTGGAAGTCAGTTCTGGTGACCCAGCACTGACTGCCATGCTGCAGGCGCCACAGTGACCTAGCACTGACACTGTGATCAGACCCAGACAGAGGCCAGGAGAGAAAAGCAGGGTCTGATAGCAGCCCCTGTGGCAGTCAGTGCTGGGTTGGCATGGTGGAAGTCAGTCCTGCAGTCAATGAACATAGGGTCAATTAATATTAAGTAAACATAGGGTCAGTTAATATCTTTTGAGAGGAGTTGAGAATATAAAGTACAGGGTAGAGCAATTACTTATTTCCCATAAAACTCTTTTCAACTAAGGTATTTTACTTTATTTAAAATGTATCTTTATTGTTGAAAGTATTACAGATATCCCTCTGTTTTCATTTTTTTTCTCCCACTAATCTCTACCCTGTACCCATCCCTTCCAAGTCTTTACCAGACTATTGTCTGTGTCCATGGGCTATTCCTATCTAGTACATAAAAATCTAAAAAGATTTAGAGAAAATAAAATAAAAAATATGCCAGGTAAACATTGAACAGAAGAGCTGAAGTTGCTGCATGAATACTGATTACAGGCTTGAAGCCAAAACACAAGTCTTGAGATAAAGTTAGTCATTGTAACATAACAAAAGGTTCCTTTCCCTAAAGAGATAAGATGGTTCCCAATACTTATACATACCAACAAAAATGGTTGCAGTCACAGAGCTGGAGAGAGCAGGAGGCTTGATTTTCCCTCGACAATGGAGGAAGCCAAGCTTTGGCAGCCCTGGCTTGCCTTGGCCTCCACTCAAGACTACAAAGTTTCAAAAATGACCAACTAGAAGTTAAATATACACTGACTGAAATAAAAAATATTATACAGAGACCTAACAGCAGACTAAAGGAATGCAAGAATCAAGTCAAAGATTTGAAATACAAAGCAACAGAAAACAGTCAACTGGAAAAGCAAAAAGAAAAATGAATCCAAAAATGTGAAAATAGTGTAAGGAGCCTTTGGGACAACTTTAAGTGTACCACCATCAGAATTATGGGGTTGTCAGAAGAAGAGAAAGAGCAAGATACAGAAAACCTATTGGAAGAAATAATTACCGAAAACTTTCCATACCTGGTGAAAGAAACAGACTTACAAGTCCAGAAAGCACACAGAACCCCATATAAAAGAAATCCAAAGAGGACTACACCAAGACACATCATAATTAAAATACCAAGAGCAAAAGACAAAGAATATTAAAAGCAGCAAGAGAAAAACAGTTCATTACCTACAAGGGAGCACCCATACGACTGTCAGCTGATTTCTCAAAAGAAACGATACAGGCCAGACAGGAGTGGCAAGAAATATTCAAAGTGATGAGCAGCAAGAACCTACAACCAAGATTACTCTACCCAGCAAAGCTATCATTCAGAAATGAAGGTCAGATAAAGAGATTCACAGATAAGAAAAAACTAAAGGAGTTCATCACCACCAAACCAGTATTATATGAAATGCTGAAAGGTACTCTTTAAGAAGAGAAAGAAGAAGAAAAAGGTAAAGATAAAAATTATGAACAACAAATACATGACTATCAACAAGTGAATCTAAAAATCAAATGAATTAAAAATCTGATGAACAGAATAAACTGGTGAATACAATAGAATTAGGGGCATAGAAAGGGAGTGGACTGACAATTCTCAGGGGGAAAGGAGTAAGGGGAGTGCAGGAAGAGACTGGACAAAAATCGTACACCTATGGATGAGGACAACAGGGAAGGAGGTAAGGGCAGAGGGAGGGGTGGGTGCCAGGTGGAGGGGAGCTAAGAGGAAAAAAAACAAGAACAATTGTAATAATCTGAACAATAAAGATTTATTAAATTTAAAAAAAGAAGACTACAGTGTTTCAATTATAGAAGATAAATAAATCCCCACAAAAATGGCTGCAGCCATGAAGCGAGCAGGAGACTTGGCTCCATTAAAGGCTCCAAAGTTTCAATTATAAAAGATAAATAAATCCCAGATACCACAACCTCCACTTGGGTAGGCTCGGGTAGATTGCCTAGGCCACCCCACACCCCAAGAAAACCCCAATCCTGATCCAGGACACCCTTCAGAAAAAACCAGTTGGCCCCACCCAAGCATAGGCCTCTATCCTATCCACTAAAAGAGTAATATGTGAATTGCCTGTCAATCCAACACACAAGATTGCTGCCCCTATGTGGTCAAAGATCCTGCCCCATGTAACACAATGTGGCCACCACAAGATGGCCAACAGAGGAGGGCAGTTGTGAGGGACCAGACCTGCAAGAGAGGGCAGTTGGGGGTGATCAAACCTTCAGGGGAGAGCAGTTAGGGGTGACCAGGACTACAACAGAGGGCAGTTATAGGGGACCCAGGCCTGCATGGGAGGGCAGTTAGGGAAAACAGGCTGGCAGAGGAGTGGTTAGGGGGTGATCAGGCTGGCAGGCAGAAGTGCTTAGGAGCAATCAGGAAGACAGGCAGGGGAGCAATTGGGAGCCAGCAGTCCTGGATTGTGAGGGGGATGTCCAACTGCCCATTTATGCCCGATCCTTACCGGCAGTAGGACATCCCTTGAGAGGTCCCAGATTGGAGATGGTACAGACTGGGCTAAGGGACACACAGCCTCCATGCCTGAATTTCATGCACCAGGCCTCTAGTCCTATATAATAAAAGGCTAATATGCATATTTACCAAATAGCAAAAGGACCAGTTGCTCTGACACATACTGACCACAAGGGGGCAGATGCTCAGGGCAGGAGCTGTCCCCTTGTGGTCAGTGTGCTCCCACAAGAGGAGAGCCGCTCAGCCAGAAACCATTAAGTTTAAAATGCTGACACCACAAGCATCA
Source organism: Lasiurus cinereus (assembly GCA_011751065.1). Lineage (NCBI taxonomy): Eukaryota > Metazoa > Chordata > Mammalia > Chiroptera > Vespertilionidae > Lasiurus > Lasiurus cinereus. Next base: position 19,859,166 of record JAAGEH010000392.1, read on the forward strand.
CAAAGTCTATAAAAATAACATTTTAATTAATTAATTCTCTGATTATCCTCTCTAACTACTCTTTCACCTAGTGTTTTGTTTATTGTTGTTTTTAAATTCACTCTTGAGATGACAATTTTAGGAAGATAACGTTGTCTTTCCTCTAGCATTATTTTTTGTTGTTGTTTATACCTAGTATTTTATTTGTATGCTGCTGCCAGTGTATATATAATCATCTTTGTGAAATAGAAATTCATGACATTTAGAGAGGAAGATGTTAAGGACTGACAAAAGCAGAAGTTTCTGTTGTATGGCACATGTTATAGGGCAAGCTTTTTGTACAGATTTCAAATATAGCTCTCTTTGAATATTCACTGATTCATGAAAAGTGGTTTAGAGCACCTTCAAAGACTCATTTCACTACAAAACAGAAAAGACTTTCTGGAGGCAAAAGGGATTGGTACTTGAAGGTACTCACATCAGAAGTGGGTAATATTGAGCATTCTGCATATAGAATTGTTTCAAATCTGCAGCTGCTTGGGAAATCTTCACACAGTTGAATTAGGCTGTTGAATCACTGTCCTCATAGAGGTGGTGCTGGCAGAACCAGATTGTATACATGAGAGCTGGCAGATTTGTGGGTAGTGGGGTAGTGGGTCCACATGTTGTGAGTCTTCAGAAGCCAGATAGTGGAACAGTGAAGCGAGGAGTCTCTTCTAGCATTGTTGATTGAAGTTTTTTTGTTTTGTTTTGTTTTGTTTTGTTTTTAATTATTGATAGTTTACAAAAAAATGACTAGTTTCCCAATTTGTTTCTGGTAAAATTTTAAGATTATTGTCAAATTTGGGAAAATATCAACTGAGTTTTTTCCTTATAATAACTTGCACTGAGGAATTTTCAACTTTTTTGGTATATTAATTTCTAAAATAGTATTTGAGTTAGAAAGACTTATAAATCCTCTTGCTACCAGGTCTTCATTTCATGGTTCTTATGAGTTTTAGGTTTTTATTGTTACTAGTTGTTTGTGTCAAATCATTAAAAGTTCAATGTTTTCCCATTTTGCTATAGGACTTACTTCTCTTCATTAACTGGAATATCAAACAATCCAAAGAGCCTATTCTTTACTTTCATTCAATGTGTATTACTTCCTTGGAATGAGCTACTACTTTAGGTTTAATATAAAGACAAAACTTTCTATTACTTACTTCTCAATATCAGAATAATTTCTACTAATTACACTGCTCATCTCTATGACTTTTGTTTTAGATTCCATTTATTTTTAGCTGGATCAATAAATTTAATGATGATCAAAATAAATATCTAAGTTGGAACTCTATAATTTTTCACTTTTTAAAATATATATTCCAAAACCTCTTGCCAAATTGCAAGTGAAACAGTATTAGGAAAAACAGCTTTCTCAAAATATCTATCTCTTTTAAAACAACAACAAGAAAATGGCTTGTTTATATTGTATTAGCTGAATCAAGCACATTTCTATAAGAACAAGTTTCCATTTTGACTAGGTGTCTATAAGGAACTGAATCTTCCACTTACAATTATAAATGAAATGAAAACATGTTCAAAGTCACTAATCATCTGAGAGATGCAAATCAAAACGACAATGCGATACCATCTTACACCTGTCAGAATGGCAATCATCAATAAATCAACAGATGAGAAGTGTTGGCGAGGATGCGGAGAAAAAGGAACCCTTGTGCACTGTTGGTGGGAATGCAGACTGGTGCAGCCACTGTGGAGAACAGTATGGAGTTTCCTCAAAAACTAAAAATGGATCTCCCATTTGACCCTGTTATCCCACTCTTAGGAATTTATCCTAAGAAATCACAAACACCAATCAGAAAGGATTTATGCACCCCTATGTTCATAGCAGCACAATTTACAATTTGGAAACAGCCTAGGTGCCCATCAGCAGATGAGTGGATCAGAAAACAGTGGTACATCTACACAATGGAATTCTATGCTGCCATTAAAAAGAAGGAATTCTTACCATTTACAGCAACCTGGATGGAACTGGAGAGCCTTATGCTTAGTGAAATAAGCCAGTTAATGAAGGAGAAGCATCACATGATCTCACTCATTTGTGGATAATAAAGAATATTATAAACTGATGAACAAAAGGATAGATACAGAGGCAGTAAAGCATCAAACAGACTGAAATTACAGCAGGAAGATTAAAGTTAGGTGAGGTAGATAAAAGATCAAAGGACTTGTATGCATGCATATAAGCATAACCAATGAACATAGACACTAGGGGTTTGGGTTATGCCTGGGAGGGCAATGGGGAGATATGTATAAAAAATTAATAAAAAATAAAAAAATTATAAATGTTTAATGATTGAAAAACATCCCACAGATTCCATTTCAAACCTTGTTTCTCCCATACTTCTGTTTGGTGGTATGAAGAGTCTGTAAAGCAATGAACCTTCGCCTCAGTGCCAGCAGGTCAGCAGAGTGGTTGATAGGAGCAGTCTTGATGCAATTCTTACACCAAAACCAGCTGCAGTAGTTCTATACATGCATGTGACTGGAAACCACAAAAATATACCCACTAGGCAGCTAAATGGAAGCCAATCAACTCCCCTTAGCACCATTCTCAAAATGTCATTAGCCTTTCCACATCAGCCAATGGGAGAGGGTGTGATGGAGAGTTTGTCAGATGGTGGTCTTAACCTATCTTGGGTTTTACCAATTTTATAAATTATAACCTGTGTGAACACCTTGCTGAAGACTCTCCTAAGCTTAAAGAAGTGCGAGCTCTGGAGCCAACTTCATTCGCTCCATAGTAAGTCTCTATGGCAAAGGACAGGTGTTAGCCCTATGGTGACTTCCAAGGAGAGGATTCCTTTAGAGAGCAGTGCCTCAGAGTGAGACCCATGGCCTAACAGCATGAGTCACCCAGGCTTGTAAAGATGCAAATTCTTGGGCCTTACCTCAGATCTATTGAATCAGAACTAAGAAGGTCTTTAGGTGGTACTGATGCAGACTAAAGCTTGAGAACTATTGTTTTTAGAATGCTGCTATCCACCATGGTAGCCATTGGCTACATTTGGTTACTCAAATTAATTAAAAGGAAATAAACCTGAACATTTTTAGTACTCAATAGCTACATGATGCCAATGGCTATCATATTGGATTCCCCCTTACCCCTAGTTCCTAAACACTTAGGGTCCAGTTATCTAGCTCATGTGTAGCATTTGCACACATTATGTAATCAGCATTATTTATTTGTGCCCACTTCTCCATCTATGCATGAACTCCAGGCATCTTTGCTATTCATCACAGAGCCTGGGATTGAGTCAAATAGGTAATGATGGTTTAACAAATCCTATCTAAAGAAAGAGAAATACGCAAATTAACCATCATTTCATAACAAAATGGTGGCACCCATAGCCACAAAGATGGCAGCATCCATTGTAGTCACAGAGCCAGTGGATCAGGCGGGAGGCTTGCGATGAAGGAAACCAAGCCTCCTGCATGCCCAGGCCGGCCACTGAGAGAGACATGCAGAGAGTGCAGTGAGGAGATGTGGGAAGTGAGCAAAGTTCCCTGTCTGGGGGTTCCAAATCTGCCATTGGTTCCTCGCAGGCATCCTCCACACAAAAGCCGTTCCATGCAAATATGTCATGTCCTTATGGGTGAATCCTAAACCGAATGAGTGTCACACTGGGCAATCTAACTCCCGTTAGAAAAAGGACCTGGGAGGAGGGATTTAGGAATCACGAAGCTATAGTGACCTGCTCTGTCTTTGGAACTGCCGTCAAACACAGGCAATCTGAGACCCTCCCAAATACCACTTGAGCTAAACCTGAGAACCAGGATATTTTTAAGGTCCAAAGTTGACGGGGGTAAGGGGACAGGGGAGCAAAGAAAGCAGAACAACCAACTCAACCAAAGACTCCAGCAAAGAAATGTCCTGGCCACCATGTCCCACAGTTGAGAAGCAGAGTCAGAATCAAGAAGCGATTCTTACCTCAGCGCTGGTGTGTTTAAAAGTATCTAAAAATAGCAATGTCATCACCGAGTCCACTGCCATGTTTGCTGAGGATAGGAGGCGCGCAGAGAACTTTCAAGGCAGCCCTATAACCTCCGGGGGCAGCGGCTCAGGAGAGGGAGAGACTGAAGCACTTCCGGTGTCCAAAGAGCTAGCACTGCAAACCTTGGCCTATTCTGAAGCCTGGTGCTGCTGGAAGCCTCCAGCCCTGCCTTCCCCAGAACAGTGGAAAAGGCTGAGAGATGACAGTCGGATACCGTGGCTCCTGTAGTCCAAATCCTGTTGTTGTCTCCATTACTTAGCCTCTGTGCCCTAGCTGTTGCCCAGTGCTTGCAGAGCAGCAAGGAGCCACCATGTCCTAGAGTATGTGTTCCACCAGGAGAAGATAGGGATGCAGGAAGGAAACAGCCTCAGACAGACATGAGATGCAGCTTTTAGAGGGCACGGGCATCATGAAAACATGGGAATCAAGCCACATAGGGGTTTCATGAGGGAGGGGCAAAGAGAGGCTCCTTGAGGGAACTGGACTGATGGAGGAGAGCCAGGCAGACTCCTGGAGAAGGGCATCTGGCAGATGGCACAGCCTATGGAAGGGCAGAGGGGGCCCTATGGAGGGGCAGCTGGACAAGCAAGAGGCCAAATGGAAGAGGGTCAAGGCTGGGTCAGCAGCACATTCTACAGGGATTGAAGGCCCGTGAAAACCTGTTGTCCCCTGAGTGCAAGGGAGGCACTGGGGCTGTAGATCCAGGTAGGATAAGGCCTAAATGGGCAGTCGGACATCCCTCTCACAATCCAGAACTGCTGGCTCCCAGCTGCTCATCTGCCTGTCTTCATAACTGTCCCTAACTGCTTCTGCCTGCCAACTTGATCATCCCCTAACCACTCCCCTGCCAGCCTGATTGATGCCTAACTGTTCCCTTGCCAGACTTTTTGCACCAAACTGCCCTCACCTGTGGACCTGATTATCCCTAACTGCCCTCCCCTGCAGGCCTCGTCACCCCTAACTGCACTCACCTGAAGGCCCAGTGATCTATGACTCAGGTGAGGACCTGCTGGCTTCAGTGTCAGGAGCAGACTGAGGGGGAAGAGGAAGCAGGGAGACAGCAGGAGGCAACAGCTCCTTCCCCGAGGGCAATATGGAGAGAGTGGAAACTGGCAGCCGAGTGGTGGCTTTTGGGTGTGCTGGATGCAAGCCAGAGCACAAGGAACAATGGGGGTTGGGGGTGGGGGAGGAAGGACCCTGGGACAGCAGGGTCTTGGGCAGTTGCTGGCAGGGGGGTCATCTGTTTTGAAGGTTTGGCTGTAAAACCCAGAACTTAGTTTGAGCTCCACACAAGGAACGTGCCTGCCTTCTGAGGTCCAGGAGACAGGTCATTCCCTGCTGGGTGCCTTAATCCCTCCACAACCCCCCTTTCTGCCTCCCAAGCTCTCTTCAGTTGATGACAAGTACTTATTGGAAACAAGCAAAATGGTTTTAGTTTTGGCACAAAAAAACAACAAAACAGAATGTACGGTATTATGGAAAGCCAAAGTTGAAAATTAGAAAAATGAAGCCCCCTTTGGACACACAGATCAGCTGTGCCCAGAACCGGGTCATGGGTGACACAAAAGGTGTCAGCATCCAATGCAAAGGGCTTCCTCAGGTAGTCTGACTCCAATCCCTGATTCCATTTTCCAGGACAGAGAGGATCCCTCACCACAGAACAGAATGGCAGAGACCAGACCAAAGTCCCTCGGCCTAAGGCAATGCTTGTGGTGCTTCCATAGAAAAAAACACTCCTGTGATGCTGGGACAGGACAATCAGCATCCAGATCAATGCCTCTAACTCTCACCACCTATCTGTAGTGCTCCCAGCTTTGCCTCTCCCTCTCCTCCCACAGCCCTCCTAGGTGAACCACAGATGGCTCTTCCCATCCCCCACCCTCTTCAGCTCTGATAGGAGGTAGGGAGGGTAGGGGGGGTCAAAGAAGTGCTGCTTAAAGAGCCAGAGACAGTGTCTCATGAGTGCATGTTTAGAACTGGTCCCCCTCTCTCTGACTCTGTCACTGCAAAACTTGGCTGTTTTGTGCAAGTCAACCTCTGGAGTGTTAATTCTCTATCCTTTAAAATAAGAACAAGAGCCAAGTGAGTGTGGATAAGTGATTGAACTTAGATCTATGACTCAGAAGGTCAAGGTTTGATTCTCTTTCAGGACATGCCAGGTTGTGGTCTTGATCCCCAGTGTGGGGCATGCAGTAGGCTGCCAATCCATGATTCTCTCAAATCATTGATGTTTCTCTCTCTTTCTCCCTTTCCTTTTCTCTCTAAAATCAATCGAAGATATCCTATCCTATAGAATAAAAGAGTAATATGCAAATTTACTGTACTTCCACTACACCTACCAGCCACACCCAACAGCTATGTCCACCAGCCAATCAGAGCAAATTAACCCAACCAAGAGAGAGAGAAGGGAGGCTTGGGTTGCCCTTGACCATAGAGGAAGCCAAGCTTTCCACACACCCTGGCCAGCCCAAGCCTCTGCATAAGGCAACAAAGTTTCAATGGCTGTGTGAGCAGACGGTGTGGCTATGTTCCAGACTACAAAGTTTCAATTGTAGAAGATAAATAAATCCCAAATACCAGTGCCACCACTTGGGTTACTGAAAGGTGTGGCTGGCCAGCAAAGCACCACAGGACCCTCGCCCAAGCCACCCCATTCCCCAAGGGAACACCCATTCTGATCCAGGACACCCTTCAGGGCAAACCAGCTGGCCCCCCACTTGTGCACCAGACCTCTATTCTGTCTAATAAAACAGTAATATGCAAATTGACCATTACTCCAACACACAAGATGACTGCCCCCATGTGGTCAAAAGATCCTGTCTCCATGTGGACACAAGATGACCACTACAAGATGGCCAGCAAGGGAGGGCAGTTGGTAAGGACTAGGCCTGCAAGGGAGGGCAGTTGGGGATGAGCAAGCCTGCAGGGAAGGGCATTTGGAAGGGACCAGGCCTGCAAGGGAGGGCAGTTGGGGGTGATCAAGCCTGCAGGAAAGGGCAGTTGTGGGGACCTGGGCCTTCAGGTGAGTGCAGTTAGGGGTGACGAGACCTGCAGGGGAGGGCAGTTAGGGATGACCAGGTCCACAGGTGAGGGCAATTTGGTTGGGAGCCAGCAGTCGGACATCCCTCAAGGGGTCCCAGATTGGAGAGGGAGCAGGTTGGCCTGAAGGACACACACACACACCCCTCCCTCTACCCCAAGTGCACGAATTTTGTACACTGGGCCTTTAGTATAATAATATGCATATTGTCCCCTCGACTAGGAGTTTGAACGCTTGCTATGACCTGCATTGACCACCAGGTAGCGGCACAGAATATGGTGGGTGGTGGAGATGAGGCACTGGCAGCAGATGGCAGTAGAGGTGCTGCTAGCCCCAATGGGCTTCTGAGACAGCAGGGAGGGGCTGGTTGGGCTCACCATGGGTTCTCACAGGAGCTGGTCTGCCAAGGCTGGCTAAGTGAGAGCATGCTGCCCACCTGGCTTCTGTGCAGTGTAGCTGGGCAATCCAGAGCCTATGCTGCACCCTGGCACATGGTTTCTAGCCACACTTACCACATCTCAGTGTAGGGACTTAGGCACCATGACTCAGGCAGAAGGGGACAAGTGGGGGTGCAGGGGCCCAAGTACTGCCCAGGGCCGAAAGGTCTGCTGGGACCTGCCCTTCCATGCCATACACTCATGATTCAATAGCCAGCCAAGACTAGGGGTCATATTTGTGCACAAATTTCATGCACCAGGCCTCTAGTGTTTATATAATAAACAAAAAATGCCAACAAAATAATTATTAGACCACCAAGACATTTTCTATGTTTCTTCTGTAACTATAATTTTTGTGCTTATCTTATGTACACTTTACATAAGATAAGTGTACTGGCCTCACATTTACACTATTATTCAAAGGGTAAATGGGAGCAACCTCTATAAACATAATCTTTACTGAAATACAATTATTTTTTTACAACAATCCCAGGTTGTTCTTAATATAAATAACACAGGAGGGGACAAACATTGATGATAATGCTTTTCAGTTAATAACACTAAGATAGCCAAATTATTCCACCTAGTTAAATCATTTTTATTTAGCTCATGAAAGAAAGATAATTTAATTTCAGGAGATTGGAAGCATTGATTGAGTTGTCATTCCCTAAGGCATTTATTAGACAAATGAGATCGATGAAAAAGAAATGTTGTTTTTTTCATCTTTAATTACCATAGGATTTATAGCTAAACTTGGGAAAATTGATTTTTAAAACATAACATTTCCCTAAAAGTTGATATCCACTAGACATTGCAGATAAAGTTTTTACAGTGGATCTGACAAAAGTTGGCTCTTGAGTTTTATGCTGTATCATCACCTTCCAACCTGAAGTCTTCATTCTGAAGCCAAAGGCTTCAAAGCCTAGGAGCAGCCAGAGCTCTTGTCTATTGCATTTTCAAATTGGACAGACCTTCAACAAATTAATTTTAGCCATTAGTGCAGAATGCACCAGCTACACACAATATTTTCCCTCTAGAAAGGAAGAGATTTTTAAAAAAAATTAAAATTCAGTTCTAAGAAATGTCTCAGTTTGGGTTTAGTGGAGATGAAGATGGAGGAGAATTTGTCACATTGCATCTCAGACTTTTTCAGTGTTTAATTATGAGGAACAAAACAAATAATCTTTTTCTTCCCCACCAGGCTGTATTTACACCAATATAGCCATATCCTCATGGCAACACCATCCTATCTAGCTTTCTTTCAATTTCAATCACGTTTGCTTGTGCCAAAGGTGAGGAAACTGGCAGGGGGTAAGTGAGGATAATCACATGCCATGTTCAGACGGGGCCTAATATGTGCCTCTAAAGAGATGAGGCTGTGATGGGCAGGGTGAGAGGGGAGAATGCTGGGCAATACTGGTCAGGTAAGTTGCCTCATCTCTGCTTTTTTAAAGTTTTCTCATGTGTGGGGTCTTTGGTCAAGTATCTTCCCTGGATTTTGCCCGTATGCTTTACTGCTACCAAGTCTCAATAAGGGAGAGAATATTGAGAGTGAGAAGCAAGGCCAATTTAAAATACACATTTCTAGGACATATGTCCTCCTGAATTTAAAGACAGAGGTCTAGACCCATTCATTAGAAAGTGTCTTGGAAGAGGCATTCATTCTAGGGACAGGAAGACCTGGCTTCAAAGTCCAGCTCTACCTCTCAGAAGGTATTAATGGATTTCCCTGAGCCTAAGTTCCCCTATTTGTAAATGATGAAATAGTTTAATAGCAGTGTTAACAACAACAACAACAACAACAACAACAACAAAAAAAAAACCCCAAAACAAAAACTCACCAAAAAACAACACATTGAAATCTGTAAAGAATTTTTGTGAGTTTATTTGAGCCAAACTGTCAACATATGCCGGGAAGCAGAACCTCAACTAATTGAGATAATGCTCTGGAGAATGGCAGGTTACATCTATATTTATGCATTGCAATCAAAGGAAGGGATGTAGGTGAGTTACATGAAATCCATTGGTGATAGTCTAGGAAGGCAGGAGAAAGCAAAGTGGGGAAGCCCCTGGGATTGGATAAAAAGTAAAATATGAATACATACTTAGGTGAGTGCAAGAACAATTAACATGATAATCAAGAAAATTGTGGTATCTGTCCTGGTGCTCAGCACATTTGATTGTGCCCCAGAGGGTCCAAAAAAAGGGAAGTTACAAGTTACCAAACACTTCAAGGGTATGTTATTATAGATGCAAAAAGACACATAGATTCAGTTAAGGTAAAGGTTGACCTTGTCAGTGAAGATACTGGTCTAGGACGTAACTGCCCACCGCACTGCTTTTAGTAAATGTTAATTTCAGACCATCCTTTGTGGTTACTTTAGGTCTCTGAGTTTGTAAGACTACCATGCAGGCCTCCCTTGAGCTTGTCAGATCAGCATGTGTACCCTTTCATCCACAGCAGTTACTAATGTTCCTAACTCTTTAAACGTGTTATCTTCTCTCTCCCTTTTAACTAAGAGTGCCTTTTAACTAAGTGTTCTTTTGGTCTACAAGTCTATCCTAGTAGCCCATAGGTCATGCTGTGCTATTTGGCTATTGGGTCACTTCTAATTCCTTTCTCTACTCAGTGATATTTCTTCAATGCATGGCATAACCTCCTATATAAGCACACTTATAGTGATTCTCTCAACCTGTAGAACCTCAATCTGGTCTCTTGGCACCCCTACCTAACCCTCTGAAGGCTTCCAAGGGGAAGTGATCAAGGGGTTGAATCCCCCTTTCCCTGTGCTCTTCCTCTGATGCACAGCTATAAACTCTGAAAATAATGTAAAAGACAAGCAAAGGAAAATTTTGAAAGAAAAAAAGATGAATTTGTTTAGAATTTTTTTAGAATCCTGGGGCTGGAGGAACAACATAGAAGCATGTCATTTTACAACTTCAACCAGAGAAAAAGGCCACCAGACCTAGCATTTCCCTTTTACACTCAACTTAGCATTGGAAGCAGACCAGGGAAGCTGATTCTGCCACTGCATTGAAGATGACTCCCTCTGACTACATTCATTGTGCCCAATGCCACTGGCCATTGGAAGTCTCACCAACAATGAGCAGCCACTGGAGACAGTCTTCCCAGAGAGAAGATAGAATTACTGAGCTTGTGGACAGAACAATAGAATTCAGCCAATATGAACAATATAAAGAGGGGGGGTGGAAAGACTGGAAATAAATGAACAGAGACTCAGGGATTGTGGGCAATAGAAAAGATTCAACATTTGTATCATCTGAGTATGAGAAAAAGAGAAAGATTGGATTGAAAGATAATTTGAAGAGATAGTGGTTAGAAACTTCCCAAATTTGTCAAAGAACAGGTCCACAAAGATAATAAGTCAAAACAAAGCCATGCCAAGCATGCTATTATTAAACCTTAGAAGTCTAAAAAATCTTGAAAGCAGTCAGAAATAACAAGCACATTATCTGTATAGGAACACCAATTCAAATTAGAGAGATTTCTCTTCAGATAGATACCTTGGAGGCCAGAAGGGAATGACACATATTTTTCAAATGCTGAATGAAAAGAACTGTAACCACAAATTGTTTATCTGATGAAATTATCCTTCATAAATGAAGAGGAAATAAAGATATTCTAAGACAAAGAAAAATGAAAATGTGTTGCTATTGGACCCATTCTTAAAGATTGGCTGTAGAAAATCTTCAAGCAGAAATGATAAAAAGAAATCAGGAATTATCAGGAAGAGAACATTGGAAAGAGTAGAAACAGGTGTATGTAGTATCCTTTTCCTCATGAGTTTTGCAAATAGTGTAGTAAAGAATTCATCTTACTTAAAGAGAGTTCTGACCATTGCACTTAGCTTCTGGGAGGTAATCTTAAACCTCTTGGAATATCTTACTTTATGAGAGTATCTTTGTTTACCTGGGAACCTGGGGTCATACCAGGCAGTCTAGTTATGGTGTGGGTTTTGGGCTATTGGTATCAGTTCAACTTCCAGAGTGGTTAGAAATGAAGGTCAGCCATAAGCTTGTAAACCACACCTTAGTAAAAACTCTAGATACTGAGACTCAGGTGAGCTTTCCTGTTTGGCAATACATTGTGACTACTGACACATATCATTGTCAGGAAAAGTTAGCACTATCCACAACTCCACTGGGAGAGGACAGCTGAACTTCCCACATGAAACTCTCTTGGACTCCTCCCCAAAGATGATAAGTTAAAAGACTTACCCTTTTCCTTCAATAAACCACATCTCTGAATGTAATAGCTTTCAGTTTCTGTAAGATCACTCATGTAATTTTGGAGACTACCAAACTTGCAGTTGGTGGAAGTTGGAAACTCCTGAACTCGGCATAAATCAAATTAGAGGTCTGGAACAAAAATTATAATATCCACCTTATACTCAAGACAATAATATCTAAAAAGGAGGAAAAATGGACCAAAAGAGTGGAGAGATTTCAACATCTCACTCAAAGTATTTATATTGACAGTGGTAGACTATTATAAACCACATATGAGCAATACTAAGAACAATCATTATTAAAACTAGACAAAGAGGCACACTAAAAAGAATCACAAATAAATAAAGATGGAACAATAAAAAGTGCCTATATAACCCACAAGAAGATAAGAAAAAAGAAACAGGAATAAAAATTAAGCAGAATATAATTGAATGGCATCACAAACATGAACATATCAGCATTTACTTAAAAGTAAATGGTCTAAATACATAAATCAAAAGAAAGAGGTTTTTTAAAAAAATTAAAAAAAAACAACCAATCTATATGCTGCTTCTAAGAAACTCACTTCAGATTTCATGACATAAATTAAAAGTAAAAGAATAAGAAAAAGATACATGATAATGAAATCATTAATAAAGAAATGAGAGTGGCTATATTATTATCTGATAAAGTAGTCTTCAGAGCAAAAAAATTACCAGAGGAAAAAAGGTACATTATATAATGATAAAAAGATCAATCTACGAGGGAGATATAACGTTCCTAAATATGTGTGCACCAAAAACAGGACCTCAAAATACATTAATTAAAGCTGATAAAGCTGAAAGAAGAAATAGAAAAAACCCACAGTTATAACGGGAGACTTTAATATTACCTTCTAGCAACTGGTAGAGCAGCTAGATAAAAAAGCAGCAAGGAGATAGCACTTCTGGACAACACCATGTGATCAGTAGAACCTAATTGACATATGATATATACTACTCCACTCAACAGCTGCAGAACACATTTCTAGAACCCCCATAGAACATTCACCAAAATATCCTAATATCTTGGGACATAAAACAAGATTCAGCAAATTTCAAAGAAATTATACAGAATTTGTTCTCTGACTCTGTTGGAATGAAAACAGAAACCAAAAACAAAATGAAGATGGGAAAATCTCTAAACACATGATTATTAAACAACATACTTTTAAATAATCTATAGATCAAAGAGGATTCTCAAAGGGAAATTTTTAAAAACATAGAATTGAATGAAAATGATAATACAGGATATAAAAAAAAGAGTTGTAGGTAAAGCAGTGCAGGCAAAATTATAGCATAAATAAAGGTCTCAAATCAGTAACCTATACTCCTGCTATAAGAAACTAGAGAAAACATACCAAGATCAATCTAAAGAAAGCATAATAGAGGGGATAATAAAGAACAGAAATCTAGTAAGTAGAAAGTAGAAAAATGATAGAGAAAATCTCTGAAACAGAAAGCTGGTTATTTGAAAAAAAAATAATGGAATTAAAATACTTCTAGAAATATTGAAAAAAATGAAAAGAGTGAAAACATCAATACTGACATTAGAAATGAACTAGAGGATTTCACTATAGATTCTGCAGCCATTGAAAAACTACCAAGGGAATGTTTTGAACATTTTTGTTCATAAAATTGAAAGCTTGGCAGAAATGGATTATTTCCTAGAAAACAAACTACTCAAACATAGCCAAGATAAAATAGATAATTTTACTATACCATAACCATTAAGTTAATAAAATTTATAATTAAAACCAATCTGAAAGAAATCCATAGGCTTCAATGGTTTCACAGCATGTGTTGGGAGCCCTTGAGCCTGCCTATCCCCAGGCTCTGTGATTTGCTAGCAGGATTCCTAAACTCAGCATGCTGTGAACTCATGGTTATGATTTATTACAGTGAAAGGATACAGAATAAAATCAACAAAATGAGACAGGGCACAGTCTTGAGGAAATCAGGTACAAGCGTTTGAGAGTCATTTTCAAGTGGAGTGAAACATTCTTAATTCCTCCAGCAAAAGGTAATGACAACACATGCAAAGTCTTTCCTACAAGGGAAGCTTGCTTGAGCCTAGAAATCCAAGGTTTTTCATCAGGGTTACTTATGAAGGCACTATGTGAAAGACTACAGTCATTGAGATGCCAGACACCCAGAAGGAAAGCAGTGGTTTAGCATGAACCACATCTCAGGAACAGTTTAGGCACAGTGAGCCACTGTTAACATTCAGGGAAAGTGCTATATCATCATAGGGATTTATCTGCCACCTGGGTTTCCAAACACCAGCCAAGGACTAACTTTGCAAGCAGCTCTTTGTAAGAATCACAGTCTCAGGTCTGCACGCTAACTCTTCTCTGCATACTGGAGAATTCTACCAAATAACTATAGAAAAATTAAAAGCAATTTTATACAATCTCTTCCAGAAAACACAAAAGAAAAAAACACTTCCTAATTTTTTAAAAATATTTTTAAATTTATTGAGATGACATTAGTTAATTATATAGATATATATGTATGTATGTATATATTATGCAAATTAGGTCGGTATGCCATTATGGTCACAACCAGCTCAGAGGAGGAGCCAGGCATGGCCTAAGCCTGAGGGAACAACACTCAGGTGTGGCCTGGAGCCTGAGAGAACAACATATAGGGGCGCCTTTCCTGGGCCTCCATGGCGTGGCTGGGGGCAGGCTCCCAGTGGACACACACAGGGGTGCCAACTCCAAGCCATCATTGCCAGACTGTGGCTTAGGCCCTCTCCACCTGGGGAGTGAGCCTAAGTCATCAGTAGGACATCCCCTGAGGGCTCCTAAACTGTGAGAGCGGGTAGACTGGGCTGAGGTACCAACCCCCATGCATAGATTTTGTGCACTGGGCTTCTAGTTATATAATATTAGTCCTAGCTGGTTTGGCTCACTGGATAGAGCTTCAGCCTGCAGACTGAAGGGTCTCAGGCTCCATTTCAGCCAAGGACACATGCCTGGGTTGTGAGCTCAATCCTCTCCAGTAGTGGGTGTATAAGAGGCAGCCAGTCCATGATTCTCTCTCATTGGTGTTTCCTTCTCTCTTACTCTTTGAAATCAATAAAAATCTATTTTAAAAAAAGATTATATAAGATTCAAGTATACAGTTCTATAATACATAATCTATATATTGCATTGTGTTCACCACTCAAAGTCAAATCTCCTTCTGTCACCATATATTCGACCCCCTCTTTATCCTTTTCTACCTACGACCAGCCCCCATTCTCCTTTGGTAACCACCATAGTGTTGTTTGTATCATTGAGTTTTGTTTGTTTGTTGCTTTCTGTTTTATATCTCACATATGAGTAAAATCATATGGTTGCTGTCTTTTTCCACCTCATTTATCTTGCATAACATGATATTTTCATGATTTATCCAAGTTGTCTCAGCTGGCAATATTTCATCTTTTCTTATGGCTGAGTAGTAAGTATTCTATTATATTCACTGAGTGACTAGATTATTATGATCTCTGAATGCATAATTATCTGGCCACTCAGTGTATATCCTATGTAATAAAAGGCTAATATACAAATTGTCCCCTTGACCAGGAGTTTGATCAGCAGGCAGGCTGGCCAACAGTCCATGTCCCCTCTCCTTGGCCATGCTGGTTGGACCTTACCCATGCATGAATTCATGCACCAGGCCTCCTCTATATATATATTATATCTAATAAAATAATAATATGCAAATTAATCATAACTCCAGCACATCCACAAGCCATGCCCAACAGCCAATCAAGAATGAGTATGCAAATTAATCCAACCAAGATGGCTGTGACCACAGAGAGAGCAGGAGGCTTGGATTTCCCTAGCAATGGAGGAAGCCAAGCTTTCCACTCACCCTGGCAGGCCCAGGCTGCCACTCAAGGCTACTAAGTTTCAATTATAGAAGATAAATAAATCCCAACAAAAATGGCTGTGGCCACAGAGTGAACAGGAGGTTTGGCTCCACTCAAGGCTCCAAAGTTTCAATTATAGAAGATAAATAAATCTCAGATACTAGGGCCTCTTATTGGGTCACTGGGAGTGGGGGGCGGTGTGCTGGCCTGCAAACCACCACAGGCCTCTCTCCCAGGCCACCCCATGTCCCAAGATAACCTCCACCCTGATCCAGGACACCTTTCAGGGCAAACCAGTTGGCCCCCAGCCATGCACCAGGCCTCTATCCTATCTAACAAAAGAGTAATATGCAAATTGAGCATCACTCCAACACACAAGATGGCTGCCCCTATGTGGTCAAAGATTCTGCCCCCTTGTGGACACAAGATGGTTGCCACAAGATGGCCCACAGGAAAGGGCAGTTAGGAGGGGTACCAGGCCTGCAAGGGAGGGCAGTTAGGGATGACTGGGCTGGAGAAGGAGGGCAGTTGGGGGCAACCAGATCAGCAAAGGGACAGTTAGTGGTGACCAGGCCATCAGGGGGCAGCAGTTGGGGGCGACTAGGCTGGCAGTGGGGGCAGTTAGGGGCAATCAGGCAGGTGGCAGAGACAGGGGTAATCAGGCTGGCAGTGGGAGCAGTTAGGGCCCATCAGGCAGGCACACAGGTGAGCAGTTAGGAGCCAGTGGTCCTGGATTGTGAGAGGGATGTCCAACATCCCTCAAGGGTCCTAGATTGGAGAGGGTACAGGCTGGGCTGAGGGGACCCCTCCTCCATGCACAAATTTTGTGTATGTGTGTGTGTGTGTGGCCAGATTATTATGCATTCAGAGATCATTTGGAGATATATATATATATATCTCACATTTTTTTTATCTAGTCACCATCTAAGGATACTTTTGTGTTTCCATGTGTTGCCCCCATGTATAATGCTGTAATGAACATGGGGATGCATATAGTTTTATGAATAAACTAGAGGTCCAATGCACAAATTCGTACATAGCTGGGGTCTGACTGCCCGGGCCCTAATCAGGGTGGATTTGTCTGGGCCTGTTGGGAGGTTGAGATGGTGGGTGGTTGTCCATCTGGCCTGCCCCTGATCAGGGCCTGATCAAGGCCAGGCTGGTTGGGGAAAGGAGATGCTGGTGATTGAATGGTGAGCCCCACCCTCTTTTGGGGCTGGGGGCTGATTGGGCATGGGGCTGGCCAGAGGGAAGGGCTGCTGACCTATCCTTAAGCTAGCTGATTGGGTGTGGGGCTGGTGGGGGAAGAAAAGGGAGGGGGCATTTGGGCAGCTTCCCTGCTCTTTATTGGAGTGGGAGAGTCTGATCAGGGGCAGGCTGGCAGTGGGGAGGAGCTGTGAGGTTGGCCACAATGTGTGTCATTGCAACGGGTCATTATGGTCATTATGGTCACTATAGTCACTGACATTTTATATATATAAACTAGTGGCCCAGTGCATGAAATGTGTGCACAGTGAAGTGGGGGCAGGGGTGGTTCCTCAGCCCAGCCTGAACCCTCTCCATTCAGGGACCTTCTGGGGGATGTCCAACTGCCAGCTTAGACCTGGGACATCCCTCTCACAATCTGGGACTGATGGCTACTAACTGTTCACCTGCCTGCCTACTTGATCGCCCCGAATTGCCTCTATCTGCCTGCCTGATTGCCACTAACCCCTTTGCCTGCCTGCTTGATTGCCCCTAACTTCTCTGCCTGACTGATCGCCCATAACTGCCCTCCCCTGCCAATCTGATCTTGCCCCCAACTGCCGTCTCCTGCTGTCCTGATCTTGCCCTCAACTTCTCTCCCCTTCCAGCCTGATCTCACCCCCAACTGCCCTACCCTGCTGGCATGATTGCCCCTAACCCTTTGCCCGCCTGACCTTGCCACCAACTGATACTCCCCTGCCAGCCTGATCGCCCATAACTGCTTCTGCCTCAACCTCTACCACCATGGCTTTGTCTGAAAGGAAGTCAGACATCCAGAAGATGGCTGGCTGACCTATCTAATTAGCATATTACCCTTTTATTAGTATAGATAGATTATATAAGATAAGATTGTTTAAATGGGGAGGAGGGCCTTTTTCAGCAGGTGGAGATGTTCTTGGCAGACAAAAATACCTAATCCCTAGATCTGGAATGATAGCCAGCCATATGCACTATACTGTCAAACCAGTCATGAAAAAATTGAACTTCTTTCTTACACCTTATACCAAACAGCTGTTTCCCTTAACACCTCTCCTCAGCACCCATCTTAGATTCTGCCTTCACAGTTCACCCATATTAGGTTCTGATTGATCAATTTCTACACCAGTCAGCATCAAAAGCTCTACCTCCTAGGCAGCCATTGGCTCCTCGCAGTTCATCCAGATTTGGTTCTGATTAGTCAGTTTCTATGCCAGTCAGTGTCTCTGGGCCTATCTCCAAGCCTGATCATAGAGGCAGGGCTGATCAACAGCCACCCCAGGCTGCTGGTGAGCGGGCAGACTGCTGATCTCTCTGAGAGAGAGAAGTGTGGCTGTTGGTGTGTGCAGTCTGGTGTTTGGTCGAGCCTTTGGTCATTATGGACCCTGGGTTTTTATATATTAGGATGACTTCAATGTTGGGGGTAGATACCCAGAAAAGGGTTTCCTAGATCCTCTGATAGTTCTATTCTTAATTGTTGAGGAACCTGCATACTATTTTCCACAGCTGCTGTACCAATTTACATTCTCACGAGCAGTGAATGAGGTTTCATTTTTCTCCACAACCTCTCCAACACTTGTTATTATTTGTAGTATCCATAAAGCCATTCCCACAGGTGTGTTCTGGTATCTCACAGTGGTTTTGAATTGCATTTCCTTTATAGTTAGTGAATTGGAGCATATTTTCATATATTTGTTGGCCATTTGTATGTCTTCTTGGGAGAAGTGTCTGTTTAGTCTTCACCCATTTTTTATTTTATAACTTTTAAAATTGGTAATTTAATAAATCTTTATTGTTCAGATTATTACATTTGTTTCTCTTCCCCCCCCATATCTCCCCTCCACCCAGCTCCCACCCCTCCCTCTACTCTTACCTCCCCCTGCATTGTCCTCATCTATAGGTGTATGATTATTGTCCAGTCTCTCCCTGCACTCCCCTCACCCCTTTTCCCCTGAGAATTGTCAGTCCACTCCCTTTCTATGCTCCTGATTCTATTATATTCACGAGTTTATTCTGTTCATCTGATTTTTAATTCACTTGTTGATAGATACGTATTTATTGTTCATAATTTTATCTTTACCTTCTTTCTTCTTCTTCTCCTCCTCCTCCTCCTCCTCCTCCTCCTCCTCCTCCTCCTCCTCCTTCTTCTTCTTCTCCTTCTTCTTCTTCTTCTTCTTCTTCTTCTTCTTCTTCTTCTTCTTCTTCTTCAAGAATACCTTTCAGCATTTCATATAATACTGGTTTGGTGGAGATGAACTCCTTTAGCTTTTTCTTATCTGTGAATCTCTTTATTTGCCTTTCAATTATGAATGATAGCTTTGCTGGGTAGAGTAATCTTGGTTGTAGGTTCTTGCTATTCATCACTTTGAATATCTCTTGCCACTCCCATCTGGCCTGCATAGTTTCTGTTGAGAAATCAGCTGACAATCATATGGGTGCTCCCTTGTAGGTAACTAACTGTTTTTCTCTTGGTGCTTTTAATATTTTCTCTTTGTCTTTTGCTCTTGGCACTTTAATTATGATGTGTCTTGGTGTGATCCTCTTGGATTCCTTTTATTTGGGGTTCTGTGTGCTTCCTGAACTTGTAACTCTATTTCTTTCACCAGATGTGGGAAGTTTTCAGTCATTATTTCTTCAAATAGGTTTTCAGTATCTTGTTCTTTTTCTTCTGGCACTCCCACATTTCTGATGTTGGTACGCTTGAAGTTGTCCTAGAGTCTCCTTACACTATCTTCACATTTTTTAATTCTTTTTGCTTTTTGCTTTTCCAGTTGAGTGTTTTCTGCTACTTTGTATTTCAATTTTTTTTACTTGATTCTTGCCTTCCTCTAGTCTGCTGTTAGGTTTCTGAGTAATATTTTTTATTTCAGTCAGTGTATGTTTAATTTCTAGTTGGTCCTTTTTCATCTCCTCTTGGGTCTCGCTAAATTTATTCATCTTTTCTAGGAAATTCTTGAAAAACTTTATAACCATGGTTTTGAACTCTATATCCAGTTGTTTGTTTTCTTCCATTTTTTCGTTTGTGATCTGTTTCTTTTTCTCCACATTTTCACTATGCCAGGAGAACTTCTGTGCTGGAATCAGCCTTATGATGTAAGACTTGCAAAACTGCAAAAGCCTCTTTGTTCAGCTTGGATATGGTGGAATTTCAGGGCTTAATAGACCACCTTGGCTTCTGGTCAGCCCCACCCTATATGGCTCCTGGGTCTCAAGTGTCTCTTGGTAAGGTTGCAGCCCTTTTTGTGCGAATGCACATGAGTGACTTTAGACCTCTGCCTTTCCGGTTTCCTTGCACTCTTTGATTTGTATGAATCTGGGTCCCCAGAATCTTGCCCAAAACTGAGGTTTAGTGTCATTAGAAGGGGCGCAGTTGGGAGGCTCTGCCTCCCACCCACTAGAGAAAGCCAGTGACACAATCAGCAGTCTGTCCTCTCTGTGCACATTGGTGTACGTGCCGCAGACTTCTCCCCTTTTGCAGCTCCCCTAAATTTCTATGCACTTCTCCCTTTTCACAGTCCAGACTCCCCCGTATGAGTCTTGCCCAGAGCTGGGGTTCAATTCAGTAGAATAAGGGTTCAGTGCTCTCTGGAGTCCCTGTCTGCCTCCCGCCAGAGGAAGCCAGCCAGGCACACTGCCGCCTGCTCTCTCCACTCACGCGTCTCTGTATCTCAGCTTTTTGAAGCTCTTCTAAATCTCTATGAGCTCCTCTCTTTCCTTCTAGTTGTAGAATTTCCACTCAGCCAACTTTCTTGTGGTTCTGGATGATGCCCGTTCTATCTTTTAGTTGTAGTTTTGAAATTGTTGTGTGAGGCAGCAGTTTAGGTGTTCACCTATGCTGCCATCTTGGTTTCTCCTCTTCACCCATTTTTTAAATTGGGTTGTTTGCTTTTTGTTGCTGAGTTGTATGAGTTCTTTATATATTTTGGATATTAACCATGATTTTGACATATAAAACCCTAAAGATTCCACAAAGAGATCTACTGGAAATAATAAACAAATAGAGTAAAGTTGCAGAATACAAAATCAATGTGTAAAAATCCATTGTATTCCTATATACAATACTATTAACAATGAAATTTCAGAAAAATAAATTAAAGAAAACAAATTCCACTGGCAACTGCAACAAAATAATAAAGTACCTAGGAATAAACTTAACAAAAAATAGAAAGAACCTATATCATTGAAAGCTACAAGACATATTAAAAGAAATTGAAACAAACAGAAAGAAATAGAAAGATATTTTATGTTCATAGATTGGAAGAATCAGTATAGTTGGGCATTTTATCCAAAGCAATATTTATCTTTAATGTAACCCCTTCAAAATCTCAATGGCATTTTTCAAAGAAATAGAACAAAAGAGTCATCAAATTTGTATGAAATCACACACACACAAAAAAAAACCAACAACAAATAGTTAAAGTAATTCTAAATAAAAAGAACAAAGCCAGAGATATCATACTCATACTCCCTGAGTTGAAACTATACTACAAAGCAACAATAATCAAAATAACATGGTGCTGGTAGAAAAACAGTTACATAGACCAATGATAGAGAATTGAGAGGCCAGAAATAAACCCACATATATAAGGTGTCCCAAAAATCTATAATAATAAAAGCATACTATGCTAATTAGACTGGATGTCCTTCTGGACCAAGCTGCTGCAGGTTGGGGCCGGGGCAGAGGCAGAGACCTCCCACACAAATTTTGAGTTTCTTGCACAAATTTCATGCATCGGGTTTCTAGTGTATAATAATTAAAAATCATATAATCTTATCAATTGATGTTAGGAAAAGCATTTGAGAAAATCAAACTCCCTTTTATGATTAAGAAATCTTAGCAAGTCAGAAATGAAGGTGAATTATCTGAGTTGGATAAAAAGCATCAACAAAAATAACTGGTTCCATATCATAAACATGATGTCATTCCTCTAGAACAGTGGTTCTCAACCTGTGGGTCGCGACCCCTTTGGGATCGAATGACCCTTTCATAGGGGTCGCCTAAGACCATCGGAAAATGCAGATATTTACATCACAATGCATAATAGTAGCAAAATTTCATGGTTGGGGGGTCACCACCACATGAGGAACTGTATGCAAGGGTCGCGGCCTTAGGAAGGTTGAGAACCACTGCTCTAGAACAATGGTTATCAACCTTTCTAATGCTGTGACCTACAAGTTGAGAACCACTGCTATAGAGCCTAAGACAATTGGAAAACACAGATATTTATATTAAGATTCATTTACAGTAGGAAAATTACAGTTATGAAGTAGCAACGAAAATAATTTTGTGGTTGGGAGTCACCACAACAGGAGAAACTGTATTAAAGGGTCATGGCATTAGAAAGGTTGAGAATTACTGCTCTAGAATCAGAAATATGGCAAAGATATTTGCTCTCATTACTCTTACTGGTAGTAGTAGGAGTTCTAACCACTGAAACAAGTTAAGAAAAAGAAGGAAAAGGAATAATTATTAAAAAGAAAGTATTTGCAAGATGAAAATGTTCAACATCATTAGCTAGCAATGCTGGGATCACTACCCAAATGTTCATAGTGGTTTTATTTACTTGCCAAATCTTGAGGCAGCACAGCAGGGATGTACTTTAAGAGGCAAATGATTAAGAACTCTGTAGTGCATACAAACTGTTGACTTGGATGAATCTCCAGGGAATTACACTGAGTTAAAAAAATCCAATTCTGTCATGTTAGATACTTTATTATTCTGTTCATATAATATTTTTGAAATGGCAAAATCTCAGAAATGGAGGACAGATCAGTGGTTGCTAGGGCTTGTGAGAGAGATGGGTGTGATTATAAAGAAGACAGCTTAAGGAATCCTTGTGGTAGAGGAAATGCCCAATGTCTTAACTGTGGTAGTGGTTGAGTGAACCTATAAGTAATAAAATTGTATAGAACTACACACACACACACACACACACACGCGCGCGCGCGCACATACAAATAAAATTGGGGAAATCTAAGTAATCTAAATAAATAAGATCAGTGGGTTGTATTAATGTCAGTATCCTGGTTGCTATAATATACTTCTAGGTGTACTGGTTAATAATGCAGATTTTTTTCAATAGATGAAGTTACACATATATTGATATATATGCAATTTGATATGTATGCTATTTTGTTGTATTGACAAGTGTCAAAACTTCATATGTCACATTTTCTGAAGGTGTTAACATCATAGATATTTTTACACTTAAATATTTTTAATGCCAAAAAAAGAGCATTTGCAGGAAGTTTTTTATTTTATTTTATTTTTTTAATTATTTTCCCCCTATTGCCCTCCCCACCCCCAGTACATGCCCTCACCCATTTCCCCCCCCCCCCCCCCCCCACCCGCCTTCCCTCACTGTCCTGTCTCCACTGGCTATGCCTACACACACATGCATACAAGTCCTTCCATTGATCTCCTATAGGCCCCTCCTCCCCAACTTTCCCTGTCTTCCCACTGTAGCAGGACAGTCCGTTCATTGCTTCTTTGCCTCTGCATCTGCTTCCTCCCCTCCCCTGTTTCTTGTCTTTAAAAACATCCTACCCCTGTAGGCTAGAAATAAACCCACCAGAGCAAAAGAAAAATGATTGAGTCTCAATTTCAATGTCCAATAGCTTTGAGTCCCAGTTTCAATGTCAGACAGTTCCTTATGTGTACATGTCATCAATGGTATCTGGATACTGGACAGATGGTGGCGATGCTGGTTTGGTCCTGGGCATCCTGTAGCGATGCTCAGCTGCTAACTGTTCACATGGTAAGGTGTTGTCAGCGTCTTCCATCTCTGGACTGTTTCTCCTCTTGCCTTCGTGTTTGACGCAGACCTGTCAGTTCCTCTCTGTTGCAAGAGTCCACTTGGTCTTGGAGTTGATTTCTGAAAGTATATGAACATATTCTTGACCAAGAGTTAATACAGGAATCTTTTCTATAAAATTGACTTGGGGTCCTTTTAATTTTGCCTATCTGCTTTTCCTTTGGCTTATTTTGACACCATGTGTGTTTTTCATGGGTGTCTTGCTGTTAGCATTACAAATTAAAATTAATTTTCTGAAGTGAAAATTTTCTAAATGTATTTTACTTACCAGATATTTTTTTTCCTTACATTCTATTATCCTACTCCCCCCGCTTCGTTTTTTGTTTTTTTGTTTTTTTGATTGATGGAGAATTTGGTAACAATTTTTAATGCAATCCTGATAATTTTAAATTTTAACTTTTTGCATACAAAAATGCCTGCTTTCTGTTCATTACATATTGAACAATTATACCATGAGATAATCTATCAATAGAAATTTTAATTAATATGTTAGAAACAGCTTTTTGTCCAATATACTTAAATTTTCTTAGGTGTTCGCTTATTTCAGTTCGCCAATTTAAATTAATCTGTAAACTTGATAACTCTTTTATGTCAAATTTAATACTCTTCCAACAATCTTATATTATCCTGTATATATTAGTGGAGAGGTATATTTGCATTGAGTTGGCACTGTGCATTGAGTTGGCACTGAGCATTCCTGATGCTAGGCTGAATTTAAATATAGGCTGCTGGTGGCATGTTTCTGTCTGTTACCTGGGTCTTGATCTGAGCTGGGCCTAGTCTCTGTCTGTTACCTGGGTCCCGGTTTGTGCTGAGCATGGGAAGCGAGGTAGCCATGGGGGCAGGAGACTGCCCTCAGGAGGGGTGAAGGTTCAGACCCCTGCAAGGTTGGGGGGGGTGAGGGTCTGTGCCCCACCTCTGTTGATCCCCAAGTTCTCTCCTGATGGCCCCTCTGTGACTGTGCCTGTCTTAGGTTGTTCCTTTCCTGAGGAATCTTACCCGTCTCTGGCTAACCAGTCATCCTCCGGGGCCAAACAGGTTGTTGTGAGGTTCAGTTCTGTCTCCATGGTAGCCTATGCCCCCGTGGCCTCCACGCCCAGCACCTGCCTTGGGGATCCTCTCACCTGCTGGCGAGGCTCCGGCACTGTTCACTTATCTGGGGGAATCCAGGTTCCTTCTCCAGGGATGGCCCAGCTCACACCATTTGGCAAGAGACAGATTCATTATATAAGCCACCTCGAGGCTTCAACCTCAGGATGAATAAAGAGCTCAGGCTATAGCCTAGGGCCACTGGATTGTGAGAAGAGGGTCCCTCTTGGTAAAAGAGGAAAGAGGCCCAGTATAGAATGCTCAAGTGCCTCAATTCCTTCTGAAAGGAATTAAATCCTTTCATGTTCTCTTTTTAAATTGCTGCTAAATATTCAAAGAATTAGTTTGTACATTTGTTTGGGGTGATTGTACAATATGTTTTTGTGAAATATCAAAAATTGTAGGATAACATAATGTAAGGATATTCTTTGCTCTGGGCCATGTCAATTCAATTTCAAATGGGCTGACAATTTCTTTTTGTAACTTTATATAAACTATTTCACGGAGGCAAAACCACAGATTACTTACCTTAGCTCAAGAGGCCAAATGTATTGACTTTCAATTCCGGTCCTTATGGCGTTTAAAGGAAACTTCTCTTTATTTCCTTCCAAAATGATTTTCATGTTACAGAGTTTCATTTAAAATCTTTGTCTCATGAAGTAATTTCTCTTAAGGTTATGGAGACCACTGTGTGAATTTCCTCTCCTGCCACACCTTCCCCATTGTCTGTGCCCAATGATTATACTCATATGCATGTACAAAAGTCCCTCTGTTGATATCTCCCCCTTATTCCCACCTTCACTCTCAGTCTATGTGAATCCTTTTCTCTGAGGTGGGTCTCTTGTAGACAACAAATGTATGGGTCCTGTTTTCTTAACCATTCAGCTACCCTATGTCTTTTGATTGATGCATTTAACCCATTTACGTTTAATGATATTATTGACAAGTTCATGTTTGTTGTCATATTTTCCTTAGTGTTTTTTTTTTCTCTTTCTCTTTCTTCTTTTTACAGCAGTCCCTTTAGTATTTTTTGCATTATTGGCTTGGTAGTGATAAACTCTCTTAGCCCTTTCTTATCTGTAAAACTCCTGATTCCACCTTCAATTTTGAATGATAGCCTTGCTGGGTATAGTATTCTTGGGTTCAGACCCTTGTTTTGCATCACTTTATATATTTCATTCCATTCCCTTCTGGCCTGTGATGTTTTTATTGAGAAATCAGTTGCTATTCTAATAGGAGATTCCTTGAAGGTAACTTTCTGTCTCTCTCTGGCTGCCTTTAAGATTCTTACTTTGTCGTTAGTATTCACCAATTTAATTATGATGTGTCTTGGTGTCGGTTTTTTTGGGTTCAGCTTGTTTGGGACTCTGTGTACTTCTTGGACTTTCATGTTTTTTTCCTTGCCACTATCAGGGAAATTTTCTGTCATTATTTCTTCAAGTAGGTTTTCTATTCCTTCCTTTTCTTCCACTCCTTCTGGTATCTCAATTAAACGTATGTTGTTTTGTTTTGTGTTGTCCCAAAGCTCCCTTAGGCTCTCTTTTTTTTTTTTTTAGTCTTTTTTCCAGTTGTTGCTATGTTTGTGTGTTTTTTCCTACCTTGTCTTCTAATTCACTGATGTGGTCCTCAGCCTCTTCTAGTCTACTCTTTAGGCCTTCCATTGTGTTCCTTATTGCAGCTATGTCGTTCTTCATCTCCTCTTGGTTTTGTTTCATGTTGGTGACATTCTCATTCAGCTCCTTATAGTTCTGATTGAGTTGTGTGATATTGTTGTTGAGTTGTGTGTAATTGTCTTCCATCTGTTTAAACATCCTTAAAACCATTACTCTGAATTCTTTCTCTGAAAGGCTGGTCACTTCAATTTCATCTAACTCCCTTTCTGGTGATTCCTCTTTTTCTTTCCTTTAGGGATTGCTTTTACGTCTTCCCATGTTTTCTTGTAATGTTTTAATTGTAGATCTAATTGTTTTACTACCCAAGGTTTTTTTTTTTTGGGGGGGTGGGGGGGAGGGTTATAGGGGGTGGTGCTACTGGTGTATTCTCTCAGTTCTCCTGTGTTTATTAATATATTATAGTTTCCTACTTGAGCTATTTGGGTTCTCTTGATGTAGATCTGCGATCTTGAGCAGCACAACTATGGTGTCTAGAAGTTGGCAGCCGTGGAGAGAAGTGTCCCTATTTTTGCTGTTTTGCACCCTTAATTGAGATCACGCGTGCCCAGGGGGGATACACAGTGGCACCAAGGACCCGGCTGACTGGGTGATGTGTTTCAGGGGCCTACACCCAGGAGAGGTGTGGTTGTGGTGTCCAGAGTTAAAAAATCATACCTGAGGGGGCTCCCAGTGGCTCCCAGGCACTGTTTAAGGGGTGGACCACTAGAAACATGCTGCTGAAAACCCGCCTTGGGTGGCAGCCTCAAGGGCTCACCAAAAACACCGGTGACTTGGGAGCTCCACAAACCAGATAGTAGGGTACGCCACAGACAGGGCGACCAGAACACACAAACACAGGGTCTACGGCACCACAGATGGGGCGGCCCTGACGCGCAAATGCAGGGATTAGGGTGTCAGCAAGCTGGTGCAAAGGCCCAAGGTGGAAGTGCATGGGAACGCGGGCGTGCGCAGTAACACGTTGACCCCAGAGTTCTGTGGGCAGGGGAAGTGGGGGGACCTAGTGTGTAGCCACAGCTGAAACCACAGCCGGGGCAACCCTGAAGCACAAACACAGGGTCTAGGGTGTCTGAAAACCGGTGTGAAGGCCTGCTGCACAAGATGCGCATGGTGACTGGCAAGATCGCAAGCCAGGACCCCTGTGTGGCCGCTGCCACAGCTGTGACAATGTCGTTGGGGAGGGGGAGGTTGCTCTCACTACTTTGGAGGTGGAGGTCCCTGGGTCTGAGGGTATGCAGGACTCTGCCTGAAGTGGCTGTTGGGTCGCAGGGCAACTCCAATGCCCATCTAGCTGGCGGTGTTGGTGAATTCCCAAAGAAAGGCCCTGTTTCCCTTCAAGATGGCATGGGCTCCACGCCTGAGTTCCACAGTCTGGGGAGTAAAACCCCTGAGGGCAGTCTCTCCCCATCCGAGAGAGCCTGGACTGCCAGCCCCCACTGTTCCTGCAATATTCAACTGTCCCTCAGACAATCACACACCCACCACACACACCCACACACTCTCTTTTTGTCCCCTCACTCACTTCCTCTCCCTCACCTCCGTCCTGCCAGCCGCCATCATCCTCCACCGAGATGCAGGAAGTTTTAATTCATTACTTTGTTTTGAAGAAAAGTGCTGCTGAAAGTTATTGTATACTTTGGGAAGATTATAGTGAACATGCTCCATCTCAAGATCCTTGTGAACCCTGGTTTAAATGTAAAAGTGATGATTTCAATGTGAAAGACAAAGAATGTCCAGGCCAATTTGAACTACGCTTTGATCATAAAATGACCAGAATGGGCAAGAAGACATGGCAAAGTAATGCTGTTTCATGAAACACATAATCACATACTTCAAAACCAGTTAAAGACACGTTAAAAGATCTTGTCTGGGAAGTATTAACCCACCTGTTGTATTCACCAGACCTTGCTCCTTCAGATTACCACTTGTTCTGGTCGATGGCACATGCACTTTCTCAGCAGCACTTCAAAACATACAAAGAAGTGGAAAATTGGGTCTCTGAGTGGTTTGCCTCAAAATAAGAAAAGTTCTATTGGGACAGTATCCACAAATTACCTGAAAGATGGGGGAAATGTGTAGCTAGCTGTGGATCTTACTTTGAATAAAGCACTTTTGATGTTTCTCTTGAAATTATCGTGTTCTCTTTGATTACAAAATCCGCATTACTAACCAGTACACCTAGTATGGTTTGAAAATGTTAACCATTGGAGGAAAGCATACATGAGATTTCTTAGACTTATTTATTACAACTGCATGTAAATCTACAATTATTTCAATAAAAATTTCAATAAACAAAGAAGACATTTGGTTCTTCCTTACTGAAATATTCTATTTGGATAGCTCTAAAAAGACTTCCACTCATGCATTGACATGGAATACCCTGTGCCCCGTATTTCTGGGATAGAGTCCATTCTCGTGATTTTCTTCAGAAGGTTTGCTATGCATTATCTTGCTAGCAATTGACATCTTATTTCAATACTGCTGTCCAATGTTAAATTCAAAAGCAAATGAAAGTAAAACAATTAGTTTCATTTGCTCATTATTGGGAGTGTGCCCATTATCAATACTTTCTACAACTTTATGGAAGGATAAAATATGCAGTTTGGTAAATCGTGCCCAATATATCAGAAAACTTCAGGGACTGAGCCCTCTGGCTTTGACAAACGTTAGCAGGGCACCCCCTAGTGGCTATCTGGCTGGTCTGCAGCTTTTTGCAAGGCTCCTGGAATTTGAGCCACCTGTTGGAGGGTCAGATAAAAAATAACTTAAATATTTTTATTTCTTTACTAGAGGCCAGTGCAGGAAATTTGAACACTCAGGGAGTCCCTCAGCCCAGCCTGTGCCCTCTCTCGATCGAGGAGCCCTCGGGAATGTCAGACTGCTGGCTTAGGAGTAGGCCAAGCCATCAGCCAGACATCCTTAACACTACTATGGAGGCAGGAGAGGCTCCCACCACCACCGCTGGGGACCACCAGGGGGCAGCTCTTGCATTGAGGCATTGAGCATCTGTCTCCTGGTGGTCAGTGTGCATCATAGCGACTGGTCATTCCATCATTCAGTTGATTTGCATATTAGCCTTTTATTATATAGGATTGTTGACACTATTACATGCCCTCCTTTCCCCCTGCCCCTTTTACCCACCTCCACCTAACTTCTGCCCCCTCTCCATCTGGCCATCACCACACTGTTGTCTGTGTCCATGGGCTATGCATGTATGTTCTTTGGCTAATCTCTTCACATTTGATCATGTTCCTCACCCCAACCTCCCTTTCTCTCTGACTTCTGTCAGTCTGTGCCATGTATCCATGCCTCCATGCAGGCCCTGCTTTAGTCCATATTTAAATGTAGTGGGTGGTAACCAGGATATGTCAAAGGCTGGCTTCCTTGGCTCAGATCGCACAGCAGACGTGGTAAGGTGGAGCCGCTCTTTTTGCATCTGGGTCTGCGTGAGCTGATACAGCCCTTAATGGTCCGGCTGGGTACTTACAGACCATGGCCCCTTTTGCACTTTTGCTCAATCAGGCAACAGCGTGGGAATGAGAATCATGGCAACTGTGTTGCTGCATAGATAAGGGGGCATATAGGCAGGAGCAGAGAACCTTTAATACACTGGGCCAAACAAAGGATTCTGATTTGGAAAAGAACTACTGTTATTTTCTGTTCCAGAAAATCATCCAAATGCCTCTGAAGGGGCTTAACTATTCTACCTGTTCATTCTGGTATATTTCTAGGACAGTCATCCCAGAATGCTATTTTGGCCTTGGGAAGCTAGGTGGACCTGGCACAAGGTGGTGAGGTGGAGGTGTTGGAAGGGAGATGGTGAGTCACTCAGCATTGCTCAGGAGTAGTTAGGAGTGCTCAAATGAAAGAACATCCCAAGCTGGCAGTTTCAAGCAGCTTTGGGAGTGGCTATGTCCTGGACTATGTGTGTGGGCTGAAGTCTGGTGTTATTATGCTGAATAAACCATAATTAGTACTATAAATTTTAACTTGAGATCAAATAGCCCATAAACTTTAATGCAAAGACTCTCAATATGTTGTCACCATGCTTTATATTACATTACCATGACTTATTTTTTAAAAAATATATTTTATTGATTTTTTACAGAGAGGAAGGGAGAGGGTTAGAGAGTTAGAAACATCAATGAGAGAGAAACATCAATCAGCTGCCTCCTGCATACCCCCAATGGGGCTGTACCCATAACCAAGGTACATGCCCTTGACCAGAATCAAACCTGGGACCCCTGAGTCCACAGCCTGACACTCTATCCACTGAGCCAAACCAGTTAGGAGTACCATGACTTGTTGATTTTATAACTGGAAATTTGTACCTTTTGACCCCCACTTCACCCATGCCTGAAATGATGCTTTTCAAATGATTTTAAATAAACTTACTCTTTGGCTCCCACCCTCCACATTTACACAAGGACACATTGGCTTTCCAGAAGGAAGTTCTCAGTAGGGACTAGTTGCTGCTTTAGAAGGATTCTGTGGGAGTTACAAGAAAAAGAAACAGTAATGGGTCTTTGCCATCAGAATGTCATAGCATAGTTGAGAAGACACTTCATGTACAAAAGAGGAGCTAACGGAAAGCAGAGATGTTATTCATGTGACACAACCAGCTAACAGTGCTGAGGGATGAGGAAGGGATCCTGTGTGTTGGAGGCCAGGAGGGGCTGGAACTGCAGAGGACATGAAGGAATAAATCAGTTGAGCAGAGGGAGTAGAGCTAGGGTGCTGCAAATGGGGTACATGCTTGAGCAAAGGGGCAAAAGCAGTAAATAAGTTAAGAACTGCATTGGCTACCTGTGATGAAAGCCCAGCTGGTGGCTTAACCCAATTGTAGCATTATTTTTCTCTCATAACCGGGGTTGTATAGTGGCTCTTTGATGCCATCAGGGCCCTGATCACCTCTACCTATGTTCTGTTCATCCCTCCTGGGCACATGACTTTAGTCTTCATGTATTTTAAGCCTTGTATTCACAAGACAGCAGCTACTCCACACTCTTTGTAAGAAGGGGAAGGCCAAAGGGCAGAGGTGCATATGCAAGAAGCCTCCCATTTTATAAAAAGTCCCCAAAGAAGCATCACCCAGAGACTTATGCATCCCCCTAGAAATGTATTACATGGCCTCCCACACTCCACTCAGAACAAAATGGAAACCCCATTGGTAAAGAAGATGCAGGGACTAGATGGTGGGTAGGCATAGGCAAGAAAGTGTGAGGCAGGCTGGGAAGTAAAATTTGAGTGGAACAGAAATCTGTTCAACAGCTTTTGTATGGCACAGTTAATTATTTTCTAACTATAGGCCAGGTGCACAAAATTCATATATGGGGATGTGTGTCCCTCAGCCCAGCCTGCACCATCTCCAATCTGGGACCCCTCAAGGAATGTCCGATTGCCGGTTTAGGCCCAATCCCACCTGGTCTCCCAACAACTCTCCTGCCTGCCAGCCTGATCACCACCTAACCATTCCCTTGCCAGCCTGATTGATGCCTAACTGCTCCACTGCTGGCCTGTTTACCCCTAACTGCCCTCCCTTTCCAGCCTGGTTACCTTAACTGCCCTTCCCTGCTGACCTGGTCCCCCCAACTCCTCTTCCCCACAGGCCTGGTTACCCCTAACTGTCCTCCCCTGCAGACCTGATCACCCCCAACTGCCCTCCCTTGCAGGCCTGGTTGCTTTCAACTGCCCTCCCTTGCAGGTCTGGTCCCTCACAACTGCCCTCCCCTGTTGGCTTGATTGCTCACAACTCCCCTCCCCTGCCATACATCATGTGGTAGCCATCTTGTATTCACATGAGTGCAGCTATCTTTGACCACATGGGGGTGGCCATATTGTATGCTGGAGTGATGGTCAATTTTAATATTACTCTTTTATTAGATAGAATTCTTTCAACATTTTTTGTTATTATGATAAGAAATTGGTCCACATCATATGGGGTGCATCTACTGATCAGCAGTTTTTCATGGCTATTGACTCATCCCTTCCCCATCCGTGGCCCCTCTGGAAGCACTTTCAAATGTTTGCAATGTGCACAAGCATGGGCCCTGACTTTCAGGGCAAAGGCTTTGATTATTTCTTGACTGAATGGCTTCCTGAATATTTCTCACCTCTTCAAGTGCTTCTAGGAGGAATTTTCAAATAATCTTATGGATAAACTACAGGCCCAGTGCATGAAATTCATGCACAGGGGGGAGGGGTATGTATCCCTCAGCCCAACCTGTATTCTCTCCAATCTGACATCTGCTCACAATCCAGGACTGCTGTCTTCCAACTGCTCACCTGCCTGCCTGCCTGATTGCTCCTACCCACTTCTGCCTGTCAGCCTGATCACCCCATAACCACTTCACTGTCAGCCTGATTGATGCCTAACTGCTTACCTTCTGGCCTGATTGCTTCTAACTGCCCTCCCCTGCCAGCCTGGTCACCCCTAACTGTCCTCTCCTGCCAGCCTGGTCACCTCTAACTGCCCTTCCCTGCTGGCCCGGTCATCCCTAACTGCCCTCTCTTGAAAGCCTGTTTGCCTTCTACTGCCCTCCTCTGCAGGCCTGGGTCCCCCACAACTGTCCTCTCCTGAAAGCCTGGTCACTCACAACTGCCCTCCTCTGCTGGCCCGGTCATATCTAACTGCCCACCCCTGCAGGCCAGATGGCTCAGAACTGCCCTCCCATGCCAGTCATTTTGTGGTGGTCATCTTGTATCCACCTGGGGTGGCCATCTTTGACCACATGGGGGTGGCTATCTTGTGTGTTGGAGTGATGGTCAGTTTACATATTACCTCTTCATTATATAGGTATACTCCCATCGTCTTGACTCTGCTGTGTCAGGGCTGCAGCCTCTATCCCGATTTTCTAAGTGGCTAGCATATTGTCACCTATCTTTGCTCTTCCTGGTGCTGTGTCTTTTCATAATTTCATGATGACCCATAACTCAACACTAAAGTTTCATGGTGTCACAGCCTGCACCGTGCTCCATTATAGTAGGGAAGCAGCCCTTTCAGTTTTAAGGTCCCCCACTCAGGATTCAGACCTGTGCAGGAGATAATCTGACCATCAATCCTGAATATCAACTTCCTCCTGATACCTAAGGTGTTATTATGAGCTTAGTCTTCCTAAACCTGGCTCTTCCTAAACCTGGCTCCTTAGAGTTTGTTTCTTATGAGAAATCCTTTGGTGATGCCCGAATAGAGACCTCAACACCCACAGTGTATAGTGGAAGGGTGCAGATTGTTCTGAAATATCTAGTCTACAGAAAACCTAAGTCAGTTTGAATCAATTTACTTTCTCACTCAATAATTATTCTTTGGTTGGTTCCAGGTGCTAGTTTTTGTATTAGAGACAGGAATAAAACACTAAGATAAGGAAACATATGATCCCTGGCTTCAAAAAGCTAAAAGATTAGGAGCATTATCTTCTCTTCCTGCTCTTCTCTATCTCTTTCTTTGGTCTAATTTAGTAGATACCCTTTCATTCTGCCAAGCTTGAAAATCCATCTCCTCTCTTTTTGTTAACGCTTACATCTAAATCCATCTTCAAATCCTTCTGTGTTTGTCTTTTGGATTTTCTCCTTCCTTTCCAAATCCCAAAACAATATCACAATTCATAATTTCATAGTTGAATCATGGCATTGTGTCCCAGGTTGGTCTTCTTTCCCCATATCTATAATCTCTCTTTTCCAGATCATTTTATGTAAACCTCACTAAGCAATTCTTAAGTGATTTACATCACTGGCCTTCAGGGTCCCTCGCTAATTTCTCCCTACCTGGATGTCATATTTTTTATCCCCTTCAGGAACTGTCATCCCATGTATGCTGATCTTATCTTCTGCACATTACCTGCTCTTTCCTGGTCTGCTCTGTGTCCCATATTTTCATCTGGTGTAAGTTCTTTGCACCTGTCTACTAATACTTGTTTTGCCCTCTACAAAGTCCAATTTGAAACACCATCGCTATGAATCCTACACTGAGTAATTTCTCCAGTCTCCTTCATTCCATGGTTTCAGCACAAGCATGAAATCAGAAATATATTATTGTGTTTGTTGAGATGTTATTTTACAGAAATGTTTAACAGTGCTTACCCATGGTGGTTCTTCTTTTTTTGTTTTGGGGAAAATAAATATATCTCCCATTCATTTTTAGTATTGTGTTGTACGTGCTCAACAACTCAGCAGGCTTTGAAATAATGTTATTGATTGACTGATGAAATATTTGACTAAATCAAAGCAGCCTAATCCCTTTAGTTCTGTTTCCTTTGAGAGCTTCCCGTTAGTTAGGACATAATGACTATTTAGTTGTGGGTTCTGTTCCTTCAAAGTTAAGTTAAATTTAACCAGAGAAAATATCTGTTATGTGGCCACCTGCTGTACCTCCCTCTCCCAACAACCATCTTACAAACAGTTATCTTAGAAGCTTTTGTAAGAGGATGTGTGATTCTCCACATAAACTCATTGTTCTTATTAGAATTATTGCTTAATTCCACCTGGTGATGGATTTATGATAGTGGCTCAGTGAGTTCCATTAATAGCACATTTTACAATTACATAGTAAGTGAAGCAGTGAAGCGATACAAAAGAACATTTGGCAGAATAGGTTGGATTATATTTAAGTAACATGTACACGCCAAAAATCTCAGGTGTTTAAACAATAAAAGTTTATTTCTTAACCACTCAAGGCCACTGAATGATGGATGACTCTGAGATGAACCTCGTCCATGTGGTCACTCAGAGATGCAAAACACTGCCACCAACTGTGCCCCTCTTCTCAGTAATCAGAAGGCTGGGAAGAGAGGCTGAGAAGCTGAGCACTGGCTTCCAAATGCTCAGCTCAGAGAAACAGATCACTTCCATTCAGGCTCCTGGCGGGAAGGTCACATAGTCCTACCGAACTACAAGAGGGTCGATGTTTGGTGAGCAGTAAATGTTTCTGTCTAAATGAGTTAACATCAATTTCAAAGTTACCTAATTAACAGCCTTGGCATAGCTGATAGTCTGAAACAATATGCTCCAAATTACCCTTCCAAAACAGTATTTGTAACCACCATCGCTCATCCAAAGAACAGCTAGACTTGTTTATGATAAAGAATACTGGCTAAAGATAATAACTTGTTCTTGTTCAGTCAACGTTTCCTTCCACAAATAAATCATGCCACTCAATGCTGACAAGCATCATTTTCCTAGTTAGGTAACTTTGAAATTGATGTTAACTCATTTAGACAGAATGGCATTTTCTTTACGGCATTACCATAAATGTATGTATACAATGAATGCTCTATGAGCAGTGTGGATGATTTGTTTGTTTTCAGAGGGCAGAAGGTTTCTTTAAGTTAAAAACTTCCTATCCAATTTTATAATTTTGAAAGGAATATATATGCATAATTAAAACAAATTTGGTTTATCACCCAACCTGCAATGCTGTTACCCCATTCCTCATTGCAGATCCCCACTTCCTACTTTAACTACTCAATTTTTCCTTTGAGGATACAAATGACTAACTAACTTAAAGTGCTATTTTATGACTTCCCCCCAAGATTTGGATTTATGTGTTAAATTACTGCCATGGGAGATGAAGATTTGGATCTCAGGTTCATTTCATCCACTGTCTACTTGTCATTATCCCAATAAAATTATACATAATTTTTGGTAAATTAATATTCACTTCTTATGATATTATGACCATAGAAACATTGTTCACAGCTGGACCAAGTAGTGCATTAACACTATATTTCCTTTATTGTACAACTTTTTGGGTTTTTTGGAGTTTGTAATTGACTTATTTTAAAAATTTTATTGCTCTCCTAATTTTCCATTTCACTACCAATGATCCATTCATAATCAGCCAAAGATGTTCCTGCTGGTACATTCACTTATGTTTATCAGTTTCCTCTTCAGTGAGGAGATGCTATTGAACGTCTCTGCACCTTTTTCCTTCTATTCTCCTTCTCACCTCTAGGACTAGAAGCTTACAAACTGTATTTGACAGCCGACTTCTACTGAATAATCTGCCAATTGGAGGCATTCACAGAAATTAGAGAGTGTGAGAAGGTAGAAGGAGTGATATTTCTGGCAGGTCCCCTCTCAGTAGCAGACTCAGTGACTTCAGTTCAGGGAGAGTGGAGGCTGACTGTTGGCTCCAATAATAGTGCCAACAATCCCAACACCATCAGCAGCCACAAGTAAGTAGATTTCTGCCTGGCTGTGGCCAGCACATGAGCTCTTGGTGGCACTGAGCAACAGGTCAGGGTTAGTGATGTGAGCTCCCAGGAGACTGGTGGAGAACAGGGAAGGGTGAGGGGTTGGGGAGGGGGCTGGTAGCTGCTTCTGCATTTCTGGGTGTCATCCAACAACACTTTACCTTTTGCTCTTTCAATCTTTATAACAATTTGATAACCCAATTCCCTATGTTAAATCTCCTTCATTTTGAAATACCTACAGTGAATTCTGGTTTCTTCTTTGGAAATAGATCAATACAGCATGGCCGGGCCTGCTGCCCTGAATCCTTGTAATAACAAAAAGAAAGAGAACAGAGATAACTAGGTTAATGATTGTCTTAGTAATAAATCTTGTTAGACCAGTGCTTTCCAATAGACATACAACAGGAGCCACATTTAAATTTTCCCCAGCCGTATACTTTTAAAAAGTACAAAGAAATGGTAAAATTAATTTTAACCATATTTTATTTTATTTTTAATTAAACTTATTGGGATGACATTGGTTAATAAAATCATCTAGGTTTCAAGTATACATTTCTATAATGCATACTCTGTATATTGCACGGGGGTGCCCATCACTCACAGTCAAATCATCTTCCATCATCATATATTTGGCTCGCTTTACCCATCCTTTTTCCTCTGGTAACCACCATACTATTGTCCAAACTCATAACTATATATTTTTTAACCTAACATATCTAAAATATTTTTACTTCAACATGTAATCAATGCAATATAATTATTAATGAGATATTTGGCATCTTTTTTTTCATATTCAATCTTTGAGATCTTGTTGTTTTATGCTTACAGCACATCTCTATCAGACTAATCCCATCTGCATCTCAATGGCAGAGGTTATCACATTGGACACCGTATCTTGCCTCCCCCCATCCCAAAACAGCATAAAAGACAGTGACTTTGTGGTTGAAAGTTATGATCAGGAGGATTCCTCATGGTGTGGGGTAATGAGATCCTTGAATTATGAGGAAGGAGAGAAGGACCAGACAACTGTGCTCAGTGCACCAACTCTATGTGTGAGTTAATGCTCTACTGTCATCATATTGAAACTCTTTAATGCTTTTTAAAGAAGAGACTCCACATTAGGTAGCTGATGCTGCCCTTCGCACTAACTTTCTAGTTTAAAAATACATACATTTTTCTTGATGTATGAAGAGTGGGAGAGAGAAATAGAAATATCAATGATGAGAGAAAATAATTGATCAGCTACCTCCTGCCTGCCTCCTACTGGGGATCGAGTCCACAACCTGGGCATGTGCCCTGACCAATAATGGAACATGCCCTCCTAGTTCATAGGTCGATACTCAACCACTGAGCTACACTGGCCAGAATCTAGTTGTTTTGTATTTTTGCCTTTTTGTTCAAATTTCTGGGGGTGTCTTTAAATATTTTTGCTAATTCTTTCCTTGAATCTTTCACTATTGCTCTCAATTTCTAATTTTCAAGGAGTCTTTCCTGTTCTCTGGATATTCTGTTTCTTGTGGCATCTTTATTTTTTCAGGTAAGCAATATCTCCTTTCATTCTCCTAAGAATATTATTGATATGTTCTTGAAGTTTCTTTTTGCTTTTTTGTATTTTCTCTAACGAGTTCTTCTTCCCTTCTTCCCCTGTGTTCTTGAGAGAACTCAATAGTTTATGTTAGAGGTAAAAGTAAATGCATTTGGCTTGAGAAGACAAAGGATTTCCCCCCTGATATAAGAGAGAATGAAAAGATAGGAGACAAAACAAACCTTTTAATGGGAAAGAAACAATATTGAGGAAGCTCACCTGAGGTAAACTCACCTCTGGTAATTCGGAGAACTTGTTTCTCAAACTGTGAGATATCATAAGGGCAAGAGTTAAAGATCAGAAGAAAATGATTGGACTATCTTCAATGCAGGAATCCGCAAATGTTGAAAGCTCTGAATTGTAGTGCAGGCTCATCTGCAGTCCAGCAGCCTAACTTTGCCACTGGTCCACTCTCCTGTGTGTGACCTTCTCCAGATGGGGGCGATTAGTCTTGGCTGGAGGAGGTGCAAGAAAACAACTCAAGATGTTGGTCAGGGTTAGGTTGGGGCAAAGGCAGAGAACAGTGCAGGAATCCCAGTATGAGGGAAAGAGTCCTGCTGAAGTGAAACCCTAAGGAGCTCCCTACCAGAATCTGTCCCCCAAAGTTTTCAGACAGTGAGGAGTCAGTTTTCCAGTCCTCAGAGAACAAAAGAGCTGGATGCTGTCAAGAGAGCAGACAGATGTAAAACAATTCTGCAGTTGGGAGTTAGAGTCATGGATTCAAGTCTTGGCTGGGCAGGATCTGGGAAAGCCCTTCAAGGCTGTGAATTTGGGAGGTTGGGCTTAGACTTCCATGTCCTCTTCAGTTTCAAATCCAATAGCTCTAGAATAGATTGCAATCAAAGAGGGACATTTAGGTTACATCATATAATATTGGCCTTATGGAAAACCCTCTGTAAGATGATGCGTTTACAAGGAAAACTGAAATATAAAACGCTTGGCCTCGAGGAGCCTGCTGCAGAGCTCTTTGAGGAACTCTGGTGAACCATTACATCACTCAGCTCGCATCCCCTCACATTGTCAACTACCACTAGATAGCACTGTTGGCCTAAGATTTAGCACATTCCCTAGCCTGGTGGTCCTGGGAGAGCCTGACCTGAATTTAAAATTCCCCTAACCACTGCATTTGATTCAGAAACAAAACAGCAGAAAATGCTGCATATCCCAGTGAGGTCAAAATATAGCAGCTCATGGTACTGTGTGACCCTTAGGCAAGTCATCCATGCTTATTTAAAGTTTGATTTCAGGAAAGTGACTTCAAACTGCAGAGACTTGGGGAGCAGGCGAGCAGTTCTCCCGCAGTCTCAGATGCGGCATGGCCGGCAGCGCAGTGCGGAGTTGGCTGACTAGCTAGAAGGTGGGGGGAGACAGGCACAAGCAATGTCTGTTCGCTCTGTGCCCAGATGGGAGGGGCTGCAGAGGCCTCCAGAAACTGGGCTCAGTTGCATGTCTCTAATTCTGGTCCCTCCACCTTTCCTCATTACCCAACCCAGCACCGGAGGACTGCAGCACTGGAGGACTCTGGCTGACCCCAAACCTCAAAGCCTGTTCCTTTGGGTTGAGCAATGGCCAGAAGCTGGTGGCAAGGGAATAGGCCCTAACTGGGAGGCCCAGTCGTTAGGGATGGCCTATGTACACACTCAAGGGGTCCTGGGAATCAAGGGCATGCTTCTCAGTAGTATTTTGGAAATAACTATGGTCCTCAGCCCCAGGGGCCAAGCCCCCTGCGCATCCTTGCTGTGAGCTCCCTCCTGGGCAGGTGGGCGCTGCAGGCTAAGCCCTGCAGATCTGGGGATCTGAGCTCAGCTTCCCCTCTACAGAAGCTGCCTTAACTGCCCCCAGGCTGCTGCTGAGGTCACGTGATCCTCGCGTTACTGGGCTGTGGAGAAGCAGAAGCTGATGAATTTTTCATCGCAATTCATTTCTCTGTCGATCTGAAGGCAGCCTCTGGGCCACGAGCCATTAAGGACTGTACTGGGGGAGGGGAGGAAGCCTATCCCTGTCTGGCTCATTTCTCTTCTGGGATAGAGTCCGAGTTTCCCTCACCAATGCTGTCCTTTGTCTCTTAGGCCTTGTTTGAATCTCCCCCAAAAACTGGGGCCTGGGAATGCCATGGAATGGGTAAAGCATAGGGCAAAAGCGGTGAAGGCAGAATGAGCAGATGCACCTGCTAATCACATCTGGGAAAAACCCTAAGGGGCTCAGTCCAGAGAAGGAGCATGGGCATTATCTCATCACAGGCCCCTGGGGGGAAATAAGACCCACAAAATAAGGCCAAAATAGTTGAATGAAAACATGCTGCATTGTGTACCAGCCAGTGGGGGTGGGGGTGGAGGCTGACTGTGTGTGAGCAGAGGAGAGGTCCAGAGGAGAGAAGGCACAGTGAATGGCAGGAGGTAGTGAAGAAAAAAAGGAATGAAGAGGCAGAATGAGGACTGGTCTAACTTTCAGTTTGCAGCTGGAGAGAACACAGCCATTGAACCCTTCAGACCACCTAACACACAGACCTTCCAGATTTCGGGAACAGGTACTTTCTTTAAGTGCTTAATAGAACAGATATAAGGGAGAAATTAGTACCCAGAGAAAAGGTTTCTAATGTGTGTGTGTGTGTGTGTGTGTGTGCAGGGAAGAGGGGGTAGGGAGGAAAAAGGAGGGGTGTGTATTTAGGCATTTTATTGTTTATTTTTAATTTTTATTTGAATGTTTTATTGTTGACACTATTGCAGATGTTCCCCCTCCCTCCCGCCCCCACCCCAGATCTTGGCTTTGTAAATAATGCTGCTATGAACATAGGGGTGCATATATTCTTTCTGATTGGTGTTTTGGGTTTCTTATGATATATTCCTCAAAGTGGATTCACTGGGTCAAATGCTAGTTCCATTTTTAATTTTTTGAGAAAACTCCATATTTTCCAAAGTGGCTACACCAGTCTGTATCCCCACCAGCAGCGTAAGAGGGTTTCCTTTCTTCCACATCCTTACCAGGACTTGTTGTTTGTTGATTTATTGATGGTAGCCATTCTGACAGGTGTGAGGTGATACCTCATTGTAGTTTTAATTTGCATCTCTTTGCTGTTTAGTGACCTTGAGCATTTTTTTTATATGTCTCTTGGCCAGCTGTATATCCTCTTTGGAGAAGTGTCTATTTTTGTCCATTTTTTAAATTGGATTGTCTTCCTGGTGTTCAGTTGTATAAGTTCTTTATAAATTTTGGATATTAACCCCTCATCAGATATATCATTGGTGAATATGTTTTCCCATACAATGGTTTCATTGTGTTAAAGGTTTCTTTTATTGTGCAGAAGCTTTTTACTTCGATGTAGTCCCATTTATTTTTTCCTGTGTTTCCCTTGCCCTTGGAGCAAAAAGAACATGGAGCAACCCTGGTTGGTGTGACTCAGTTGGTTAGAGCATTGTCCCATACACTGAAAGATCACAGGTTTGATTTCTGGTTAGGGCACTGCCCACATTGTGGGTTCTTTCCCGGTCAGGGTGCATAGGCAAGGCTATCAATCAATGTTTCTCTTTCGTGGCTTTTCTCTCTCTCCATCTCCCTCTTCCTTCCTCTTTTTTAGGATCAATGAAAACACATCCTACAGTGAGAATTGAAAAAAAAAAAGAATATGTAATAACATTTACAAAATTTTGAAAAAAGCTTCTGTGAACCAAGAATTTTGTTCTATGTCAAATTATCTTTCATATTTAAAGCCAATAGCAAGACATTTTTATTAAATAAGAATATATACCACCTGGTACACTTCTTAGACCAAAAAAATGTGAAAAAGATTTCCATTTCTGGCTGTGAAGGAATACTTTGTGTCAGAATAACCTTGGTGGTAAAGCACTGTGAAAGCTGAATAAAATA
Organism: Lasiurus cinereus; assembly: GCA_011751065.1. Classification (NCBI taxonomy): domain Eukaryota; kingdom Metazoa; phylum Chordata; class Mammalia; order Chiroptera; family Vespertilionidae; genus Lasiurus; species Lasiurus cinereus. The sequence continues at coordinate 19,901,241 of JAAGEH010000392.1, forward strand.
AAATGTAAATTAGTCTGAGCCTCAAAGAGCAATCAAATTGCCAGGATTCCTTGGGCCAAGATGCTAGACAGGAGACAGATACAGTGAGGTAATTCCTTTCTTTACAACCATTTTTGTCCTCTTGGAGCATTTGCTGACTCAGGTCCTGGCATGGGGTGTGGAACCCAAGCTATGGCAGTTCATAGCTTGCTTCAGTCAAAAAATACTGAAGGTTGAGACACCAAGTTGTCAGACTTAATGAGACAGGGACACAGAGAAAAGGGAACCAAAGAGTACTGAATCTGTGGACAATTTCTCTTCAAGGCATTTCCTGATTTCTAAGAAGTACATTAAAAAGTTGAAAGTCCAAGAAAGCAAAACGAACACAACCAATTGCTAAGATGTGTAAAAGCTGAGCAAAGTTGCAGCATGCTGTGGTGCTGGGTGGTGGGAACTTTCAGTTCAGACAACCAAAAAGGGGGAACTCCATAAACACCTCCAGCTGTCAGTTGAGACTTCCAAATACACAGCCTCAGAGTCCAAGTAAAGATCTAGAGGCCAGCTCTCATGCAACACCCTATTTCCTACTGGGATGCAGGCATACTGCCTCCTGGAGGACTCTAATTTTTGCCACAGGCAAGGGAGAGGAAGATAATCTGTTGCAACACCACATGAGGTTTTGTATTCAATCCACATTTGTTAAGAAACAAAAAAAATCTAGAAAGAGGGAGACATTGGCTGGCAGGGAGGAACAAAGAGAGTTACAGTTTTGTGGGGGAATAGGTTGCACCTCTCTTGGAGGTAAATCATAGGATGCTTCTTCATGGGCCAGAGTGGCCTGTGTAGAGGGAGAGACTGGGCCTGAAACCAGGAGGGAAAATCGGTTAGAAGAGCAGGGATGAAAGAAGCATCCAGTTCAGTTTATTCATGTTTCAGGAGGTGCAGTTGGATAAATACAACAGGAGAACCACTCAAATGCCCACCAAAATATCTATGAGAGAAGGAAGCAGCCAACCATTCATCGGGTAGAAAATGGCCCAGCTGCTGTTGGACTCTGTTTTTCTAATGCTCTCCATCTTGGTCTTGATCCTGATAGGGTACCATTGGCAAGCAGTATTTGAAGGTGAATGCTGGGGGTTGTAGAGAGAAGAGGGATAATACCCAGATTTTCCTCTGCAGGTCACTAGAGATTACTATATTTGACATTAAGTCAAAGAGCTTTGATTATTGTCAGGGACTGGACTGCAATTGTGTTTGCAGCTTAAAGTGACAGTAGGACCTCAGTGTGTAGAGATGCCATGAATACTAACAAGTGTTTCTCTAAAGGACTCTGGACACCTTGAAACAAACACAAATCATCCCTGGAGGGAAGCAATCCTTTGCAAGCCACTCTGAATTCCCTGGTTGAAACTGAACCACGTGTGAGTTCAAAATAACAATTACCTGCACTCACCAAACAAGCCATAGATAGTGAGAATTAGCAAAAGTAAACAACAGAGTTAGATCAGTTACTTTAGGTATTAGACTTTCCAGACACAACATATAAAGTATTATTTTTTTAAGAAATAAAAATGTGGGAAGCATTTGAGAACTTGTTCCCTGGCATATGTTGTAAATTTGGATCAAATAAACATAAAAATTCTTTTTGTAAGAAGAAATAAAAATGTAATAATCAAAATTACTTAAAATCAAGAGATTATTAATAATGAACAGATATATTAAAAATGAGCAAATAGAACTTCCAGAAATAAAAATATAATGGTTGAAATTATAGCTTGATGTATGTTTTTAACATATATACAAATTAAAAGAGAATTCATAAACTGGAGAACGTTTCTGAAGATATTACCCACATAGAGCAAAGAGGAAAAAATATGGAAGGAAGGTAGGTAGATGTCTAATGTATCTAATCAGAGTTCAAATTGAAGAACAGAGAGGATAGGAAATAGAGACAATATTTGAAAAGATAGTGTCTAAAACTTTTCAGAATAATAAAAGCTATTTTTCCATGAGTATAGGAAAGACAGAGTCAGTTAAAATATATTCCATTATAGTATTTCACTGATACATTCTATCTAATAAAAGAGTAATATGCAAATTGACTGTCACCCCAACATGTAAGATGACTGTTCCCAAGTTGTCAAAGACGGTTGCCCCTATGTGGACACAAGATGGCCAGCAGGGGAGAGCAGTTGTGAGGGATCAAGCTGGCAGAGGAGGGAATTGGGGGTGACCAGGTTGCAGGGGAGGGAAGTTGGGGGGGAATCAGGCCTGCAGGGGAGTGCAGTTAGTGGTGACCAGGCTGGCAGGGGAGTGCAATTAGGGGCAACTGGGCTGGCAAGGGAGCAGTTAGGCATCAATCAGGCTGGCAGGGGAGTGGTTAGGAGGTGATCAGGCTGGCAGGCAGAAGTGGTTAGGGGCAATCAGGAAGGTAGGCAGGCAGACTGTTGGGAGCCAGCAGTCCTGGATTGTGAGAGAGATATCCAACTGCCCGCTTAGGCCTGGTCTTACTGCCTATTTGAATATCCCTCGAAGGGTCCCATATTAAAGAGGGTGCAAGCTGGGCTGAGGGACAATCCCCTGCCCCCCATGCATAAATTTCATGCACCTGGCCTCTAGTTGTGATAAAAGAAAAAGAAAAGATATTAGAAGGATCCAGAAAGAAAAGATAGGTTACCTACAACATAAAGAAAATTATTACATCAGAATTTTTACCAGCAAAATTAGAAGCCAGAGGACAGTAAAATAAAATAAAAATCTTCAAAATCTCATGGGTAGGAGGAGAATCAAGATGGTGACATAAGGTATACACCGCTACTTGCTGTCTCTCACAACCACACCAAAACTACAGCTAAAAGACAAAACAACTATCCCCCAGAACCATGGAAAAGCTGGCAGAGTGGAAGTTCTGCAACTAGAAGAAAAGAAAAAAAAGTGCATTGAGACCTGATAGGACATGCAAATACTCACAAAGGCAGAGGAATGGAGACTCATGTGAATCGGGCTGGCGTGCTCTGTTGTTTTTGTTTGTTTGTTTGCTTGTTTGTTTGTTTTTTCAATTGGAAAGGAGTTACAAGTTCCTGACCACTCTGAACTCCAGTTACCAGTGAAATTCTGGGGACCTAGACTCATACAGGGAGAAACTGGACTGTGCCATCAGATCAGAAAAGGAGGGTGGCTCTCTCACAGAGGTGGGTACAGGAATCACTGTTTACTATGCTGGGGTGTGGGACGCAGGACACTGAACAGAACATGGCAGAGAGGGCTGACTGACAGGCAGTGCTGTTTGCCACACCCTAGGGATCCCCTGAGACCCCACCCCACCCAATTTACAAACCCACAGTGCTATGCTCAGCAGCTTTTGAATATGAATGGCCTGCCCTCTAGCAGCTTAACCTAACAAATTGCAACTGTGTCAGACAACTCTAAAACTTCCAAATTCCAAGCAAAGAGGAGAAATCTGCAAATATCCCTGTTTTGACTTGCATTTCTCTGATGACTAGTAATGTTGAGCATCTTTTCATGTCTATTGATGATTGTATGTCTTCTTTGGGAAAATGACAAATAAGTAAGAGAGTAGAAATTTGGTTAACTCTTGACATTGTTATATTTACATGATAAAATATCAAGGGTGATCACTGGAAGAATAAATATAGTATTTATAATTTTCACATTATCAGAGGGGAAAGAATGTCTAAGGGGTGGGGAAGAGAGGAAAACCAAAGCTCAATCAACTCAAAAGCATAAAAAGAAAAAAAGCATAGAAAATGTGGGATAACTAGAAACAATAAATAGAAATCATTAAATTTACTAATTGAAAGATAATCAGAATAGGTTAAAAACCAAAATCCAGCTATTTGACTTTAGAAACAATAAACTTCAAATTAAGGACATAGCAAGGTTAAGATAATAAATCAAGACAAAACAAAACAACCTACAAAAACAACAAAAATTATTAAAGATATAGAGGTTAAATATGAAAATTAAAAGATTCAGTTCAGCAGTAGTATATAACAAGTCTAAATTAATATGCATTAATGAAGTGGATACAAAATATAGAAAGCAAAATCCACAGAAGTTCAAGGAGAAACAGACAAATCCTTTGTCATATTGGGAGGTTTCAAACCACCTATCTAGTATTTGATTGGTTAAGAAGATATAGACAAGGGTAGAGAAGATTTGAAAACATAGTTAACAATTTGTCTTAATGGTAGATATTGAGCCCTGTACCCAAAAACTGGAGGATAAACTCTCTTTTCAAAGAGTGCATACAGCATTTGCAAAAATTGACATATACTAGTTCTTTTAAAAAATATATATTTTATTGATTTTCTACAGAGAGGAATAGAAAGTCAGAAACATCGATGAGAGAGAGAGACATGGATCAGCCGCCTCCTGCACACTCCACACTGGAGATGTGCCCACAAGCAAGGTACATGCCCCCTACTGGAATCAAACCTGGGACCTTTCAGTCTGCAGGCCGATGCTCTATCCACTGAGCCAAACCGGTCTCGGCCATATACTAGTTCTTAAAGCAAGTCTAGAATAGCTTCAAAGAATTACAATCAGCGAGACATAAACCAGAATTTGAATAAAAATAGTAAATACAAAAACCAAAGAATAAAGCTAAAGAAGTAATTCCAGGAAAATCTAAGCCATTATATGAGAAAAGAACAAAGTTTAAGGATTAATGAATTAAAGAGCCTGCTTTAGTTAAAACAGTAAGCCCAAGAAAGTAGCAGGAATGAAAAAAAAATAACAAAGGTATTCCTGTCGAAAAAAAAGGTTGAGGTGGGAGAACTTGCCTATCAGACATCAAGATTTTGCATCTATAATAATAAAAGCATAATATGCTAATTAGACTGGACATTCTTCCAGAGGTCCTTCCGGAGGTCCTTCCAGATGACCTTTCAAAGGAAGCTGGGGCTGCGAGGGAAGCACAGGTGCTGATGCTCTTTTTCATCCTCAATAAAGAAGAACTGGACAAAGTCTATGAAACATCTGTTTGCAAACACTGGACACTTGGCGATGCAGAATTTTGATCACTGAGAGAAGGGAGACAAAGGGAGAGGGTCCTAATATGTATGTCCCTGATTTTCTGCCTGGAGACATTTTCTGGATCATACATAGCATGTGGAAGGGGATTCTAAACAGAGCATGGTGGTCTCACTGAGTTGGGGAAATAGATTGGGGATCATGAAGCTGCAGTGGCTGGACTTTGTGGGCCAGTGTATTAGAGAGAAGGGCATTGCCCAGATAAAGGGCACCAAACATCTGCATGAGGTCTCATTGAGTCTCTAGTTGAATACTGTGCTTGCATGCTTAGAATGAGATTTTAAGTGGTTGGTCAAAGAACAACTATTGAGAACAAAACAAACTACTAGGAAGCTATAGGCTAAACAAGTTCTAAGAACTGAGAGATGGTAGCGTTCTGATCCCACACAGTAATGAGATCATTTTGAACATCTGGTACAGTTAATAGAGACCTCAGAAAGGCCATGCCTTGATATTAAGGCTAAATAGCCCTAGATTAAAGACCGCCATAAGTCATAACAACAGAGCTTAAATTCAAGTCTTGAAAGCTAATCTGCAGGCAATTTAATTGTCTTCACAGTAAAGCTGCTCTTTAAAAGAAGCACAAAAATTTTAGACACTTAGCAATAACTGGGAAGAAGCAAGAAAAAGGCAAATAAAAATCAGGAAATATAAATAGACTAAAAAAAATAATGATTGAAAGCAGAAAAGAATTTTAGACAGCTATTATAAATACAGTGGTACCTCAAGATACGAGTTTAATTCATTTCGTAATCTTGAGGCGTGGGAAACTATGAGACGCTAGAGTAGCGGTAAACTGGTGGGTTGTGTGCAGCCGGCCTATCCGCGCAATTACTCCTAGCTCAAATGTTGCTCGTATTTCAAAGCAAAAATCGCTTGCTCGACGGCTCGTATCTCAAAAATCTCGTATGTTAGGGCACTTGTATCTCTAGGTACCACTGTATGTTGAGGAACTTAAAGGAAAGCATGCACATAATAAGGAGATAAATAGAAGATATAGAAAAGAGCAAAGTGTGCCCTAGCTGGTTTTTCTCAGTGGATAGAGCATTGGCCCCTGGACTGAAGGGTTCTCGGTTTGATTCCCCTCAAAGGCATATACCTGGGTTGCTGGCTTGATCCCCAGTGGGGGGCATATAGGAGAAAGTCAGTTAATGATTCTCTTTCATCATTAATTCTTCTTTCTTTCCCTCTTCCTTTCTTTCTGAAATAGATTACAAATATATATAAAATTAAAAGAAAAGAAAAGAAAAAAAAAGAAAAGAGCAAAGTGGTACTACTAGTAAAAGGCTAATATGCAGATGGATCAAATGGCAGAACAACCAGTTGCTATGATACTCACTGACTATCAGGGGGCAGACATTCAATGCAGGAGTTGTTCCCTGGTGGTCAGTCACTCCCACAGGGAGAGCGTTGCTCAGCCAGAAGCCCTGAGCTGGGCTCACAGCTGGTGAGTGCAACAGCAGTGGCAGGAGCTTTCCCCCCTCTGCGGCAGCACTAAAGATTTCTGACTGACAGTTTAGGCCCATTCTCTGGACTGCGAGAGGGCTCTTGGACTGTGAATGGGCTCTTGGACTGTGAGAGGGCACAAGATGGGCTGAGGGACCCTTCTCCCCCCCCCTACCCCCTGTGTACAAATTTCATGCACCAGGCCTCTAGTAAAGTTATAATCATTATTATAATACCAGTATTAGCTCAGATATACAGAAGAACAGACTAAAGGAACAGAGAATTGAGAATCAGAAACAACTCACATTTATAGAAGTGCAATTTTCTCAGTAGCATTAATATCAATTAATGATATGGAGGTAATTGTTTATTTATGTAGAAAAATAAAATTGGATCCCTTTGTTATACTCTATACCCAAATCAATCCTGAGTGGATTAGAAGGAATTTTAAGGAAATGCCCTTATGTTCTTATAATATGAAGGATTTCTTCAACAAAACATAAAACTGGAAAAGAAGAGGGTGACATATTTAACCATGAAGAGAAAGGCAGGCCCAGAAGAAGCAGGATATTGAAGTTTCCCAACAGGAACCTGGTACTTACACTGAGTGCCATGTAAAGGCACTAGCGATTTTTGAGTAGGAGATTTTTGTGATATGACTTATTTTTAAAAAAAGTTCCTTTGGCTGTCTTGTAGATAATAGACAAGGGGCAAGGATGGAGATAGGAAAGTAGTGATGGAAGGCGATTATGATGGAAGTCTAATCATGAGAGCAGGGAAGTTGGACAGGGGTGGTTATGGTGGACATAGAAGAGAATGGATTCTAGAAGAGGAGCTGGTAGAGTTAGTGCAGCTTATAATTGAGTGAACCAAACCAAAGATAAGTCTGATGATTTTGGCCTGAGCAGCTGGGCAACTGTGACACATCTGAATATGGAACTATTTAAGGAGCAGCTAAGAAAAGATTCATGAGTTCTATTTTGCCCACCAGTCAACCAGTCAGTTTGGTAAAGAAGGCATTTAGGTGCACAAATGTGGAGAGTACTGCAGAGGTCAGGAGTGGAGATAACCAAATTTGGAGAGTCATCTTTATAGTCATAGGTTAGGAAACATAGGTTGGGGCCATGAAACAGAGACTCTATAAGGAAGACAAAGACATTTTACTTAACTTTGAATCCTTAATATGAATATTTACATTCAGCACAAATATGTGCTCAAAAGTACTTAAGGATTAAAAGTTCTTGAGATTAATTGTGTATCAAATGTTCTTTCTTATTATGTACTAAATAAATAAATAAATAAATAAATAGAATTTTACAATTTCTCCCACTGGTTAATGTTAGCAAATATTAAGATATTTTAGTATTTGTACTAGTGATGAAAAACACAGCAGGCAGAATCAGAAGAATGGGGATGTCCTGCTAGCAGTCATTTCTAAGGTATAAGACTTTAGAATAAGTCATTCAGGCTTCCCCCTTTTTTTTTAATCCTCACCCAAGGATATTTTTAGAGAGTGGGAGGGTGGAAGGGAGAGAGAACAAATGAGAGAGAGAGAGAGAGAGAGAGAGAGAGAGAGAGAGAGAGAGAGAG
>JAAGEH010000392.1:19909320-19975422 GCA_011751065.1 Lasiurus cinereus
GAGAGAGAGAGAGAGAGAGAGAGAGAGAGAGAGAGAGAGAGAGAGAGATATCCATTGGTACTCTAACCACTGAGAAAAACTGGCCAGGGCCATTCAGGATTCATTTTTGGGAATTTCTCACCTGTTAACATAAGGGTCTTGGCTCAAATAATTTCTAATATTTTATTACTAAAACTGAAGTGGCATTTAAAAAAAATGTCATTAAGAGCAACATTAGCTCGAGCTGGTTTGGCTCAGTGGATAGAGCATTGGCTTGCAAACTGAGGGGTCCTGGGCTTGATTCCAGTCAAGGACACATACATGAGTTGCAGGCTCCATCCCCAGAGGGAGGTGTGCAAGGGAACTGATCAATGATTCTCTTTCATCATTGATGTCTCTATCTCTCCCTTCCTCTCTGAAATAAATTTTTTAAAAAAGCAACATCAGCATTCCTATAGAAGGAAATGCCTTTGTTTAAAACTTAATAAATTATATGGGTTAATGGGAGAAAATAAAATGAGAGAGCTAACTGTTCTGAGCCAGAAATAAATCATTATTCTTAGTATAGTACTGATGTTACTATGAGAGATTAATAGAGAGTAGAAGACAAAGAGAGGGAATTTGGCAAGATGCTAAGGGGCAGAAGCTTTGTATATGTTGGTGTAATCAGTGAAGGATTCATGACCAGGCAACCAAAAGTGGTTTGGGAACAGGATAATGCTCTCATCATTTTCTGTTTGCATTGCTGTTATATAAATTCCTTTGATCTCCCCTAATTTCTGGTAAAGTCTGCCATGTCAAGTATTGGTGTGAGAATTGGTTTTACTTATTTGCTTTTTTGATGAGTTTTGTTTGTCTTTGTGAAAATGAAGGAAAATACCATGTTCATGTCTGGATTGATTTGGTATAGAACGGAGACACAGGGACTATTATTTGTTATATGATATGTATTTACAATGAATTTGATCAAAATGAGGGCTTACAGCCAGGAGTAACCAATGCAAGTCTCCCTTGGGAAGTCACATAAATCTTTGGCAGGACATTAAGCTGCCCACAAATCTTGATACTATTTCAGCCAGAGGGATGAGAAGACCAGGGTGATGCCAGCTCTCACAGGCTCTCTGTTCATCAAACTTGTAGATTTTGGAGGAATACTCAGTAAACAAAACAGTTCCTTATATAATACTTATTTTATTATGACAAACTTCTTTGCACTATTTGAAACAATCCCATCTATGTCTTTTTTTCTTCTTCTGATATTAATAAAGATATAACACCTTTCATTTGCTCATTTATGTTTTTAAATAAATCTTTATTATTCAGATTATTACAGTTGTTCCTCTTTCCCCTCCCCCATAGCTCCCCTCCACCCAGATCCCACTCCACCCTCTGCCCTTACCACTAGCTCACTGTCCTCATCCATAGGTGTATGATTTTTGTCCACTCTTTTCCTGTACCCCTCACATCCTCTTCTCCTCCCTGCCCCCCACACCCCGAGATTTGTCAGTCCACTCCATTTCTGTGCCCCTGATTCTATTATATTGACCAGTTTATTCTATTCATCAGATTTTATATTCACTTGATTTTTAAATTCACTTATTGATAGATATGTATTTGTTGTTCATAATTTTTGTCATTACCTTTTCTTCTTCTTTCTCTTTTTAAAGTTTACGTTAAAACATTTCATATAATACTGGTTGGGCAGTGATGAACTCCTTTAGCTTTTTCTTATCTGTGAAACTCTTTATCTGACCTTCAATTCTAAATGATAGCTTTACTGTATAGAGTAGTCTTGGTTGTAGATTCTTGCTATACATCACTTTGAATATTTCTTGCCACTCCCTACTGGCCTGCATAGTTTTTGTTGAGAAATCAGCTGACATTTGTATGAATACTCTCTTGTAGGTAACTAACTGTTTTTCTCTTGCTGCCTTTAATATTCTCTCTTTGTCTTTTGCTCTTGGCATTTTAATTATGATGTGAATTGGTGTGGTCCTCTTTGGATTCCTTTTGTTTGAGGTTCTCTGCACTTTCTGGACTTGTAAGTCTATTTCTTTCACCAGGTAGGGGAAGTTTTCAGTCATTATTTCTTCAAATAGGTTTTCAATATCTTGCTCTCTCTTTTCTTCTGGCATCCCTATAATTCTGATGTTGGTATGCTTGAAGTTGTCCCAGAGGCTTCTTACACTATCTTCATACTTCTGGATTCTTTTTTCTTTTTTCTTTTCTGGTTGGGTGTTTATTGGTTCTTCATATTTCAAATCTTTGACTTGATTCTTCAAATCCTCTAGTCTGCTATTGGAACTCTGTTTATTCTTTATTTCAGTCAGTGTATGTTTAATTTCTAGTTGGTCCTTTTTCATATCCTTGAAGGTCTCACTAAATTTATAGGCGGTTTTTAGAAAATTCTTGAAAAACTTTATAACTGTGGTTTTGAACTCTATACCAGTAGTTTGCTTTCCTCCAATTCTGTCATTTGTGACCTGTCTCTTTGTCTCTGTATTTTGGCTGCTTCCCTGTGTTGATAGAGTGGCTTTGTATGGTAGGTGTCCTATAGGGTTCAGTGGCTTAGCCTCCCCAATTACTTGAGGTGGATACTCTTGTGCACCCCTTTGTGGTCTGGGTTCACAGTCTTGTTGTAGTTAAGCCTTCATTGTTGTTGGTACACTGGGAGGAATTGACCTCCAGGCCAATTGGCTGTGAGGATCAGTTGTGTCTTCTGTGCTGAAGACATCCTTTGGGGCAGGACTTGCTTCAGTGGGGCTTTGGTGCTCACTGAGTCTGCTCCCTGATTGTGTCCCTTAAAGATCTAAGGAGTTATAATCTATATGGTCCCACTCTGACCACTGGGTACTGGCTCTTGGATTTCCAAGGAGGTGCCTGAGGCCACCCAACAGGAACTATGGAGAGATATGAAGATTCCTCTTCTTTGTTTGGGGTTTGGAGATGTCCAGATGAGGTCCAGCTGTGAAGCAATGCAAGCTGATGTGGAGCCTTGGAAGTTCTGTGGTTCTCTGACCCAACTGCAGTTTTTTAGGTAATTTTAGATTGCAAAGGGGCAGGTCATTCATAAGCCTCTGTGTATAGCTGGGGTGGGGTTGTAAATTGGGTGGGGCCTTGTCTCAGGGAATCAACCTGGCAAAGCAAATAGTAATGGCTGAACTTCAGCCCTGCCCTAAGAGGGCCACAGGTCTCAATGTCCAGCGATAATTGCTGCAAGCACCTCTGAGAGAAAGCTTCCCTCGTGTTCCATCCTGATGCCAGAGAGTCCAGTTTCCCCCATATGAGTCTGGGTCCCCAGAGTCTTGCCTGAAACTGGAGTTCAGAGCAGCCGGGAGCTTGTGTCTCCCTCCTGATTAAAAAAGACAACCTGCTGAGACCGGTTTGGCTCAGTGGATAGAGTGTCGGCCTGCGGACTGAAAGGTCCCAGGTTCGATTCCGGTCAGGGGCATGTACCTTGATTGCGGGCACATCCCCAGTGGGGAGCATGCAGGAGGCGGCTGATTGATGTCTCTCTCTCATCAATGTTTCTGACTTTCTATCCCTCTCCCTTCCACTCTGTGAAAAATCAATAAAATATATATAAAAAAAAAGACAACCACATATTCAGTTGCCAGCCCTTCTGTGTGCACACCTCAGTAACTCTGCACTTTACTTCTGCTCCTCCTCTGAGTCTCAGTGTTTTCTCTTCCCTTCTAATTGTAGAATTTCCACTCAGCCAGCCTTCCTGTGGTTCTGGATGATGTCCATTTTGTCTTTTAGTTGTAGTTTTGAAGTGGTTGTGCGAGGCAGCAAGTTAAGATGTTTACTTATGCCACCATCTTGGTTTCTCTCTGCTCATTTATGTTTTCATCTAGATCAGGGGTGGGAAACCTCTTTTCTGCCAAGGGCCATTTGGATATTTATAATCATCCACAGCTATATAAAATTATCAACTTAAAAATTAGGCTGCTATAATTGGTCAAACATTTAATCAACTCACCCTAATGCTTTGGCAGGGCCAGACCAAATGATTTCCAAGACCAGACATTTTCCACCCCTGAGATTCTAGCTTTTCATAGGAATTTGTGGAGAAAAATAGCAGTTAGAAATATGTGCTTGTATTTACAGGTGAGTCAAAAATTAAAACAAGGTATTTTCTAGTACAGAATAAACAACAATTGATAATTGTGGTTTTCAAAGGTGTGTCTTGTTTGTCTCCACAGCATAACAAGAAACTCTTCTACTTGATGAGGGAGAGATGCAAAAACTTTGATTACTTTGGAAAATTGCTTGAGATTTACCTAAGTTTTTAAAAAATTTCCTCTTAGTAATTATATCCATCATTTAGTTTTCCATCTAATTACTCTAAAATGAAAATAAAAAATAACCCACGAATAACTTCTACATTTTGAATTTGCCTGAAAACATTTTTGTGAACAATGTAAAAACAAAAGTATTTCTTAATAACTTCTATTTGGTGATCTTGTATAATAACAGCAGTTGAAAGAAAAGAGTAAAAGTCACCCAGAGTCTGAAAGTGAGCTCTTAGCTAACTCTAGTGAGAGGAACCTCTGGCCTGGAGAAATCTCCTCTCAAGAAGCAAGGCAGGCTTTGGAATGAGGGATCTGAAACACTGGAGAACAGGAGAGGCTCCTAGAGACTGGAGAAGGGCAAATGTAGCCTTAGTTTTCTTAAAAAAAAGGGTTAAGGTAGATTTTGCTAACTAATACCAGTGAGCTCATCATATTTCTTTTTCATTCATAGAAATAAAATGGCATTCCATATTTTGATATGCTATGACTCTTTAACCAACTCACTGTGGTGGTTATGAGTATAGAGTGTGGGGCTAGTATAACTATTTTGGAATTTCAGCTCTATCACATATTTTTTGTGAAATCTTGAGCAATGTAATATTTTTTCACTTCAATTGTCTCATCTATAAAGTGGGGAGAATAATATCCCTGTCATAGGGCTATGAAGGAGATTGTCAAAGTTATGAGGAGAATGCATAGCAGTAACTGGCATGTTGTAAACACTATGCAAAGATTAGTGTGGACAATCCAAATATTTTTATTGGGCATTTAGATTTTGATGCTGTTTTATTTGTTTAAGCATAATTTATGTGTTGATGAACATTAGTTTACAAAAGTCTTCAGAAACACTTCTGGTTGTTTCCTTAAGATAAATTCTTGGATGCAAAAATATTTGGTGGGAATGAATACAATTTTAAACCATTTGATTCAGACTTACAAATTGACCACCAGAAAAGACTTTTCCACCCCACTGAAACACGAGGCATTTCCAGTGAAAAATAAATGTTTGTGTGTGTATAACCCAATTTTCTGATGTGTGGAAATGTGAAAGTAGTATTTCACTGTTATTTTAATTTGCATTTATTTGATTAGGACTCTTCACTTGATTAATGTTCTAAACCATTCTTCTATAACTCTAGTCTCACTTGCTAGCCACTCCTATTATTTAGGCAGCTATCTTATTTTCCTTACTGGTGGATATAGATCATCAGTTCTTTTTACCATTTATCATATGAAATAGTTTCTAGAATAGGTTGCCTTATTCTGAATGTATTCTAGTTTGTCATTGTCCCTCTTAAAATATGGTGCAAGAACAAACATAATACTCCATGTGTGGTCAGGCCAGCTGTTCTGTGTGCCAAGGAATAAGATCGTTAAATTATATTGTGTTTTTTTGAGAATGCATTAGTGTGCACTTCCCTTTGAGCTACTATTGAATTTTGTAGTGATTTAGACCAGAATAGTTTTTTGACTACAGAACTATTTTTTTAAAATTGAGTTTGAAATGGCTTTTCCCCTCTTACTTGTTACATGTTGCCCTAGGACCACCTGGTGTAACTATTATCTTTTGAGCTCTGGATTCTATACCTCCATTAGTGTATCACTGGATTCTATTAGCTATTTTAGTAGCCATATTGCACTTAGAGCTGGTGGTTAATGGATTTTTTCTATATCAAATGATTGAGGCACATATAAGAGGAATTGAAGTGGCTAGAAAGGGGAAGAGAGACCATTTAGAGTTTTTCTGATTATTCCTCTAGTTCACCAAAGATCCATGGTTATTATCACTATTGTAAAATCTTACAAAATGCATACATCCTGTGGAAATTAATTCCTTATGCTCATGTATTTCATTACCTGCAATACTTAAGGAAGAAGGTGGTATACAGATAAAATATTTTGAGAGAAGGTAATTTGCATGTTTATGTATGAAGCTGACTTACAAATTTGATATACTGTATGTTATTTCATTTATTCAAAGGTCTGGGGCTATTATGACTTTTGAGGAGGCTTTAGGGAATTAGCTCATATGTTAGAACCAAGAACAGGCTTAAATTTGAATGTTACTGGAGCTAAGTGATAGAAGCACTGGAGGGAAGATAGGGATTGTGATCAGAGTGAAAACTATTTAGTAGGAAACCAAGATGGTGGCATAGGTGAACAGCTAAACTGCTGCCTCGCACAACAATTTCAAAACTACAACTAAACGACAGAATGGACATCATCCAGAATCACGGGAAAGTTGGCTGAGTGGAAATTCTACAATTAGAAGGAAAAAGAGGGGCTCACAGAGATTCAGCTGCAAAAAGCTGAGGTACGGAGACACGCTCGTGCAGTGGATGGTTGGCAGAGTGCCTGGCTCGCTTTCTCTAGTGGGAGGGAGACAGAAACCCCTGAATGCACTGAACCCCCGATCTGACTGCACTGAACCCCAGTTCCGGGCGAGACATATGGGGGAAGTCTGGACTGTTGTGAAAAGGGAGGAGTGCACAGAAACTCAGGGGAGCCGCAAAAGGCAGAGGTCTGGAGGTGTGTAAGAGAGTGTGTACAGAGAGGGCTGCAGTGATTACCGAGGGACACTGAGACCCAGAAGCCACATAGGGCCGGGCTGACTGGAAGCCAAGGCTGTCTGCTCAGCTCTGAGACTCCACCCTATCCAAACTCATTTTTCAAGTCTTGTATCATAAGGCTGACTCTAGCACAGAAGTTCTCTTAGCATACCAAAAATGCAGAGACAAAGGAACAGATCATAAACGAAAGAAATGGAGGAAAAAAAATGACTGGATATAGAGTTCAAAACCATGGTTATAAGGTCTTTCAATAATTTCCTTGAAAAGATGGATAAATTTAGCTAGACCCAAGAGGAGATTAAAAAGGACCAACTAGAAATTAAACATACATTGACTGAAATAAAAAAAAATATTATTCAGAGACCTAACAGCAGACTACAGGAATGCAAGAATCAAGTCAAAGATTTGAAATACAAAGAAGCAGAAGACACTCATCTGGAAAAGCAAAAGGAAAAAAGAATCCAAAAAATGTGAAGATAGTGTAAGGAGCCTTTGGAATAATTGCAGGCATACCAACATCAGAATTACGGAAGTGCCGGAAGAAGAGATAGAGAAAGATACTAAAAACCTATTTGAAGAAATAATGGCTGAAAACTTCCCCTCCTGGTGAAAAAAAATAGACTTACAAGTCCAAGAAGCATACAGAACCCCCCAAAACCTGAATCCAAAGATCTAATGTAATTAGAACAGTGCTTAAGATCCACACCAAGACACATCATAATGAAAATGCCAAGAGCAAAAAACAAAGAGAATATTAAAAGCAGCAAGAGAAAACCAGTTCGTTACCTACAAGGGAGCACCCTTACAATTGTCAGCTGATTTCTCAACAGAAATTATGCAGGCCAGATGGGAGTGGCAAGAAATATTCAAAGTGATGAACAGCAAGAACCTACAACCAAGATTACTCTACCCAGCAAAGTCATCATTCAGAATTGAAGGTTAGATAAAGAGCTCCACAGATAAGAAAAAGCTAAAGGAGTTCATCACCACCAAACCAGTATTATATGAAATGCTGAAAGGTACTCTTTAAGAAGAGAAAGAAGAAGAAAAAGGTAAAGATAAAAGTTATGAACAACAAATACATGACTATGAACAAGTGAATCTAAAAATCAAGTGAATTAAAAATCTGATAAACAGAATAAACTGGTGACTATAATAGAATCAGGGTCATAGAAAAGGAGTGGACTGACAATTCTCTGGGGGAAAGGAGTGAGGGGGAGAGACTGGACAAAAATCATATACCTATGGATGAGGACAATGCTGGGGAGGTAAGGACAGAGGGAGGGGTGGGAGCCGAGTGGAGAGGATCAATAGGGGTAAAAAAGAGGAACAAAAATAATAATCTAAACAATAAACATTTATTAAATTAAAAAAATAAATAAAACTATTTAGTAAACTAAGTAACTTGCTTCTGAGGACTAAGATTTTAAGAGCTCTCTAGACTGTTGAAGCACAAAGAACACAACTGGAAGATACAGATAGTCTGCTGAGTCTAGTAGGCTCTGGTATAGAGGGATGAAAGAGGCTTGCATGGTAAATGGAAAGCTAACTCACTTGGATAAGGCTCTCCATTGGCAGTCAACTAGTGTCAATCTCCTATGGCCATGTCCTCTTCTATCTTAAAAGCTGTTGCGTGATTTTATGAGGTGATGTCTACTAGGCATGAACCTGGAGTGAGCTAAGTAAAAAAGATGGGGGAGAGAAGAGGAATGGGCATAGTAATGGATAATTGTGATCTTTTATAGCCATAGTATCAAATGCAGTAAGTGAAGTTAGCTTGGGTTATTCTTACAAATTATACTGAGAGGACTTATTTCATTATATGACATATTTAAAATACTAACTCAAATGGTTGCTTATAACTGAAGATTTATTATTTTAGCTTAAAGAAGGGACACAACTTTAATTTTTATAAAATGCTATACTAACCATGTTCTTTGATGAGGACCTTCATTATATCGATGAGCTCTTGGATTCATCCCCTTGTTCCATTGCATATTTTTGTATTGGCACTGATATTTAAACTCTTTGGTATAGAAACCCATAAATCAATTGATTTATTCAGACTGCAAATGCCATTTTATTTATAGAATATGAACTTTGAGACACCAGCTTTCCTTCCTTTGCCATAGAGTCCAAAAAAAGAAAATGGCTCCTTTATATTTACAGTAACTCACAAATTCAAAGATCCAAAATGCGCTACCATATACAAGAAACAAATAAGGGATTGCAGAGGAAATCTAATGTAATTGCCACAGTGCTTGAGATCCACACTCTCTAGAGAGAAGCTTCAGGAACATGCTGTACCTTTCAAAGGCAGATCTGCTTGGTGTTGGGTTTGCCAGAACATTCTTTTAAAAGGAGCTAGCTTCCCTGCTGAACAGGGTGTTAATTTTTCAGGGACTTACACTGTGTTGAGGAGCATGAAAAGGATGAGAGAGCTTTAGGAAAATAGTGATGAAACAAAATGAAAGAAGCTTTGCTCAGGTTTGAGAAAGAACATGGAGATTGTAGTTGAAAGTTTGCTTGTTAGCAGAGACAGAAGGTAAATACAAAACATTTTAATGCAGTTACCCGTTGGTACAAATTTTCTGGGAAAGGAAGCAAGGCAGTGCCAAGAGTAGGCCGTTTAGAATCTGACCAGGCACTATTTGAGAGCCAGTAACGATCGTATTTCTATGCTGGCAGGAGAGGGTGCCTGAGAAAGGGTTGCTTGACCAAAGGCAGCAAGGTCTGCCATGGCCTGAGGTAAGCCACCAGCCATCTGGGCCTTCGACTCACCACCTGTTAAATGAGGGAATATTAATTTTTTTCTCTGATTATAAAATTACCTAAATCTACATCAAAGAATTTTAGCACATAAAATAATATTTTTATTTTAAAGTTGTATTGGAGCTGCTGTTTACAATAGAAGTTATGCTAATATTCACTTTTGCCCTTCTGTCTCTTTATTTTGATGCTATGTAATAAAGTTATGTTTTTTTCTTTCTTTTTTTTTTCTTTGTCTTTTTAATCTTTTTGCATGTGCTCCCACAGGGCTAAGGATCAAACCTGCACCCCAGGTATGTGTCCTTGACCAGGAATTGAACCTGAGCCCCTGCGGTGTGAATGCTAATGCTCTAACCACTGAGCCATCACCATAGCAAGCTGTGATTTTTTTCCGTGCTTCTCAATACTTGCATATTTAAAGCCAACACTTTTACCAAAACAATCACACTCTCAGGCATTATTTAATGTCAATTGACCTCCAAGTATATAAAAGTCAGTCACAGTGGATTTTTTGTTGTTTTTTTGCCACCCGACTTTACTTTCATTTTGGACCTCAGGTCTGTTGTCGCTGGTCATGGAACTGAGAGCTAAGGTAGGGATCTTCTAAAATGGTCCTGGTGATCCTTACTTCCTGGTGCTCAGACCTTTGTGTAATATTGTCCTCTTAATTGTGGGCAGGACCTAGTGGCTTGCTTCTAATAAGTAGTCTATGGCAAACATGAGACTGTGGCTTCCATCTTGGACACACTTTCTTCCACTCCTTCTCCCCTTCACCCCTTCTTCCCCACTCTGAGAAAGTCAGGTAGCTGTGTTGTGAGCTGCCTGCCCTTCAGAGAAACTTAGATAGCAAGGAGCTAAGGGGAGCTTCTGAGCAACAGCCAATGAAGAAATGAGGTCGTCAGCCCAGCAGCCCATAAGGAACCAAAGCACAAGAATGAGCTTAAAAGTAAATCCTCCCCACTTAAACATGCACTGTAATGTTTTCAACATTTTTCCTTAAATTTATGTGAGTTATTGGAAAGTTTGAAATTTTATTATATGTGTTTTCATTCTTTACTTACATAAATATCCTTGTGTTACATATTACATTCCAGTTTTTACTTTTATTTCTTCACTCTCTGCTTTTGAGATCTACTTGAATTTCTTATGTAAATGTAGTGCACTACTTCTGATTATTATTGTAGACATTTCATTGTTCATTTTCAAGTGATAGATACTGAGGAGGCTCTAAGTACTTGCTACTTCAAAATAACATTGTGATAGACATCAGCACACCTGTCATTTCATGCATGTGCCTGTTCATAGCTAATAGTTGAGATGAGTGGGACAATTCATGGATAATTAAGGATGCTTTCAGCATTCCTACTTAAAAGTGGCTCAAATCCTAAGAATTTAAATTGTCTCAAATGACAAGAATTCTAGAGGAATCATTGGCAACTCAGTTATGCAATCAAAGTTCCAGACATGTTCCATCTTTCTTCTCTACAGTTATTCTCCATAGGTCCATGCTGTTTTCTCCAGTGGTCACAGGTGATTGTAGCAGCTCTGGGCATCACTTACAGCTGTGAAGAAAAAGAGGGTGATGGCTTCCCATGTACCTCTTTTATTATAGAGGAATACTTGCACCACAAGTCCTTTAGTAGATGTCCCCTGGGAACCCATTGACTAGCATTTATATATATTGCAATAGAGACTAGGAAAGCAAGTGTCTGGAATTTTTGAGTGGCTAATTTTATGTGTCAACTTGACTGGCTCACAGGGTACTCAGATATTCAGTAAAACATTGTTCTTGGTGTATCAATGAGGATGTTTCTGGGGAGGTTAACATTTGAGTCAGTATACTAAGTAAAGCAGATTGCCTTTCCCAATGTGAGTGGGCCTCATCCAATCTGTTGGAGGCCTGATTAAAACAAAAGGCTGGGTAAAGGAGAATTTGTTCTCCCTTACTGTTTTTGAGTGGGACATTGGTCTTCTCCTGAAATAGATCAGGAACTTATGCAATCATTTTTCTGGTTCTTAGGCCTTCAGACTTAGACTGGAACTCCACTACTACCTCCGCTGGGTCTCCAGCTTGTAGACAGCAAATCATAGGACTTCTCAGTCTCTATAATTGTGTGAACTAATTTATTTTAATACAACTAAATTGTGTGCATACACACACACACACACACACACACACACACACACACACAGACAACTATTCTCTCTGAAATATCCAGATTAATATAAGACATATTCTCTGCCAACAAGGTATTGTGGAGGAGGCTGTGTGGCAGTTTCTACTACATAGCAAATTATATTCTATGAAACAAACTGTCCAAAAACTCAGTGACTTAACAATAATTTATTATTAGTCAGTTAGGAGTTCAGCTGGAATGACTCTAAGCTTCTGGTTGGGGTCATGTCTGTTCTATTCCCATCCCCCTTAGCTAATGCCTATTCTTTTCCTGGCAATGTCAGAAGCACAAGGGAGGAAGTCCAACCAAGTAAGTACATTTCAAACCTCCCCTCAAGTCCCTTCTTTAAAAATACTGTTGATCGAAAGTCATGTGGCCAGCTTGAAGTCCAGAAGCACGGAAGTTCACAGGAAAGCCCACAGTGAGACCAAATTGAGTCACATGGTCAAGCTCAATAGCAAAGAGAAATATATACCTTGTGTGGAACTGGTAAAGAGGTAGTGAATATATTTCAACAATAATCTATATATTATATAATCATTATTGTATTATACCAGTAGTATATGTTCCTATATACCAACATCATGAATAATTTTTGTATTTTTTTAAATATATTTTATTGATTTTTTTACAGAGAGGAAGGGAGAGAGATAGAGAGTCAGAAACATCGATGAGAGAGAGACATCGATCAGCCACCTCCTGCACGCCCCACCGTGGAGATGTGCCAGCAAGCAAGGTACATGCCCCCGACCGGAATCGAACCTGGGACCCCTCAGTCCACAAGCCAACGCTCTATCCACTGAGCCAAACCGGTCTCGCCTTAATTTTTGTATTTTTGCCAACAGAATGGACACAAAGTTGTTTTAGTGCATATATCTCTGGTTATTATTAATGAAAGGAGTTGAATATTTCTTAATATACTTTTTAGGTGTTTGGGTTTCCTCCTTTTCATAATCACCTATTCATATCCATTGGACATTTACAAATTGAGTTTCCTATATATTTTTTAACTTGTAGGAATTTTCTGAACTATTTATATTAACCCCCAATTCATTTTAAATGTTGCATATCACTTCTTCCAATCAGTTACTTATATATTAACTTGGTGGTATCCTACATTGAATTGAAATCTTTAATTTTTAGTTAACAACTTTTCAATTTGTGATTTGGAGTGTTAAAAACTCCATCCATTCATCGTAATGTCACAATGTTTTTAAAAATTAAATTTTATATTTGCTTTATAGTTTTAATCTTCATATCTAGGTTTTTAATCAATCTAGATTAGTATTTTATATGTCATTAGGTAGACATATTTCTTCATGCTATAAGCCAGTTTTCCTAACATCAGGTACTAAAACATTTTGTTATTCTCTGCACAGATTTATAATGCCACTTCTTTAATAGAACAAATTGCCACCTTTAACTTAGATTTGTTTCTAAGCTTCCTATTAAACTCTATCTCATTGTCTTTGTCTTTTCTGATAGTAATACCACTTTCTTTTTTCTTTATTACTTCATCTTCGAAATATCTAGTTGGTCAGTTTTTTTCCTTTTGTTCTTCCAAATAACTTTTCAAAGGAATTTGTCAAGGTCATACAAAATCCTACTGACATTTTGATTGCATTTAATTTATAGATCAATTTTAAGAAAATTGTTTTGATAAAAATGTATTAAGAGAGAACAGTTTGGAAAGTTAACATATTGGAATTATCTTCTTTCCTAATTGTCTGCCGTAAGCCTGGGATTTCTCAATATATGAGAGGATGTGTGTAATTTGGAATTAGTTGTAGGTGGGAATAATTCCTTAACTATAACACCCTCTTTACCATTTCTAATTATAAGTGCTAGTGCTTATCCTATTCAATGATTCTTTTAGTTCCTGAAGAAATAATATCGCTTCTAGCTTGTGTCTAACATTTCATGGAGCTACTTATATCTCTTCAAACTTGCCCAGTGTTCCATTTGTTTGGCTAGTTGCCTAATTATCATGTGATGTTAATGAGTGCAAGTTCATTAGAACTATCTTTTTTGGAGTGCTTTAGTTTCCTCCGAACCCTGCCAGCCATCTTGCAAATGCATGTTTTTGAGGACAAAGGAAACCTAACAAGTGTGCTTGACAAAGTTCAAACCTTCACCACTCCTGGAAAACACCTCCAGAGTCACAGCTCACTAATGGCCCAATAAAGGACAGGATCTGATCATTATCTGCAGCTCATTTAGGTAGTTAATGAGGAGTAACCTAATGAAGGGGCTAGAAAAATATAATACAAGCGTGGCCTTGAATTGGTTTAATCATCTTTGTCCAGTGAAAGTCTATTCATTCTTTTTAACCCTTCAAGATGGGGTCCAAAGGGTGACTCATTTGCATATTTAGTTACATATTAAATCCACATTCAGTATTTTAGATTAAAAAAAACAACAACACTGTTTAATGAGTGCATTTCTAACATATAACACACTGAGAGAATAAACATAACTTTTCAATGTGCTATTTAAAAAAAGAAATGTATTAAATGAGTCCAGAATTGTTAAACTTAGCTCTGTAGATGTTCAGCAGTTTTATACTTCCCCTTGCTTTGTCTGCATAACTCCCATTTCTTTCCAACTTTAGTTGAATTCTTTTTTAAGCCACTGTCTTCTAAATCACATAATTTTAAGTAACAAGACAGCTAGGTGACATATTGCAATATTGGAATTGTTGAGTCAGGTCTTCTTCATAATTTCACAACTGTTAAAATCCCCATTTTGGAAAATATGACTACTCCTCCTAATTCTTCAAAATCTTCTCTAGAGCAATATCACACTTTTTACTACTAGAATATAATAAAAACAGCTTCCTCCTGACTCCTAACTTAGCTTATTGTAGGGTAACCTAATAGTGGGTAGATGCTCATAATCAAATGCATTACGAGCTCTCCTCATAATTATGTTTGATAGATGAACAGGGCAAAAACTTTGGTGCAGACTGAACTTGAATTTTACCTAAATAAATGCTTTCCGTATTGTCCAGACAAGGGAGTTCATGCATTTTAAGGTGTTTGCTGTTTTGTTTTGTTTTAAATTCCTCATAAGCATTGTCCCAGTTCCTCTCGCCTTACAGAGACTTGTAGTTCCAGGTAACTCGGGGTGCATTCTCCAAAACTGCTGAGAGGAGGCAGAAATCTCTAAGATTCTTGGAACATGTATAGTTACTACATTGCTTTCGGCAAAATAACAATAGCCAAGGCCCAGTTGAAATTACTATTATACTTGCTTATAAATAATTATAATAGCTGATATTCCTTAGTGCTTATTGTGTACACTTCCTGAATTATCTATTTAATCCTTACAACAACCCGAGGAAGCAGGTTTTATTGCATTCCCCATTTAACAGATACAGTATCAGGACAGTTAAATAACTTCATTTTGTATATGAGGAAACAGAGTCTCTCTAATTGAAATATTTGCTCTCTGTAGCAGATGATGTCAATGTTTTGCTCAGATTGCCTCTGCTTCCTTTGTGCCATTTCTGTGTGCCCACTGATGATGAGGTAGCCTCAAGCTACAGAAAAGCTTTCCTTTTCCGCAGCCTCGGGCACTGGAGTCTTTCTGGCCTGCACAGTCTTAAAGCAGGAAGTGCCAGGAATTCACTCTTATCCAGCAGCCATTCCAGAAGTCCGAAATCCCAGCTCCCTTATCCTGCAATGCACCTTGTACTGCTGAGCTCCCTGCAGGCTCGGGCTGAGGCTGTCTGAGCAGAACTTTGCCTCTGTCTCCCTTCCATCTGAGCTCTTCCCTTCCCTGTCCTGCTCCCTGCTCCTTCAGGACCATTTTCTCAAAAAGTCATCTGCACATGAATCCCTCACCTCAGAATCTGTCTCTTGGGAACCCAACCTTTCCAGATGTTTCATGGGACAACTTCTCTTGGAGCATGAAAGTAAGATTTAGGTTAATAAGTTCAAATTCACTTGCAGAAGTTGTGAGTTTTTCACTGCCCTTTCAGCACTGTGAAGCTTACCTAGGGATATCTGAGTGTTTTGTTTAACCTATTTTATCATTCCAAGGAATAGCCATGTTATTCAATTAAAATTTTCAGGGAAAAAAAGCCATATTATTCTTAAAGATTACCCCCCTCCCCCCCTTTTTTTTTTGGTCCAGCCAGTTCATTCTTAATACGCTGTCTCTGAGCACACCCAGTCCTTTCAGTTCTCCTGACACTTCTCTCTGACCTAAGAGGCCCATCAACCTTTAAAAGCAGGATAAAACCTATTATAATCAGGAGTTTTCCCCAAGAGAGATATGGCTTATCTTAGAACAAAAAACAAAACAAAACAAAAGTGGTTAGCACTAAATATTGGGAGAAAAGGTCTCAGTACCTCAGAATCTGGGGACTTGGAGTTTGGAGGATAGGCATGAGGTCTTGGGGAAAGTGTATGTTTTTGTATATTAAAGAACCATGTGACTGAAGAACTCTAACCTTATGAGCTCAAGTCTGCATGGTGTAGAATGAGAGAAAGAGTTCATTTCCTTTCACCCTAACACTGGAAAGCAATGGGGGCAGCCCTTCCTCAATTGCCAGGGACAAAAACTGCAGGGGTGTAAGTGACAGAATATACTCTATCCGAAGTGCACCACAGGTACTAGCATTCCTCAATGGTCAGGGAACTGGAGCCTTTCTGCCTGCACAGATGTAAGTGGCAGTATATGCTCTATCCACAGTGCATCACAGGTCGTGGCAGGGAGGTAAGATGGAGCACTGAGAACCAATACTCTGTTTTTCAAGACCCCAGGGCAGCCACAACTGACCTCCAAAATATGATTTTTCCAGCACACCCAAACCCTAACCTATTCTAACTTCAAAGACTAAAACTTCACAGTAATCCCTTGGAATTCTTAGGGCATCTTCCAGCCCCTCCCCCCCTTTTTTGGTCCAGTCAGTTCATATGTTGTGTCTGATTTCTTTGAGCTTTTTATTAATTTGTACTGAAGAAGGTTAAAACTCTAAGCTAATGAACAAGGAGCCATCCTGTGAGGCTCTCCCTGAGAATCCTGGGTGTTTCCTCTGACACAGAATTGGGGACATGGCCTTTTCATGACTCACACCCCTCCATCAGGGAGAAGCTTTTAAGGTACAAGTTTGTCTGCTTGTGGTCCCGAGGTCTTTGCTTCCGCTGTGAGGCTTTGAAAGGTTCACATGTCTTGTTATCTGAATTCCTCATGCACTGCTCGGCCTTTCTCTTGGCGCCTTTGGGGAAGCTCATGTTCCCCTTTCTAGTTCACTTATGATTCCATGCTGATCAGCAGCCTGCTCCGGGGTTCCCAGGTCCTTAGATAGCTCTCCTCTGATCCACCTCTTTCTGTCCCAGTAATGATGTGAACAGAGCAGACAAGACAGGAAGCCAAAGATGGCTATTTTAGGGCTCAGCTCTGACCTGTGCTGTTTGGGTGACTTTGAACATACCTCAAACTCTTTGAGGCTACTTTTCCTTTCTATAAAGCAAATATTCATATCTCCTTCATCTACTTTAAGAATTAAATGTGTTAATGTATCTGGAAACACTATAAAATTTATGTATAATTACACAGTGCAGATTCAATAGCCCATCATATCTAAATGTTAGGATTCTGCAAGTGATGGATCTATTCACACCTTAGAAAAACTTACTTTTATCAGGAAAGTGAAGTATTGATTTTCTTTGTAAGCCCAAACTTATTTATGAGCATATATAAGTACAGTCCTTTAAACATGCTTTGTCATCATAGGAGAAGTGTGTTAATTAATGATTTAGGTTGCAGAAGTTTGGAAAATGAGAAAAAATAAAATCTAGTCATCACATGAAAGTCCACACCCTGTCAGATCCCACAGCAAATTCATGCAGGAGGAGGAGGACCAGGTAGGGTTGTGCAAGAATTACCTTGGCTCCCTGAAGCATTCAGCAGTTGATCTTTTCACACTTCTTAAATGATTTAGAACCTATTACTAGTTCAGGGCAGGAGAAATCGAGATATATTATTATTGTTATTCCTCACCTGAGGACATGTTTATTGATTTTAGAGAGAGGAAGAAAGAGAGAAACATTGATCAGTGGCTTCTTGTACACGCCAAACCCTACCTAGGCATGTGCCCTGAGTGGGAATTGAACCCAAAAACCCAAACTTTTATGTATATGGGATAATGCTTCAACCAACTGAGCCATTTAGCCAGGACAGGATCTTTAATTAATTAATTAATTAATTAATTAATTAATTAGCTAGGGAGAGGCTGGTGCATAGGTAAGGTCCTGTAAAATAGCTGTTATATCCTATCTAATAAAAGAGTAATATGCAAACTGACCACACTTCCTCTATACCCACCAGCCACACCCACTAGCCATGCCCACCAGCCAATCAGAGTGAGTATGCAAATTAATCCAACCAAGCTGGCTATGGCCACAGACAGAGCAGGAGAGAGGCTTGGGTTGACCCTGGTAATGAAAGAAGCCAAGCTTTCTGCACACCCTGGCTGGCAGGCCTCCACTTAAGGCAACAAAGTTTCAATGGCTGTGGGAGCAGAAGGCTTGGCTCTGCCCCAGGATACAAAGTTTCAATTGTAGAAGATAAATAAATCCTGGATACCAGGGCCTCAGCTTGAGTCCCTGGGGGCTGTGGCTGGCCTGCAAACCACCACAGACCCCTCACTCAGGCCACCCCATGCCCCAAGGAATACCTACCCTGATCCAGGACACCCTTCAGGGCAAATCAGCTGGCCCCCACCTGTGCACTGGGCCTCTATCCTATCTAATAAAAGAGTAATATGCAGATTGGCCATCAGTCTAACACACAAGATGACTGCCCCCATGTGGTCAAAAGATCCTGTCCCCACGTGGACATGACAACCACAACAGCCACCACAAGATGGCCAGCAGGGGAGGGCAGTTGGCAGGGACCAGGCCTGCAAGAGAGGGCAGTTGGGGGTGATCAAACCTGCAGGGGAAGGCAGTTAGGGGCAAACAGGCTGGCAGGGGAGGAGTTAGGCACCAATCAGGCTGGCAGGGAAATAGTTAGGGAGTGATCAGGCTGGCAGGCAGAAGCAGTTAGGGACAACCAGGGAGGCAGGCAGGTGAGCAGTTGAGAGCAAGCAGTCCTGGATTGTGAGTAGGATGTCTGACTGCCTATTTAGGTGTGATCCAAGTAGGGCAGTTGGACATCCCTCAAGGGGTCCCAGATTGGAGATGGAGCAGGTTGGGCTTAAGGACACTCCCCCTGTGCACAAATTTCATGCACCAGGCCTCTAGTATATGAATATTTGTCAATTTAGACTCTCAAAACCCTGGATTTGAGAGGAATAAATGTTTTTAGAAACTCAAGATGTTCTCAAGTTAAGAACCATTATTCTAAGAGATCTTAAAATACTTTGGAATGAGAATGCATGTAGGGAAAATGGGAAGTGGAAGAATATTCCAGAATGCAGACTGAAGAGACTCCTGAGGACAGACATTGAACATGACTTCTTACTGTTGGCACCTGTGCTATAAGGAAATCTAGAAAAGGAGGCTGAGGAAACAGCTGAGTGGAAGGAGTGGAGTGTGTGTGTGTGTGTGTGTGTGTGTGTGTGGAGTGGGAGGAAGAGGAACTGCACTGAGCTAAGTTCTTATAGATTTTATTCTTCTCCTATGAACCTATGAGGTCAGTATTACTATCCCTCTTTTTCATTATTTTTTTATTGTGATAAAAACATAAAATTTACTATATTAATCATTTTAAGTGTACAGTTTAGTAACACTAACTATATTCACATTGTTGTGTAACCACGAGCACATCTGGATCCAGAAGTTCTTTCATCTTGCAAAACTGAGGCTCTGTCCCCATTAAGCACTAACTCCACATTTACTCCCCTCCCCCTTCACCGCCCCCCTCCAACAGAGCCCTGGCACCCAGCACTACTTTCTGTCTCTATGAACTTGCTCACAGACCTCTTATTAGTGGCGTCACCAGGTGCTTCTCCTCTGTGATGGGCTTATATCGCCATTCTGTCCTCAGGCTTCATCCATGTTGCATCACATGCAGGGTTCCTTCTTTTTAGAGGCTGCATAACAATGTGTCTTTGTACCTTTTTGTCAATGGAGAAACTGACAGGTTCAGGCATATCCCTGAAGCCAGTCTGGGGAGTAACCACAATTTGTACCAAGGTCTGGCTGACTCCATGACGCCTGTACTCTTTTTTATTTAAAATTTGTTATTAATGTATTGCATGTGTACATATCTTCCCATTCCCTCCCCCCCTGACTCCCCGAATCCCATGCATACCCTAATCCCACAGTGTCTTGTGTCCATTGGTAATGCTTATATACATGCATACAAGTCCTTCAGTTTATCTCTTATCTAACCCACCTCTCCCTAACCTACCCACTATAATTTGACAGTCTGTTTGATGCTTTGCTGTCTCTGCATCTATCTTTTTGTTCATCAGTTTATAATGCTCTTTATTATCCATAAATGAGTGTGGCATTTTTCTTTCATCGACTGGCTTATTTCACTTAGCATAACACTCTCCAGTTCCATCCAGGTTGCTGCAAATGGTAAGAATTTCTTCTTTTTTATGGCAGCATAGTATTGTATTATGTAGATGTACCATAGTTTGCTGATCCAGTCATCTGCTGATGGGCACCTAAGGTGTTTCCAAATTTTAGCTATTGTAAATTGTACTGCTATGAACATGGGGGTGCATAAATCCTTTCTGATTCGTGTTTCTAGTTACTTACATATAGTCCTAGGAGTGAAATTACTGGGTCAAATGGGAGTTACATTTTTGTTTTTTTGAGGAAACTCCATACTGTTCTCCACAGTGGCTGCACCAGCCTGCACTCCCAGCAGCAGTGCATGAGGGTTCCTTTTTCTCTGCATCCTCTCCAAACTTGTCTTTTGTTGATTTGTTGATGATTGTCATTTTGACAGATGTGAGATGATATCACATTGTTGTTTTGATTTGCATCTCTCAGATGACTTTGAGCTTGTTTTCATGTGTCTCTTGAAGAGACTCCTTCTGTCTTCTTTTGAAAAGACTCTATTTAGGTCCGTTGCCCAGTTTTTGATTGGATCATTTATCTTCCTTTTATTGAGTTGTATAAGTTGTCTGTAGATGTTGGAGGTTAAACCTTTATCAGTGATAACATTTGCAAATATGTTCTTCCATACAATGGGCTTTCTTATTGTTTTGTTGATGGTTTCTTTTGCTATTAAAAAAAAACAAAACCTTTTTATTTTGATGTAGTCCCATTTGTTTATTTTCTCTTTAGCTTCTTCCATTGCCCTTGGAGCAGTATTAGTGAAGAAGCTTCTTAAGCATATGTCTGAGAGTTTGCTGCCTGTGGATTCCTCTAGTATTTTTATGGTTTCCTGTTGTAGGTTTAAGTCCTGTATTCATTTTGAGTTTATTTTTGTGTATTGTGTAAGTTGGTGGGTTAGTTTCATTTTTTTTTGCATGTATCTGTCCAATTTTCCCAACACCATTTATTGAAGAGGCTGTGTTGATGCCATTGTATGTTCTTGCCTCCTTTGTCAAATATTAATTGAGCAGCTTGAACGCAGAGCCCGAGCCATCTTGCAGTGGGAGGTGGATATCTGCGGTGGTCTGAAGCCTTCGGCTGGGCACCCATCGAGCAGCCAGGGACCCGGGGACCTAGAACTCTGCTCTCCAATCAGCACAGACACGTGGCAGAACCAGAGATCCACAAAGCACACGGAAAGTGCCTTGTGTGGTGTACCTGGTCATGTTGTAGTTTGTGCCTTTCAATCAACATAGGAGAGAGAACTACCTAACCAGACACCCGGAGAAGAAAGACCATGGGCAGAAAAAGAAACAGCCCACATAAGACAGAAAGGCAGGTTTCACCAGAAAAGGAAGTAAACAAAATAGAAGCAGAAATAAACCTGCCAGAGAAAGAGTTCAGAGAAATGATCATAAGGTAGATGAAAAGAATGGAAGACAAATTCGACAATATGAGTAAGAGCCAAGAGGAAATGAAGAAGAAGCAAGAAGAAATGCACAAAGAAATAAAAAATGACATCACTGCTTGAAAGAACTCAGTAGAAAGCATCAAAAGTAGACTAGAAGAAGCAGAGGACCACATCAGTGAGCTAAAAGACACGGTAGAAAAAAATACCCAAGTAAAGCAGCTTCTAGAAAAAAAAGTTAAAAAGCAAGAGGAGAGTCTAAGGGAACTTTGGGATAACATGAAACAAAACAACATCCGCATAATTGGGGTCCCAGAAAGAGTGGAAACTAAACAAGGATTAGAGAATGTGTTTGAAGAAATAATGACAGAAAATTTCCCAAATATAGGAAAGAAAAAACCCACACAAATCCAAGAAGCTCACAGAGTCCCAAGCAAAATGAACCCCAACAAACCGACACCGAGGCACATTATAATTAAATTGGCAAACACCGACGACAAAGTAAGAATCTTAAAAGCAGCCAGAGAGAAACAGAAAGTTACCTACAAAGGAACCCCCATAAGACTAGCTACTGACTTCTTAACAGAAACTCGTCAGGCCAGAAGGGAATGGAATGAAATATACAAAGTCATGCAAAGGAAGGGTCTGAATCCAAGAATACTGTACCCTGCAATACTCTCAATTAAAATTGAAGGTGAAATCAAAAGCTTCACAGACAAAAAAGGACTAAGGGAACATATTACCACCAAACCAGCAATGCAAGAAATGTTAAAAGGTCTGCTGTAATAAAAAGAAAGAGGAAGCGAAGAAGGAACTTGGGGGTAAGGACTAAAAATGGCAACAGATAAGTACTTACCAATAATAACTTTAAATGTAAACTGATTAAATGCTCCAATCAAAAGACATAGAGTAACCAATTGGATAAGAAAACATGATCCATATATCTGCTGTCTGCAAGAAACCCACCTTAGGAGAATAGATGGACACAGATTGAGGGTGAAGGGATGGAACATGGTATTTCAGGCAAATGGAAATGAAAAAAAAGCTGGGGTTGCAATACTTATATCTGACAAATTAGACCTCAAAGTGAAGGACATAGCAAGAGATAAAGAAGGCCACTTCATAATACTAAAGGGAACAATCCAACAAGAAGAAATAACTCTGGTAAACATATATGCACCCAATATAGGAGCACCTAAATACATAAAAAAAAAAAACTCTTGGAGGATATTAAGGGAGAGATTGACAGCAATACAATCATAGTAGGAGACTTTAATACCCCACTGTCACCATTGGACAAATCCTCTAAACAAAAAATCAGTAAAGAAACATCAATCCTAAATGACTCACTAGACCAAATGGAATTAATTGACATCTTCAGAACATTTCACCCCAAAACCACAAAATATACATTCTTCTCCAGTGCACATGGGTCATTTTCAAAGATAGATCATATGTTGGGTCATAAGAAAAGTCTATTCAAATTCAAAAAGATAGAAATCATATCAAGCATTTTCTCAGACCACAGTGGCATAAAACTGGAAATCAACTATAATAAAAACAATAGAAAGAAATCAAACACCTGGAGACTAAACAGCATGCTATTAAACAATGACTGGGTAACCAAAGAGATCAAGGAAGAAATAAAAAATATCATGGCAAAAAATGACAATGAAAACACAACAATACAAAATTTATGGGACACAGTGAAAGCAGTCTTGAGAAGGAAATTCATAGCCCTACAAGCCTACTGCAAAAAAACAGGAAACAATGGTAATAAATTACCTAAACCTACAACTCAAAGAGTTGGAACGAGAGCAACAAGAAAAGCCCAGTGTACTCAGAAGGAAGGAAATAGTGAAGATCAGAGCGGAGATAAACAACTTGGAGATCAAAGAAACAATTCAAAAGATCAACAAAACAAAGAGCTGGTTCCTTGGAAGGATAAACAAGATTGATAGACCCCTAGCCAGGCTCACTACGAAGCAAAGAGGGAAGACCCAAATAAACAAAATCAGAAATGAAAGAGGAGAAATAACAACAAACCCTGTGGTAATACAAAGGATTGTTAAAAAATACTATGAACAACTCTATTGCAACAAATTGGACAACCTGCAAGAAATGGAGATATTCCTAGAAAAATATAACCTTCCAAAACTCAATGAGGAGGAAGCCAAACATCTCAATAGTCCAATAACTATGGAAGAAATTGAAGCAGTAATCAAAAAGCTTCCAGCAAATAAAAGCCCGGGTCCAGATGGCTACGCAGGAGAGTTTTACCAAACATTTAAGGAAGAATTAAAACCTATCCTCCTCAGACTATTCAAAAATATTCAAGAAGAAGGAACACTTCCAAACACCTTCTATGAAGCCAGCATCACCCTAATACCAAAACCAGATAAAGACAACACAATGAAAAAGAATTATAGGCCAATATCTCTTATGAACATAGATGCCAAAATCCTCAACAAAATTCTAGCAAACCGGATCCAGCAGTACATCAGAAAGATCATACACCATGACCAAGCAGGATTCATCCCAGGAATGCAGAGATGGTACAATATCCGTAAATCAATAAATGTGATACATCACATAAACATATTGAGAGATAAAAATCACATAGTCATATCAATTGAGGCAGAAAAAGCATTTGACAGAATCCAACACCATTTCTTGATAAAAACTCTCAACAAAGTGGGAATAGAAGGATCATACCTCAACATCATAAAAGTCATTTATGATAAACCCAAAGCTAACATCATACTCAATGGGCAAAAACTAAAACCATTTACTGTAAGAACAGAAACAAGACAGGGATGCCCACTCTCACCTCTCCTGGCTAGTACTGGAAGTATTAGCCATTGCAATCAGACGAGAAGAAGAAATAAAAGGCATCCAAATTGGAAAAGAAGTAAAGCTGTCCTTATTTGCAGATGACATGATATTGTACATAAAAAACCCAAGGGACTCCATTCAAAACTAATTGACTTAATTAATGAATTTGGCAATGTAGCAGGATACAAAATTAATGCTAAGAACTCTGTGGCATTTCTATACACTAATAGTGAATTATAGAAAGAGAAACTAAAAAAGCAATCCCATTTACAATCGCAACAAAAAAATGAAGATACCTAGGAATAAACCTAACTAAAGATGTAAAAGACCTTTATGCAGAAAACTACAGGACACTGAAAAATGAGATAGAAGAGGATGTTAACAGATGGAAGAGCATACTATGCTCATGGATTGGGAGAATCAACATCATTAAAATGTCCATACTACCCAAAGCAATCTACAGATTCAACGCACTACCCATTAAAATACCAACGACATATTTCACAGACCTAGAAAGAATTCTTCATAGATTCATCTGGAACAAAAAAAGACCACGGATAGCTACAGTAATTCTGATAAAGAAGAATAAAGTAGGTGGGATCTCAATACCAGACTTCAAGCTATACTACAAAGCAACTGTTCTCAAAACAGCCTGGTACTGGCACAAGAACAGAAATATAGACCAATGGAATAGAATAGAGAACCCAGATATCCACCCAAACCACTATGCTCAATTAATATTTGACAAAGGAGGCATGAACATTCAATGGAGCCAAGATAGCCTCTTCAATAAATGGTGTTGGGAAAATTGGACAGATACATGCAAAAAATTGAAACTGGACCACCAACTTACACCAAATACAAAAATAAACTCAAAATGGATACAGGACTTAAACATTAGAAGGGAAACCATAAAAATACTAGAGGAATCCACAGGCAGAACAATCTCAGATATATGCCGAAAGAACTTCTTCACTGATACTGCTCCAAAGGCAATGGAAGCTAAAGAAAAAATAAATAAATGGGACTACATCAAAATAAAAAGCTTTTGCACAGCAAAAGAAACCATCAACAAAACAACAAGAAAGATCACTGTATGGGAGAACATATTTGCAAATGTTATCACTGATAAAGGTTTAATCTCCAAAATCTACAGCCAACTTATACAACTTAATAAAAGGAAGATGAAGGATCCAATAAAAAAATGGGCAACAGACCTAAATAGAACCTTTTCAAAAGATTACAGAAGGAAGGCCAAGAGACACATGAAAACATGTTCAAAGTCATTAATGATCCGAGAGATGCAAATGAAAACGACAATGCGATACCATCTTACACCTATCAAAATGGCAATCATCAACAAATCAACAAATGACAAGTGTTGGGGAGGACGCGGAGAAAAAGCAACCCTTGTGCACTGTTGGTGGGAATGCAGACTGGTGCAGCCACTGTGGAGAACAGTATGGAGTTTCCTCAAAAAACTAAAAATGGATCTCTCATTTGACGCTGTAATCCCACTCTTAGGCATTTATCCTAAGAAATTACAAACACCAATCAGAAAAGATTTATGCACCCCTATGTTCATAGCAGCACCATTTACAATAGCTACAAATTGGAAACAGCCTAGGTGCCCGTCAGCAGATGAGTGGATCAGAAAACTGTGGTACATCTACACAATGGAATACTATGCTGCCATTAAAAAGAAGGAATTCTTACCATTTGCAGCAACCTGGTTGGAACTGGAGAGCCTTATGCTTATTGAAATAAGCCAGTCAATGAAGGAGAAGCATCACATGATCTCACTCATTTGT
This sequence comes from Lasiurus cinereus, assembly GCA_011751065.1. Classification (NCBI taxonomy): domain Eukaryota; kingdom Metazoa; phylum Chordata; class Mammalia; order Chiroptera; family Vespertilionidae; genus Lasiurus; species Lasiurus cinereus. The sequence continues at coordinate 19,935,669 of JAAGEH010000392.1, forward strand.
GGATAATAAAGAACATTATAAACTGATGAACAAAAGGATAGATACAGAGACAGTAAAGCTTCAAACAGACTGTGAAATTCAGCAGGAAGATTAAAGTTAGGTGAGGTAGGTAAGAGATCAATCAAAGGACTTGTATGCATACATATAAGCATAACCAATGAACATAGACACAGGGGGGTTGGGGTATGCCTGGGAGGGAGGGGGGCAATGGGGAGATATGTATAAAAATTAATAAAAATTAAAAATATATATATTAATTGAGCATAGTTGTTTAGGTAGATATCTGGATTGTCTATTCTATTCCATTGGTATATATGTCTGTTCTTGTGCCAGTACCAGGCTGTTTTGAGAACAGTGTCTTTGTAATACAGCTTGAAATCTGGTATTGAGATCCCACCTACTTTATTCTTCTTTATCAGGATTGCTGTGGCTATTCCTTTTTTTTTCCAGATAAATCTTTGGAGAGTTCTCTCTAGGTCTTTGAAATATGTTATTGGTATTTTAATAGGGAGTGCACTGAATCTATAGATTGCTTTGGGTAGTATGGACATTTTAATGATGTTGATTCTCCCAATTCATGAGCATGACATGGTGTTCTATATGTTTATGTCTTCCACTATCTTTTTTTTTCAGTGTCCTGTAGATTTCCACATGTAGGTTTTTATCTCCTTAGTTAAGTTTATTCCTAGGTATCTTAATATTTTTGGTGCAATGGTAAATGGGATTACTTTTTTTCAGTGTCTCTTTCTGTAATTTAACTAGTAGTGTATAGAAATGCCATAGATTTCTTGGCATTAATTTTGTAACCTGCCACATTGCCAAATTCATTTATTAAGTCTATTATTTTTTGATGGAGTCTTGTGTTTTTTTTTATGTACAATATCATGTCATCTGCAAATAAAGACAGCTTTACTTCTTTTCCAATTTGGATGTCTTTTATTTCTTCTTATCTAATTGCAATGGCTCATACTTCCAGTAGTATGTCTAACAGCCGTGGTGAGAGTGGGCATTCCTGTCTTGTTCCTGTTCTTAGGGGAAATGGTTTTAGTTTTTACCCATTGAGTATGATGTTAGCTGTGGGTTTATCATATATGGCTTTTATGATGTTGGGGTATGAACCTTCTATTCCCACCTTGCTGAGAATTTTTATCAAGAAAGGGTGTTGGATTTTGTCAAATGCTTTTTCTGCCTCAATTGATATGACTATGTGATTTTTATCTCTCAATTTGTTTATGTGATGTATCACGTTTATTGATTTGCAGATATTGTACCATCCTTGCATTCCTGGGATAAATCCTACTTGGTCATGGCATATAATCTTTCTGATGTACTGCTGGATCCAACTTGCTAGAATTTAGTTGATGATGTTTTTAAAAATATATTTTATTGATTTTTTTACAGAGAGGAAGGGAGAGGGACAGAGAGTTAGAAACTTCAATGAGAGAGACATCGATCAGCTGCCTCCTGCATGCCCCCTACTGGGGATCTGCTTACAACTAAGGTACATGCCCCTGACTGGAATCGAACCTGGGACCTTTTAATCCGTAAGTCGATGCTCTATCCACTGAGCCAAACAGGTTTCAGCTTGTTGAGGATTTTGGCATCAGGGATATTGGCCTCTAATTCTCTTTCATTGTGTTGTCTTTATCTCGTTTTGGTATTAGGGCGATTCTGGCTTTATAGAAGGTGCTTGGAAGTGTTTTATCTTCTTAACTTATTTGGTATAGTATGAGGAAGATAGGTTTTAATTTTTCCTTGAGTGTTTGGTAAAACTCTCCTGTGTAACTGTCTGGTCCCGGGCTTTTGTTTGCTAGGATCTTTTTGATTACTGCCTCAATTTCTTCCATAGTTATTGGTCTATTGAGATGTTTAGATTCTTCCTTAGTGAGTTTTGAAAGGTTATATTTTTCTAGGAATATGTCCATTTCCTGAAGGTTGTCCAGTTTGTTGTTATAGAGTTGTTCATAGTATTTTTTTTTAACAATCTGTTGTATTTCAGTGGGGTCAGTTGTTATTTTTCCTCTTTCATTTCTGATTTTGTTTATTTGAATCCTGTCTCTTTGCTTCTAGGTTAGCCTGGCTAGAGGTTCATCAATCTTGTTTATCCTTTCAAAGAACCAACTCTTGGTGTTGTTGATCTTTTGAATTGTTTCTTTAGTCTCTATGTCATTTATCTGGGCTCTGATCTTTACTATTTCCTTCCTTCTGCTTACATTGGGCTTTTCTTGTTGCTCTCTTTCTATCTCATTGAGTTGTAGAGTTAGGTAATTTATTACCATTGTTTCTTGTTTTTTGCAGTAGGCTTGTAGGGCTATGAATTTCCCTCTCAAGACTGCTTTCACTGTATCCCATAGATTTTGGATTGTTCTGTTTTCATTGTCATTTTTTGCCATGATGTTTTTTATTTCTTCTTTTATCTCTCTGGTAACTCACTCATTGTTTAATAGCATGCTGTTTAGTCACCATGTGTTTGATTTCTTTGGATTGTTTTTATTGTAGTTGATTTCCAGTTTTATGCCACTGTGATCTGAGAAAATGCTTGATATAATTTCTATCTTCTTTAATTTGAAGAGACTTTGCCTATGAGTCAACATATGGTCTATCTTTGAAAATGACCCATGTGCAATTGAGAAGAATGTATATTCTGTGGATTTTGGGTGAAATGTTCTAAAGATGTCAATTAATTCTATTTGGTCTAGTGAGTCATTTAGGATTGATGTTTTTTGCTGATTTTTTTTTTAGAGCATTTGTCCAATAGTGATAGTGGGGTATTAAAGTCTCCTACTATGATTGTATTGCTGTCAATCTCTCCCTTGATATCCTCCAGAAGTTTTTTTTTTTATGTATTTAGTTGCTCCTGTATTTGTATGTTTCCCAGAGTTATTTCTTCTTATTGGATTGCTCCCTTTAATATTATGAAGTGGCCTTACATATCTCTTGTTATGTCCTTCACTTTGAGATCTAATTTGTCAGATATAAGTATTGCTACTCCAGCTTATTTTTCATTTTCATTTGCTTGAAAAATCGCCTTCCATTCTTTCACCCTCAGTCTGTGTGCATATTTTTTTCTGAGGTGTTGTCTTTTAGACAGCAGATATATGGGTCATGTTTTCTCATCCAATATGTTACCCTATGTCTTTGATTGGAGCATTTAATCCATTTACGTTTGATGTTATTATTGATAGGTACTTATTTGTCATCATTTTTTTCTTTACCCCTGTGTTCCTTGTTTTCTTTCTTTCTTTCTTTCTTTCTTTCTTTCTTTCTTTCTTTCTTTCTGTTTATTTCTTCTTTTTTTTCTTTTATAGCAGACCCTATAGCATTTCTTGCATTGCTGGTTGGGTGGTAACAAATTTCCTTAGTCCTTTTTTTGTCTGTGAAGCTCCTGATTTCACCTTCAATTTTGATTGAAAGCCTTGCTGAGTACAAAATTCTTGGATTCAGATCCTTTCTTTCCATGACTTTTTATATTTCATTCCATTCCCTTCTGCTCTAATGAGTTTCTGTTGAGAAATCAGTCACTAGTCTGATGGGAGTTCCTTTGTAAATAACTTTCTGTCTCTCTCTGGCCACTTTTAAGATTCTTACTTTAGTGTTGGTGTTTGCTAATTTAATTATAATGTGCTTTGGTGTTGTTCTTTTGGGGTTCCTTTTGCTTGGGACTCTATGAGCTTCTTGTATTTGTGTGGGTTTTTTCTTCCCTTTATCAGGGAAGTTTTCTGCCATTATTTCCTCAAACAGGTTTTCTATTCCTTTCTCAATTTCCTCTTCTTCTGGAACCCCTATTATGTGGATATTGTTTTGTTTTGTATTATCCCAAAGTTCTCTTAGGCTCTCCTCCTGCTCTTTATTTTTTTTTTCTAGAAGGTGCTCTACTTGAGTATTTTTTCCTACCTTCTCTTATAGCTCATTGATGCAGTCCTCTTCTTCTTCTAGTCTACTTTTGATACTTTCTATTGAGTTCTTTACAGAAGCGATGTCATTTTTCATTTCTTCTTGGTTTTTCTTCATTTCTTTTTGGTTCTTCTTCATTTCCTCTTGGTTCTTACTCATATTTTCAAACTTTTCTTTCATTCTTTTCAGCCACCTTTTGACCATTTCTCTGAATTCTTTCTCTGGCAGGTTGCTTGCCTCCATTTTGTTTACTTGCTTTTCTGGTGATGCCTGCTTTTCTTTCTTATGCAAGCTATTTCTTTGTCTGGCCATGGTCGCTCTTCTCTGGGTGTCTGGTTGTATAGTTCTCTCTGTCCTTATCCCAGGCAAAATCTGACCTTTCCTTGTGGTGTGTAGAACTCCTCTGAATCCATGTGTTTGTTCTGATTGGGGAACAGTGTTCTGGGACTCGTAGCCATTTGGTGGGTGCTGCAGCTTGCATGACTATACAACTGCCTCCTCAAGGGATTCACAGAGTGTGCAATTGGGAATCCTTCACAACCCAAGAATACATCTACCTCCTACTATGTTCTTATAGTTTATGACAGGAAAGGAGTCACTCTAGGGAAAGTGTTTGAAATCAATGTGGGTGTGGCTTCTGAGACCATTGATCTACCAGAATTCACTCTTGTTCCACTGAGAAAAGAAACATTTAGTGGACATATCTATGCTTTGCCTTTTTAAAGTCACATTTGTACCCTCATGTCAAAGTTTCTTACAACTTATATTTGGAGGAGGGAAAGCCTGATGATGATGATGATGATGGCCAATTCCTGTTTATTGAGGAAGTCTGAGTCAAAAGAAAAAAAATATAGCACTCAGAATGTACCCTATTTTCTAGCTGGTAGAGTGTCCATGATATATTGTCATATGAAAAATGTAAATTAAAAGCATGTAATATGATTCTATTCCAGAACAATGAAGAATCAAAAAGCACATATCTGGGCCAACATATGTGTTAATTGATGAGTGTCGTAGGTGTGCTGTGATAGGAACCCAGTATAACTACCAGGTGTCTGGCACAGTGTAAATCTAAAAAATTAGTGGTGACTGTAGGAATGTGGCATCAAGTCAGGATCGTAGCTAGGCCAGGAGAAACTGACAAAGTCAGTTTTCAAGAAGCCTTCTAAATTTTATTAGTGCAATAAACTCAAACTTTTACCTTTGTCTTAAAGATTTTGAATAACTTACCTGCATGTGCAATGTTCACTGTCATCTCTTAAAATGTTTTACCAGTCCACTCACAACCTCTTGTCAAAGTCAAGCAGCTTAGTCTTCTCCAATAGGCCAAGGTCTCTCCTATCTCAGGTCCTTGGCACATGCTGTCTTCTGCCATTCTATGTGGGCTGCTCCTTCTCATCATTGAAATCAGCTTTCATGTCCCATATCAGATAGGTTTTTCTGTGAAAGAAAGAAGGCAGCCCTTCCACCTGATCATTCTCTATTTTAGCCCTTTGTTTATTTCTCAGCCATTTGAAAACTTGCTGTCATTTTACTTATTCATTTTGATTACACTTTTACTGTCTCTTTCTGTGAATTGAAAGTAAAGCAGGGGCTATGGCTAGCTAGCCCATCATTATATACTTAGAGCCCAATATATAATAAGTTCTCCATCCCTATTTGTGTAATAAGTGCACCCAATACCAGGTAAGCAAGTGTATGGCAGGGTAGAGAAATAATCACCAAGTCTCAGCACAGAGCCTGACCCATAAGCATTTGTTGAATTACGAAAAAAAAAAAAAAAAGATTTGAGGGCAACATGGAAAAAGAAGAGGCGAAAAAAGTAATGAGGCTGGTATTTTACCTACAAGGATTTCACAGAGAGGTTTGTACTTCATACTGAGGTTAAAGAGAAAGCCACGGAACTTGGAGCAATTTTTGGGACTCAGCATTGGACAGGGGAGGAGTGAGGGAGGCAACCTTTGGAAACTTGGCATGAGCTTAAAAAATACAAGTGGGTAGGCCCCAAAGAGATCACCATTGGAAGCCAAGAACTGGAGCTTCCTGGAGAAGATGTGCAAAAAGGGGTCCTGACAGGCCTGGTGCTTTCCAGGAGCACTGTCCCCAGTGCCTCTGAATGTGGCTGGAAGAGGGTTTTGTTGTGGGTGCAGTAACAGTTGGCTATAGGGATTTGACCAGTGGTTAGGCCTCATCACTGTCAGAGACCAAGCTGACAGGCAGGGCCAGAAATGCTGGAACACGGGGGACACAGAGTGCAGGCCTCAGCTGAGATGGCACTGGCCAGTGGCTCCCTGAGAAGGTACACTGCCTGCAATCCCAAGCCTTTGGCACCTAATACTCAAAGGTTGAATCTGTAACCATTTCCCTGAGAGAGAAGGTTAGAAGCTACAGCCACAAACCCAAATCTAAAAGAACAATAAGCTAGGCGAGTTAGCTCCATAATCTTTTGTTGATGATCTGGGTCTATGAGATATCTCATGGCTCTGGGACAAAAGCTGCAACAACTCTACCTGCACCCAAAAGGTATGAGAAGGAACACACTCAGGGCAGCAGATGGACTTGTGTTGGGAAGCTGCTGCCTGGCGGCAGCTCTGGTTTCCTGGCCCTCGGCATGGCTGGTGACCTCTGACCTTTCTGACCTCCGCAACCCTCTCTGTGCATTGGCCAAAAACACTAGTTCTCATTGAGAGGTAAGAAAACATATGCAGAGGGGTAAAGAGTTGAGATTACACCTTTTCACTCACTGCCAAAGTTATTTGCTTTGCGTTTTCCAAGGTTTATAAAAGAGAAGAGTTAGAAAAGCTGAGAAATCCTTTTAGATGTGGGCCAAAATGTTGGCTTTCAGCTTTGCGAATTTTAATGTTTGGTTTCACAGTTGGGGCTAAGAGAAGAGCATTGCTCCTAAGCTAATCTCCCATGATGCTTTTCTATTATTCCCCTGGAAGGTACCTCTGGCTTCGTAGGCTTTGAAGAGGGTGTGAAGGTGTGGGAAGAGCACTCCTTTCTCAGGCATCCCTGGGGAATCTAAGGTTTTGAGGATACTGTGTTCTCCTTAATTAATTCAGGGACCTCAATGTCCCTCCAGGGAGAGCTCAGGGCACCAGAATGGGCAATTGTCAACTCTGCATTGCTGCACAAACAAGGAAGGACTCAGGCTCAGAGAGGTGGCACTCTGGTAAAGAGACAGGATCGATTCTGTCTAACTGAAACGTAGCGCCATCTCAGGCTGTGAAGTTTTTTAGCCATTTTTTATCCAAATTCTTCTGCTAAAGACACTAGTTTTATGTGAAGCTTTTATGTGATTTGATATTACCAATAAATATCACAGTGCAAACAAATGACAATTTTGGAACATGGTTCTTTTTTTCCCATTCACAAGCCCTCACCCCCATGCTTAGAGGCCTTGCCAAGAAAATTTTTTCCTTGTGCAACTGTTGAAAATCACTTGCTATTTCTTACAGAGCTTGAATGGAATGCCTCAGGCAGTAACTCCTGAAGTTAGGCTTTGGAATAAGCCAGCCCAGAGATACCTGGTGAAATTGTTGAAAATAAGATTTCTGGGCTTCATTCCCTGGGATTCTAATTGAGTGCGCTGGTTAGCCTAAGGAATCTGTGTAATTAAAGAGTTCCCTAAGGTGATCCGCCCCAATCTGAGGGGAAGGGACCTAGGGAAGGCAGAGGCTCTGGCAGAAGCATTAATTTCACAGGCAGGGCCCCTGCTCTCTTCCTCCAAGACTTGCCCAGCCCTCTAGAAAAAAGCTGCTGAAAATAACCCTTAGTTACAGTCTTCCTCCACCCATCTGAGCCCCTATTAGTGAAATAAAATATAGCACTTAAAAATAAAAAGTTCATTTTGCAGAGGCTCAACTCAGGGGAATTCGATTAATGTGAAAGTGTGTGCATGTAACTCATCAGCCATTCTAAGTTGCTTTCAGACCTGTCATCTGAGGCCAGAAGAGCTTCCCTCAGACGGATAGAAACTGGGTCACCAGGTATGTGAAACTCTAGGCTTTCCCTAGCACTTAGCTCAGCTGTCCAGGGAGGGGAAACAGATAAACCCAACCACTGACTGTTGGGATTTAGCAGAGCTCAGTAGCCTGCAGGGGATCATTGTCTTGAATAAGCTGTCTCCCAACTGGCCAACTCACCCAGATTAGGTCTTGCAACCACCAGATCAACAACATCTCACACTCAATCTCCTTCTCTCTTCTCTCCTCTTGCCATCAGGAGGCTTTTCTTCTCACTGGGTTCTGATGAAAATGAATCTCTGGTGCTCATCTCATTGTCTGCTGGATACTCAAATCACAATACATTATCTGCTCTCTAACCAGCTCTTTCCTCCAAATTTTCTATTCCCATTAAGCTTCCTTCCCAGAAGCCTTCTCTCAGTTCCCCTTCCAGAACCCCCACATTGAATAATTGGCTGCTAGACAACTGAAAGGGCTCTGGCCAGGGGTGACTTTTCACCTTTACACTCTTACCACCATTCTCTCAGTCAGAAGTCCAGCTCACTCCTTCATTCCAGCTTTTCCTCAACTATGGATGTGACAACTACCTGACACATTCCCAGCTTGTCCCTCCCTTCTCACTGTTGCTGCAAAGCTCTGCTCAGCATGTTGCTTGTTCTTGTGTTCACAAACTTGGCCTTTAAAGGTTTCTAAGTGTCCTCACTATTTCTTAAACCTCATTTCTCCCTCTCCTCCTACACATATTCTATGTATGCTCCAACCGATCTTATGCATCCCGTGATTCCTTCTCCTGGGCTTTCGTAAGTGCTGTGTCTTTCCTTTGACCTGTCCTTCCTCCGATCTTTGCCTGCTGAAACCCAAAGTCACTGGCATTTTCCTGATGTTCTTTCTTCATCTGCTATCTTGATGCTTAAATCTGGCATACAAGTTCAGGGGGAAACTTGATGAATTGTTTCCAGAATTGCACACAAACCCACAGACATTCTAATGTAATCTACACATAAGTATAATCAGCCATGGCCTCTTTCAAATCCACACTTCTCTTTGACTGCTTTTTTAAAACCTTGGGATGAGGTGGCATAGATGTAGCCATCAGTTAGTTGGATGAATAACCAGAACATGGAGGTAGGTAATAGAGGAGAGGGGGGGGGGATGGGCGTTGGAGTGTATATTTCCAGATTTAATCTTGGTCTTGTTGCCTTAACAGCTTGATGTAGATATCAGTAAGATGGCCCTTTTCCTTAATAATCCTTTTGGAAGTCAGAGTTGTAATAACAATAGCACTGAAAATAGGGAACCCTCTCTCCAATGTCTTTTGTTGCTGATTTTTCTCTTTAAGAAAGGCCTGCTGAACTTTGGGGATCAAGATCAAGTGAAGGAAAAGAGAACAAGCAATTTGTCTTCAATGCAAAAGGGTTGTGCCATGATGTCTAATTCCAAGCCCTAAGCACTGAGACTAACGCTCTTCTCACTTTCTCAGTCTATTCCATTAGCAGCTTTTCATGATGAGATTGTGTTTTAGATACACTTTTAAAATTTTTATATCATGCTTAACAGAAAGGTAAACTATATGGGAGCCTTTTTTTCAACCTTAGAAGTAAATATTGGCTTGTGTTTCTCAGTCATTGGCCCATGAAGTAGTGTGATTAATGGTTAGCTTCCAACTGGCTTGTGTGACCCCACTCAGTTGTAGCATTCCCTTCTTGGCTCTCCGCTTGTTTCTCTGCTCCCATGGTCTTCAGGAGGGAATTTATACTGTTACAAGTATGATCTGATTTGTGATCTGCTGCTCTAGATAATGAATGTTCCACCATCCATGTTCCTTTTCCCTCTGTGCTGCCTATTATACACTCTATCTTAATCCATCTGGGCTGCTGTAATGAAAAAGCAGAAATTTATTGTTCACAGCTCTAGAGGTTGAAAGTCGGAGATCAGGGATGAATAATCAGAACATGGAGGTAGGTAATAGAGGGGAAGGGGGGCATTGGAGTGAAGGGGGCATGGGCAGGTGAAGGCTGTTTTCTGGTGATGCACTTCTCATTGTGTCCACATATTGTGGAAGGGCAAAGGGCTTTCATTGAAAACACTCTTTCTAAGAGCACTGATTCTATTCATGAGGTCTCCACGCTCAGAACCTAATCACCTCCCAAAGGCCCCACCTCCTAATACCATCATTTTGGAGGTTAGGATTTCAACATAGGAATTTGTTGAGGGGGGGGGACAGAAACATTCAGCTCATAGCAAGCTCAATCAAGGCAGGATAAATATCTATTGACCAGAATGTCCATAGGGTGGATTCTGCTGTATGTCATGCTCGAGCTGATCACCTTCCTTGCAAGGCCAGGCCTCTCCTATGGGATGTCATTCAGGAAACAGTGATGGGATATACCCAGTCATGTACTTGACTTGGATCATGTTTCAAAGCTGTTAAGTCAAATGTCTGGTATGTGGAAAACCTTTTGTGAAGTTTGGCCACCTTCGTGTAGTTTAATCTTTCTAAGCAGAAGTTGAAAACATTGAACTAGGAGGGATTGAATAGTGGCTTTCATTGGGCTATAGTGCCTTATGGGAGAAGGAGGGTGTTAGATCTGACTAGCTGTCTCTTTAAAGTATGAGCAGAGCTCAGGCTCCTGCATCCTCCAACCTGTGGGTTCTGACATGTGCACTGGAAATGCAGAGACACTTGTGTATTAAGAAGCCCCCATGAATATTCTCTGTCCTGAGATTCCCCTTGGAAGACATTGCTGCTCATTTTATGTTTCTTATTTTCTTATGTGACTTTTAAGATTCTTAGGGAAGAAAAAAAGAAATGTCTTTTTGTTGCTGTTGCTGTTGCTGTTGTTGTTTCTTCCCACTGGGATACCTTGCAAAGAAATGGTGGGGCTGAAAAAATGAGAAGTGAGACATAAATTCTAAAACACCCCAGAATGTGTTGAATTCAGAGTGGGTGCTGGGAAATTTATCTAAATTATAACTCCTTCAAAAGGGGAAAACACCCCTGTCATACAAGAAACACAAATGAAATACAAATTTTCCACACATATTCAAATTTATGGTTCTTAAATGATTTTGTTGGATGCAGCTATATAATGTGTATCACCAATTTTTCTGGTTTCCCGATGGGAAGTGGGAAATGGTGTGCTAAATGAATTATAGGTTTGATTCAAAGTTTAAAAAAATGAGGTGTTTTCAGTCAGTTTTCTTTTGTTTTGTTTGTTTTAACTCCAATTATCGCCCTACTCTCTTACAAAATGTGACATTTGTCATTATTTTACAAGTTTAGTTTTGCAAGGCCAGTGTTCAGAGGCTGTTTATTTCCTCCTGCCCACCTGACCTGCCTTGGGAGAGTGTGGACAACAAGTGGATGATTGTGTTTACAGCTCAGCAATGTAAATGTTAACAAAGAGAAAACTGGAGTATTTTCAGTGACATTTTGTTTTGAAATTACTGTCCCTCCAAAAAAGTCCCTTATCACAAAAATTGCATCATAATAACCTTCTCTAATATTGCTAGTCACCATGCCATAAAATGGTAATTTTTCTAGAGTAACATAATAAGGAAGATAAACTCCTAGCTGGAATTCTTTTTCATTGTCTTAACATGGGTTTCCCCTTGGTGCTACTGCTTTATTGAGGAGTAAACTTTTAGTGACCAAGAGTGAGGAACAAGGGGCAGGGCAAGAAGGAAGGGACAATCAAAAGATGTGTGTGTGTGTGGTTGATTGCTCTGTCTCATGTGACTGTGCTCTGAGAAGCCATATAACTGAGTTGCTGGACAATCCATTTAGGAAGAGAAAGGGGGATTGTCTACTTGTTTCTGTATCCTACTTGTCCAAAGTGAGACCCATGGGGGTTAGTTCTCCTTCACTCTGTGTGGGAACCTCTTTCCACGTCCCGCGTGGTTCAGGGTTCCTGGTTCAGGGTTCGGGTTCTGAAGGAGGCCGCACGCACCTTCACTCTGTGTGGGAACCTCTTTCCACGTCCCGCGTGGTTCAGGGTTCCTGGTTCAGGGTTCGGGTTCTGAAGGAGGCCGCACGCAAATGAAATGAGAGACCAGAAAACATTAATTTGGCAATATTGGGGGGGCCAGGCGGGAGCCTTCCTCTAGTGGAAAGGACTGCCATTTGCTCTGGCCTTTTTTTCCCTTTTATTAAGGCTTTGGGACACACCCCTAGCCTTTAGGCAGGAAATAACAAAGACAGAAATTAACATGATACAAACAGATAGTTTCAACTAAACAATGAGTAATCAGCTCTGACCTTTCAGAGCAATTAAGGTTGGCCAGCCTTCTGGCTTCCCATTTACATCCATTTAGTGAGAACAATATTTGGTTTCCGACAACTCTGGATTGACAAGTCATTCTCATAGCTCTGGCCCATGTCTTTCTTGATGAACTTTGTTCTATTTTACTTACTCCGGGGTTGTTGCCATAGTCTAGGCCAATGGTTTGCAAACTCATTAGTCAACAGAGCCAAATATCAACAGTATAATGATTGAAATTTCTTTTGAGAACCAAATTTCTTTTTGATTTGATAAATCTTTATTGTACAGATTATTACAATTGTTCCTCTTTTTTCCCCCCATAGCTCCCCTCCACCCGGCTCCCACCCCTCCCTCTGCCCTTACATCCCCTTACATTGTCCTCATCCATAGGTGTATGATTTTTGTCCAGTCTCTCCCTGCACCCCCTTCACCCGTTTCCCCCTGAGAATTGTCAGTCCACTCCCTTTCTATGCCCCGATTCTATTATAGTCACCAGTTTATTCTGTTCATCAGATTTTTAAATCACTTAATTTTTAGATTCACTTGTTGATAGTCATGTATTTGTTGTTCATAATTTTTATCTTTACCTTTTTCTTCTTCTTCCTCTTCTTAAAGAGTACCTTTCAGCATTTCATATAATACTGGTTTGGAGGTGATGAACTCCTTTAGTTTTTTCTTATCTGTGAAAGTCTTCATCTGACCTTCAATTCTGAATGATAGTTTTGCTGGGTAGAGTAATCTTGGTTATAGGTTCTTGCTATTCATCACGTTGACTATTTCTTGCCACTCCCATCTGGTCTGCATAATTTCTGTTGAGAAATCAGCTGACAATCCTATGGGTGCTCCCTTGTAGGTAATGAACTGTTTTTCTCTTGCTGCTTTTAATATTCTCTCTTTGTCTTTTGCTCTTGGTATTTTAATTATGATGTGTCTTGGTGTGGTCCTCTTTGGATTCCTTTTATATGGGGTTCTGTGCACTTCCTGGACTTGTAAGTCTATTTCTTTCACCAGGTGGGGGAACTTTTCAATCATTATTTTTTCAAATAGGTTTTCAGTATCTTGCTCTCTCTCTTCTTCTGGCACCCCCATAATTCTGATGTTGGTATGCTTGAAGTTGTCCCAGAGGCTTCTTACACTATCTTCCAATTTTTGGATTCCTTTTTCTTTTTGCTTTTCCAGTTGAGTGTTTTCTGCTTTTTTGTATTTCAAATCTTTGATTTGATTCTCGCATTCCTCTAGTCTGCTGTTGGGTCTCTGAGTAATATTTTTTATTTCAGTCAGTGTATATTTAATTTCTAGTTGGTCCTTTTTCATCTCTAGTTGGTTCTTTTTCATCTCCTCTTGGGTCTTGCTAAATTTATGCATCTTTTCTAGGAAATTCTTGAAAAACCTTATAAGTGTGGTTTTAAACTCCATATCCAGTCATTTGTTTTCCTCCATTTCTTTCACTTGTGATATGTTCCTTTGTCTCTGCATTTTTGCTGCTTCCCAGAGGTGGTAAAGTAGCTTTGTGTGCTAGGTGTCCCATATGGCCCAGTAACTCCACCTCCTCAGTTACTTGAGGTAGACTCTCTTGGTGCACCCCTTTGTGGACTGTGTGTACAGCCTTATTGTAGTTAAGTCTTTATTGTTGTTTGTATCACTGGGGGGAATTGACCTCCAAGCCAATTGGTTGTGAGGATCATCTGTGTTTATGCCAGAAGAACTTGTATGTTGGAGTCAGCCTTATGATACAAAATTGCAAAAGACTCTGTATTCAGCTTGGATGGAGTGGAGTCTCAGGCCTGAGCAGACAGCCTTGGCTTCCCATCAGTCCTTTCCTACATGGCCCCTGAGTCTCAGTGTCCCTCAGTAATTGCTGCAGCCCTCTCTGTGCATTCATGCTTGTGTGCCTCCAGACCTCTGCCTTTCACAATTCCCCTAAGTTTCCCTGCTCTCCTCCCTTTTCACAACAGTCCTGACTCCCCCATATGAGTCTCACCCAGAACTGGGGTTCAGTGCAGCCAGCAGTTTCTATCTTCCTCCCACTAGAGGAAGCCAGCCAAACACTCCGTCGCTCCTATCTCCATACCTCAGGTTTTTGCAGCTCCTGTGAGTCTTCATGAAACCCTCTCTTTCCTTCTAGTTATAGAATTTTCACTCAGCCAGCTTTCCTGTGGTTCTGGATGATGTTTGTTCTGCTGTGTGAGGCAGCAGTTTAGGTATTCACCTATGCAGCCATCTTGGTTTCTCCCAAGAGCCAAATTTTTTAAACTTAAACTTCTAATGCCACTTCTTCAAAAATAGACTAGCTCAGGCTGTGGTATTTTATGGAAGAGCCAAACTCAAGGGGCCAAAGAGCTGTATGTGGCTTGCAAGCCGCAATTTGCTGACCACTAGTCTAAGGCACCTGGCCTGCTCCTTATAAAATGATAGTCTGTCAGATTAAAGACACCCCTCTTTGTAACCATGACCCAGGGAGACCAATCACAGCTGCTGTTTAAGTCACTCTTGTAGATGTTTAATTGTTTAAGTCACTCTTGTAGATGTCCTCTTGGTCCACATACTTGGTGAAACAACTTTCCCCAGAAATGGATTATCTTTTGGTTTCCTAATTAATGATTTGAAAGAAAAGGATGGGGGTTAATTTGGACTATCTGAATATTTGGCATTCCACTCTGACCATTCTTAAGCATGATGCTTCTTCTTTTTACCCCATAACAGCAACTGGAGCTGGACAGGTTGCTATACCCTCAGAGTGGTGGCTTCGTCCAGAGGGGTTTAGGAGATTCAAATTTATTCTGGTTCAGCCAACTGGATTGTTGTGCATGATTGCCATGATCCTAGACAATAGGATGATGACCATTTGGTTTTGTACACTTCTCACAAATCCCTCTACAGTGGTCCATATGGGAGACATAATTGATGTCTGTAATTTTAGGAAAACATCCTTGTGCGTTTTGCTCCTGACCCTTCTGAATGAACGATCTGGGTAAAAGTTGGGAATGATTGCATAAAAAGTAACATTTATACCTATTGAAATGGGAAACAGCAAGTTCATGGTGGTAGATGGAGAATAATAACTTTGACTTTCTGGGGAGAGAACTTCTTAATTTCCAGGATATATAGGGGATGAAGTTCATTAATGATGCTTGTCTTTCAGAACCACCCACAAGTTTTTCCCCACTGGTTTGGCTCTTAAAATAAGGGCAAACACCTTAAATTTGACTGCCTGTTGGGGCTGCCATTCCTGACCAGAGAGCTCTGACCTCTTTCAATTGCTATCTCCTCTCATCTTACTAAGAAACCTTAGAAATAGCAGGTGATGGTGACCCCAGCTCTTGAGCCCGTCACATTAAATAACTGTGAATCCCAATTCATGAAGCTATTCCAAAAAATGGATGGATGCCACCTGCTTGGTGGTGTGGACAAATGGTGCAGGCAGTCCCTCTAAAAATAAGGACCAAATTCAATTATTTGAACTGAGCTAGAAACCCTAAACCAAATAGCTAACTGGAAGGCCATCTTAAAGACACTGTCAACTTGTGTCCCTGCCTGATATGGGTCTCACTTTGGGGCCTAAACGATTATAAGCAACACATTTTTTCTGAGCATCATGTGCCCTCTGAGACTGTATTTCTTGCATAGAAGCCAGGCATTAACTACCTCCCTGAAACACAATGACCTTCACTTTAGGGATGGCTTTTTGTTTGTTTATTTGTTTTCATTAAAAATGGTGTTGTCCAGCTGGCATGGCTCAGTGAATAGTTGAACATCAACCCATGTACTAAGAGGTCTCTGCTTTGATTCCCAGTCAGGGTACATGCCTGGGTTGTGGCCTCCATCCTTTGGATGAGGCATGTAGAAGGCAGCTACTCAATGATTCTCTCCCTGTTTCTATCTCTCTCGTCCATCTCTATCTCACCTTTTCTCTAAGAATGATATATTTCAAAAAATGTATTTAATAGTAACACATTGCAATTTTTTCCATTAGAGAGGTTTTTATCTTTTGTTAATAGTTGCTGAGATATAATTGATATACCATACAATTCACCCTTTTAATGTACAAAATTTAATGATTTTTAATATGAAGTGCATCCTTTATTTCATTCAAATTTAGGATATTTTCATTATTCCCTAAAAGAAACACCATGCCATCACCCTCAAATTCCTCCATCCCCTCAAACTTGAGCTAAGCTCTATTTTTTCATAGATTTTTCTATTCTGGACATTTCATAAACAAAGGATCATACAATATGTGGTCTTTTGTGACTGCCTTCTTTCACTAGCTTAAGTTTTTCGAAGTTCTTTCATAGCAGAGTATATTTCAATCCGTGTTTTCTTTTTATTGCCACATAATGCCATATTGTATTAATATACCACATTTTATTTATCTCTTCATTAGTTTATAGACATTTGGATTGTTTCTACTTTTTGGCTATTATAAATATGTAGCTAATAACTTTCATGTACAAGTTTCTGTGTGAATGTATGTTTTCATTTCTCCTGGGTATATATGTAAGAGTGGAATTGCTCAATTATATGTTAATTCTTTGTTTGCTGTTTGAGGTACTGTTAACCTGTTTGAGGTACTGTACTTCCTAAAGTGCCTGTAACACCTTACATTCCTATCAGTAGTGTATTCCCACTAACAGAGTTCGTGTTTCTCCACATCTGCACCAATATTTGTTATTGGCATTATTTACATTTTTTGTTTTGGTCAGGGTAGTAAATATGAAGTACTATCTCATTGTGATTTTGATTTGCATTTCCCCCATGGATAATGGTGTTAAACATCTTTATATATGCTTATTGCCCATTTATACATTCACTTTTGAAAAACATCTGTTTAGAGACTGCTCATTTTTAAATTGGGTCATTATTTTTAATTGGGTATGTTATTGAGTTGTCATCTACACTAATAAAAGAGAAACAAATTAACCATCTCTTCACTACGCCCATCAACCAATCAGAGCGAGTATGCAAATTACCCCAACAAAGGTGGTGGTTAATTTGCATATGCAAGCAAGGAAGAAAGACTGAAGACAGTGTACAAGGAAGAGGGAGGAAAAACAGAAAGCAGGACGAGGCAGTAGCAGTGGCAAGAGGTGGCAGCAGGAGGGAAGCTTGCCTTGGCTCCCTTCTCTGCTTCGCTCAAGCTGCAGGAAGCCCTATTCTTGCAGGAATCTTCCTACAACAGGCCTCTAGTGTGTGTGTATGTATATGTATGTGTATATATGTATATATACACACACACACATATGTGTGTGTGTGTGTGTGTGTGTGTATCCCTTATGAATATATGATTTTAAAAAGTTTTCTCCCAGCATTCAAATTAAAAAAGAACAAGTAAAACATTTTTCAGATAACATGATATTGTACATAGAAAACCCCAAGATTCAATAAAAAAACTACCATACTAAATAAATGAATGCAGCAATGTAGCCAGATACAAAATTAATAACCAGAAGTCTATGGCTTTTCTATGCACCAATAATGAACTCACAGGAAGAGAAAATAAAAAAGCAATCCCATTTATTATTGCAACAAAAATATTAAGATACCTAGGAATAAATTTAACCAAGAAGATAAAGGACCTGTACTCAGAAAATTTCAGGACACTGAAAAAATAGATAGAAGAAGACATGAACAAATGGAATGATATACCATGTTCATGGATTGGTAGAATCAACATCATTAAGATGTCCATATTACCCAAAGCAATCTATAAATTCAATGCAATTCCCATTAAAATACCAATGGCATACTTTAAAGACCTAGAACAAACTCTCCAAAAATTCATCTGGAACAAAAAAGACCCTGAATAGCTGCAGCAATCCTGAGAAAGATGAACAATATTGGAAGGATCACAATACCAGATATCAAGCTGTACTACAAAGCCACTGTTCTCAAAACTGCCTGGTACTGGAATAAGAACAGGCATTCAGACCAGTGGAACAGAACAGAGAACCCAGAAATCTACACAAGTCATTATGTTCAATTAATATTTGACAAAGGAGGCAAGACAGTTTCTTTAATAACTGGTATTGGGAAAATTAGACAGATACTGGCAAAAAATATGAAACTAAATAACCAACTTACACTATACACAAAAATAAAGTCAAAATGGATAAAAGACTTAAACGTAATATAGGAAACCATAAAAATTAGAAGCCATAGGCATCAAAATAGGAGACATTTGTTGTAGCAATATTTTTACCAATACAGCTCCTATGGCAATGGAAACTACTAGTAAGGAAAAAATAAACAAATGGGACTACATCAAAATAAAACCTTCTGCACAGCAAAAGAAATCATCAACAAAACAAGAAAACCCACTGCAAGGGACAACATATTTGCCAATGTTATCTCCAATAAGAGTTCTCCAAAATTTACAGAGAACTTATACAACCTAACAAAAGAAAGATAAACAATCCAATCAAAAAAATGGGCAAAGGCCTAAATAGATACTTTTCAAAAGAAGACATATAGAAAGCCAAGAGACTTATGAAAACATGCAAAAAGTCACTAATCATCCGAGAGATGCAAATCAAAACAACAAGTTACCATCTCACAACTGTCAGATTGGCTATCATCAACAAATCAACAAATGACCAGTGCTGGAGAGGATTCAGAGGAAAAGGAACCTTGGTGCACTGCTAGTGGAAATGTAGAGTAGTGCAGCCACTGTGGAAAAACAGTATGGCATTTCCTCAAAAAATTAAAAATGGAACTTCCATTTGACTCAGTAACACCACTTCTCAGAATATAGCCCAAGAAACTAGAAACACCAATAAGAAAGGATATATGCACTCCCATAGCAGCACAATTTACCATAGCTAAGATTTCGAAACAGCCTAAGTACCCATCAGCAAATAAGTGGATTAGAAAACTGTGGTACATCTACACAATGGAATACTACACTGCTATAAAAAAGAAGGAATTCTTACCATTTGCAACAGTATGGGATGGAACTGGAGAGCATTATGCTAAGTGAAATAAGCCAATCAGTGAAAGAAAAATACCACATAATCTCACTAATTTGTGGAATATAAAGACCATCTTAAACTAATGAACAAAAATAGATATAGAGGCAAAGAAGAATAGATCATACCATCAAACTACAGCGGGAAAACTGGGGAGGGTTGGAGTGTGGGTAAAAGATCAACCAAATGACTTGTACGAATGCACATAAGCGTATCCAATGGACACAGACACTGGGGGGTGGGGAGGAGAGGGGATGGTATGTGCCTGGGGATAGGGGAGTCAGGGGAAGGTCAATGGGAAAAAAAAGGAGATTTTTATTTTTCTCTTGTGAGAATTCTTTATGTATTTTGGATATAAGTCTATCATCAGTGTGTTTTGCAAATGTGTCATCCCTGTTGGTGGAATTTTAATATTCATCATAGTGCATTGTGAAAAGTACATTGATGAAGTTTAATTTACAACTAAAAGTATATGGTTCATACTTCTTGTATCTTGTCTAAGAAATTTCTGACCCATCTAAGGTAACAAATATTTTCTCCTATGTTTTCTTTCAGAATTTAGATATGGTAAAAGGTGGATTAAAGTTCCTTTTTTTGCATATGGCTATTGTATTGTTCTAGCACCATCTGTTGAAAAGACTATCTTTTCTCTATTCACAAAGGCTATTATTTACACCTAACACTGGTTTCTAGTAATTTGATTATGATTTTTTTTTAGTGTGATTTACTTTATGTTTTATCTGCTTGGGTTTGTTGAGTTTTATTGATATGTGAATTTATAGTTTGATATGTGGGTCTATCTATTAAATTATAAAAATTTTTAGGTCACTATTTCTTCACATTCTTTTTGTTTCCCCATTTTACTAATCTTATACTGGGATTTTAATTCCATATATGGTAGACTGCTTGATATCATTTCATAGCTCACAGAAGCTTATTTATTTATTTATTTATTTATTTATTTATTTATTTATTTTGGTATTTATTTATTTCTGTTTACCATATTTATCATGGATAGTTTCTATTGCTATGATTTCAGTTTCACTAATTTTTTCTCCTACTGTGTCTAATCTGCTTTTATCCCCATCTACTGTGCTTTTTATTTTTAGAAGTTCAGTTGATGTCTTTTATATCTTTGTTCTCCTTGTCAGGCTAATGCTTTTGTCCACCTTTTTAAACATATGAAGTACATTTATAAGAATTAGTATATAGTATATCTTTATATACTAACTCGGGGCCCAGCACATGAATTTGTGAATCTTGAATATAACGGTGGACTTCGAGGCTGCAGTAGGCACAGGGGTGGGTCTTGGCCTACCCTCTGCACCCAAGCCTGGTCCCTCCTATCGTGCCTCCACCAGTCCCCGCCCCCCCCATACACCATCTCCTGTATGGCAGCAGCCCCACTCCCACTGCCACCACTCCCATGTGCTGATGGTGCCAGCCTCACTCACACCTGCTGAAGATGCAGAGCGATTGGGGCCGGTGCCAGCAGTGGGTGTGGGGCTGGAGCCATCAGCAGGTGCAACTGGCACTGTTGCCCTGATCAGCACTCAGGAGCAGGGGAAAGTGGAGAAGTCCTTAGGGTTGATCAGGGCTGGAAGCTGCCACTCACACTTGTTGATGGCACTGAGCAATCAGGACAGGTGCCAGGCGCCAGTAGTGGTTGCGAGTGGGGCTAGCATTGGCATTGGGTGTGAGCAGTGACTCAGTGCTGGCAGTGGGTGCAAGCGAGGCTGGTGCCAGCAGCAGATGCAAGTGCTGGACAGGATCATGGTATGTGGGAACAAAGAATTTTCAATAACCATCAGAGGCTCGTCCCGATGGCAGTGACCAGTGCCCTGCTTTGGTCTGGATCTCCTGCTCATCTGCTCCACCATCCCACCTTGGCCGATACCTGCCATGTCCCACACATTCCCCCTGGTGGCCAGTGCACATCACAGAGACTGGTTGTTCGGTTGTTTGGTTGTACCGGTTGTTCCACTATTTGGTCTAGTGGCATATTGGCCTTTTATTGTATAGGATTCTACAATCTTTGTCATTTCTGGGTCTGTTCCTGTTGATTGGTTTTCTCTCTGATTATGGCCTTTATTTTTCTGCTTCTTTGAATGACTGCTGTTTTTTGCATTGGATGCTTGACATTTTGAATTTTATGCATTTTGCTGCTCAGTTGTTGTTTCCTTTAAGTACTTTTAGGCTTTGTCCTGGCATACAGTTAAATTATTTGGAAACTACTTGATACTCCAGAGGCTTAATTTTAAGTTTTGTTAAGCATGTGTTACAAACTGAATATTTAAATTTCTCCTAGATTCATACGTTAAAGCCCTTATCCCCAACATGGTAGGTGGACATGGGACCTTTGGGTAGTAATTAGGCTTAGATAAGGTTATGATGGGATTCATGTCCTTATAAGAAGAGGAAAAGACCAGAGAACATTTTCTCTCTCTCTCTCTCTCTCTCTCTCTCTCTCTCTCTCTCTCTCTCTCCTCCCCCCTCTCTCTAGTGAGAAAATGAAGGTCTCCACACTGTGAGAAATCAATGTCTGTTGGTTAAGCTCCCCAGTCGGTATTTGTTATAACAAGGGCAGCAGGGCAGCATGGTCTTCACACTGCTCCTCTACTGAGGTCCTTCCCTGCTGAGGACTCCACTCAGTGCTCTGTGCACTCAGAAGTCTTTCTACCCAACTGTGGAATACAAACCATTTCTGTCTCTGGGGTTTTTCACCTGCTCCTTTTCAGCATTTCACTCCATGGCATTGGTAGTTTTCTTCATATGTGTATACACATTAAGCACTTAAGAAGAATTCTCTGAAGATTTTTCAAGTTCTCTCTGTTTGGCTCTCTGTTCTTTGTACCCTGTCCTGAAAAATTTAGCAGTGTTGTCCTCACCAAATATTGAATTTTATTCCCCAACTAAGGGACACCACTGAGCTCTGTTGAGTTTCCCTTTCCAGCACAATGGCCTGCATTTACACTCCAAGTCTTAAGTTGGACAGTCACCTTATTTGTCTCCCTTCTCTCAGAGACCACTGTCCTAGGATGCCCTGTTATCCAGTTATTGAAAACCATTGTTTCATATTTTGTCAAGTTTTTTAGTTAAGATAGAAGCGTAAATCTGGTTCCTGTAATCCACTGTGGCCAAGTAGATAGTTTGTGTTCCATACTGAAGGGAGTGCTTGGGGACTGCTGGACACAGGAGAAGCTGTGATCACTGCAGGGATCTTATGTTGGAGAACTGGGGAAACCACTCATGCTACAGGAGTTGGGTGCTAAGGAAACTGTGCACACTGCACAAGATGGGCAAGCAAGTGCACTAGACCAGGAAGCAAAACCCATTCCTCCTATAATGTCTCGCCAGGTCCCTCTACTGACAAAGCTAACATCTTGCCATCTGGTGTAGGAAAACTATTTAAAGGGGCCATAATCCATTTTTCCAGAGCAGTTAATGAAGTGTGAATTTAGAGCCAAGAGGTAATAAATTGATAAATAGCATACATATTGTAGAGGATTGCTGTCTATCAGTATTTCAAAATTATGTGGCCATCTGGTAGGTTTAGATCTATAACATCAATTAAATGCTTTTCATGAAATATTTTGAGCTTGAGTTTTTAATACCTAAGACTTATTAGTTCTGAGAAGAAAAGAGTGCTTTCATCCATTCCTGGCAAAGAAAGAAATAAAACTTTAAAATCACATGCTATATTTGTATCAATTTTTTCTTATTACTTAGAAGGAGATAAAAAAAAGGGATAGGAAGACAACTAGTATTATCAAGGCACTTCTATGTGCCTGGTGCTTTGCATATATAATTATTTAAAAACCTCGAAACTACTGAGGACTCTACCCTGTGAATGAGGTGGTTTGCATGCCAATTTATAGATGGGCAAATCAGGTTGGTGCAATTTGCATGCACAAAAAACTGGGAAGGTTGCAATTGATGAAGATGACTTTACCAGCCCCATAGTTTGTGAAGAGACCTAGGAATGCACATTTTAGGAAAAGGCACAGGAGATTCTGGTGCATATGGTCCATGGGCCTCATTGCCATAAATACCTATTTCAATAACTTGTTCAAGTTCATGAGGTTCAGAAGCAGGCTTCACATTTAATGAAGGACTATTTGACTTTAACCATATCTGCCTTATCAAGCTGTAGACTAGTAATGAGAGTAGAAAAAAAAATTATTGAGCTTAAACTATCTAGTTTCAGGCCCACCCTAGAACAGTAGATGAAGGAAGGAATCAGCTAATGAACAAGCAGCTGTTTAAAATGAACCCCGAGACAGCAGATTCTTTCAGGAGCAACATTTTACAAAGAGCCCTGAGTGAGCTAGCTCCTTCTGGTGATCAGGCAGTCCTTCCTTCTTTTAATCTCAGCTCATCAATGGACTCTCAATATGACCTTAGAAAATTAGTTAATAATCAGAGGGAGGTCTCCTTTATCTAGGAAGTTGATGACAATTGGTTATAGATTACACTGTCAAATTGTCAGATAATGAGACAATTTTATATTGAGAATATTCAATAATGAACATTTCTAAGACCATCAGTTTTCAAAGAAACTTGATATCTTTCAAAGTTAATTATCAAATGCTAATCAATAATACTTACTTTCTTAAGTGGTTCCAGATGAGGTAATTTTAGATGTTTTCTTGTTGAGTGATGCATCTTACAGTATTTGGAATGAGGAAATGGAACTAAGCTGTGTCTCAATCTAATTTTAGAGCATTTAAAGATTAGTGCATTATTAAATAGAATGCATTCCATGTGTGAGGGACTCATTTAATCTTTGACCTTCGAACAAATGTGACATTCAGAGAGGCATTACTTAAGTTATTGAGTATTTTTTTTCCTATTAAAATGGAAACAGAGCATCTAGGTCAAAGCAAGATTCGATGTTGATCAAATAAACGATCCTGCAGATTCTGAATAAAGTTTTGTTTTAGGATTCTTGAATCCCTGGTACATAAGAATTGATTTATGTTTACCCTCATTCAATAAAGAACTCCACGAGGAAAGACCATGATCTTTCCATGGGTAGAAAAATGAAACTTCATAAAGTTCTCTCAAGTTGATGTATTGCAATTGAAGCAGTCTTTTAACCAGATAAATTAATTGTAAGTATCATATAACAAATAAATAAGAATGGTCAGAAATATTGGAGAGAGTGAGAGAGAACTATGTCTATAATATACCAAAATATAGCTTGAAGCTATAAAAATTAAAGCAATGTGGTATTGGAGCATGGCTAGAAAAGAGATAAAGCAATAGAAAGTTCAGAAACATTAAAACACATACAGGAAATTAGTAAACAACTTAAGTAAAATTTAAATGTAATGGGAGAAAATAGGGTTGATGGAGGTAATGGTTTGGGATCACCTAGATAATTACCTGGGAAAACATTGGATTCCATATTACTCCTTTATATACACAGAAATCTACAGATTTATTAAAATTTAGATGCTAAAAATGGAAATTAAAGGAATTAGAAAAATACATAAGATTTTTAAAATTTTAAGTAGAAAAATCCTTCCTAAGAATAAATAAGAACATCAAAGAAACGACTGATACATTTAAATCAATACAAAAACAAATAACCCTACCGAAAAATGCCTTAAAAAAGGAAAATTGCATCCAAAAAAAGGAAAGAAAATTGCATCATTGTTATTTCCAACTTTAAGATAATGTTTTCTTAAAGAGTAAGAAATTCAGGCAATAGGAAGTGGTAAATGAAAATAATCCAAAAGCATATAGCTAAGATCTAAGTACTGTTAATATTCTGACAAATTTACTATCAGACTTGCTCCTGTGCATAGAGGAACATACAAGTAAACATTGTGTAAATAGATTGATTCATTCTGGAATATTGGACTTTGCTCATTTAAAAAGTCACAGTCATCTTATATCATTAAATATAGGTCATATCATTGATTTTAGTAAGTGTATGATTTTTTTTCATGTAGATAAAATACACTTAACTAACTAGTTTGCTCCCCAGTTTTTTTCTTCTATAAACAATGCTATAATGTAACCTTCTTACATAACTATATACATGTTCCCCATTATTTCTGGAGGAGAGAATCCTGTGAGTGAAATTGCTGGATCACTTATAGTTTCTATAAATGAACTTGCAAAAAGGAACTTGAAATTGAGGTCCTGTTATGGAAGTCACTAATAAAAAGTATCTCTTGCCTTTTCTAAACACTTTTATTTATTGAGTAGTTTCTGTACATCCCTTCAAGCATCCACATTTTCATATGGTTTTTCTTACCTTGCCTCTTTGTACTGTCACTTCTACACTATTTTATATAGCATTAACCTTCTGGAAAAAATAGCAATAGTTCCTTTTAAATTTGTTTTATTATAACTTTTATTTCTGAATAGATTTTTCATTTATTGTGTCTGATTTTCCTTGAAGGAGACAGCAGAGGTCTGCTCAGAGCAGCTTAATGATGCCATCTGTGTGTATGGAAGAGCACAAACAATTAAAACCTGTTGACAACTTTGGGCAAAGCTGTGGGCCTCATGTTCTGTAATTTATGTGAAAAGCTGAAGAACAATCAGTTCAAACTGGTTCTTCAAAAAGGCACAGCCTGGAACATGCTCTTGGCAGTTCAGTGTCTGCACCACAGCAAAGGGTTTCCGAGTCCAGAGAATTCTGAGATGTGCATTTGGAGCTTATGAACTGGCCCACAAAAGCAAGCATACTTGTCGCCATAAAGAGAAGATGGAAACTGCCCCTGTTTTTTTTCCAGTTTTTCATCTGACTTCATTTCTCTAACAGACAAGCATATGCATAGTACCTCTATCCTACTGCTTGGTGTGTTTTTATATCAGGAGTGTGAGGAGTCCCGTCCATGGGACATGTTGGTAAGGTTAGGGATGCACAGTGTGGAAAGGATGCTTGGGAAGGCAATGGTGTGTGGAAAGGACTTGTGCTTCTGCCACATGGACTTATGTTTACATCTCAGCTCTATTATCTACAGCAGTTGGACTACCATAGTTACCTATCTCTGTTTCCTACTTTTTAAAATATAGGAAAATATATCTGGCTCACAGGGTTGATATGATCATTGGATGTAATACATGTGACTTCGCACACATTCCCATCTATTCTTTTTCATCTCCCTGTTACCTTCCATGTTCTGATATAGGGTTCCTGCCCCCATCCTTCCAATCAAATCACTCTGACTAGGTCCCCAATGGCATCTCTGTTACTAAGTTGCTGTCTTTATTTTAGGTAACTTCTCAGGACCAATTCTACTTTCTTGAAACATTCTCTTTCCTTGGCTTCCAAGAATCATGCTTTGATTGTTTCCTTCTCCCTCTGTAGTCTAGTCTTCTCAGTCTCCAGGGTATTCTCTTCTTCCTCCCCCATATTCTAAAGCTGATGGTACTCAGTCTCTGTCCTGGATTCTCTTCTTCTATTGGCCTTTCCTGCAGTCCCATTCATATCCATGGTATCGATTATCATCTCTATACTGGCATGTCCACTACACAATTAAGGTTTAAGAAATAAATCCTAGTTGGCTTGCAGATATCAATGCTTGGGCCCCACATGTTGGTGCAGAAAATGCAAAGATTGTGTCCACACCTACACCCTACTTGCCCAGCGCAGCTTCAGCTCCCTTTTCCTTTCTGGGTCCAGAAGACTCAGAAAGCCCACAGGCAAGCATCCTGAAGTAGGGGAGTCTGATCCACTTACTTTGCTGTATAGTGTGCATAGAGCTGTGCATGGAGGTTATAGAGCAAAAGCCGCAGAGCTTCTACCATCCCAGCCTGCAGAATCTGTGCCCCAGACACTGAGGTGGGAGTGAGGGGATTTCCGGAGAGCATCACATATATATCACTCACCACAGAACCCTTTAAGGAGCTACCATTTGCTTTTATTTCTCTACTAGAGGCCCAATGCATGAAATTCATGCAAGGGTAAGCCTTCGTAGCCCCGGCTGCCTTGCAGCCCATGGCCCCACGGCCCCACTCCCCCACCCATTGGTTGTTCCACTGTCTGGTCTAATTAGCATATTAGTTCTTTATTATATAGGATGGGTTTCTGCCAGGACTCCTGTGTCCACCCCTGCAGTGTAGCTAGGCTCCACCTTGTGAAACTGTTTAATCAGGTTTACGAGCTCTAGAGAATTCTGTGAGCTTCCCAGTTCCCTATAGGAATTGACTTTTCTGCTTAAACTAGGGACTATTATTTGTAATAAAGGATTAAATGGTCCTTTTGAAAAAGATATTGACCACTGCCTTACAATGAGAATTTGTCTTATTGGTTTCACACCATACCTCCTTTTCTCTCTTCCTTTCAATTATTGGTAGTTAATTTTTAATTATTTTGGTTATCTTTATAACAATAAATTTCCACTTACTATTCCACAAACTGTCTCTTTTTTCCAGATTTATTGAGATATAATTGAATATAACATTGTCTAAAGTGTACAACTTACTGATTTGATATACATATATTGCAAATTGATTACCACCATAGTGTCAACTAACACCTTTGTCACATCACATAACTGCCATATTTTTGGTGTGGTTAGAGTATTTGAAATCTGATTTCTTTTAAATAGATAACATAACATTGTTAACTACATCACCATGCTGTACATTAGATCCCCAGAACTCATTCATCATATAAATGGAAGTTTGCACCCTTTTGTCCTCCTCTATCTCACTTGGTAACCACCATTCTATACTCATAATTTTTCTCTTCTGACCCAGCACTTCTAGGATCATAACACCTTATCCTTCCCTCTAGTTCTCATTGTCCTTTCACCTCTCTGTGTTTTTACTTTGTCAAAGTTGATAACCTTTTTATTTTATTCTATAATCATAATTTAATTTTTTTGTGCTTTATCTCTCTGTGGGTTCTAAAACTGGAAAATTAATAAGCAACATTGACATTATTAAGATTATATAAATATTGACTTTAGAGTTGAAGAAGGAGCTAATGATTGCATTTCCTGCTCTGCAGATCTAATGTCATGATCCTTGTGGACTTAAAGCAGAATGTTCCTAGCTTCAAAGTCACATGAATTTTTGTCCTCATACTTCATCAGCCACTCAAAATCAAGTCATATTTTTCTTTTCTTTTCTTTTTTTGAACATGGTCCCTTTTCCTTTGTGTTTACCAGGTGCTTCTATTTAGAATTCTCTTTTCTTTCTTAAAAGAAATCTTAGGTTTCCACCATAACCTCATATGTATCCAGCCTTTATATTCTATAGAATCCTTTTCTTCCTTCATAGCCCCTGCAATAAGGTTCCTCCAGAATGTTCTAATCTGGACCTGCTGTCAAGATCTGATACACAGCTATCACCCCGGGGCTTCTCTTCAGCGACCTTCAGGATTAAAGGCCAGTCTTGGATTCATGTCATCATTTTGGTCTTCTGTTTGATCTTACTTGAGTATATACCTTGGAAACTTCCTAAGACAGAAAATATGGTAGTAAACGGGGTCTTTGTATGTATCAAAATATTTTTATTTTATTCTCACATTGCATTGCTAGTTTGACTGGATATAGAATTGTGGATTAAAAATATATTTTTCCCAGGGAATTTTTAAAACATTTATTTGATATATTCTAGTGTGACTAATGGAAAGGTAGGTGGTTCCTTGCATTTTTTACTTGGAAGACTTTATGACTTTTTCCCTTCTATCTTTGGTGTTCTAAAAGTTCAAGGAGATGTGTTAGCTGTGTAGTTATTTTCATTCATCCTGCTCAGTACTCAATAGACTCATCACATTTCTTCTCTTTGAGGAAATGTCTGATTATTTCTTTAAAAGAATTATATCATCTATATTTTCTGTTCTCTTTTTCTGAAAATCCTCGTAGCCAACTGGTGGATTTCTACAACTCTAGTATTAATCTATTATAAATCTTAACTTTACTCCTGAAATTTGCTATCTCTGTGATATTTGTTTTGAACCCTAGGAGACTTAATGGCTTTATATTTCAGCTCTTCTTTTTTGAAAAATACATTTTTATTGATTTTGGAGGAAGAGAGAGAGAGAGAAACATCAATGATGTGAGAGAATCATTGATTGGCTGCCTTTTGCACACCACATACTGGGGATTGAGCCTGCAACTTGAGCATGTGTCCTGACCAGGAATCAAACAAATAATGTCCACCTGGTTCATAGGTTGACACTCAACTACTGAGCTATACTGGCCAGGCTCAGCCCTTCTTTTGAATTCCATGTTTTAGGCATTATACTTTTAATTTATAAGAACTTTTTCCTGTTCTCCAGTTGTCCCCTTTCAATCATACTATGCTTGCTTTATAAATACAATATCTTCTCAATTATCTTTGAAGGTTTTCATTAAATACTTAAAAAATTCTTCTAGTTACTGAATTATTTCCATTTCTTTGAAACTTAGTATGTTTTGGCCTTTTCATTTCCTTATATTAGTTGTTCTCAAATGTCTAGTGATCTTGTTTGTACATTCATTTCTATAAATAAAAGATTAATTTCATAATTAATTTGTTTCTTCCAAATTTGCATTGATATGCTTTTTGATAGATTTCCCTTCTAAATGGGAAGGCAAACAGGACACTCCATCCAAATGCACAGGGCTAATAAACTCACAATTTTGTAATAAGGTGTTCACATGGGAGCCAGCCTTATGTTAGATGTTCTGTTTTAACTCCCACCAAACGCTACAAGGACAGCTTTACTCTTAGTTCCACACTCCCACTAAGGCACAAATCCTTCCCAGCCAGCTTAGTTATCTCTTTTAGAGAAGAGTCTCCAGTTATTTTTCCTCCCTATTCTGAAGGTGAAAATCTGGTTCCCTTTGGACAGGGGAACCACTGACCCTATGCCTAAACATCCACTGGCATTCTGGGAGGATGACTGACAGCTGTTTCCCCTGAAGTTCCCTTTATACTCAAATTTGAGCTTTGAATTTTTCTATTCTGTTTCATCCATTAATGTGTTGAAATCTTTAATTTATGAAAGACTTCCCTTCCCAATTTCTTCATTGTTACAGATTTATTTCTTTTTACACTCCAATTCTGTCATTTTAGAATCTCTGGCAAGAATGATAGCACACTCATATTATTAATCAACTGTCTTGCACTAGAAACTTCCCTATGCCAGGGTGTTGTCTTTAAAAAGGGATATCTTTGTTGAAAGTCTACTAATTTTTTTGTCTATAAAGTCTTATTTCTTTGCATGATATTTCTGAATATTAGGATAGGATCTTGGTTTTTTTTTTTGTGTGTGTGTGTGTGTGTTTTATGAAAGAGCCCTGGCTGGTGTGGCTCAGTTGGTTGGGGTGTCATCCTGTATACCAAAAAGGTGGTGGGTTCAATTCTTGGTCAGAGCATATACCCAGGTTGCAGGTTTGAGCCCTTGGTTGGGGTGTGTGCAAAAGGCACCCAAACCTGTCAATGTGTCCATCTCACATTCTTGTTTCTCTCTCTCTCTCTCTCTCTCTCTCTCTCTCTCTCTCTCTCTTTCTCTTTCTCTCTCTCTCTCTATTTCTCTCTCTCTCTCTCTCTCTCTCTCTCTCTCTTTCACCAATAAAAAAAGGAAAAAAAAGAAGGAAAGACTTAAAAGGAAGCAAGCAAATGAAAATTTAGACAAAAACAAGTAGTATAATCCCTCTTACACATTTGTGATAAGCACTTAAAAACAGCCTACATTATTCGTCTTATTGAAAGACATTAGTTAAGTGCCACGGGTATTATTAAATGAGCAACTCACATGAGAAACCTAGTCCTTAGTACATGGGGTATAAGTTTCTCAGCAACAGAAAACATAGTCCAGAGTGTCTGTAGGAGAACAGATATACTCACGCCATTGAAGGTTATATCAAAGACCTACATGATTACAAATCTACAGAACACTGATACTACAGGTGTAAGGCTTGGTTTTTAAAAGTATAACCTTCACTTTATTTTTTCCTTTCTATGAATTTAATTCTGAGCCTAAAAGTGTTCAGATTAAGATATCAGAAAATATAATCCCAGTTGCTACTATAGTTTTCTTTCTTACTAGATCTGCACCAGATATACGAAGAGACCACGCCACCAATGCTGACATCTTCATTACCTTGGAAGATTAATAGATCTTTGCTGTGGATATATATCTAGAGAGGAAAGTCAGAGCTGTAGCTGACTTTCTGTCTCTCTTTGAGGACTGGTTATCTTTTTCAGGCCTTGCTTTGAAGTGGTATGAGGTCTCTTTTTCTTGAGAGACTGTAGACCTTTCAACTCTCTCCAAAACATTCTATCTATTGAGATATTTTGGTATCAATTTTTTATTTGTTTGAATCTTTAGGAAATACAAGAGCTAAGCCAATAGACTGTTTCTACCTTCTGCCTTTCCTTGAGGCAATGAATCCAGAAAAGACTACTTGAATACAGGTAGGCAGAGAGAAAGGGAGTAGAGACACAGAGAAGAAAGACAGCAAATATTAAAAGAAAAAATCAGTTAACTGCTTTAAAAATGCCATGAATATTCCACCATAAAGGAATGTGGAGGAATACAAAATGGCATCCAGCCCAGAATGGGTTTAAAGGGTTAGGCAGGAGCAGGGATGGGAAGACAACTAGGGAAGGTTTTTATGCAGAGCATTACTTCTGAAATTATGATAAAACCACTTGAATAACTTGAGCACAAGATGAAAATAGCCTCCAGTTGTGGTGGATTTGTCATTAGCCACACCCCCTTTCACAGGACTTTGTCAAAGGCCTTTTGCCAAAGTGTCACATTATGTTCAAGAATTCCTAAGCCCCTGGATGATGTTCCCAAAGGCTATGCAAATGTACAGAATACTTATGTGATATGGAAATTTCGCTAATCATTATAGGGGAAGGACAAAAAGCCCTTGAAAAGATCATGCTGATGAAAAAAATCAGTGCTTTGCTGAGGTACAGGCTTGGGAAACTGTCAGCTGATTTTTTTAGTGTGTTTCAAGGGGGGGCTATAGTGTGGTCCCATTTGAATTCAGCAATAATGTATATTCACTTAAAAATTATAGATTCATTTTGCTCAATGCATAAACTTTGAGGGGAATGATGAACATATAATAAAGCTGGTCCTTAAACCAAGCTCATAGACCTTTTGGGATGAACATATCCACCTGGTGTAGATAGAAGCTCTGCACTGTGGCTATGTACAGCTCCTTCTGTAAGTACTGATGAGAAGTGTTGGGGTCTGCTGAGTCCCATAAGACCTGGAAAGTCACCTGGCAGCTTTCCTATCAGGCTGTATCTTCAAACTTCTTCTCACACAGACTGGAGTTCAACATAGCCTCCAAACTTAAGTCTCCAGAGTAACTTGGCTTTTGAGAGTAACTTACCCAATCTCTTAGTATACCAATTTCAATTTTCTATGAGAGTGAATTTTACTGACCAAGGTTCAGTCATTTCTACCATCACCCATATAATTGCCTCTTGGGAGATGGGTTTATTGATAAAAAATACATGGTCTGATCATGTCCCTTAGCCAAAGCTGTAGATATGGGCAGATTATTTTATAAGAGCACTGGAAATGTTGAAATGATTGAAAAAAAATTGTGAAAAGGTTGACATCACTATTAATTGGAAACTGACTGAATAATGATGGAATCATGTAATGAAATAAAATGCATTTATATTGTAGGACTTTATATTTATTTTATTTATACTTCATATTATTTATTTCTATCCACTTATTATCTACATTTAAATCTTCTTTCTTTCTTTATTTTATTGATGAAAGAACTAGAAAAATACAGATAGGTATCATCCCCTAGTAGTAGCAATAAGTATTCTAGAATGTGAAATTGTTGACTTTTTTTTTTTTTTTTTTGCTTTGTGTTTTTCTTGGTTTCTCAGTTTTTGGCAGTGAGCATGTATCACTTTTATAGTTAGGGAAAATGACAGTGGATTTTATTTATGAGGTAGAGCTTCAGTTTTGTCTGGTAAATAGATATGGAAGATGTGTTCATTCTGACAGTCATATTGTCAGACTGAAGACAGACAAAGACCCGGCCACAGCATTAGCCATGAAATTGCCACAGCAGATATGATTCGAGAGGGTTCATTTGCTGGATATACAACCAATTGCAATCTTTATCACTCACTATGTTATGTTTTCTGTAAATTCAGGGTTTTAAAAACATTGAATAGATTCAATTTAGAGGTTACATTTTAAATAAAGTATTTGTAGCAACTCTTTCAAAACCTTTCATCAAATATTTTGGGATTAGTAAAAGCAACATTATTTCCTTCTTAAAGATTTTTTGGTGAGAAAGTGGTTTGGATTCTTTCTTTAACCTTTAGAAAGGGCCTATTTACTTTCATATTGTTCACAACAGTGATATTAGTGTTTTTAACCCCCTTTTTGTTTTGCTGAAATCAATCTTAAAAGTGTCCAGTACTAAGTCTCAATAAGAATGTTTCCCCTTTTACTTTGCCTTTGTTTAGACCTCTGAATTAATCCCTTGTTTCAGAAATGTTGTGGGTGCATGCAATTTTTCTTTTTTTTTTTCCTGTGGAAAAAACAAACAAAAAAACCCCACAAAAACAAACAAACAAACAAATAAAAACACCTTTGTATTCATTCTGGACCTTCCTTACTCTAACCATATTCTGCCTTGCTGTGTCCTCCTAGGCCTGGTTCCTGAGGGCCGAGGGTTGAACAAAGTCTCCTTAGCACCTAGTGCTAATTCTCAAGGTTGCTTGTTCACTTGCACATTGCTCAGGGCTTTAAATCAGGACGGAAACACACAGCAGCTGGGTGTCCAGCTGCCAATTCCTCAATTTGAGAAGCAAATCTGTTTCCGTCCAAGTCACTTCTTAACAAGGCATGGAAGCCGGTTCTGTGCCCACAATTCTTCCTCTACGGTATCTTTACCAACATCCCTAAGCCTACCTTCTGGTTGGTGACAAAAAACATGTCACTATCATCATCTCCTCAGGCACATCTCACACCCAGCAGAGCAAACCAGAAACCACATGGTGGGTGGAATCTCCTCCAGGAGAATGAAGGTAGCTAGTGGAAACAGCCACCACACAGCAGACGGGATGCTGGTCATGGGATTTGGAGTGGAGGTGGACAGGCCATTTCACTCATCCCTCTGCTCCAGCAACCTCCTCTGGAAATAGTGCATTTGTTCCACCTGACATGGAGGCAGTGAGACTGGAGTGAATGCATTTGTGAAAGTGCTTTGACACATGGGCAAGACTACCCAAATACTGGTCTGAAAAAGAGATTGATGAGCAAGGGCCATACTCATAATGGTGAAAGGAAACAGGCCAGACAATCAGGGGGCATGAGTTCAGAAGTCAGACAGCACAGAGGGCAGCAGGGTCTGGAATATTTGTAAGACGTTGCACAAGAAATATGCTATTGCTCTGGCATCATGGCTCAGTCAGCTGGGATGTCATCTTACACCAAAATTTTGTGGATTTGATTCCTAGTCAGGTTACATAATTAGGTTTCGATTTCATCTCTTGTTGGGACACATATGAGGCAACAATCAATGTTTCTCTCTCTTTCTCTTTTTGTCCTTTTGTTTCTCTCTAGAATGAACAACAACAGAAAACATGTCCTCGGGCCGAAACCGGTTTGACTCAGTGAATAGAGCATCAGTCTGCGGACTGAAAGGTCCCAGGTTCGAATCTCATCAAGGGCATGTACCTTGGTTTCGGGCACATCCCCAGTAGCGGCATGCAGGAGGCGACTGATCCATGTCTCTCTCTCATTGATGTTTCGAACTCTCTATCCCTCTCCTTTCCTCTATGTAAAAAAATCAATAAAATATATTTAAAAAAACAAACAAACAAACAAAAAAAACATGTCCTTGGGTGAGGATTAAAAAAAGAGAAAGAAATGTGCTGTTTGTTTATTTCTGCTTCATCCTCATCCTGAATATATTATAGTCTCATTTCCCACATGAATTAACTAAATTCATCATTCATAGAGACTAAATAACCCAAATAAACAGAGCAATCCAATGATACAACTGTTTTAGTGGTGTCTGATTCTAAAACCATAGTCCTCACACAGCATAGAGAGGTTGTATGCATGAGAATGTGTGTTTAATGCTTATCTATAGGCAACATATTAAATGTGCAAATTATAATTGATATTGGTAATTGTACTGGTATCAGGAATCTAAATGGAAAGGAGTTTAATGGAGGCACTGTTTATAGATGTGGGGATACAGCTGAGGGAGAGCCTAGGGCTCAGACTCTCAACAGCAGAGGCAGTTTCCAGCTTCAGGCCTGAAGGATAGGCCTAGCCTCACATAAGGTGCTCCAGCAGGAGCTGTGTCTGTGACACACTGAGATGTGGCCCCAGCAGAGACCTGGTAGAGGAAGGAGGTAAGAGCCCTAATCTGTCCCCTCTCCCTTCCACCCCTCCTGTCTCCTGTCTGTACCTTCCTTACCTATCCAGAAACTGGGACAGGGGGCCTGGCTGATGAACCCATTGAGACCAAAGCCTTGGGTACTGGAAGAAGGGCAGAGAATGATGGAGAGAGGCAACTGGAGAATAATAGCATAATAATTACGAGTGTGGACAACTGGGAATTAAATCAGAATTTCAGAGTTATGAAACAAATAATATGCTTAAACATAAGGCCAGGTAGCTCAGTTGGTTAGATCATTGTCCTAATATGCCATAGTTGTTGGTTTGACCTATAGTCAAGCATATACAAGAATCAACCAATGAATACATAAATAAGTTGAAGAAGAAATCAATGTTTCTCTCTCTCTTTCTCTTTCCCAAATTTAATAATAATAAAATGAACATAGAAAAGAATAACAAATTGGAGTCAGAGTCAACAGCTTTACCAGCAGGGAAAGAGTCGGGTGGTGAAATGCAAAAGAGAATCGTCACTTGGCCACATAAGAACACTGGATTTTTTTAAAAATTTAAATTCTTTATTGTTAAAATACTACATGTGTCTCCTTTTTCCCCCATTGACCTCTTCCTAGCCACTCTCACTGCTGCCCCGCAGCACATGCCCACTACTGTCTGTGTTCGGTGGTTATGCTTATATGCATTCACACAAGTCCTTTGGTTGGTCTCTTACCCCGCTCCCTCTTCTCCCTGCCTTCCCTCTGAGGTTGAGGTTGGATAGTTTGTGCAATGTTTTTATGTCTCTGGATCTATTTTTGATTATCAGTTTATGTTGTTCATTATATTCCATAGATGAATGAGATCATGTGACACTTATCCTCCTCTAACTGGCTTAATTCCCTTAGCATAAGGCTCTCCAGGTCCATCCATGCAAGAACATTGGAATGTTCCCAGCCATTCCTGGGCAGGGTACTGTGTAGCAGACCAAGGGTAACTGATGACTTCACAATGATGGTTTGCTCTGGGTCTTTTAGGACACGGGCTTTATCTGTTTCTTTTTCCTTTCTGCCCTCCTCCAACCATTCTGGAAGTGCAATTGTCCATTCTAAATAGATGCCCTTGTGTCCTTTATGTAGGCAACCCTTTTTGTTGTAAATGTTGCCTATTTACAAATGATCAGTGATGGCTAAGCAATCTTATGCTGGAATGCCACCCTGGATGGATGACCCAAGGCCTGGGATTGTTCTGACAAAGATTAGGCAGTGTATCTTCTAACAGGGCCCTGCTTGAAAAATGAGGGCAATAGAAACACCCTGCAGTGTTGGATACCAGCCTCCTTTTGTTGTAATTACTCAGGGTCTTCTGCTGGAATGAGCATTTTGGAAATCCAGTGCCCGGTTTGATTACCAGGTATTTCAATCTCAGTCTGATTGTTCCGTATTCTGAACTCCATGCTCACTCTAAATGAAGTGCATTGGTTACAAAATTTAAAATAGGAAGTGTGGAGTGCTGGGTTTTCACTCTAAGACAAGATCATAGTCTAAGTATAGGGGTACCTCCATGGCTTCTTAGTACAGCAGCTTCTTCTAGATGATTTACTAGGCAACTTATTTATTGAGCTCCTGCTGTATAAACTATGCACAGAACTTTGATATGTGTATTAGTTTACTAGGGCTTTATAACAAATTACTACAAACTGGCTGGTTTAAAAAAACAGAAATTTATTCTGTCACAATTCTGGAGGCTAGAAATCCAAGATCAATGTCTTGGGATGGCCATGCTCCCTCTGGGCATGAATCCTTCCTGACTTCCTCCAGTTCCTCACAGTTACTGACATTCTTGTCTTGGGGAAAACATCACTCCAATCTTCCCCATCATATGGCTGAATGTTCATGTGTGTCTCTGTGTCCAAATATCCCTCTCCTTTCTCTCACAAGGATACCAATAAGTGAATTTCAGGCTCATCCTAATATACAAAGAACCCCAACTTTCAGCTTTATATTAAGAACCTAGATATGAGTTAAATCATACGGTATTTATTTCTGTCTAACTTATTTCACTTAGCATGATATTCTCAAGTTCCATCTATGTTTTTGCAAATAGCAGTATTTCATCTTTTCTTATGACTGAGTAGTATTTTATTGTCTGTATGTACCACATTTTCTTTATTAAATCATGTATCCAGGGGCTTTGGGGGAAGTAGTAAAATGTAAAGGAGGTCAAATTCATGGTGACAGAAGAAGATTTGGCTTTGGGTACTTAGACACACAATGCAATATATAGATGATGTATTATAGAATTCTGCAGTGAAACCTATATAATTTTATAAACCAAAGTCAATTTAATGCATTTAATAAAAATTAAAACTAAAAAAAGGAGCCTTAACAAATTACATATACAAAGAGCTTATTTCCAAATAAGGATACATCCTTAGGTTCCTAGTGGATATGAATTTTGGGGGTCACTATTTAGCATTATATAACATGATTTAATTTGAGGTCCTGCTTTAATGCACTTAGAGTTCATTATTCCCCCAAATATTACTTCTTTGTTCCCAATTTTCTTAGAAATTCATGTGTAAAACATTTCTGTGTGTTTTCATTCAATTTGGAATAAGCTGAGTGCTCTCTTTGTCCACCCACCCTTGTCTTTCCTAAATTGTCTTATTTCATCATGGAACTTTCATCTTCTTGCTTGTATTTTATTTGGCGCTATGAATCTAAATGTACCTTTTTTCTTTAATGAAAAAAGAAATCTTTCTGCTCTTAATGTTCATCCTCCATGGTTATGCACCTCCATGGAACATTCTCAGTGGCTCATTTTCATCTAAGGTCTGCAGACAGGTCACCATACCATTAAGCTGAAAAAGGAGAACATTTTCCTGCAGATAAGGGGGCTACTGTGATTCTGGGCAGTGATAAATGTCTTGAAAAAGAAGAACATGAATTATCAGGGTGGAGAATGAAGGCTGACATCCTTTGGACAGGATGTTGTCTCCAAGGAGACCCTTGAGGAAGATATGTCACTTGTTCCAGAACCTGGGCTTGCTATCACTGCGTGTAGATGGTCGCTCATGCTCCTCCATCTTCCCTGGCTTCCCTTCAGCCTTTCACTTTCTTTCTCAAATTTTCCCTCTTCTCCTCATGCCCTTCTCCCCTCTCATCAGTTTTAAAGATAGAACACTCTTTTGGGTTACCCCTGTCAAAAGGAAAATTTTCTCTGGGGAGCAATATGTGAAGCTGCTACAAATCACATATCTTTGGACTATCAAATAATCCAGAGGCAGGTACATGTAGAAATTGAAGGCTATGCCTGAGGTCATGGAGGATGATGGTGGATGGAGTGGTAATAGGAGGAAGAGAGAAGAGAACATAATTTGGAAGGCCATAGAAGCTAAATTCTTACCTCTAAATCTCACTTCCTAAAATTCCAGATCTTTCTCCATAAAGAGCTCACTGTAGGTCCTGTAACCTGTCTCATCTGCATGAAATCAAAGTCTGGAGACCGGAAAGCATGTTCAGAAGGTCCTCAGAGCAGGAATGAAGGCCTGGGGAGCTTATGTCAGAACATCTGGCCGGGGTCTCTTAGGAGACTAGCATTATCGACCTACTGGGAAAAAATTCACTTTTGACCCTAGTGCTATCATCTGTTCCATACTATATTTCCAAAGTGATATAAAATCCACATTGAAGCTCAGAGACTTCCTTGAATTGTGTAGCATTTATGTAGAAAATATTTATAATTTCATTCAAAAAAGAAACACATGCTCACCTATTTTATCTCAAGATTCTTTCTCTTCATTCAATAACCATAAAGACAATACAGCATGAGGGAAATTCCTTTGCCTCTGGAATTTAAAAGAACGTAAAAGGCAGTAATTGATGGCTTTTTCCTAGACCACAGGAAACCTCTTGTCACTATCCATTAATAGCTGCTTTTCAAGAATATTTTCCTAGCCTGCATTAGGAAGGAATAGATGACAAAGCAAAACTATCAAGCTATTTGGCTATATTCTGGTCAGAGGAGCTAAACTAAATTTTTCTGGATGGCCACATAGTTGTCATACTTGTATGTGGCATACATTTCTTATGTTTGCAAGTGGTTTGCTATTTACACATATATGTACATATGTATTTTTTTATTCATTCATTTATTTTTGGAATGTTGATTTTGCTTTGCAACTCAAACACATTATAAGAGGGTCTAGAGTCTGAATAGTTTCTTTAGGGAGTTGTACTTATGGTAAAGCCATAGCCTACTGTCTGTAGGATTTTGTTATTCTATCTATCTATCTATCTATCTTTCTTTCTTTCTTTCTTTCTTTCTTTCTTTCTTTCTTTCTTTCTTTCTTTCTTTCTTTCT
>JAAGEH010000392.1:19975432-20019916 GCA_011751065.1 Lasiurus cinereus
TCTTTCTTTCTTTCTTTCTTTCTTTCTTTCTTTCTTTCTTTCTTTCTATGTTTCTGCCCTCTCTATCGCTATATACATATATGCAGTCCATGCTTAGAAGAGATAAATTTAACTTTTAAATGGAGAGAGCTCCCTTGTTCTAATATATTTTCCAAAGAGCACAATTTTCCTGATAAATAAGTTACCATATGGAAAAAGTTGAATCTGGCAATTCATTGTCAACTTACTGATGTAAACTTGGGACAGCGTGCCAGTCTTGATTTAGAGTTTTCAAGTTCTTGTCACTCCATATCATGATCCTAAGAACTCCATCTGGAGAGAAATTGGTGAACATTTTTCTGAATGTTGTTTTTTTATTTTTTAAAAAATTTAATAAATCTTTATTGTTCAGATTATTACAATTGTTCCTCTTTTTCCCCCCATAACTCCCCTCCACCTGGCTCCCTTCCTTCCCTCTACCCTTACCTCCCCATGCATTGTCCTCGTCCATAGGATCTTTGTCCAGTCTCTCCCTGCACCCCTCTCATCCCTTTCCCTCTGAGAATTGTCAGTCCACTCCCTTTCTATGCCACTGATTTGATTATATTCACCAGTTTATTCTGTTCATCAGATTTTTAATTCACTTGATTTTGAGATTCACTTATTGATAGTCATGTATCTGTTGTTCATAATTATTATCTTTACCTTTTTCTTCTTCCTCTTCTTAAAGAGTACCTTTCAGCATTTTATATAATACTGGTTTGGTGGTGATGAACTCCTTTAATTTTTTATTACCTGTGAAGCTCTTTATCTGACTCTCAATTCTGAATGATAACTTTGCTGGGTAAAGTAAGCTTGGTTATAGGTTCTTGCTATTCATCACTTTGAATATTTCCTGCCACTCCCATCTGGCCTGCATAGTTTCTGTTAAGAAATCAGCTGATATTCGTATGGGTACTCCTTTGTAGATAATTAACTTTTTTCTCTTGGTGTTTTTAATATTCTCTCTCTTTCTTTTGCTATTGGTATCTTAATTATGATGTGTCTTGGTGTGGTCCCGTTTGGATTCCTTTTTTATGGGGTTCTGTGTGCTTTCTGGACTTATAAGTATATTTCTTTCACCAGGTGGGAAAAGTTTTTAGTTGTTATTTCTTCAAATAGGTTTTCAGTATCTGGCTCTCTTTCTTCTTCTGGTACCCCCATAATTTTGATGTTGGTATGCTTGAAGTTGTCACATAGGCTCCTTAGACTATCTTCAAATTTTTGGATTCTTTTTTTCTTTTTTTCTTTTCCAGCTGAGTGTTTTCTGCTTCTTTTTATTTCAAGTCTTTGAGTTGATACTGGTGTTCCTCTGGTCTACTGTTGGGTCTCTGTACAATACTTTTTTATTTCAATCAGTGTATGTTTAATTTCTAGTTGGTTCTTTTTCATCTCTTCTTGGGTCTCGCTAAATTTATCGACCTTTTCTAGGAAATTCTTGATAAACCTTATAATCATGGTTTTGAACTCTATATCCAGTTGTTTGTTTTCCTTCATTTCTTTCATTTATGATCTGTTCCTTTGTCTTCGCATTTTTGCTGCTTCCCTGAGTTGGTAGAGTATCTTTGTGTGTTCGGTGTCCTATATGACCTAGTAGCTCCACCTCTCCAGTTACCTGAGGTGGACTCTCTTGGTGCACCCCTTTGTGGACTGTGTGTACAGCCTTGTTGTAGTTAAGTCTTGATTGTTGTTGGTATCACTGGCGGGAATTGACCTCCAAACGAATGGGTGGTAAGGATCAGCTATGTCTATGCCAGGAGAACTTCTGTGCTGGAGTCAGCCTTATGACACAAAACTGCAAAATTGCAAAAGCCTCTGTGTTCAGCTTGCATGGGGCAGAGTCTCAGGGCTGAGCAGACCGCCTTGGCTTCCCATCAGCCCTACCCTATGCAGTCACTGGGTTTCAGTGTCCCTGGGTAATCACTGCAATCCTCGCTGTGCAATTGTACTTGCATGTTTCCAGACCTCTGCCTTTCTGGCTCTCTTGAGTTTCTGTGTACTCTGGGGACCCATATGAGTCTGGGTCCCCAGGGTCTCACCTGAAACTGGAGTTCAGTAGGAACTGGATTTCAGTGTTGTTGAGAGGTTCTGTCTTCCTCCCACTAGAGAAAGACAGCAGCACAATTAGCAGTTAGTCCTCTCTGTGTGCACTTGCCTGTGCCTCCAGATCTCCCGTATAAATCTCGCCCAGAACTGGGGTTCAGTGTAGTCAGAACTGGAGTTCATTGCAGTTGGGAATTTTTGTCTCCCTCCCACTAGAGGAATCCAGACATGCACTGCACCCCCCATCCTCTCCATGAGCATGTCTCCATACCTCAGCTTTTTGCAGCTCCTCTAAGTCTCTATGAGCCCCTCTCTTTCCTTCTAGTTGTAGAATTTCCACTTAGCCAGCTTTCCTGTTGTTCTGTCTTTTAACTGTAGTTTTGAAATTGCTGTGTGAGACAGCAGTTTAGGTATTTACCTATGTAGCCATCTTGGTTTCTCCTTTTTTTTTTTTTTTTAGAAAAATCTCTCATTGAACCTCAAAGAGTTTCCTTATTTTCCTAATACCCAGTAACATATTACCTCAGAAATAGACTTTTAGCCACAATGTATCTGTTTTCTCAGATAAATTAAATATGTTATTTGCCTCCTGGTTTCCAAAGAAAGGTGTAATCTACTCAATCACAGGGGAGCATTTAATCCAGGTGTTTTCAGAAAATTCTTCTTTTAAAAGACTGTAAAATATGTAATTGCCTAATTGCAATGCTGGGTACCTAAAACTAATACAAAATACTATTGTATGTAAACTGTAATTGAAAAAAAATAAAATGAGAAGTTCTTTATAAAAAGACTCACTGGAGATCTTGTATTTGGGGGGTGTAATTGGAACCTGTGGTGATCTCCCTTATGGCAAGGGGCATGTCAGGTCAACCTGTCTGTATTCAGTAAGGATTCTGTGGTCCATAATCTCTACAAAGCCAGAATGTTTTTGTGTCTAAACCCACGTGTCTTGTAGTGTGATCCTGGAGTACAGGCTCAGTTTCTTCCTATACCTAGTGACCTAGAATCTTTGGATGAAGTGACAGGGGCCTGCATATATGAGTTTCGCACTTCAATGTTATGCTCTCAATCTTGAGAACTCATTTAAACTGGACCACCACAGATGGTACAACTTACATGCATATGTATTAGTTATGCAGCTCAATGAGTTTTCACACATGTATATAAACTTTATACCCACCACCTAGATCAAGATATAAAACATTTCTAGCATCTCTGAAAGCTCCTTCATATACCCTACCCTGTCCACCAGCAACTCTCCCTAAAATTTAAGCATTATTCTCACTTCTGTTACCAAAGATTAGTTTTGACTGTTTCTTACCTTTATGTAAATTGAATCACACATGTGATGTCCTACTTTTGTCTGGCTTCATTCATTCAACACATTATTCATTCTGTTCCATTATGCAGTGTTTTTTCTTCACCACTCTATAGTACTTTTCATTCTTATTATTACTATTGTGGAATGAATATACTACAATTGATTCTTTCCATCATTGACCATCACATGGATCATTTACAGTTTGGAACTGTAATAAATAAAAATTGCTCTGAATAGTCTTGTATGTGTCTTTTGGTGGACATAAACTCTGACCTTTATTTGGCTTATACTTATCGGTGAAATTGCTGGTCAGAGATCTGCATTTATTTGTCTTAGATAAAATTTCTAATAATTTTCCAAAGTGTACCATTTTCAACAGCAGTGTAGAAGGCCTCAGTTGTTTTGCATTCTTGACAAAATTTGGGACTTTCAGTCTTGGTCATTCATGTGTGTGTGTGTGTGTGTGTGTGTGTGTGTGTGTGTACACATGACGCAGATATTTACTAGCAATTCAATTATATTTTGTTGTTATTGTTGTTAATCCTCATCCAATGCTATTTTCCTTTGAGTTTTAGAGAGAATGAAAGAGTCGGGGTAGGATGAGGAGAGAAACATCAATATGAGAGAGACACATCAATTGGTTGCCAGGGCTCTGAATCCAGCCTGTAACTGA
This sequence comes from Lasiurus cinereus, assembly GCA_011751065.1. Taxonomy (NCBI): domain Eukaryota; kingdom Metazoa; phylum Chordata; class Mammalia; order Chiroptera; family Vespertilionidae; genus Lasiurus; species Lasiurus cinereus. The sequence continues at coordinate 19,979,488 of JAAGEH010000392.1, forward strand.
GAAACTTGCCCTTGACGAGAATCAAACCTGGGACCCTTCTGCACAGCGATTCTCAACCTGTGGGTCGCGAACAGCTAGCAGGGTTTCCTAAGACCATCAGAAAACACAGATATTTACATTAAGATTCATAACAGTAGCAAATTACAGTTATGAAGTAGCGACAAAAATAATTTTATGGTTGGGGATCACCACAACATAAAGACTGTATTAAAAGGTTGCGGCTTTATAGGAAGGTTGAGAACCACTGCTTTTGCACTATCTAAACCAAACCAGCTAAGGCTCAATTTTGGTTTTAATTACTACATCAGTAGTAATAATGTTGAAGAATTTTTCAAATGCTTACTGGTCATTTGGATATTTTGTTTTATGAAGTATTATTTCAAATCTGTTGCACATATTTTTAAACCTAATTATCTTCTCCTGGTGACTTGTAAGTTTAAAATTATATTCTATTTGACAGGTCCTTTGTTGGGCATATCTTTCTCTTGCGGGGACTTGCCTTTCCACTCTTTTAATGTTTTCTGAAGTTAGTCATTTTAACAAAGTCTAATTTATTAGTGTATAGACTTAAGTGTTTCCTCACACAGTTCCTGCCTCCCTGACGTGTTAGTCCTATTTTTGATGCCAGGAGCTGCTTTATTCTTCTTTGTCTGACTGTTGCCATCTGATAAAGAGAAGAGCAATTCCTTGTTTCAAACCCCATAAATGCAAATTACTTACAAAAATGAAAAACATGCAGTATTTCAGTTTAGATTCCCGTTTCCGTTAAGCTGTCATCAAGATCTGGCAGATAACTGTTAAAACTTGGAGCCAAAACTCTTTTCAACACTGTACTGAGTAGCCTACAGTCAGAGCCGCCCAGCTGTAACCTCCCTCCCTGTGTCCACTCTTCCCTTGCTGCTTCTGATTTTGCTGTGACCACTGCCGCTTCTCTGGGCAGAGACACCTCCCTACCACCACCACTCCCAGCACCGTTTCACTGGCCCTGAAGTTAGAAAATACTTTTCCTTCTTTATTATTATGGCAAACTAGAGGGTGGCCCAGACTTTCAGTGGCCAGCATGCTTGTGGGAGGTCTCAAAGAGGGAACTTACCTTATTCTTTGAGGTTCTGAGGCGCCAATCAAGGTGTATAGAGTTTCCCTGAGACCTAAGGTGGGGATCTTGAGTTCACTACTCTGTGCATTCTACGGAATATATTTTAGACTGGAAAGATGGCTGTGTGGTCATTGAATACATTCCTGAAGTGATTCCTTCTGAATGCCTTCTACTTATCCCATGGCTATGTCAGGTGGCTTCCTGATCTCAGGCCATTATTCTGTGTCCAACGTGGCTGCAGGTCAACATTAGCCCAGACAAACAAGATATATCATAAAAGCGTCAAACAAAAGCAGTTCAATAAAATCAGTTCCTGGCATCCTCATATTATCATATTTCCAAAGCTGTTCTCTGCCCCTTTCCCCAGAAGGCACCTGTAAAGAAAGACCCCAGAAATACATTTTCTAGTTGATTATCTTTCCTCAGCACACTCATGAGGAAATAGGACTCCGTGTCCTCTCCCTCTGTTCTCTGTCATTCGTAGAACTTTGACAAAGAATTTTCATTTGAAAGATTAATTTTCCACTGCCTAAGTGGAGTGCTCACCCCTGGCACCCCGGTGCCAGCAGCTTCGGGGAGCCCCAGTGCTAAGGATTCATTGTTTTGCTCATCCTCCCAGTAATCTAACTGGTGTATCAGATGTGACAGGAGCACCTACCCTGAGAGGACAGTAATTGCTTTGCTGAAGGAAAAAAAAAAACAGGCTTGTCTGCTGCCTACAGCGTGGCCTCCGAAAGCTGTGAGGCTGCGCCTTCCAGTTCATTTTCCTGGATAATTGATGTTTTCTTCCTTTGACATTTAGAAAATACATTTAAAAAAATACAAAAAGATAAAATTGTCTACTTTGTTTCCTCCTGTGCACAGATGGGATCCCCACAGCACACCTCTTCATCACAGAAGCTGGCAGTGGCGACTGAGTCTGAGGACCAGCACCCAGCGCACATTGCCCAGCTCAGCACCTGAGAGCTGCGGGCTGCTGGAAGCTCTCACTCTCCCTCAAGAGGTGTCCACAGTGTTGGTGGACTTGGACTTCAGGACTTTCCAAATCCTCTTAAAATGGAGGTCCCTGAAACCCAGGAGACATTTTCCAAATGTCTTCTTTGCAAGTCTGTGCTAGGGAGGGGCAAACAACATGGGCATTTTGGATTTCAAGAATCCCATTTTGAACATTCTGTTTAATAAAACATGGATTTGACTTTCCCAGTTAATCTTTGCCTTCAGTTCTTTCTTTGTAAAAATGTTAATTAATTCATCTTAAAATTTATTTTAAAATTATCTGTAACATACAAGATTATATTGTTTCAGTTGTACAGAATAGTGATTAGACATTTATTTCTTTATTTTTTAATTTTTTTAATTTTAAATTTTTTTATTAATGTATTACATGTATACATATTTACCCATTGCCCTCCCCCCACTCCCATGCATGCCCTCACACTCCAGTGTCTTGTGTCCATTGGTTATGCTTATATGTATGCATACAAGTCTTTCGGTTGATCTCTTATCTACCTCACCTCTCCCTAACTTTCACAAAGTAATTGGACAGTCTGTTTGATGCATTACTGCCTATGTATCTATCTTTTTGTTCACCAGTTTATAATGTTCTTTATTATCCATAAATGAGTGAGATTGGGTGGTATTTTTTTTTTCCATTGACTGGCTTATTTCACTTAGCATAATACTCTCCAGTTCTATCCAGCTTGCTGCAAATGATAAGAATTCCTTCTTTTTTATGGCAAAATAGTATTCCATTGTGTAGATGTACCATAATTTTCTGATCTACTCATTTTCTGTGGGCATCTAGGCTGTTTCCAAATCTTAGCTATTGTAAATTATGCTGCTATGAACATAGGGTTGCATATATCTTTTTTGATTGGTGTTTCTAGTTTCTTAGGATATATTCTTAGCAGTGGGATTACTGGGTCAAATGGGAGTTTCATTTTTTTAGTTTTTTGAGTGAAAAAACTAAAACATCCAAATCAGTTCTCCACAGTGGCTGCACCAGTCTGCATTCCCACCAGCAGTGCACCAGGGTTCCTTTTTCTCTGCATCCTTGCCAACACATGTTGTTTGTTGATTTGTGATGATAGCCATTCTGACAGTTTTGAGATTATATTGCATTATCATTTTGGTTTGCATCTCTTGGATAACTAGTGACTTTGAGAATGTCTTCTTTTGAAAAGATTCTATTTAGCTCCATTGGCATTTTTTATTGGATCATTTATCTTCCTTTTATTAAGTTGTATAAATTCCCTGTAGAGGTTGGAGATTAAACCTTTATCAGTGATAACATTTGTAAATATGTTCTCCCATAGAGTGGGCTTTTTTATTGTTTTCTTGATGGTTTCTTTTGCTGTGAAAATAACTTTTTATTTTGATGTAGTCCCATTTGTTCATTTTCTCTTTAGCTTCCATTGCCCTAGGGTCAGTATCAGTGAAGAAGTTCCTTCGGTATATGTGTGAGATTTCTCTGCCTGGTGATACCTCTAGCATTTTTATGGTTTTCCATCTTATCTTTAAATCCTGAATCCATTTTGAGTTTATTTTTGTGTATGGTGAAAGTTGGTGGTCGAGGTTCATTTTTTTGCATGTATCTGTCCAAATATCCCAACACCATTTATTGAAGAGACTGTCTTGATTCCATTGTATGTTCATATCTCGTTTGTCAAATATTAATTGAGTATAGTGGTTTGGGTCGATATCTGGATTCTGTATTCTATTTCATTGGTCTATATGTCTGTTCTTGTGCCAGTACCAGGCTGTTTTGAGAACATTGTCTTTGTAATACAGCTTGAAATCTGGTATTGAGATCCCTACTTTATTCTTCATTCTCAGGATTACTTTGACTATTTTTTATTCCAGATTAATTTTTGGAGAGTTCTTTCTAGGTCTGTGAAATATGCCATTGGTATTTTAATGGGGAGTGCACTGAGTCTATAGATTGCTTTGGGTAGTATGGGTATTTTAATGATGTTGATTCTCCCAGTCCATGAACATAGTATGTTCTTCCATCTCTTTATGTCTTCCTCTATCTCTTCTTTCAGTGTTCTGTACTTTTCCGCATATAGGTCTTTTACCTCCTTAGTTAAGTTTATTCCTAGTTATCTTAATTCTTTTGGTGCGATGGTAAATGGGATTGCTTTTTTTAGTCTCTCTTTCTGTAAGTTCACTATTGATGTACAGAAATTCCATAGATTTATTGGCATTAATATTGTATCTTGCTACATTGCTGAATTCATTTATTAAGTCCATTAGTTTTTTGGTGGAGTCTATCGGGATTTTTATGTACAATCTCATGTCATTTGCAAATAAGGACAGCTTTACTTCTTCTTTTCCAATTTGGATGTCTTTTATTTCCTATTCTTGTCTAATTACAATGGCTAATACTTCCAGTACTATGTCGAACAGGAATGGTGAGAGTGGGCATCCTTGTCTTGTTCCTATTCTTAGGTTAAATTATTTCAGATTTTGCCCATTGAGTATGATATTGGCTGTGGGTTTATCATATATAGCTTTTATGATGTTGAGGTATGATCCTTCTATTCCCACCTTGTTGAGGGTTTTTATCAAGCAAGAGTGTTGGATTTTGTCAAATGTTTTTTTGCATCAATTGATATGACAATGTGATTTTATCTCTCAATTTGTTTATGTGATGAATCAGGTTTATTGATTTGTGGATATTGTACCATCCTTGAATTCCTGGGATAAATTCTACTTGGTCATGGTGTATGATCTTTCTGATGTACTGCTGGATCTGATTTGCTAGAATTTTGTTGAGGATTTTGGCATCTATGTTCATGAGAGATATTGGCCTGTAATTCTCTTTTATTGTGTTCTCTTTATCAGGTTTTGTTATTAGAGTGATGCTGGCTTCATAGAAGGTGCTTGGAAGTGTTCCTTCTCTTGAATATTTTGGAATAGTCTGAGGAGGATAGGTTTTAGTTCTTCCTTGAATGTTTGGTAAAACTCCTCTGTGAAACCATCTGGCCCTGGGCTTTTGTTTGCTGAGAGATTTTTGATGAGTGCTTCAATTTTTTTCCATAATAATTGGCCTATTGAGTTGTTTAGATTCTTCCTGATTGAGTTTTGGAAAGTTGTATTTTACTAGGAATAGGTCCATTTCCTCCAAGTTGTCCAGTTTGTTGAAATAAAGTTTTTCATAGTATTTTTTTAAACAATCCTTTGTATTTCAGTGGGGTCTGTTGTTATTTCACCTCTTTAATTTCTGATTTTGTTTATTTGGATCCTCTCTCTTTGCTTCTTGGTGAGCCTGGCTAGAGGTTCATCAATCTTGTTTATCCTTTCAAAGAACCAGCTCTTGGTTTTGTTGATTTTTTGTATTGTTTCTTTGGTCTTTATGTCATTTATCTCACTCTGATCTTTATTATTTTCTTTCTTCTGCTTACACTGGGCTTTTCTTATTGCTCTCTTTCTATCTCATTGAGTTGTAGGGCTAGGTAGATTATTACCATTTTGTTTCTTCCTTTTTTTTTTTGCAGTAGGCTTGTAGAACTATGAACTTCCCTCTCAAGACTGCTTTCACTGTTTCCCATAGATTTTAAATTGTTGTGTTTTCATTGTCATTTGTTGACTTGATGTTTTTTATTTCTTTCTTGATCTCTCTGATAACCCAGTCATTTTTTAATAGTATGCTGTTTAGTCTACATGTGTATGATTTCTTTGGATTGTTTTTATTGTAGTTGGTTTCCAGTTTTATGCCACTGTAATCTGAGAAGATGCTTGATATGATTTCTATCTTCTTTAATTTGAAAAGACTTTGCCTATGACCCAACATATGGTCTACCTTTGCAAATGACCCATGTGCAGTTGAGAAAAATGTATATTCTGTGGCTTTGGCGTGAAATGTTCTAAAGATGTCAATTACTTCCATCTTGTCCAGTGAGTCATTTATGATTGATGTTTCTTTACTGACTTTTTGTTTAGAGGGTTTGTCCAATGATGATAGTGGGGTATTAAAGTCTCCTACTATGATTGTATTGCTGTCAATCTCTCCTTTGATATCTTCAAGGAGTTTTTTTTTTATGTATTTGGATGCTCCAGTATTGGGTGTCTATATGTTTATCAGAGTTATTTCTTTTTGTTGGATTGCTCCCTTTAGTATTATAAAATGACTTTCCTTATGTCTTGTTATGTTCTTCACTTTGATATCTAATTTGGCATATATAAGTATTGCTTACCCAGCTTTTTTTTTTTTTTTGGTTTCCATTCACCTGAAAATCCTTTTACTATCCCTTTACCTTCAGTCTGTATGCATCTTTTTTTCTTAGGTGGGTTTCTTGTAGACAGCAGATATATGGGTCATGTTTTCTTATCCAACTCATTACCCTATGTCTTTTGATTGGAGCATTTAATCCATTTACATTTAAAGTTATTATTGATAGGTACTTATTTGTCACCATTTTTATTCTTTACCCCTGTGTTCTTTTTTAGCTTCCTATTTCTTTTATTTACAGCAGACCCTTTAGCATTTCTTGCATTGCTGGTTTGGTGGTAATAAATTCCCTTAGTCCTTTTTTGTCTGTGAAGCTCCTGATTTCACATCCAATTTTGATTGAGAACCTTGCTGGGTACAATATTCTTGGATTCAGACCCTTCCTTTGCATGACTTTGTATATTTCATTCCATTCCCTTCTGGCCTCATGAGTTTCTGTTGAGAAATCAGTCTCTAGTCTGATGGGGGTTCCTTTGTACATAACTTTGTCTCTCCTTGGCTGCTCTTAAGAGTCTTATTTTGTTGTTGGTGTGTTTGCCGATTTAGTTATATTGTGCCTTGGCATCAGTCTTTTGGGGTTCATTTTGCTTGGGACTCTGTGAACTTCTTGGATTTGTGTGGGTTTTTTCTTCCCTATATCAGGGAAGGTTTATGTCCTTATTTCTTCAAACAGGTTTTCTATTCCTTGTTCAGTTTCCTCTTCTTATAGAACCCCTATTATGCAGATGTTGTTTTGTTTCTGGTTGTCCAAAAGTCCCCTTAGGCTCTCCTCCTGCTTTTTAATTTTTTTTTTCTAGAAGTTGCTCTACTTGAGTATTTTTTTCTACATTGTCTTCTAATTCACTGATGTGGCCCTCTGCTTCTTCTGGTCTACTCTTGATGCTTTCTATTGAGTTATTTATTACAGCAATGTCATTTTTCATTTCTTCTTGGTTCTTCTTCATTTCCTCTTGGTTCTTACTCATATTGTCAAATTTGTCTTCCATTCTTTTCAGCCTCCTTATGACCATTTCTCTGAATTTTTTCTCTGGCAGGTTGCTTGCCTCCATTTTGTTTACTTCCTTTTCTGATGATGCCTCCTTTTTTTTCATATGTGGGCTGTTTCTTTGTCTCCCCATGTTTTCTCTTCTCCTGCTGTCTGGTTATGTAGTTCTCTCTCTCTTTCATTGATTTAAAGGCACAAAATACAACATACCAGGTACAATGCACAAGGCACAGACCAGAAATATATTCACAATATTAATAAGCACAAATATAGGTGACCACCTGAGAGAGGCAAATTAGGGGATAAGAGAGAAAAAAGAAGAGAGACAAGAAAATAAAAAATAAATAAAATAATAAAAAAAGAAGAATGAAGTGCCAAAATGAAGTTGGGAGAAAAAAATATAAAAAAGAAGATAAAGAGAATAATAAAGAGAAGGAGAACAAACTATATATATGGGAAGAAAACTCCAATAGAATAGTCATTAATCCCACCAAATGCCAGCAATAAGTACCTGGAGATTAATACAAACTACAAACAACAACTAATATCAAGCAAGGTGAGAGAAAACAGAGGCAATAAACAAACAAAAACAAAGCAAACAAAAAAAGAAAACAACAAGAAAAAGAATAAGCAAAACAATCTCACAAAAAGCATAAAAAATCAATATTATCAACATTCAAGCAAACATCAACAAAAGGACAGAGAGAAAAACAATTTTTGGATAGTGAAGACAGATAAGAGAGAGTTGTGTATGGACTTGGAGCAAGGAATTGGGAATTAGATATATAAGTAGGCGGAAATTTTAACAGGGGTAAAAAGAAAGAAAAGGGAAAATCTAAAGTGGGAAAAGAGTAAGAGAAACAGGGCAACAAAAGGGGAAAAGTTAGAAAGAGAGTGATGACATAAAGTTAGAGTTGAGATAGTAAAATGATGCTAAAGGAAAGATGAAAATAGAATGTGGAACACTAATCCCAAATTAAAATAAATAGAAAATAAAATGACACTTAAAAAAGGTAAAATAGTAGTAGTAATAATATTGATTGAAAATAAAAATGTAATAGTTAAAAAGATCAAATCCAGTGAGAAAAAAAAGTTTCTTAAGTAAAAAATGAAAAAAATTAATAAATAAACTAATTAAAAAATAGAATGTGCAGTAGTGAAGGTCATTCACTTCACGTATTGTTCTGTTTGGCATGCCTGTTTTCTAGTCAGTACAGTACTGCAGTTCCCTGCTTTCCACTGCTCCTCAGTGTTGTAAGCCAGTCCTGATTTTTAAGGAGGCAGTGCATCTTAATTTTTTTATTCCTTTATTTGTGATTACACAAGAGTCAATTTGTGATTCAGCCCCTGGGTGTCAGTGTTCTGGATTGACCTCTGAGACTATAGGTCCTCTCTAGCCTGTACTTAGATCCTACTTTCTCTGTGACACTCAATACCAGATTGTGGGAGTGGGCTGCCCCAGAGCTGATTCTCCAATGGTCACTCCCCACTCTGATTCCCAGGTTCCAGAAAAACAACTTTTCCCCTCCTGTCTCCTAAGGTGTCCCCAACTGGGTGATCCTATGTATTGGGCTTAGCAATCAGAAGCAAAGATCTGAAGAGGAAGAGCACAAGTGCGCAAACTCCTCTTCTCCCTCATGTCCAAACAGTCAGCACACTTTTATAACTCCTAGGCTCTCCCTCTGTGTCAGATAAAAACGGGTTGCTTTCTAGAGATCCCCTATATTAGCAGCTCTGAGGACCCGCTTCCACATTCACAGATCACGGCAGCCCCAACAGCCATGAATCTCTCCAGGTGCAGACTTCCCCCGGTCCCCCAGCTCCTGCAGTGAATGTCTTTCTCTGTCCTGCATGACCAGAGATCGACCTCATTTGATCTTTCCATGTGGAATGTAGAGATCCTCTGAATCTGACTGTTTGTGCCACTTGGGGACCGGTGTTCTGGAGTTTGCAGCTGCTCAGTGGTTGCCGTAGTTGTAGATTCTGAGGCTTCCAATAACATCCACCCTACCATTCAAGACAGCACAGTCTCTATGTCCAAGCTGGTAGCTCTGGGAGGGATCCCAGCAGCAGTAGGGGCTGCCTGGTCAGGAGAGCCCCAACCAGCAGTCCCCCACCTTCTCCTGGAGTATAACTGTCCCTCAACTCACTAACAAACATTCCCCGTGTGACCCTCAGCTGTTCCCTCTGTCTGCTCAGGGACAAGGCTCGGGACAAGTTTGTCTATTCTGCCACCATTTTTTTCCTCCCTAGTGATTAGACATTTATATCACTTACAAAGTGACCACCTGATAAGTCCAGTATCCATCTGACACCATGCATAGTCATTGCAGTATCATTAACTATATTCCCTATACTATACTTTATATCCCCGTGACTGTTTTTATAACTGGCAATTTGTCCTTCTTCATCCCTTCCCATTTTTCATCCAGTCCCTCAACACCATTCCCATCTGGCAACCATTAATTTGTTCTTTACATCTATGAGTTTGTTTCTGTTTTGTTTGCTAGTTTACTTTGTTTTTCAGATTACACATATAAATGAAGTCATTTGGCATTTGCCTTTCTCTGTCTAACTTATTTCACTTAGCATAATACTATGTAGGTTCATTCATGTTGTCATAAATGGTAAGATTTCCTTATTTTTTATGTCTGAGGAGAAATATAATCGTTGGGCTTCTGCTTCACTGGGACCAAATCCTTAAAGATTGTTATTTTCTAAATACCATATTTTGTAAGAGAATCATTTTCAATAAAACTGTTAAAAAAGAAAAACTGAAGGAAAATATTTTAACTAGTGGCAAATGGAGGTTCAGTTAGGTTTAGGCCTCTGAGTCCAGGAGTTTAGAGGGGACTCTAAAATTAAGCATGGGGTACTCCCAGGCTACTTTGACAAAGAAAGAAAGAAAAATGAATAAACAGAATGTTCAGGTGGCCTCTTGGTTCTCTGCAGCCTTTTCAGCAGCCTCAAGTCCCTTCCCAGGCCTGTCATCAATCTACCAGCACTAAGGGCAGCTTGTCCCTGTGGTTTCAAATGGAACATATCCTCTTAGAATGCACTCTTTTTTAGAATTTTCAAGGTACACTATCACCATTGGTTTTATAAGATAGCATACTTAAAAGGATTTTGGCTTAAGAATTAATTTATTCACCACTTTGCATATAATCCTACATTTATAAGTCCCTCCAACCCAATGTGATTATTTGTTTTTACCCACCTTTATAATTTATTTAGTCTTTGTAGTCAATAAATTCCAAAATCTTCCTAATTTTGGCTGATTTTAGTCCCATTATAAAATGTATGCAACTGGCACAGCTCATTAACTAGGAGAATGAAGTGTTTTTCTTAAAATTAAACAGACATTGGATTCCAGCTCTAAAACCTGAAGATCTCATTTTTTTCCCCCAAAACCTACATGATCAGTCAAGCCACAGGGTCCTCTCAGCCAAGTAAGAATCCAAACTCAGTTTATCCAGTAAGCAGGAAGCACAGCCTGAGGCATGAAAGCACAGTAATAAAGCATTTACCCCAAATCACCAGGTACCACAGCTTACAAGTCTTGATGGAACTGTTTTTCTAGTAAAGAGATGTAGTTTCAGCAAATGCTGCTGGGGACTGGCATATGGGCACTTGTCCCACCTCTCTGTGGACACAAAAGTGATGATCAAATTCTGTACCATAAACGCTGGTCTACAGCTAGTGTGTCCTGTGGCTCAAAAGGCCCAAAGGGTGAAGTGGCTGTACCTTTAGTGATCCTAGAAAAACGGCTGCTTTCACTCTGTGCATATGTAGGCACTTAACTCCTCCTTTCTATCTCTGGGGTTCCCAGGTCTCTGCTTCAGGGGAGCATGGAATTATTTCAGGACACAGGTTAGCCATCTTCTCCTCTGAGATGTGTGTGTGTGTGTGTGTGTGTGTGTGTGTGTGTGTATTTCTAATCTCTTTCCAATTTGGTTTAGGTACCTCCTTAATATGTGCATATTGTAATTGAAGGTTTATGTCAGTAGACTAGGAGCTCAGTGTCTCTAACCCCTGATTCAGTGTCTAGCACATTAAGGACCTCCAAAAATGTTGTTGAGTGAATGAATGCAAGCTTGTCAAATGGCCATGCCTGTGAAGTGTGTCTCTAATCAATCTTGCCTGGCAAGATTGCCCTTTTCTTGCAGTGAGACATCCACACTTCTTGACCATGAAGGCTGGCCCACGTTTGTTCTTCACTGGTACCCCAAAGCACTGATGTAATGCCTTTGAGCATACTTGCTTGGGAAATAGCCATAGTGGGGGGAATCCAGTGCATTTTTACCTGTCCTGGCTATGGGGACCAAGCAGGCCTCTGTGCTCTAAGCCATTATGATGGTGTGAATAAACATGACTAGGGAATATAACACCTTTCAGTAACCTGTCTTGGGAATATAAAAATAGGAATACTTGTTTTATACTCAGTAATAAATTTGAGAGCACTCATGGTGAAAGCAATCTGACTAGCTCAGTGGGTGCCAAGTTTTTAGCTCTGTGTCCTAACTCATGGCATGAAACCATCCTGGTTGCTAACAGATGTGTTGTGGTTATAAACATAATAGTCACTTTATTTAAGGTAGTTGGAGTTAGGGGTGTTTTATTGCAAAGGTTTGGGCATAGATACAAACTTTCCTGATTCCCTGAGCTGAAGGGCAGTTTATCCTTTAAATCAACTAGGTTATTATGCTAAGTAAAATAAGCCAGTCAGAGAAAGACAAGTATCACATGATCTCATACATGAAATCTAATGAATAAAATAAACTGATAAAATAGATTAGAGACATAGAAGCATGGGACAGAGTGGAATCTCAGAGGGAAGGTGGAGTTGGGTGGTTGGGGCGAGATTAACTGAGGAATTATATGCATATATGCATAGCCCAGGGACACAGAAAATAGAGAGGTGAAGGCTTGGGAGGGGTGGCAGGGGTCAATAGGAAAAAACAAACAAAGAGAATATCTATAATACTTTCAACAGTATAACTAACAACTAACAAAGTAGATTCTCATTTCAGCCTTTATCAGGAAGGAAAGGTATTTCTTTGGGCATCGATTTAGGCCAATCTAATTTCTGTTGATTTGATCCTCAGCCTAATTATTTTTCATCTTTTGAGAGTCTATCATTTATAGCTGAAAAGGTAAAGCTTAACCACAACTTGCAAAGTGGAGTCAATACTATGTCTCGAGGTTCCCAGTAGGAATTCTAGGGGGAAAAAAGGAAGAGGCTTCAGAATTTTACCTTAGAAATAGACATTTATTTTCTGTTTAAACCATTTATTTAATTTCCCTGTACATAAACTTCTCCATTTGTTTATGCTCAGATGTCTATCCATTCATGCAATAGACACTTGTGTAGCATAAACTAACCTCAAACCTGGAATTTAGTAGATTAAAAACAAGATAGATCCACTATTTCAGAATTGAATAAGTGTGAGAGCTTCCAGTAGAGACCATATAGTGTGTATTGTCTTGAATTTTAGGAGATCCTTGATTGAAAGGCCACGACCTGAACTTACTAGGTATACCAGTTAATAATGCAGATTTTATAATAAAAGAAAACACAATAATTTCAAGAGAAACATCAAAAGTGCTTTATTCAAAGTGATGCCCATTGCTAGGTATATATTTCCCCATCTTTAAGGTAATTTGTGGATACCGTCCCAATAGAACTTTTCTCATATTGAAGCAAACCATTCAGAGACCCAATTTTCTACTTCTTTGTACGTTTTAAAGTGCTGCTGAGAAAGTGCATGTGCCCCGGATCGGAACAAGTGGTAAACTGAAGGAGCGAGAAAATTTGGTGACAACAGCAGGTGGATTAATATTTCCCAGGCTAGATCTATTAATGTGTCTTTAACTGGTTTTGAAGTGTGTGGATGGTGCATTATCATGAAGCAAAATTACTTTGGTGTGTTTTCTGATACATTCTGGTCATTTCATAATCAAAGCGTGGCTCAAATTGATGTTTTGTTTTTGGGAGTGATCAGTATTAACAATTTCACCTGGTTTTAGAAGTTCATAATACACCACATCTTCTTGATGCCACCATATGCATTGCATTGTCTTCTCTCCGAAGCAATTTGGCCTTTTAGTCGATGTTGATGGTTGACCTGGATCAACCCATTTTACTGATGACTTTTCAGTTTTCTATTTGTCTTTCGTTCAGTTGATGTGGCACCCATTTTCCTTCCTTTAAAATCTTTCCCATTGCTTATAAATGATCAGGAATTGTTTGCCGAACAACTTTTAATCTTTCTGCAAGTTATTTTTGAGTTTGACATGCATTTTCATCAAATAATGTTTGTAATTGTTGGTCTTCAAACTTTTCCTGTTGACCTAGATATTCTTTGTCTTTCACATCAAAATCATCACTTTTAAAGCACTTAAACCAGTGTTCACAAGTATCTTGAGATGGACCCTGTTCACCATAAGCTTCCGGAAGTATATGATAACTTTTTCTTCAAAATAAAATAATGAATTAAAACTTCCTACAAATGCTCTTTTTGTTTTGGCATGAAACTCAACATTTTTAAGTGTAAAAATATCTATGATGTTAACACCTTCAGCAAATTTGACATATGAAATTTTGAAGTTTGCTAGCAATACAACAAAATAGTATACATATCAAATTGCATATATATCAACAGGTAACTCCAACTATTGAAAAAATCCACATTATTAATTGTTAAAACTAGTACCATCCTTGTTTTTGCCACCTCAGAATACTGCTTGTCTTGTTATTAATACTAGTTGGCATTTTAGATGTTCATGTTATCTTTTATTCAATTGCAAACTAATTTATGCTTATTATAGAAGTTATAAATCCAAAAAGTAGAAAGAAAAAATTATTCAGTTCTTCTAAAAGGGCTGCTATAAAATTTTTAATATAAATTTTCTTTTATTGTTCTTTAAAAATCTAATCAAGAATATATTATATATACCATCCTATATCTTAGTGTTCACTTAAAATCATGACAGAAACATTTTCTCTTATTATTAGAAACTATTCACATTATTTTAATGGCAATATACTGCTTAATTTTGCAGGTTTAACATTATTAAGTAATCTCTTTTTTGTTTAAATTTATCTATTTTCCTTGTTATTATAAACAATCAAGTCATAAACATCTTATAGATAGAGGTTTTATGTAATTCAGACTTTAAAAATTGAGAACTTCCCAAAGTATAATTATCAGATCAAACATGTATGGATAATCTTAGACTATTAACACATAGTGCCAAATTACTTTACAAATAAGTTTCACCAATCCACACTTTTTTCTAGCAATGTATCAGAATGTCTAGTGTAGCTATGGAAGTTCTTTTTTAGAAAAAAAAATAATTTTAGTGTAATAAGAACACTTAACATTAGATATACTCTCAACATATTTCAAGTGAACAATACAGTGTTGTTAACTATAGGCACAATATGTACAACAACTCTCCAGAAATTATTTATCTTCTGAAATTGAACATTTATGCCTATCGATTAGCAACTTTTCATGTTATTCTCTTCCTCGGCCTCTGTTAATAATCATTCTTCTATATGATTCTGAGTTTGACAGTTTTAGAACTCTCATATAAGTAGGTTCATGTAGTATTTATCCTTCTGTGCTTGGCTTAATTCACTCAACATAATATCTTCAAAGTTCATCCATGTTGTTGCATATTGCAGGGTTGTTGTTTTTTTTTAAAGGCTTTGCAAACCACCTCCCACCCCCACTGTGAGTTGGGATGAGGAAAGTCAGACCATATCTAGAAGCCTGCCAGCATTGGCACCAACCCCTCCAGGGATTGTATATGGTTCATGGTTTATGGCCTCTGTAAAATGGGAGTATTCTGGGAAAGAGATTCTGCAAGGCAGGAAAGGTATCACAGATGAGAATGGAGTTTATTGGCAAGCAAGAGTGTACATCAGAAGGCAGGTTCCTGGCACAGATTCAGATAGCTAGCCCCTCAAATGTCTTATTTTCCCCTTCATCTTCAAGATCTTGATTTTTTTATGATCACCATAAAACATGCAGAAAAAGTGTTTGACAAAATTCAATATTCTTTCATGATAAAAATGCTTAACAAATTAGGTATAGAAGGAATGTACTTTAATATAGTAAAAACCACATATATAAAATCACAACTAACATTATGCTCAATAATAAAAAATTGAAAGCTTTTTTTCTCTAAGATTAGAAAAAAGACAAAAAATGACCACATTCATAACTTCTATTCAACATAGTACTGGAAATCCTAGTCAGAATATTTAGGCAGGGAAGCAGGGGTGGGGCAGAGGGAGGAAGGCATCCAAATTGGAAGGAAAGAAGTAACATTATTTCTATTTGAAGATTACATAATCTTATAAATAGAAAACTTTAAAGATTCCACCAAAAATCTGTTGGAATTAATGAATTCAGTAAAGTTGCAGGATACAAAATCAACATAAAAACAGTTGTATTTCTATACACTAAAAGGAGTTATCAGAAAAGGAAATTAAGAAAATAATCCCAATTACAATAGAAATAAAAAGAAAAAATACTTAAAAATAAACTTAACCAAGGAGATGAAGACTTGTACACTAAAAACTACAAAATACTCATGAAAGAAATTAAGGAGGCACAAACAAACACGAACATCTCAAGTTCATTGATAGAAAAAAATTGAGATTATGAAAATGTATATACTATTCAAAGTAATTTACAGATCCAGTACAATCCCTAGCAACATTCTATTGGCATTAATAGCATTTTTTACAGAAACAGAAAAAAATAATTCTAAAATTTCTATAGAAACAAAAAACACCAAATAGCCAAAACAAAGAAGAATAAAGCTAGCCTGGGTGGAGTGGCTCATTTGGTTGAGTGTCATCTCATCATCTCATGCAACCAGCCATTTTCTGTTTGATTCCCAGTGAGGGTACATGCCCAGTTGTGGGTATGATCCCCAGGAGAGGCTGTGCAAGAGACAGCTAATTGATGTTTCTCTCTTATCAATTTTTCTCTCTCTTCTTCTCCCTCCCAATCTCTTTAATAAGAAACAAATTTAAAAAAAGAATGAAGTTGGAGGTATCACACTTCCTGATTTCAAAATATATTATAATAAAAATAGTATGATACTGGCATAAAACTATGGAGATGTATAGAACAATGGAATAGAATAAAGAGCCCAGAAATAAAGCTATGTATACATATGTCAACTGATTTTTCAAATATACATACGAGGAAAGGAAAGTCTCTTCAAATGATATTGGAAAAGTGATTATCTACATACATACAAAATAATTAAATTGGACCCTTATTTTATACCATACCCAAAAATCAAATGGATTAAAAATGGATTTTAAAAAGTTTTAAAAATTTAAATATAAGACATAAAACAGTAAAACTACTAGAACAAGAGAAAAGTTTTATGACATTATTTTTGGCAATAATTTCATGGGTATGGGATCAAAAGAAAATGTAACAAGGCCTAAAAATCGACACTAGAACTATATAAAACTAATAAGTCTCTACACAGTAAAAGAAGCAATCAACAGAATGAAAAGGCAACCAATGGAATAGGAAAAAATAGCTGCAAACCATGTATTAGATTAGGGATTAACTTATAACACATATAAAAACTCCTATAACTCAGTAGCAAAAACAAAACAAAACAAAAAACCATGACAACAAAAACCAAACTAATATTGTGATTTAAAAATGGGTTAAAGATTTGAATAGACATCTTTTTTTTTCTAAAGAAGACATACAAATGACAAGTATATGGAGAGATGCTCAACATCATTATTATTAGGGAAACATAAATCAAAACCACAATAAGATATCTTACACCAATCAGAATAGCTGTTACTTAAAAAAGATAAGAAGTGTTGGTGATGATAAGGAGTTATGGGAACACTTGTACACTGTTGGTGGAAATTTAAAAATGGTGTATTATTAATAGAGAACAGTTTGATGTTTCATCAAAATATGAAAAATAGAACTACCACATGACCCAGTAAACTCAGCTCTGGTAATATCTCCCAAAGAATTCTCTGAGTTCTGAAGAGATCGAATAGATGGTTAAGTTCAGAGGCTCCAGACCCAGATGGTTTTAATTCAAGTTCTGGCTTATAAAGACATTGTGTGACTTCACAGGCTAGGCCTCAACCTCCCTGTGCCTCCATGCTCCATTTGGAGAATGGAGATAAATAGTACTTGTTAATAGTGAGAAATTAATGAGGTGATGTATGTAAGTGGATAGATTAGAATAGGTTTGGCACACGGCAAGCACAATTTTAATATTAGCTATTATCAGCCTATCTACTACCACAGGTAAGATTGAGGTGAAAATGAACCAATTAAAAGCAAACAGGACCCCACATCAGAGTACGGTAGATTGAATACTATTTCCCAAAAATTCATATCCACCAGGAATCTCAGAATGTGATCTTAGAAATAGTCATTGCATATATAATCAAGTTAAGAAGAGGCCATACTGCATTAGGGTGGACCTTAATCCAATGACTGATGTCCCTTTAAGAAGAAGAAAGGACACACAGAGACACAGAGGTGGTATCCATATGAAGATTGAGGCAAAGGCTGGAATTATGCTTCTGTAAGTGAAGGAACATGGGTAGCCACCTGGTGCTGAAAGAGGCAAGGAAGAATTCTTTTTAGACACTTCAGAGAAGGTGTGGCCCTGCTGACACTTTAGTTTCAGACATCTATCCTCCAGAACTGTAAAATAATAAATTGGTGCTATTTTAAGGCACTTAAAATTTGACATGGCAGCCCTAAGACCCTAATGCATAAAGTCAAATGTCCTATCATTCATTCATTAGGGATTATAGTCAGTTATTTGCATGAAATTGGCATGTTACAGCCAAGCAGAATCTGTATTATTTAAGGTCACTAAGCCTTACTAGGGACCTTAAACAGCTTTTCAGTCAGAGTCTCAGGGTCATATTATGGGTTGACCTGTGACATCAGTGAACTGACAGAGACCCAGGCTACTTGTGTTCTTGCTCCCACCTCTTACCCACATGAGTTTCTTGATGGGTTTGTGCTCTAATTGGCCATTGATAATATGGGCTTATTCCCACGTCTACTCTGCTGCTAGACAGTAATGATGATTGATTCACATAGCAAATGACCTAAAGTGGCCCTCACAGATGCAATTATCACCAGGCTGGGCTTGCTGCTACATTGTCTGATAATGGACTCTAATTTGCCAGTGGGGTTTGTAATTCTTTGTTCCCAGACAGAGATCCATTTCTAAACTAGAGAGTAATTCATAAATATTTTTCTCTCCAGTCATGGGGGAAGACCAGATCTAATTACATGATGAAAGGCAATTCTGTCTAGAGGCCACTGAGGAAGGCTGTGGGCTCAGAACTGGCCCAGAGTTCACTGACACAGGCTTATTTTTCAGAGAAACTTGCTGAGACCCAGAGAGGTAATGTGACCTATCTAAGATCACACAGCTAGTTCCTCATGCTCTCTAACTCTTGTTTCAATATCCCTGATTGGGGAGTAACAACGAGAAGGATGTTCCCAGCAGCATTTTGGACATGAGCAACCTTGATTTCTGCTTATTTAAAATGATTAATAATTATTTTTAATAGCATATTTTTGTTTCTATTGCATAATAATGTTGGAAGCTCATTGATGAGAATTAGGAAACCATAGAAACATTTAAGAAAAAAAATATTAAGCATAATTGTTTCACAGAGATGACTATGAGTTAACATGTATTAATCAATTACAATTTTTAATGTATATGTAGAAATTCATCTTGAACAAAACTGAGACATATACACAATTGCTTTTCCCTCCAAATTAATAGAGGGCTTTTATTGCATCTTTAAAAATGGCAAATGGGTCTTAGGAATCATCAGCATCGTATTCTTCCTATAGCTGGACAGCTTAGATCACATTCATCAGCCTGCGGAACTGTTACTGTTTCATAGAAACCATCCAGAGTTTTTCTCTTATCCTTGTATTTACCTCTTGTGGTTTGCTGAATCAAAGAGTTGAATTTGAGGCAATTTAATGTTGTGTCCTTCAAGAATTAACTCATCTCTCTGGGCTTGAGATACAAGTGAGGCCTGGCCTCACCTGAACCAGGTAGACATATTTTTCACCCATGAATGTTCTGATATCACCAGAAGCTCCATTCTCCTGGACAATGACACTGGTGGAAAATAAGCATGCACAGACCTCATCTCATAACAGAAGCCCATGCAGTTTTATGTTCTGCATTTTTCTGTTTATTGTAGTTTTCGTATTTTCTCATACCATTAAATGTCATTTTCAAAACATGATCGATTGCATAATATTAAGCAACCTAGACTTAACAGGTATTAAATATTTTTGCTATCAGACATATATGATTTTTCTTATCTGTATAATTATAAATAACTCTTGTGTTATAATTTATGCATACATATTTAAGATTACCTCTGTGTGTTTTTTAAATAATAAATACTTGTCGGTAGAATTTGAGGTTAAAGAGCAGGCATATTTTTAAGAGTCTTAAACAATACATATTAAATCACATAGCTTCTTATCAGATAAAAATGAAAAGTTGGACTTGTAATCAGAAAACCTGGGTTTGAATCTCAAGTTCACCATTTATTAATTGTATGGTCACAGGCAAATTCTTTTGTTTCTCAACTAACATGTGAAATAAGAACAATAGTTACCTTATCACGTTATTATGGGAATAAGATAAAATAAATATTAAAATGGTTAGTACGTACAATGACTTAATACTTAGCAGATACTCATCAAATATTTGTTGTCTTAAATTTTTGCCACCAGTGATAGGTTGAGAACCAGAATCTTCTGGGGAAAGACCAAGAATTTTTATTTTCCAAATAGGTGGCAATTGGTGTGGGGTGGAGACAGTAATATCCTTCTAACTATAAGCATCTTGATAAATTCAGTGAAAACCCCAAAGCAGGCTGTCCTCAGTACTAGTGCAATGAGGATGGAAAGATCCAGCTCAAAGGACAAAGTCAGACCTGGCACTTTGATGATGTCAGTCTTGTATGGAGAATGTTAGGCAGGTCCCACTGCTATTATAAAGTTAGCATTTACCTAATGCAACAGCCAACTATAGACACGTTTGGCTGCAAATTCTTTTGGGGCAGGAAGAGGAAAGAATGGCTGTGTATGGGTCAAGAGAATAAAACTCTGACTCTAGGTCTTTTCCCAAATCCTCAGGTTTCCAAAGGCTACAGAAGAGGTTGTGCTGAAGAGTTTCAAAGGAAGTGAGCTAAAATGCAACAAATACAGCCTTTGAGTCAGCTGGAATTGAGTGCATATCAGAGGTCTGACATTCCCTAGCTATTTGACCTGAACAAGTCTCCTGACCTTGGCCTTCCTGGGTATATTTTCTGCTCTGTAAAAGGATGTTAATGAAGACTACTGAGCAAGGTTTTTATCAGGCTAAAAGAAAATAAATATAAGATAGAAAGTGGCAATAAATAGTAATGATTATTACTATTACAATGCTATATTGGATAACATATTACTTATTTTAGTCTTAATATCTTTATTCATAAAGGTGAAAAATAATAATATTATATTTAATGGGCAGAATCGTGATGAAGATTATTGGGAAAAAAATGAGAGTATTGAGTAATCTGTGTGTCACTGTGGAAAAGTCAGGTTTGGGAGGGAGCATCCTTACTCTTGTGCCCAGGGAAATAAAGGACAGCAGCTCTTTAAGGCCTCACGGGCCTGGGACATGGATCTTTCTTCCCATACCTCGCCGTTGCCATGTCTTCATTTTGGGCACCAACTGGCTTAGGTATTGCTCTCTGTCATTGCTTCCTGAGTGACAAGATTATTCAGATGATTCGTGTTACAAAATCATGCACATCAGGGTTTCAGCGCATCCCAAGAAGCCAGTTTGGGATACTCAATGTTTGCTTCCCACTAAGAGCTGCAGCTCCTGTGGTCCGCTTCCAAGGCAAAGGCCTGATCATAGACGACAGCGAGTATCGTGCAGAGAAGGGAGGAGTGGTTGGACTTCAGTGTTCTGGCTCTGAACCTTGGACGCCACCAGGACAACCTCTTTCTGCCACCTTGCTGGCTACAGATCCATCTGAAAGGATCCGAAGGGTCAGGAAGCAGCAGTGTTTTATATCTAAGATTCTGTTCATGCACCTGTTTGAAACAATACCATCCCTTCTCTCCAAAGTGTTCACCCTGCAGCCATCAGCATGCATGTCTGAGATTGTGGCCAGCGCAAGGGCAGTTAATGTACAGGAAGACGACTACCATTAGTGGCATTATTTTGAGCTGTTAAAGGTAAATGAAAAGTTTATGAAATTAAAGTGATAGGATTACTGATAGAAAGAGTGGCCTTCTTTTTTATGCACTTGCCTTGTATTTGATTCATTCTAAACCCAAATGTACTCAACTCATTACAATTAATAGTAAACATTAATAAAATCTGCATACCTTTAGATTTTTTATCATGTGATCCACTATTAAAAGATTTATCCAATGGTAATAAAAGATGATTTTACTAAAGTTGTTATTTGGGAGAATGCATGGTGAGATATAAAACAACCATATTTTATGAGATTTTCTTTATGATATGATTACTTAGATAGAGAGAGATGTGAGTTGATTAACAGCCATCTTTAAGACCCTGAGCAAATATTTATTGAGAACTTGCCATGTGGGTACCGACTGCTGGAAGCTGGAGTCATCCTTGGAGGGGAGGGAATGGGTGGTTATGAAAGGTGATATGAAGGACTGAAATGAAGAACTTGGTCTCAAAGGGATGAGGGAGAAAGACTGTTGGGTTACTCCTAGGTCTTGGTTTGGGTAGCTGACTGGGCAGTTAGAGGTGATGCTCCTTAGAGGAGGAAATAGAGAAAGAAGAGCAGCTTGAGGGGCTGTGAAGGGAGAACAGGAAAGAATCATCTGGTCTTGGTGTCTGAGTCCTCTCTCCTACGGGACAGAGGATGGAGAGAGGTGATCCACAATGGTGCACATTTAATACAAAATTATAGAGCAGGAAACTATTAGTCAGAGAAGATGTGTCATATTTGTCAGCAGTATCAGGGATCAAATAAGGGAGAGCAAGTTTCTCATTGGATCATCCATCAATGATCCAATGACAAAGCAGAGCACAGGAACCATTGTTACATAACAAACCACCCCAAAACATAACAGTAACCATTTCTTATTTCTCATGGATTTGTGGGTCATTTGGGAAGTTCCTCTAATTGGGACCAGGCTTAGCTTATATTGGCTGAACTCATTTATGCATTTGTAGTTAGTAGGAAAGTTGGTTAAGGGTTAGCTACTCTGGGACATTTTCAGCTGGGATAACTCAGTTTTGCACCATGTTGTCTCTGTCTGCAGGAACCTCTTCTCACAGTAGATGTGGGGTTCCAGGAGTGAGCAGAAGGGTGCAAGACTTCTTAAGGCTTAGGCTTGGATCTGGCCATTGTCACTTCTGCTGCAAAGTAATTCACAAGGCCAGTCCCGGTTCAAGGGGTGATGGAATCAATTCCATATCTTGCTGGGAGGATTTCCAAAGTCACAATGCAAAGGGTGTGACACAGGTGGAGGTGGGGCAATTGCTGGAAACACTCCATCCCATATGAAGTCCTGAGACCAGGAAAGCCAAGAACAGATACATGAGAGAGAAGATTGCCTCTCAGAGTGATTTTGTACAAGGTGCAGTGGAGTCTTGTGGTCATAGGCCTGGTTCATTTGAAGGGATTACAACCAAGTGGACATCTGATAAAAGTGACATAATTTGGAGGCAACGTTGACATGTTCTTAGAGGAAAGGCTGGCCCTTTTTGTCCTCCAAGCACTTCATTGTAGGAGCACATTGATTTAGTTAAAGGCTTTGGAACTTATTAAAACAGGACTCACTCAAGGAGAGGCTACATGTTAGTGTTATGAGCTTGTAAATGAGTTTTTAGCCTTTCTGAGAGTCAGTTTTGAGTTTTGAGAGGGCAATTGGCATCTGGCAGCCAAAACTAAAGGTAAAGCCACACCCCATCTTTGTTTTATAAAGACAGTCACATTTCTTCGTTTTTTAAAAAATATATTTTTTTATTGATTTCATAGAGAAGGGGGAAGAGAGAGAGAGAGAGAGAGAGAGAGAGAGAGAGAGAGAGAGAGAAAGAGAGAGAGAGAACTATCAATGAAGAGAGAGAATGATTGATTGATTGCCTTCTGCAAGTCCCGCTCTGGGGATGGAGCCCACAACCTGGGCATGTGCCCTGACCAGGAATCAAACCATGATGTTCTGGTTCATAGGTCGATGATCAACCACTGATCCACACAGGCCGAGCCATTTTCACACTTCTTATGTAAAGCAAATAGAATTATCATGCTGCCTTATCCACAAGGGATAGAGTCCAAGACCCTGACTGGATGTCTGAAATTGTGGATATTATGGAACCCCATATATACTGTTTTTCCTATACATACAAATATCTTCACTCAAAGGAAGTGGTTTACATCTTCCCTTTGGCTTGTCTGAATTGCCAGCATCACTACTCTTGTGCTTTGGGGTAATTATTAAGTCAAATAAGAGTCACTTGAAAACAAGTACCACATTACTATGACAATTGATCTGATATGCCAGCAACTGAGTGAATGATTGGAAGGCAGCTTGCACAATGTAGAGACACTGGACAAGGAGAGATGGGTGGGAGGCTTGAGATTTCATCCCACTACTCAGAATGGTGCACAATTTAAAAAGTATGAATAGTTTATTTCTAAAATTTTTTGTTTAATATTAAAGGGCTGTGATGGACCACGGGGAACTGAAACTGTACAAAACAAAATCACAGTTAAGCTGAAACTACTGCACACTGAACAGCTTGAGTGTGACTCAATTTTTTTCTAAGAGTGAAGAATTTAAGCAACTTTGGCTAACTATTTCCAAATTACCAGAATGTTCTGTGGTCCTCTAATCATTGCATGACAGCATCATAGAAATTGTACAGAACCCAGGAAGTGAAAGTGGGAACAAAACTTGAAGAAAAGTCTCATAAGGAAAGAATCAAGGATTGGAACAACGAAACTAAAAGATGAAAGGACTGAGAGGCCAGTGTTATGATTTGTGTTCTGGAAAAGGACTGATGATAAAGTGGCACCATCTTCTCTGAGGGAAATAAAAGGAAAGGAGACAGGACCCACAACACATGATGTTCAGATCATACTTAAGTGAAGAATTTACCAAGCAACTTTTCTTAAGTACTTCTGGATTAGCTCGTAGGAGAAGAAAATGAGTTGACTGCAAGAATAAGTATAGCATGCCAATTTTATTGTTGCTGTGGAGCTATGGCGTAAATAACTGTGACATTCCTTGAGGGGGGAGAGGAGGGAAAGTTCTTTAAAATAAGATAATTGCTCTGGAGTGAAGGACCAACAATAGGATTAACTCTCCTCTTGTGTTGTTTCCCAGTCCTCTGAATTGAATGGCACCATGTTTTTGTAAGTGCCCGAGGTTGTTTTTAAACGATGTATTCATGCCTTTGCTAATCATTCCTTTTTTTTTTCATTCCTAGTTTTAATATTGTGGATTTCCTCCCTGTTTTGAAGGGCAGACAACAGTTATTTCAATCATGATATTCATTCATTCTGTAATCCCTTTATTCTTTTGTGGGAATAGGGGTAGGTGAACATTTAGCTGTGGCAATGAAAAGATTGCCCATGTATTTTTCTCGAATTCTTTACTGGAATGTAGCATTAGTCCTGAAGCCAAAACTCATGACTCCTAAGTGGTTTTGCTACTCACAAACACTGCACCTAGATGGCATCAGAGCTGTCAGGAACCTGATAATCTGGCCCTACACTTGATGCCAGGCTAACTGTTATGCCCTGAATTATTAGCACTAGAAGCAAAATCTGATGTGAACAGGAAATATGATTCATTTTCTTATTTATAAGACGAATTGAGGTCTATGCCTGGTGAAGCTGGGGGGCCACACAGGCTAGCTAGAAAATTCAAAGACAGTAATGCTCTCCACAGTGAATGAGAAGCAAGTATGTGTCAACTATGTAATTATAGCCAGATGAGAGGGAGTGTGCAGCTGAGGATGCATCCGATCAATGGAAACAAATGGAATCAAATGCCATTCATCATCCTCTAAGCTCCATGGGCAAAAGAGTCTTAATATTAAGGAGGCTGTAAACAAATAGCCTGATGTTCAAAGATGTGGGGGAAGCCCAGATAACCCATGGGCAAGACACTAATGAGGATGCTGCTTGGGTGTCTGAAGGGAGTGATTCACCAGGAGCTATAGCTGTGAACAGCCACCCGTGTGGTAAATAGTCATCACCCAGAGCTCCCTTAGGCAAAGAGGAGCAGGAGTAAAAAAATAAGGAAACATTTTTTCTTCTCCTAAGTCCGCAGTGTGTCTTTTGGTACTCTGAGATTCTTTACTGGGCTTGAGTAAGAAAAACAACAACAAGCCCTTCGCTTATTTGACATCTTTTTCAGTAAAATATAACAATAATAATAACCAAATTATTGTTTCTTGAAAAAATTAAGCAAGATAATGTAGATGATAATGTAGGTTTTCTTGATAATGAAGATAATGTAGGTATTCAGCACAGTGCCTGATATATAGTGAATGTTCAGTAACTGTTTATTGCTGTTATTATCATTATTTCTTTAATACTAGAGGCCCAGGTGCATGAAATTCATGCATAAGTGGAGTCCCTAAGCCTGGCCTTCTCGCAATCTGGGACCCCCTTGGGAGATATCGGAAAGCTGGTTTTTGCCCCATTCCCCACAAATTCATGCCTCTAGTTGTTAAATAATTGTGAGAAGCAAGGGGGGTGACCAGTGACTGCCTGGAGCTCAATTGCCTAACAATAGGCTTACAAGGATAAAGGGCTCCCTGCTCTCCAGGGGCAGAGCCTGTGCCTAACCTCAGCTTCCCTGGACCTGTGCTGCCTCCCTGCCCAGGCAGCAGTCTTAACCCAGCATCTCACAGGATCTCTAAGTGCATGAGGTGATATGTTCAAACAGCTTCACTTCCAGGGGCACTTACAGGCACATGGCCTGGCACCAAAGTCTTGTCTGATGATTTCTCAGAACCCAGGCAGTTTGGGACTCTCCCCACTTAAAGAAGGCAGTAGGACAGTGCTCCTACCCTAGAGGTGTGGAGAGTGCCAGCAGCATCACCCATTCCTGAGATGCTAAAAGATAAACTATATGCCTCTGCTTGCTGATCTTAGCACCTAAGTTTCCCCATGAAGCTTGTTCATGTATCTTGGTAGTATTTTCCTTTACTCATCACTCCATCACTTCTCATTAGATAAAATTTGTATAAATGAAAATCAAACTGAATGTTAAAAAGTATATATATATGAACTTGGAATAAGCAGTCATTTAAACTCCTAATATTTTAAGTTCAGCAGCTCCTGATGCCTAGGATTGAAATGGTTTTTAGATAATTATAGGAAAGTAGTAAGTTTAGGTAGAGAATGTGAATGGTTCTAGGCCTACTTTTTAGCTTAAATAACCACAGGGTTGGCACTTTGGGAACACTGTTGTAGCCTGTGACTGAGTCTCATTCTAAGGCAAGGTGGCCTGCTTCTTATACTAACTCCTTTAGTGAATTTGTTTTGTTTTCCCACTCTGGATTCTTGTCAATAATTTTTTCATTGGTAGATTTTCATTACTCTCAAATATGCTATGAGTGCATGTTTAATTTCCTTAGTGTGTAAGCACCCCAAGACCAAGATCTATGTCTTATTTATTTTGTATCTCTTAAGAATAAATTATAACTTATCTTTCTCTTTTAAATATACTTTTATTAGAATACAAAGATCTTTAGATATGTCCAACCTCATAGTTTAGAGTATGATGAATAAAAGAAAAGCCAATAACTATAGTTTTTCACTCACTGATTTCCAAAGCTAATTTGTTAAAAGTACTAACATAAAGTACAGTATTAGCTATTTCATGGTGCTTGGTATTTAGAGAGGCAACAAAGTTTCTATTTTCTGGTTGATGTCTCCATGCCTCGGTCTCACAGTGTTTCCTAAATCAGTTCTTTGGGTTCTAATTTGAAGAAGCTGCTAATGCCTCCTCTGTAAATATTATGATAAGGGCTTCCTAATCTACCCATTTTCCCACTGCATTTTTATTGAATTTAAATGAGGGACTGATATTAATGATAGAAGGAAACAGTTATGACTATTTATCTCTTCTCAAGTTTGTGTGAGTACAAGTAGGGAAAACATCTCTGAGCTCTGGCTAGTATCCACTAGTGTTTCAGTGTTTGAAACTTGTGGGTTTCAAAGTTTTCCACAAGGCAATATCTCTAAGTGGGACAGAAAGCCAACACTAACAAACAAAAAGTCTAGAAATAGAATTGGACTACAAAGCACTTAATACGCATGTTTTTAAAAATGTATGTTTTAATGATAGTGAAACAATCAACTTATTAAACCTTAAGAACATGAAATGACATATTGGAATAAAGTATTAATTGGTCAGCTATCCCCCTTGAATAAGTTTTATTTAACTAAAATAATTTTCCAGACTTATTTTTATTGTCTTTTTTAGGTCACCTACTTTTTGGTATCAAAACCATTATATTTTTAAAGCTTTTTAAAATATATATATTTTCATTGATTTCAGAGAGAGAAAAGGAGAGGGAGAAATAGAAATATCAAAGATGAGAGAGAATCATTGATCAGATGCCTCCTGCACACCCCCTACTGGGAATCAAACCTGAAACCTGAGTGTGTACCCTGTCCTAGAATAGAACCATGACCTCCAGGTTTATAGGTCAGCTATCAACCGCTGAGCAATAATGGCGGGACTAAACCATTATCTTCATGTTGACTCAGCAGCAGCCCAGTATACAAACACGGTGTGAAGAAGAAGGAAAAGGTGACACTTTGAAAGTGAAGGTAATAGGAAAAGGGAAAAGGGAACAGTTTGTAAGAGAGGGGTGCTAGTTGGAGGAATAAAAGAATACAGAGGAAGGACAGGAAAGAAAGGCCTGTCTGGGAAAGTTTTTCTTAATGTGCAGGAACAGGGAATTGCATCACAGCTGACTGTGCCGAATAGCTTAGGTGCCTTTGTTAGAAAGATGAGCACGAATGATCTGTATTTTTGTGAACAGAGGTCAGACTTCACAGGCAACAGCCCCCATCTGTAGCAGATGCTATGGCTGCTCAGCCCATGTCTCTTTAGTTCCTTTGCCATCTTCTTGCACAGTGGCCCCCTATGCTTCCACTTCCTTCAGCTAGCATGGGCTTCTGAGGAGCACTGCTGTGTTCAGAGTGTGAGGACAGCTTCAATTTTGCTTCCTCTGCACACTGGGAAAGCAGGAAGTGCTTGGGAACTACACCCCTCCCCCACCCTCAAGGTGGATCTTGTCTTTGATGAGTGCAGCAGTCTCTATAATATTCTTGCCACTGCACTCTGAGGTGTGGTTGCATTGTTTCAACAGTGCCCCCTGAAGGATTCATTCAAATCTACTTCCTGTGGCACATCTTCCTTCCACTTTTTCTATTTCCTCATGCCTCTACTGGTTGTCCTAAATACAGTTCCTGATAAACCTTATTACATTTCAACTTGGTGTCTACTTCTGGGATCTTGACCTAAGACAGCAGCACCCAGTCACCTAAAGTCCAGATTATTCCAAGACCATTGAAGAGTTGTTTCACTGTGTGGTTCTCAGAGGTGACTCAGCAGTATGAGAGATTTATTCTATGTGTGGACCTACATTTATAATTAAAGAAGATATCCCTAATATACTGACTTCTTTGCCCACACTTTCTCCTGAAGCACTTGACCATTCTGGAACATGCGGGCATCTGTCCTGACCCAGATGAACCCTATCCCTGGAGAGAGACTCTGCTCTCACAGCTGCCCTCCTCCTCCCAGGCTCTGTCTGGTTGCTGAAGCTTGGCTCAGTCTAGAAACCTGAGAGGCATTTCTCTCCAAAGCTGGGAGTTATTGCTGGATCTGTTTGGGCGTTAGCTCAGCTTTAACAACCACTGTCTGCCAGCATCAGCTTTGCTTGGGTGGGTTGGAAACCACAAGGAGCAAAAGGTAGACATCTTCAGTTATAGCCTCGGTTTTAATAGACATTATCACCCAACCCAGGATGGGTGTTTGAGCTAGAATCAGGGAGTGTGGATACTGAAATAGCACCTGGGCTTTTATAATTTGAGTGAAGTAGCTCAGGCGGTATTTTCTGGTGGTTTGTGATCCTATAATTGCTCTGTGGAGTCACTGTGGCTCACCATATTCAGTGAATCAGTTCTTAGAATCCTAATTTAGACAGGGCCATTTTTTTTTCTTCTTCTGAAATACCATGAAATATGTGTCTGCATCTACTCATTTATTCTCCTACTATGTAAAAAGAGGACAGGAAATAACTCCATTTTTCAAAGTTAGAAAATTGGAAGTGGTAATGACTGTTTGTCCTTGGTAGGATTGTCCCATGTGAACCCAGGCTGAGACAAGCTTTCTGCCAATGGGCCCACAGAGCAGACAAAGTAGATATATAGACGTTTCTGTGATGTACCTCATCTGGAGGCCAATGGGGCAGAGGTTGGGGGGGGATGAGGGGGAAGGCATGTGCCAGAAATGTGCCAGGCTCCTCTGCAGTGCATATTTGTTGAATACAGACAGTATGCTCAGTAACGCAGGGACAGGTGCTGGTGATGGAGGAGTAAGTTAGAATGACTATTTACCTTCAGGAATTAGGTTGCAAGGATGACTTATATTGTAAGGATGTGTTGAGTTTAACATCTTTGATCCAGAGATTTTATTGCAAATAATTGTGACATGAGAAATCTCCCTCAGATGGAAAACTTGATAGTTTTTATTGAATTTGCTGCATATTTGACATGGGCTCTCTGACTATGTCAATAATACCAAGTCCATGGTCAGCTGTTGTTTTCTCAACCTGTTGGCAGAAAAAATTGCAGTGAATCATGATTTCATGGGAACTACTGCTTGTTGTATTTTCTCCTTATCTCTTATTTCTTCAAAATTCCTTGTAGAAAAGTCAGACTTATGAATACTTAAATTTAATGATTTTGGTAATAAATTAAAGAAAGCCAGCATTCCTGATAGGAATTATAAGCAAGAACATATCACAATTACACTTTTCCTCCTAAGGGTAATTTTTATTAAATAATTATTATTGCAGAAAACATATAAAATAAAATAGTATAAAAGTAAAAAGTACCCTACCCAAAACTCCACTTCCTAGATCTGACCTCAGCAACAATCTATATATTTAACTGAATATTAAAATGGAAATATTATTTAGGACATTGAAATAGGAGATTCCCAAGGGATGGGAGATTCTGTATGAAGGAGCCAGCCAGATAGCAGTTAATAGTATATAATTCACCCACCTCTACTCATCGGTATAAAGGGTAGGTTTGCTTGAGGTTAAATAAGGAGATCTGGGGAGGTTTTTAGAAAACATTGTTGGAATATTGCAAGTTCTTCTAAAATAAGAGTGTTGCTCTTTATCTTACACACATATGGGGATCATTTAGAGCAGCAGTTCTCAACCTGTGGGTCACGACCCCTTTGGGGGTCGAACGACCCTTTCACAGGGGTCGCCTAAGACTATTGGAAAACACCTATTTCCCATGGTCTTAGGAACCAACACACTGCTCCTTGGTGTAGCAAAATGTAGCAATGTAGTTTACTGTTGTCATATTAAGACTGTTACCTATGTTACACCACAGTTCAAGACAAAATTTCATTTATTTGTAATTAGAAATAAATATTTCACAATATATAATTACATATTGTTTTTGTGATTAATCACTATGCTTTAATTATGTTCAATTTGTAACAATGAAAATACATTCTGCATATCAGATACTTACATTACAGTTCATAACTGTAGCAAAATTACAGTTATGAAGTAGCAACAGAAATAATTTTATGGTTGGGGGCCACCACCACATGAGGAGCTCATGGCATTAGGAAGGTTGAGAACCACTGATTTAGAGCTTTAAGGTACCCCTGAAGTTTGGGTGTTTGCTGGGCTAGTATGTGAATTTAATGAAAAATTAATCTAACAGGTGGGAGGTTGGTTGGCCAAAACTCTGAGTGCAGGAGAAATTGTTGTGATTGGGAATGGTCTATCCTTCCAGAGTGGCAGGAACTAAGTGCCAGAAACCATTGTCTCACTATGAACAGGAGACCAGAAGGCTGGTCAACCTTAATTGCTCTGAAAGGTCAGAGCTAATCACTCACTGTTTAGTTGAAACATTGTTAGCTGAAGCAGCCTCTACCTATTTGTTTCATGTTAATTTCTGTTCTTGTAATTTCCTGTCTAAAGGCTAGGAGTGTGTTCCAAAGCCTTAATAAAAGGGAGAAAAAGGCCAGAGCAAGTGGCAGTCCTTTCCACTAGAGGAAGGCTCTCGCCGGGCCCCCCAATATCACCAAATTAATATTCTCTAGTCTCTCTTTTTGTTTGTGTGTGGCCTCCTCCAGAACCCGAACCCTGAACCAGGAGACCTGAACCACTCAGGATGTGGAAAGGGGCTCCCACATCTGGCGCCTGACCGCGGGACATCTGGAGGAGAAGGTATTTTTTGCCTAAGAGCAAAGGAAGGAAAATTCACCAAGGAAAATGGTGAGGGAAAATTCACCTAGGAAAAGGTGAAGGAAATTCAATGTACCCAAAGCACACTGATTAACTGCAGAGTCACAATTTGTAAGTAGAGTGGGAACGTCTTTTTCAACCAGGCTAATGGGGAAGAATTAGGTTGTAAATATAAAGTAAACTTTATTATAGACTTTTGGTTTGCATGCTTAAATAATATGGTTTCTTATTCAAATTAAAATCTTAGTTTGTATTTGGAATCTAAAATCTGTAATAAGTGAAACTCCACTGCTGAAACCGCCTCTGGTATGGAGAAATTCAAAGGTAGCAGGAGCTGGCAAGGCTGTCTGCTTCTCTGCAATGAGATTAGTTAATGTTTCATTTAAAAATTATAGAAAAACTCAGAGGGAAATGCAAATCTTGGGCAAATTAGGTGCTAGTTATTACTTCGGAAAGCGAAAAAGAAAGAAAAAATTTAAGATCTGTCTTTATCTTTTAAGCATGAAAAGAAATTCGGCCAGGTCTGTTACTGATGTTTCCCCCAAAGTAAGCAGGATGTGGGGGAAGGGAGAGACATGTGGCAATCCAATATGAAAGTCCACTCGCCCAGTATACTAATTTAAAGTCCTTCTCACCATGAAAAAGTTTTAAAAATTTAGAGATGTGTCTGGAATTTCTGTACTCCTGAGGAGAGAAGCCCTGCTTAAAAAGAAATGTGCACAATTGTCCACCTTTTGGGACATATTAGACAGTGTTTTAAGCTGGAATCTCTCTGCAAAAGCTGCAAAAAGAGAAAAACCCAGAACTGGTCTTTATTTTTTTATTATTATTAAATCTTTATTATTCAGATTATTACATTTGTTTCTCTTTTTTCCCTTCCATAGCTCCCCTCCACCTGGCTCCCAACCCTCCCTCTACCTTTACCTCCTTCCTGTTGACCTCATCCATAGGTGTATGATTTTTGTCCAATCTCTCCCTGCACCCTCCTCACCCCTTTCCCCTGAGAATTATCAGTCCACTCCCTTTCTGTGCTCCTGATTCTATTATATTCACCAGTTTATTCTGTTGATCAAATTTTTAATTTCCTTAATTTTTAGATTCACTTGTTGATAGATATGTATTTGTTGTTCATAATTTTTTATCTTTTACCTTTTTTTCTTCCTCTTCTAAAAGAGTACCTTTCAGCATTTCATATAATACTGGTTTGGAGTTGATGAACTGCTTTAGCTTTTTCTTATCTGTGAAGCTCTTTATCTGCCCTTCAATTCTAAATGATAGCTTTGCTGGATAGAGTATTCTTGGTTATAGGTTCTTGCTATTCATCACATTGAATATTTCTTGCCACTCCCGTCTGGCCTGCATCGTTTCTGTTGAGAAATCAGCTGACAGTCGTATGGGTGCTCCCATGTAGGTAATTAACTGTTTTTCTCTTGCTGCTTTTACTATTCTCTCTTTGTCTTTTGCTCTTGGCGTTTTAATTATGATGTGTCTCGGTGTGGTCCTCTTTGGATTCCTTTTATATGGGGTTCTGTGTGCTTCCTGGACTTGTAAGTCTATTTCTTTCACCAGATGTGGGAAGTTTTCAGTCATTATTTCTTTAAGTAGGTTTTCCGTATCTTGCTCTCTCTCTTCTTCTGACACCCCCTCAATTCTGATGTTGGTACGCTTGAAATTGTCCCAGAGGCTCCTTACATTATCTTCACATTTTTGGATTCTTTTCTCTTCTTTCTTTTCCAGTTGAGTGTTTTCTAATTCTTTATATTTCAAATTTTTGACTTGATTCTTGCCTTCCTCTAGTCTGCTGTTAGGTCTCTGTATAATATTTTTTATTTCAGTCAGTGTATGTTTAATTTCTAGTTGGTCCTTTTTCATCTCTAGTTGGTCCTTTTCCATCTCTAGTTGGATCTTTTTCATCTCCTCTTGGCTCTCGCTAACTTTATCCAACTTTTCTAGGATATTCTTGAAAAACTTTATAAGCGTGGTTTTGAACTCTATAACCAGTCGTTTGTTTTTCTCCATTTCTTTTGTTTGTCATCTCTTCCCTTGTCTAAGCATTTTCACTATGCCGGGAGAACTTCTGTGTTGGATTCAGCCTTATGATACCAGACTTGCAAAACTGCAAAAGCCTCTCTGTTGAGCTTGGGATGGGTGGAGTCTCAGGGCTTAATGGACTGCCTTGCCTTCCAGTCAGCCCCGCTCTCCATGATCCCTGTATGTGTGCTCTCTCACAGTGCCTCTAGACTGCTGCCTTTCTGGCTCCCCTGCGCTCTGGGACCATATGAATCTGAGTCCCCAGGACTTTGCCCGAATCTGGGTTTAGTGGAGTTAGAAGTGATGCACTTGGGATGCTATGTCTCC
Source organism: Lasiurus cinereus (assembly GCA_011751065.1). Classification (NCBI taxonomy): domain Eukaryota; kingdom Metazoa; phylum Chordata; class Mammalia; order Chiroptera; family Vespertilionidae; genus Lasiurus; species Lasiurus cinereus. The sequence continues at coordinate 20,013,748 of JAAGEH010000392.1, forward strand.
CACCGATTTGTGCAAGCCAGCAGCACAATCAACAGTCGGTCTTCTGTGCACAGTGCTGTGCGCGCTGCCCGACTTCTGCCCTCCTGCGACTCCCCCAAATTTCCATGCACTTCTCCCTCTTCACAGTCCAAACTTCCCCCTTATGAGTTTTGGCTAGACCTGGGTTTTTTTACTCAACAGCATGAAAAACATACATAGTATCAAAATAAGTCAAAGGAAAATCATTTGGGCAAAAAATAAAAAGGATCCCAAGTAAAATTTATAGAAAAAATTCCTTTACTAACTTTTGGTTGAGAATATGTTTGTATATTTTCAGAAAAACAACTCCAAGACCATGTGAATTCCTACAACAGAGAATGCTCCAGCTATGAAGACAAGAGGAGAAACAGTCCAGAGATGGAAGACACTGATGAAGCCTTGCCATACTAGCAGCCAGCAACTGTGCATCGATGCAGGTTGCCCAGGACCAAACCAGAGAGGGTCGGACCTGCATTGCCACCATTTATCCACTATCCAGAACTGAAATATCATTGTTAACATGTACACTCAAAAAACTGTTAGACATTGAAACTGGGACTCAAAGGACTATTTGCCCAGAATGAAACTTACTATAGACTGTTTCATTTACCTCTTAGCATAGCCATTGTTGCTTGTCTTACTTTTTGTTCTTATGTGTTTATTTCTATTCTGCAGATGCAAGATTTTTTAGAGGAAAGAAAATGGGGGAAATGCCGGAAACCAAACATTGTCTCACTATGAACAGTAGACCAGAAGGTTGGTCAACCTTAATTGCTCTGAAAGGTCAGAGCTAATCACTCACTGTTTAGTTGAAACATTGTTAGCTGAAGCAGCCTCTACCTGTTTGTTTCATGTTAATTTCTGTTCTTGTAATTTCCTGCCTGAAGGCTATGGGTGTGTCCCAAAGCCTTAATAAAAGGGAGAAAAAGGCCAGAGCAAGGGGTAGTCCTTTCCACTAGAGAAAGGCTCCCGCCTGGCCCTGCAATATCGCCAAATTAATATTTACTAGTCTCTCTTTTCATTTGCATGCGGCCTCCTCCAGAACTCGAACCCTAAAAAGGGAACCCTGAACCACGCAGGACATGGAAAGAGGTTTCCACAACTAAGGAAGGATGAGTGTTTCACATGGATCAGAACTAGGCCACATGAAAGAAGAAAAGCAGTATAGAGTGAACTCCAATCCATTTAAAGGTGTCAGCTCAGCAGAAAGTGACCAACAGTGAAGATCCAGACTCCAGAGGCCAGGAAGGAACCTTAAATGATGAGTAGGGACAGAGAGGTGTCTTGAGCATAAGAGGAAGTGAAGAGGCATTTCTCCAGGGAAAGAAGAAGCCATCTCTAAAGCATCCATGAAAGTATCTACCAAAAGAAAAAAATCAGCTTTCTCTTGTATCAAGATGAGAGAATTCTGCATCAGCTCCTACTATATCAATCAAGAAAAAGCCTTCTTGCTCTCCTTTTCCTTGTCTCCCCTCTGAGTCTCTAACCCTGGAGGGTCAAGATCTAAGGGACTAGAAGAAGCAGCCAGACCACTAGCCCTTCCAAAGATGACTTTCCACCTGCATCAGATATGAGCTGGAGAAAAGGAAGAAATCTTATTTAAATTGAGGTTGGAGTGCTGATTACTAGATTAATATTACATTATTAATAAATTAAGACTCCTTTCTGTGACTTAAAATGACTGTAGGAATTTATTTTATATAAAAAATAACCAGAAAGGTTATGCCCTGCCTAAGCTTGTATCTAGGATCAAAGAAAGAATGACTAACCACACTAAATAAACATCAAGGGATAGAGTAGAGCTCAAGCCATGCTTGTTTAACATAAGAGGTATAAAAATACATATATGACAACATAGGTACACACAAACATATATATACATGTCTTAACATCAGAGTTCTCAATCCATGTGCTCAAGGATTAGGGATTTATTGGCATCTGCTCTAAAACCAACAGTGGCCTTGACTTACTCTTCTAAGAGCAGCAAAGCTGTTACAAGAAACAAGTAAATGGACATGTAAATAAATGCAATAAATTCTCTTAGAATAGTATAGCATCATATTAGTTGTGCTCATTTGTTCAGTCACATTATTTGGAATAATTAACAACATGTAAATCTTAAAATCTCAGTAACTTAACCAATAAAAGTTTACTTCATGTCACATCACCATCTGATTCTGGGGAGAGTGCTCTCCCACATTGTAGCCATCTGAAGCTCAAAATGTGTTAGAGTTCCCCTTTACAGAGGAAGAGAACAAGGGAAGATCCCATGGCCAGAACCCAGTCATGAAGCCCAACCTTACCACAAATGGGGCTAGAAAATGCAAAATGTGCATGGATATTTGGTGAGTACTGTCTCCACCACAGTCATTTAACATGTATTCATCAATATTCATTGAGCAACTACTATAGTATATTTTGGCAGGGAAAATCACAAACATTAGAATAAGACATATCTGAGAACTTACTAGGTATTTACAATTAGCTAGTACTTTGTCTTACTTTTCATCTCTGTAAAATGAAAGTAATTCTATGTATCTCCAGAAGATTGTTTTTAAGTAGTAAATGAAATAAATCGTTAAAGCTCTTGGTACAATAATAACATTAATAAATGCTGCTTATCTTCTCTCATTTTTTTTTGCAAGGGACTATAATAGGGTTCTATAAGATCTAGAGATTTCTAAATAGTAATCCCCATTTTTAAAGAGCATGCAAATTCAGAGCTATCAGTAATTCAATTACAGTGGTACCTTGAGATACGAATTTAATTCGTTCTGTAACCTTGAGGCGTGGGAAACTATGAGACGCTGGAGTTTCGGTAAACTGGTGGGTCGTGTGCAGCCTGCCGATCCGCGCAATTACTCCTATCTCAAATGTTGCTCGTATTTCAAGCAAAAAATCGCTTGCTCAACGGCTCATATCTCAAAAATCTCGTATGTTAGGGCACTCATATCTCGAAGTACCACTGTACACAAATATCTATACTAATAAAAGGGTAATATGCTAATTAGTCCAGATCGACTGGCCATCTTTCAGACGTATGACTTCCTTCTGGACAAAGCCTTGGTGGTGAGGGCAGAAGCAGAGGCAGTTAGGGGCAATCAGGCCAGCAGGGGAGGGCAGTTGGGATCCATCAAGAGGCAGGCAGAGGCAGTTAGGGGCAATCAGGCAGGCAGGCAGTGAGGTTAGGGGCAATCAGCAGGCAGGCAGAAGGGTTGGGGCAATCAGGCAGGTAGGCAAAGGCAGTTAAGGGTGATCAGGCAGGCAGGCAAGTGAGCGGTTAGGAGCCAGCAGTCCCAGATTTCGAGAGGGATATCTGACTGCCAACAAGAGGTCCCTGATTGGAGAGGGTTAAGGCTGGGCTGAGGGAAACTGCCCCTCTCTCTCCCCTGCCCCATGCATAAATTTCATGCACTGGACCACTAGTTTAAAATAAAAGACATGAAAGAGCTATAGAGGTTGCTATGAATGAGAAGTTCAGTAAGAATCCAAAGGATGAACAGACACTTCTGCTATGGAAGACTCCCTGGGAGAGGTTGTATAGATGTCAGTTGCAGATTGTTTTGTAGTTGCTATTTATCAGGTTAAGGAAGTTTTCTTTTCTTTTATTCCCAGGTTGTTGATTGTTTCGGTCATAAAGGAGCATTAGATTTGACAAATGCCTTTTCTTTATGTATCAAGATAATCATATGTTTTTGTTCTTTATTAATATAGTGTATAACATTAATTAATTTTCAGATATTAAACTAACTTTAATATTTAGACAGTTTCTTAGAATACTTTTATAATAACTGATTTAAAATATTTGCTTAGTGAGTTTAATATCTGGGCCCCCATAGGAATTTTTTTTTACTGCTTTTTTAAAAAAATATAGGCTTTACATCCCAAGTTCTCTGCATATCTCTTAATTTTTTACACCAAATTTGACATTATTAGATAATAAATTATGGCAACTCTGGATATTGGATTCCACTTCATTCCCCAGAATTTGCTATTGCCATTTTTTTGTTACTACTGTTTATTTAGTGACATTCTTTACCTCTGTGAAGTCTGTATCTCCTGTATTGTTAAATCACTGAAATCTTTACTTAGCTTAGTGGTCAACTAACAATTAGAGATTTCCTCACCAGATTTGAACCAACCTGTAAATCCTCTACCCTTTACTGAGGAGCTCTCCGTGTGTATGTGGGCATGCTGTCAATACCCAGGCATTTTACAGCTCTGTCTTAGCCATCACTTCTTGCTTGTGCAGAGCCTAAAAGTGAGCCAGAAATGGAAACTGGAGTATACTCAGATGTTTATGAAAAATGCTGTCAGCCCTACACATGTGTGTTTACTTCTATGTCCCCAGTAATATATTCAAGCTTTTCAAAACTCAGTGTGGATATCTCATTCCCCAAATCTTCCTTTTAACTTTTTGGCCAAGCTCTTATTTGGCTCAGTTGGTACTAGTATTGTGGCCTCAAGCAGCTGGGATGCTAAACAATTGCCATAGGTTGTTTTCAACAAATGCTCTGGAGTAGGGCTTTTCTGGCAGAGCTAGTTTCAAGTTAGACATTCAAATAATGTCTGTACTTATGGCTTTTGCAAGTCAAGTCAGATAGTGGTAGTGATCTTGAGATAGTAGTTTTTGAGAAGTTCAAAATCATGTCTGTCTCTTCTAATGGCTACAAGACTGCTGTTTTCACGGCTCTTACGGAGCTGAGGAGAAGGCAATGGAGTAAGACAAGTTAGAAAGTAATAAAGCCCATGTTCTTACTGAGGTTGAACAGGTTTTCTTAAATACATATTTCTCAAATCATTGAAAGCCTTTCATTAATTGTTAGAAACAGTTTATTTTTATAACTGTTGTTATTGCCTTGCTATTTCATGGAAAAGCATCAGTCCTCATGCTTCCTGCTCTGCCTCAGAACTCCTGCTCTGCCTTAGACTTTGCATTTATTCAGTAATTAAAATAAAATTTAAGAACGTAAACAATAAAAAAAATTTGATTCAACCCTGGATAAAATTAAAATAGATTATATGTCACAGTGGTACATAATAGCCTTAAGAAAAGAATCAGTCTGACTATTGTGTATTTTGAATTTTAAAGTACTCTCCTCGTAAAATAAAAATATTTATAATGTAAAGTTCAGGTAAAAGCTTAGAGAACAAAGAACACTTAGACAAAAGGGGGGGAAATCATGGCTATATTTATATCAGTTCTGATAAATTACCCATGCTCTTCAATGGGCTTCTTATTTCTTGGCTCAATATTAAATTCAAAATTCTTACCTAGTTTTCTTAATGTATGACTTCCAACTGAAAAGCATGTAAAATATTCTATTGTTTATTTCATCAATGTGGAATTTGTTTATGTAAGTTTGTTAAGTGAATTTGCCAGTATTGTGTTAATCACCATATAATTTATTTAAGCTCTTCTGGTCATCAGGAAAACCACAGACCCTGGGATCAAATTTTCTCCTCCCACATTCATAAAATACCACATAAATAGATTCAAATTCAAATACAAGAAGAAGCCTGGACATTTTTTGTCAGTAGGTTGCTATCAAACATTATATAAATTAGGTCTTTGTGATTAACGCAGTTAAATATGTTGATGTAGATTTTAAATTCATGTAAGTTATTACTATTCTTTTAGCAATAGGAGTAAAGAGTGACTGACTGTTAATGTTTTAAACAATATTACAAAAGAACAGTCTTTATAAAACTATAAACTATTTTTTAAATTTTTAGATACATTTATATCTTCACTTCTTATAGTATATATTTTAGATATGCCATCTTTAAAAACAAAATTATGTTGATTCATCATGAAAAACGAAGCATCTGTGATTTGACATTTTCTAAATTGTGCCTTTTCCAAAGAACACTTTTTTTGTTGTTCAAAGCCTTTAAAATAAATCCATATCAAGCATGAAGAAGAAAGGTCCAGTTGCCATGTTCTGAGCAGTTCAAGTACATTGATTCTGTGGGAGTTGTGTTGTGTTCCATTCTGACCACAAGTACCCGCTTCCTGAACTTAGTCGAGTGGAATGAAAGGTGACCCTGTGGCTGCTCTTGGGCCACAGGCAGTCTATTCATGAATCGTGCTGCCAGCATCATTTCTTTCTTTCTTTCTTTCTTTCTTTCTTTCTTTCTTTCTTTCTTT
>JAAGEH010000392.1:20022426-20042372 GCA_011751065.1 Lasiurus cinereus
AATTAATTTTCTAAAGTGAAAATTTTCTTAATGTAATTTACTTACCGGATATTTTTCCTTACATGCTATTATCCTATTCCCTCCCCCCCATTTTTTTGATTAATGGAGAATTTGGTAAAATTTTTTAATGCAATCTTGATAACTTTAAATTTTAACTTTTTGTACACAAATATGCCTGTTTTCTGTTCATTACATAATTAAGCAATTTTACCATGAGATGAGCTATCAATAGAAATTTTAATTAATACTTTAGAAACAGCTTTTTATCCAGTACACTTAAATTTTCTTGGGTGTTTGTTTATTTCAGTTCGCCAATTTAAATTAATTTGAGAACTTGATAACTCTTTCACGTCAAATTTGATACTCTACCAACAATCTTAGATTACCCTGTATATATTAGTGGAAAGGTTTATTTGCATTGAGTTGGCACTGAACATTCCTAGTGCTAGGATAAATTTACTATAGGACAGCTGCTGTTGGCATGATTCTGTATATTACCTGGGTCCTGATCTGAGCTGGGCCCAGTCTCTGTTTGTTACCTGGGTCCCGATCTGTGCTGAGCATGGGAAGCGAGGTAGCCATGGGGGCAGGAGACCACCCTCAGAAGGGGTGAAGGTTCAGACCCCTGCAAGGTTGGTGGGGGGGGTGAGGGTCTGTACCCCACCACTGTTGATCCCCAAGTTCTCTCCTGATGGCCCCTCTGTGACTGTGCCTGTCTTAGGTTGTTCCTTCCCTGAGGAATCCTACCCATCTCTGGCTAACTAGTCATCCTCAGGGGCCAAGCAGGGTGTTGTGAGGTTCAGTTTTGTCTCCATGGTAGCCTATGCCCCCGTGGCCTCCACGCCCAGCACCTGGCCTCTCACCTGCTGGCGGGGGGCCCGGCACTGTTCACTTATCTCGAGGAATGCAGGTTCCTTCTCTAGGGAGGGCCCAGTTCACACCATTTGGCAAGAGACAGATCCATTATACCAGCCACCTCTAGGCTTCAAGCTCAGTATGAATAGTGAGCTCATGCTATAGCCTAGGGCCATTGGGTTGTGAGAAGAGGGTCTCTCTTGGCAAAGGAGGAAAGAGGGCCAGTATAGAATGCTCAAGTGCCTTCCCAGTGCCTCAATTCCTTCTGAAAGGAATTAAATCCTTTCATGTCCTCTTTTTAAATTGCTGCTAAACATTCAAAGAATTAGTTTGTACATTTATTTGGGGTAGTTGTACAATATGTTGTGAAATATCAAAAATTAAATGATATTGTAGGGTAATATCATGTAAGGATATTCTTTGCTCTAGGCCATGGCAATTCAATTTCAAATGGGCTGACAATTTATTTTTGTAACTTTATATAAACTATTTCAGGGAGGCATAAACACAGATTACTTACCTTAGCTCAAGAGGCCAAATATATTGACTTTCAATTACGATTCTTATGACGTATAAAGGAAACTTCTCTTTATTTCCTTCCAAAATGATTTTCATGTTATAGAGTTTCATTGAAAAATCTTTGTCTCATGAAGTAATTTCTCTTAAGGTTATGGAGACCACTGTGTGGATTCCCTCTCCTGCCACACCTTCCCCATTGTCTGTGCCCAATGATTATACTCATATGCATGTACAAAAGTCCCTCTGTTGATATCTCCCCCTTATTCCCACCAACCCCCACCTTCCCCAAGGTTTGATGCTTTGATCGATGTTTCTCATTCTCTAGATCTGATCTTGATTATCAGTCTGTCATTCATTATATTCCACAGATGAGTGAGATCATGTGGTATTTGTCTTTCTCTGCCTGGCTTATTTCACTAAGCATAATGCTCTCCATCTCCATCCATGTTGTTGCAAAGGGTATGAGCTCCTTCTTTTTTACCGCAGGGTAGAATTCCATTGTGTAGATGTACCACAGTTTTCTTTTGTTTTTTAAATATATTTTATTGATTTTTTTACAGAGAGTAAGGGAGAGGGATAGAGTCAGAAACATTGATGAGAGAGAGACATCGATCAGCTGCCTCCTGCACGCCCCCCACTAGGGATGTGCCCGCAACCAAGTGTACCACAGTTTTTAATCCAATCATCTGTTATGGGCACTTAGGCTGTTTCCACATATTGGCTATGGTGAATTGTGCTGCTATGAACGTTGGGGTGCATATATCCTTTCTGATTGGAGTTTCTAGTTTCTTGGGGTATATTCCTAGTAGTGGGATTACTGGATCAAATGGAAGTTCCATTTTTAGTTTTTTGAGGAGACTCCATACTGTTCTCCACAGTGGCTGCACCAGTCTGCATTCCCACCAGCAGTGCATGAGGGTTCCTTTTTCTCCACATCCTCACCAACACTTGTCGTTAGTTGATTTGTTGATAATAGCCATTCTGACAGGTGTGAGATGGTACCGCATTGTTGTTTTGATTTGCATCTCTTTGATGATTAGTGACTTTGAGCAGGTTTTCATGTGTCTCTTGGTCTTCCTTCTGTCTTCTTTTGAGAAGTGCCTATTTAGATCAGTTGCCCATTTTTTGATTGGGTCGTTTATCTTCTTTTTGTGAAATTGTATGAGTTCCCTCTAAATGTTGGAGATTAAACCCTTATCATTGAGATCATTGACAAATATGTTCTCCCATAGAGAGGGCTTTCTTGTTGTTTTGTTGATGGTTTCCTTTGCTGTGCAAAAGCTTTTTATTTTGAAGTAGTCCCATTTGTTTATTTTTTCTTTAGTTTCTATTGCCCCAAGAGCTGTGTCGGTGAAGAAGTTCCTTCCGCATATGTTGGAGATTTTGCTGCCTGTGGATTCCTCTAGTATTTTTATGGTTTCCCTTCTTATGTTTAAGTCCTTAATCCATTTTGAGTTTATTTTTGTGTATGGTGTAAGTTGGTGGTCTAGTTTCATTTTTTTGCATGTTTCTGTCCAATTTTCCCAACACCATTTGTTGAAGAGACTGTCTTGACTCCATTGTATGTTCATGCCTCCTTTGTCAAATATTAATTGAGCATAGTGGTTTGGGTCAATTTCTGGGTTCTCTATCCTATTCCATTGATCTATGTGTCTGTTCTTATGCCAGTACCAGGCAGTTTTGAGAACAGTGGCTTTGTAATACAGCTTGAAATCTGGCATTGAGATCCCACCTATTTTGTTCTTCTTTCTAAGGATTGCTGCAGCTATTCGGGGTCTTTTTTTATTCCAAATGAATTTTTGGAAAGTTTGTTCTAGGTCTGTGAAGTATGCCTTAGGTATTTTCATGAGGATTGGGTTGAATTTATAAATTGCTTTGGGTAGAATGAACATTTTGATGATATTGATTCTCCCAATCCATGAACATGGTATGTTCTTCCATCTGTTTATGTCTTCCTCTATCTCTTTTTTTAGAGTTGTGTAGTTTTCTGCGTATAGGTCTTTTACCTCCTTAGTTAAGTTTATTCCTAGGTATTTTAATTTTTTGGTGCGATGGTAAATGGGATTGCTGTTTTAGTCTCTATTTCTGTAAGTTCATTGTTGGTATATAGAAATGCCAAAGATTTCTTGGTGTTAATTTTGTTTCCTGCTACATTGCTGAATTCATTTATTAAGTCTAATAATTTTTTGATGGAGTGTTTAGGGTTTTCTATGTACAGTATCATATCATCTGCAAATAAGGACAGTTTTACTTCTTCTTTTCCTATTTGGATGCCTTTTATTTATTTTTTGTGTCTGATAGAAATGGCTAATACTTCCAGCACTATGTTAAATAGAAGTGGTGAGAGTGGGCATCCTTGTCTTATTCCTGTTCTTAGGGGAAATGGTTTTAGTTTTCGCCCATTGAGTATGATGTTAGCTGTGGGTTTGTCATATATGGCTTTTATTATGTTGAGGTATGATCCTTTTATTCCTACCTTGCTGAGAGTTTTTATTAAGAAAGGGTGTTGGATTTTGTCAAATGCTTTTTCAGCCTCAATTGATATGACTATGTGATTTTTATCTCTCAATTTGTTTATGTGATGTATCACATTTATTGATTTGCGGATATTGTACCATTCTTGCATCCCTGGGATAAATCCTACTTGGTCATGGTGTATGATCTTTCTGATGTATTGCTGGATTCAATTTGCTAGTATTTTGTTGAGGATTTTGGCATCTATGTTCATGAGGGATATTGGTCTGTAATTCTCTTTCATTGTGTTGTCTTTATCTGGTTTTGGTATTAGTGTGATGCTGGCTTCATAGAAGGAGTTTGGAAGTGTTCCTTCTTCTTGAATTTTCTGGAATAGTCTGAGAAGAATGGGGTTTACTTCTTCTATGAATGTTTGGTAAAATTCCCCTGTGAGGCCGTCTGGCCCTGGGCTTTTGTTTGCTGGAAGCTTTTTGATGACTGCTTCAACTTCTTCCTTAGTTATCAGTGTGTTGAGATTTTTTTGAATCTTCCTGTGTGAGTTTTGGAAGTTTGTGTTTTCTAGGAATCTGTCCATTTCCTCCAGGTTGTGAAATTTATTAGAATAGAGTTGTTCATAATATTTTTTAACAATCCTTTGTATTTCTGTGGGGTCTGTAGTTATTTCTCTTCTCTCATTTCTGATTTTGTTTATTTGGGTCCTCTCTCTTTGTTTCTTGGTGAGCCTGGCTAGAGATTCATCAATCTTGTTTATTCTTTCGAAGAACCAGCTCTTTGTTTTGTTAATATCTTGTATCTTTTTTTGGTCTCTATGTCATTCATTTCTGCTCTGATCTTTATTATTTCCTTCCTTCTGCTCACAGTGGGCTTTTCTTATTGCTCTATTTGTAATTTTTTGAGTTGCTGAGTTAGGTGATTCATTACCATTTTTTCTGTCGCTGGGGAGGGGGAGGTTGCACTCACTGCTTGGGAGGCTGGGGTCCCAGAGTTCGCGGAAATGCAGGGTCCACGGGTCTGCAGGACTCTGGCTGGGGTGGCTCTTAGGTCACAGGGCAACTCCAATACCTGTCTAGCTGGTGGTGTTGGTGAGTTCCCAAAGAAAGGCCCCGTTTTTCTTCAAGATGGCGTGGGCTCCACGCCCCAGTTCCACAGTCCAGGGAGTGAAAGCCGTGATGGCAGTCTCTCCCCGTCCAAGGGAGCCTGGACTGCCAGCCCCACTGCTCCTGCAAGATTCACCTAACTGTCCTTCACTCAATCACACACCCAACTCTCTCTCTCTCTCTCTCTCTCTCTCTCTCTCTCTCTCTCTCTCTCTTTGTCCCCTCACTCACTTCCTCTCCCTTACCTCTGTCCTGCCAGCTGCCATCATCTCCCGAGCCTTCAAGAATTCCTTCTTTTTAATGGCAGCATAGAATTCCATTGTGTAGATGTGCCATAGTTTTCTGATACACACATCTGCTGATGGGCATCTATGCTGTTTCCAAATCTTAGCTATTGTAAATTATGCTGCTATGAACATAGAGGTGCATAAATCCTTTCTGACTGGTGTTTCTAATTTCTTAGGATATATTCCTAAGAGTGGGATTGCTGGGTCAAATGGGAGATCCATTTTTAGTTTTTTGAGGAAACTTCATACTCTTCTCCACAGTGGCTGCACCAGTCTGCATTCCCACCAACAGTGCACAAGGGTTCCTTTTTCTCCAATTTCTCCCTTTGGAATAAGCAAACCTTTGGGATTAGTGGACAACATATACCATGAAAAGTGGGGTGGGGATGGTCTTTAAACCAAAACGATTAGACTTTTTTTATTTAGTTTCTTTTAAAAAAATATTTTATTTATTTATTTATTTTTTTGGTGACAGTTGACATGCAATATTATATTAGTTTCAGGTATACAACCCAGTTATGAAGTAATTGCCCTGATAAATCTAGTATTCATCTGGCACCATTCATAGTTATTAGAATTTAATTGACTATTTCTATATGTTGTACTTTATATCCCCTTTATATGATTATTCTGCAATAACCAATTTGTACTTCTAAATCCCTTCACCTTTTTTACCCATCCCCTGACCCCCCATCCCATCTGGCAACCATCAAAATGTTCTTTGTATCTATGAGTCTGTTTATTTTGCTTTTTAGATCCCACATATAAATGTAATCATATGACATGCATCTTCCTCTGACTTATTTCACTCAGCACAATACCTTATAGGTCCATCCAAAATTTTATTCCTTTTTTATTGCTGAGTCACATTTTATTGTATATAAGTATCACCTCTTTATCCATTCATCTATTGATGGACACTTATGTTGCTTTCATAACTTGACTATTGTAAATAATGCTGTCATGAACATATGGATGTATATGTCTTTTTGATGAAGTGATTTGGGTTACTTTGGATAAATGCCCAGAAATGGATTGTTGGGTCCTTCATTGTCTCTTATTATAGCCTTTGTTTTAACATCTATTTTCATCTGTTATAAATATGGCTATGCCAGCTTTCCCCTCCTCCCCATTTTCATGAAATCTTTTCCATCCCTCTACTTTCAGTCTGTGTGTGTCTTTCTATCTGAAGTGAATCTATTGTAGACAAAATATGTAAGGATATTGTTTTGTTTTCCATTCAGCCACTTATATTTTTTTGATTGAAGCATTTAAGCCACTTGCCTTTAAAGTAATTGCTGATAGATACGTATTTATTGGCATTTTATTGTTCTTTTTAAAAATTTTTTTCTTCTTAAAGAAGACCCTTTAATATTTCTTATAATAGCCAAAACCAGTTTGGCTCAGTGGATAGAGCGTGGACCTACAGACTGAAGGGTCCCAGGTTTGATTCTGGTCAAGGGTGTGTACCTTGGTTGCGGACACATTCCCAGTAGGGGGAGTGCAGGAGGCAGCTGATCAATGTTTCTCTCTCCTCAATGTTTCTACCTCTCTATCCCTCTCCCTTCCTCTCTGTGAAAAATCAATACAATATATTTAAAAATATATATATTTCTGGTAATATTTCTTTGGTATTGATGAACTCCTTTAGCTTTTTCTGGTCTGGGAAGATCTTTATCTGTCCTTTGATTCTAAATAATAGCTTTGCTGGGTAGAGTAATCTTGTCTGTAGATTCTTGCTTTTCATTTCTTTGAATATTCTGTGTCAATCCTTCTGACCTGCAAAGCTTCTGTTGAGAAATCAGCTGACAATTTTATGGGAGCTCACATAAGATCTTGCTGCTTTTAAGTTCTTTTCTTGACTTTAATCTTTGGTATTTTAATTAAAATATGTCTTGGTATAGGCCTCTTTGGGTTAATCTCATTTGAGACTCTCGGAGCTTCCTGTACTTATAGATCTAGTTTCTTAACCAGGTTAGGGACATTTTCCATCATTATTTTTTCAAGCAGGATTTCAATTCTTGCTTTCTCTTTTCTCCCTCTGACATCTCCATGACGCAAATGTTAGTATTCTTGAAATTTTCCCAAAGGTTCCTTAAACTATCCTCATTTTTTTTTTGGAGGGGTGGGGGGATTCTTTTGTTTTGTTTTTGCTGTTCTGATTGGGTAATTTCTGCTTTCTGATCTTCCAAATTGCTGTTTTGATTCTCTGCTTCATCTACTCTACAGTTGACTCCCTGTAATGTGTTCTTCATTCCTGATTAGTCCTCTTTTATGTTTCCTGTCTCTTTGTTGAAGTTCTCACTAAGTTTATCTACTCTTCCCCTAAGTTCAATGAGCATCCTTATGAAAAATGTTTGGAATTGTACATCTTGTAGGTTGCTTGTTGCCATTTCAATTATTTCTTTTTCTGTAGTTTTGTTCTGTTTTTTCACATAGGACATATTTCTTTGTCTCCTAATTTTGACTACCTCCTTTTGTTTTTTCTATGTATTAGGTACAGCTATTATAGCTCCCAGTTTGGTAGAGTGGTCTAATATAGTATGTGTCCTATAGGGCCCAGTGACACAGCTTCTCTCAATATCCAAGATGGGCACTGCAGATATGCCCCCTGTGTGGGCTGTATACACCTTCCTGTTGTAGCTGAACCTTGATTTCTGTTGGTATGTCAATGGGAGGGATTTACCTCCAGGTAGATCCTTTGGGAGGACTGACCATGACTGTAGTAATGGGGCTACTCTGCAGGGACTGACCACTCAAAGCAAGACTCACTTCAGTGGGGATCTGGTGCCTGATAAGTTTGTCTCTTGAATGTGTTTTTTGCAGAAGTGTTGAGTGATGTCCCATCATGGTGTGAAGCTATCCACTGGGTATGTTGGCTCTGTGGCTTCTGGGAAGTGTAAGTCAAGGTCAGTCACTGCCTTTGCCCTGCCCAGCATCACCCAGCATGAGATACAGAAATATCTGCAAATGGCTGCTACTTATGATAGCCTTAAAGGTGCGCAGGAGAGGCCAGCTGCCAATAGTGTACAGCCTGGAGCCATTTAGCAAGAGGCATGGACAACACCAAGCCATTTGTCTGAGGCTTGTGGATCTTTGGGATTTTAGGATATTCTGCAGCATGAGCCAAGACTGGCTGTTTTCATGGAAAAGCCACTGAAAACAGTTTGGGTGTGCCACCAAGTTCAATGGGGCAGGACCTCAGGGAATCACTAGGGAGAAGCAAATAGTATTACCCATGCTGACTGAGACTAACATATGGCTTACCTCTGCAGCCACTGTGGGGGAAGGGCTCAACAGAGGAGCAATGGCCTTTGCTGGAAGAAAGCTGCCTTTCCAATTCTTGCCCTTGAAGTCAGTCAACCCATATGTCCCTGGCACTTTTTCAGTAGCAAGTGAGTCCAAATAAGTTCATTTGCAAGGCCCTTTATGACTAATGCCTGGGACTTCAGCAGTCCTCTTTCTCAGCCACAATCGCCAATGCTTTTCATAGCCAGAAGTAATGGTGACTTTTGTTTGGGCACTGGAACCCTAGGCTAGAGGATCTGGTGTCAGACTGGGACCTCTCACTCCTCAGGAAGGACCTCCACAGTTGAGATATCTCTCCTGAATTTTAACTACTGCCAGAAGCCAATTCCAGCATGTCAGCAGGACTGAATCATCTGGGCCGGCTAAAAAGCATCTCCCCTAAACCTGAATAGGATAATTGCTTGTGGTCAGACAGCTCAGAGCATTTTAATCTGCATGTTATTGCCTCCTGTTGGCCAAACACCTGAACATCTGTAGGCTATTCCTAAATCTGACAATACTTCTGTAAACCCTACCCTTTGAAACCTTACCCTTTTATTTATTTATTTATTTATTTATTTATTTATTTATTTATTTATTTGAATATATATTTTTATTGATATTTTACAGAGAGGAAGGGAGAGGGATAGAGAGTTAGAAACATCAATGAAAAAGAGACATCGATCAGCTGCCTCCTGCACACCCCCTAGTAGAGGTGTGCCTGCATCCAAGGCACATGCCCTTGACCGGAATCGAACCTGGGACCCTTCAGTCTGTAGGCCGACGGTCTATCCACTGAGCCAAACTGATTTTAGCCGAAACCTTACCCTTTTAAATGTATGTCTCCACCTTGCCTTAGAACAAATTGTGTTAATAAAAGCAGGGTCCCAAGTCAAGGAGTCGTCTTTAGCTCCTGTAACTGTCGCTTCTCTGACCCCCAATGCCTTTGAATCTATCTTTCGTCTTTGGATTCCTTATTGAATTTATGTGTCAGCTCCTTTCTCCAGATTGCTGAAACCCTTCATAATGCTGGGACAAGAACCCAAGCAAACCACCACTCATGTATGTAGGCTCAGACCATTTTGCATCTCCATCCCTCCAACCAGTGTTGATGTGACTTCTTCTATCCTTAGTTATAGGACCTGTCTACAGCTGGATTTCAGGCAGTTCTGAATGGTGGTTGTTATGTAGTTTAGTTGTAATTTTGATGTGGTTGTAGGAACATTTTCCTACTCCTTCATCTTGACAGTAAACTCGAGACTTTCTGATTAGAATGTAGTTGGAGATCATAGTGATTATTTGGAAATATTAAATATATATAATAATAGTATTACTTAGATTTTAAATCAGGGTAAGTTAAAGATATCCATAGAAAAAGGCATATTATATGTGGAAAATAGCAATAAGCATTATCACTGATTTCTCATCAGGAAGACAATGGAATAACATCTTTAAAAAGTTTGAAGAAAAAGAAAATTGCTAACCTAGAATTCTATATCCAATAAAAACAATGTGCAGAATGACAAACTAATGAAATTTTTAGGTACACAAAATTCAGAGAACTTGTCACTAACTAACCTACACTATAAGAAATGTTAACAAAAGTGCTTCTGACTGAAGTCCAGTTATATTAAATGGAAACACATTTATTTAAAAAAGAATGCAAAGCACCAGATATAATAAATACATAAGTAAACCTAAAAAGAGTTTTTCTCCTGTTCCTTAATTTCATTAAAAGATAATTGCTATTTAAAGTAAAAGTAAACAATAATGAAGATAAAATGAATTCTTAAGAAATAAAAGTGAGTAAAAAGAAGGCAGAAAAAGAGAAAGAGAAACAAAGAACAAATGGGAATCCTAGAAAAAATAGCAAGGTGATAGATTTATATCCAGTCATATCAATTATATACTAACTAAATCCAGATTGATTAAAAAGTGAGACCTAACTATATGCTGCTTATGAGAGATATACTACTTTAAATATAAATTCACAAGTTAAAAATCATGCTGCATGTGTAATAAATACAAACATATTATTAAGAAAGAATTTCAGACAACAGGAGGTTTTTAGTTTTTGAAAATAGTTTATTTGTATGTTTTTTATGAGTGTGCCAATAAACAGACAAATGCAAAAATAAAGAGAGAATACAGTTAAAAAATAAAAAATAAATAAAAGGATAAAAAATGTTTCCCATGAAAACACTACTCATTACATTAATATCAGAGTAGGCTTTAGTGCAAGAAGTATTACCAGAAGTAGAGGGACATTTCATAATGATAAAAGGAAAACTTTTCCAGAAGACATAACAATTTTTTAAAATATATTTTTATTGATTTCCGAGAAGAAGGGAGAGGGAGAGAAAGATAGAAATATCAATGATGAGAGAGAATCATTGATGGGCTGCCTCCTGCATACCCCCTACTGGGGATCGAGCTGCAGCCTGGGCATGTACCCTGACTGGAATCAAATCATGACCTCCTGGTTCATAAGTAGATGCTCAACTACTGAGCCATACTGGTCAGGCAAGACTTAACAATCTTAAGTGTGCATGCACTTAATGACAGTTTCACAATGTATGAAGGAAGAGCGGACAGAACCAAAGGGGAAAGAGATAATTCACCATTACAGCTGGGAACTTGAACACTCTTCTCTTAATACTTGAAAGAAAAGGTAGACAGAGCTTTGAATAACTTATTTAGAAGCTTAACCTAAATGCCTTTTCAGGTCATCAAATGGTACAAGTTCAAAATACTTTCTTTCCAATTGTATATGGAATATTCTCCTAAATCGGTATATACAGCAAGACAGGCTACAAAACAAATCTCAATACATTTGAAAGGATTGAAACAGAGTATATTCTCTGCAAACAATGAAATTATACTAAAAACAAAACTAAAATTCTTTTTTAAAAAATCCCCAAATAATTAAAAATTAGCAATTTATTTTTAATAATGCTTAGGCAAAGAAAAACCACATATGATACAAATAATAATAAAAGAAAACTTATTAAAACATGTAATATGTAGCAAATCAGTACTTAGTAATAAATTTATAGCTTTAAACATTTATATTAGAAAAGAAGATATTTTAAAATTAATGACCTAAACTCCCACTTTAAAACTTTAGAAAAAAGAAACAAATTCAAGTAAGGTAAATATAAAGAGAAAATATAAAAAGCAAAACACTAGAAAATAGACAATCAATAAGGAAACCTAAAGTTGTTTCTCTGAAAGGCTCAATAAAATTGATAACCTCCCTGGTAGATTAATCAAGAAAAAAAGAGAGAAGTTATAAATTATCAGCATCAGAAATTAAGAGGAGAAATCACTACTGATACTATAAGCATTGAAAAGATAACATGCTTTATATGCTAATAAATTAGACAACTTAATTAAATGTATAAAAATCTTGTAAAATATATCATACCAAAATTAACACATAAAGAAATAGAGAATCTGAATAGCATGATCCCTCTTAAAGAAATTGAAATTGTCATTAAAAACATTTCCACAAATAAAATTTTAGGTTCAGACTGCTTCACTGGTGAAGTTTTTCAATATTTTAGGAGGAAATAAAATGAAACTTTCAGAAAACTCTTTCAGGCTAGAAAATGGTAGAACAGCTTTTATCTCATTTTTTTTCAGACCATTATAACCCTGATACCTCAACCAGATAGAGATATTAAAATTAAGTAAAACTATATTTACTAATGGCTCATGAACAGAATGCAGAAATTACTTACATAAAATTAATAAATTAAACCCAGCAACATATAAACTGAATAATGGCTATAAAAGTCTATAATTTTCAAATGTTAAGTTAACATTTGAAATATAATTCAATCCAGTTCACTATATATAAACATACTAGAGGCCTGGTGCATGAAATTCATGCATGGCTGGAGTCCCTATCAGGCTTTGTCGCCCAGTCCTGATTGTGGTGGGCTGGCTAGAGCCTGCCAGCTGGATGGGGCCTACCAGAGAGGGGCAGGGATGTGGGGGAGGTTGGCTGGCCATGGGAGGTTGGCTGTGAGCCCTTGGTGGTCAGTGAGCATCATAGTGACTGATCAACTGGTCATAACGGTTATTTAGGCTTTTATATATATAGATATGTAAAATCTTACAAAACAGCAATAAAAAAACAATCTAACCAAGACTATGGCAAAAACTTGACATTTACCAGTCAAGATATATCAATAGCCAATAAGCACACTTAAAAATGCTCTGCATTGTTAGTTATCTGAAATGAAAATTAAAACTATAAGATGGCATGCTAAATAGTCATTAGTTTAATGTTAGAAAGACTGAGAATACCAAATGTTGATGGGCATATGAAGGAGCTAGAATGGCAAAGGGAGAGTAATTATACAACCATTTGGGAAAACAATTTTAAAACTTCTTGTAAGGTTAAAAACAAAACAAAGCACAAGTACCCTATCACCCATACCCTGGTACTACTAATTATCTCATCAAGAAATATAATTAACAGGAGAACTTATATGCATACTAGAGGCCCAGTGGACAAATTCATGCATGGCTTGGCTGGCTGAGGAGGGTGTGTGTGGCATGGGTGGATGGATGGATGGCCAACCCCACACCTGATAGGGGTGAGGGAGCTGATTGGGGGCCAGGCTGGAAAGGGGGAGGGGCCATAAGATGTTGTAGGGGGGCAGGCTATCAGGGCCCCAATTCAGCTGTTTGACTTCTGCAGTGCACGTCATAGCAACTGATTGTCCCATCATTATGGTTGCTTGACTTTTATACATATACTAGAGGCCTAGTGCATGAAATTCATGCACATTTTGGGGGGGGGGGGTGTCCTTCAGCCCAGCCTGCTCCTCTCTAATCTGGGACCCCTTGAGGGAAGTCCAACTGCCCATTTAGGCCCGATCCTGGATGGCAGTGGACATTCCTTTCACAATCCAGGACTGCTAGTTCCCAACTGCTCACTGCCTGCCTTCCTGATTGTCCCTAACTGCGTCTGCCTGCCAACCTGATCACCCCCTAACCACTCGCCTGACAGCCTGATTGATGCCTAACTGCTCCCCTGCCAGCCTGTTTGTGCTAACTGCCTGCACCTGTGGGCATGATCACCCCTAACTGCCCTCCCCTGCAGGCCTAGTCACCCCTAACTGCCCTCCTCTGCAGGCCTGGGTCCCCCCTAACTGCCCATTCCTGCAGACTTGGTCACCCTCAACTTTCGTCCTCTGCCTGCCTGGTCACCCCTACCTGCCCTCCCTTGCAGGCCTGGTCCCTCCCAACTGCCCTCCCCTGCTGTCCTGATTGCCCACAACTGCCCTCCCTTCCCTTGCAGGCCTGGTCACTGCCAACTGCCCTGCCCTGCTGGTCATCTTGTAATGGCCATCTTGTGGCCACATGGGAGCAGGATCTTTGACCACATGGAGGCAGTCATCTTGTGTGTTGGAATAATGGTCAATCTGCATATTACTGTTTTATTAGATAGGATAGAGGCTTGGTGCATGGGTGGGGGCCAACTGGTTTGCCCTGAAGGGTGACTTGGATCAGAGTGGGTATTCCTTTGGGGCATGGGGTGGTCTGGGTGAGGGGCCTGTGGTGGTTTGCAGGCAACCCAAGTGGAAGCCCTGTTATCTGGGATTTACTTATCTTCTACAATTAAAACTTTGTTGCCTTAAGTGGAAGCCTGGGCTGGCCAGAGTGTGCAGAAAGCTTGGCTTCCTCCATCAACAGGGGCAACCCAAGCCTCCCTCCTGCTTTCTCTGTGGCTGTAGCCATCTTGGTTGGGTTAATTTGCATACTTGCTCTGATTGGCTGGTACGTGTGGTTGAAGAGTGTGGCGTGTGGGTGTAGCGGAAGTATGGCCAATTTGCATATTACTCTTTTATCAGATAGAATTAGAGACCCAGTGCACAAAATTTGTGCACAAGTGTGTGTGTCCCTCAGCCCAGCCTGCACCATCTCCAATCTGGGACCCCTCTCATAATCCAGGACTGCTGATCCCCAACTGCTCACTTGCCTGCCTTCCTGATTACTCCTAACTGCTTCTTCCTGACAGCCTGATCACCCCCTAACTACTTCCCTGCCAGCATGATTGATGCCTAATTGATCCCCTGCCACCCTGATTGTCCCTAACTTCCCTTCCTTGAAGGCCTAGTCACCCCTACCTGTCCTGCCCTGCAGGCTTGGTCCTTCCCAACTGCTCTCCCCTGCAGGCCTGGTTGCCCCAACTTTTTTCCTCTACCAGCCTGGTCACCCCTAACTGCTCTCTCCTGCAGGCTTGATCACCCCCAACTGCCCTCCCTTGCAGGCCTGGTCCCTCCCAACTGCTCTTCTTTGCTGGCCAACTTGTGGTGGCTACTTTGTGTCCACATGGGGGCAGCCATCTTTGACCACATGGGGGCAGTCATCTTGTGGGTTAGAGTGATGGTTAATTTGCATATTACTCTTTTATTAGATAAACTAGAGGCCTGGTGCATGGGTGGGGGCCAGCTGGTTTGACCAGGTCTCCAGGGGAGGGCAGTTGAGGGCAACCAGGGTGTCCTGGATGAAGGGTCAAGGTTTCCTTGGGGCATGGGGTGGCCTGAATGAGGGTCCTGTGGTGATTTGCAGACCAGTCACACCCCCTGCATGGTGGAGGGGAGTGTCCCTCAGCCCAGCCTGCACCCTCTCCAATCTGGGACATACCTCTCACAATCCAGGATTACTGACTGCCTGCCTGCCTGATTGCCCTGTCTGCCAGCCTGATCACCCCCTAATCACTCCCCTGCCAGCCTGATTGAAACCTAACTGCTCCCCTGCTGGCCTGATTGCCCTTAACTGCCCTCCCCTGCTGGCCTGATCACCCACAACTGCCCTCCCTTGCCAGCTATCTTGTGGTGACTATCTTGTGTCCACAGGGGGGTGGCCATCTTATGTGTTGGAGTGATGGTCAATTTGCATATTAACTCTTTATTATATAGGATACTTATGTTTTGTTTCAGTTTCTGACTATCCTATCTAAGAGTAATATGCAAGTTGACCATCAGTCCAACACATAAGATAGTCCCCCCCATGTGATCAAAGATGGCTGCTGCCATGTGGACATAAGATGGCTGGCAGGGGAAGGCAGTTGGGGGTGACCATGTCTACAGGGGAGGGCAGTTGTGGGGGACCAGGCCTGTAGGGGAGGGCAGTTGGGGGCAAGCAGGCCCTCAGGGGAGAGCAGTTTGGGGAGACCAGGCTGGCAAGGGAGGGCAGTTAGGGGCAATTGGGCTGGCAGGGAGCAGTTAGGCATCAATCAGGCTGTTAGGGGAGTGGTTAGGCATGATCAGGCTGGCAGGCAGAGGTAGTTAGGGGCAATCAAGCAGGCAGGCAAGCAGGCAGGCAGGCAAGCATAAAACTTAACATAAATGATTCTTCTAATCCTGCTTTGATACGCAGTTTTGAAGACAGGAGAAAAATATCTGTGTCAGCACTTTAGCCTGTAAAACATACCTCCACCCTCCCTAATACACAATGGTAAGAAACAAGGCAGGAGAGAAAATAAAGGGTTAAAATACTGGTGTTTTCCCAGAACCAGTTTATTTTTATATTGTAGTAGAGGCCCGGTGCATGAAATTCATGCACAGGGGGAGAAAGGGTGTCCTTCAGCCCAACCTGCTCCCTCTCCAATCTGGGGTCCTTTGAGGGATGTCCAACTGCCCGTTTAGGCCCAATCCTACCAGTATCAGGCCTAAACGGGCAGTTGGACATCCCTCAAAGGGACCCAGATTGGAGAGGGTGCAGGCTTGGCTGAGAGACACACCCACCTCTGTCCCTATGCATGAATTTTGTGTACCAGGCCTCTAGTCCTATATAATAAAATGGTAATATGCAAATGATTGTTATGTTGTGATGCATAACAACCAGCGGGGAACGGAACTAGAGGAAGGTGGGATATTGAGGTATGTGCTACTGTGGATTGCTATGAGTGGTGGTGGGTGGGGCAGTCAGCTGAGGCACAGGACTGCAGGCCACTCACACACAGATTCGCGTGTAGGACTACTAGTTACATATAAAGCTACATGAATGTTTTTGACAGATGACTGAAAACAATAAGGAGTTGGCTTAGTAAATTATAGTTACAAACAGACAATGTTTACCTACCTGTTAAGCCAGGAAAAGGAACAGGAAACTCTTTATATGGTGATACAAATCTTATCTCAAAGACACTTTGTTGGTTGAGGAACATAAAATCATATTGTGTATCTGTGTAAATAAAGACAAATAAATGTAAATGCACCATATGCCCAGAACATGTATGGGAGAAGCTAACAGAAATTGTCTGGGGTAAGGATGGGAAATGTAATTAACCTCATATATGTAAAAAGAAAATGACACCTTTTTGCAATATTGGTATTTTTGTAATATCTGTATGAATTTGACATAGAGAAGATGGTAAAAATGTTGAATAAGTAAATGAAGTTTAAGTTAGCAAGAGTTTTTTTCTACATATATATTTAATGCTGTAAAAAGCTAGTATGAACAATTTCACTAAATGTATATCATGGTGATCTACTCTTGCATAACAAACTAGCCTACACTTAGTGGTTTAAAGCAATTTGTTCTGATTGCATGTCATAGTATTTCAGGTAGGGCATTCAGACTGGGCTTGATTGGGCAATACTTTCTTGTGATTTGGGATCAGTTGGTAGTATTCATCTGGTGTCCTGGCAGGCATGAGTGGCAGAGCTGAAGGCTGGCTTAACTGGGATGCAGAGAGGTGCTCCAGAAAACAAAGGTGGAATCTTAAAGTTTATAATCTGGTCTGGGCGTCATGCAGGGTCACTTTCACTGTCTCTACAGGTCAGATCTGTCATAGGCAAATCTGTATTCAAAAGGAAGTTAAAATTAACTCCATCTCTTGATAGGAGGAGTGAAAGAATTTTTGGCCATCTTTAACCAAACTCAAATAAATTAAGAGGAGAATTAATTCTTTGGTATATTTACAGTGTCACAAAGCTGTCATTCAGTAAAATGTATTTTACAGCTTTAGAATACATTTATTTTTATCTCTCAAGAACTGTTCTTGGAATTAAGTGTCCTAACTGAGACAACATAATACAAGAGAATTGTAAACTAGGAACACATGTGCTTTCTTTAGATTCAAAATGCAGTTCATAATTTTACTCACTCAGATATTTTTGCTTTTCTGTCAGAACTCAGGTGCAGAGTTCAGTGTAACACTCCTGTTTCAGGGACATAGTACATTGTTCATTTATTGTCCTCATTGAGGCACTCTCATATTATTTATTAATTTTCTTCTAAACATATGCCTTTATCTCATGTACCTCTCCCTTACTTCATAGACTACAATTACAATGTGTACCTTTTAATTTATACAGGTGGGGCATAAGTAGATTTACAGTTGTTCATATGGGAAATAATACAATAATTAATAAATAATACAAGAATAAAATTTATTTCACATGTACACAAATATAAATCTACTTTTGCCACACCTGTATACATGTGAAATGGCCATTACTATTTTATATTAATATATTTTTAATGGTGGTAAAATAAATATTTATATAACATGAAGTTTATCATTTTTATTGTATAGTTCAGTGACATCTATACATTCATAATGTGTAACCACCACCACTATTTCCAAAACTTTATCATCACCTCAAAAAGAAATTCTATAATTTTTTGTTTCCTATTTATACTTGATTCCAAATGCTTTTCCCAGTTCAAAGGTAGTTTTGTTGGAGGGAGCAACTCCTAGATCTTCCTACTTCACCATTTGCACTTTTTATCCAATATACCCATCGTTTAATAGGAAAGTTTAACTCATTTACATTTAGTTACTGACAAGAAAGGATTTATTTAGAGCCACCAATTAGCTATTTCTTTCTTTACTGCACTTTTTGTATTTAGTTGATTTTTAGTAATGTATCATTTTGATTTTCTTCTTTATTTTTCTGTATATTTTAAAAGTTATTTAGTGATGACCTTGAATTACAATTAAATTACAATTCAATTTACAACAATAATATCAACTCAGAATAAAATCAATTTAGTTTCAATAGTATGGAGACATTCTATTCCTACACATCTCCATCCCTCTCTCTTTACATTGTTACTAGTGCTCTGGTGCACAGATTCATGCACATTGATAGGAAATTAATTAGAACATGGCCAGGGTGGGTGGGAACTGGACTAGGCTAGATGGGCCAGATATGTCCTGGAGCCAACCTCCCATGGTCCCTACCCCAACCAGCTGCATCTAGGGTGGCACTATGGCTTGAAGGGTATCTGCAGAGGGAGCAGGGTCCCTCCAGCAGGTGGGGTCCCTTGGCCTGGCCTGCAGGGATTGGGCTGAAACCAGCTCTCCCATATCTTTTGAGGGTTCCTGGATTACAAGAGGGAGGTTTGTGGGTGATGCATCCCACAATCGGGTTCCCTCCTCTCTGATTCCAGGATGTGTCACCCGAGAACCACTGCTGCCAGGTCACTGTAGCTCAGCAACTCCTGTGTTGAGCATTTACCCCCTGGTGGTCACTGTGCCTCATACTGTTCTGATGGTTGCTTAGAGTTTTATGTATATAGATGGTGATAGATACATATTTACCATTGTGTACCCTTTAACATAGATTTATAATGGTTGTTTTATGCATTTCAATTTTAAATCATATGGGAAAAAGAGGATTATAAACCAAAGTATAATAATACTGGATTTTATATTTACCTATGCAGTTTCCTTTACTAGTGTTCCTTATTTCTTCTTATGACTTTAATGCATTGTCCAGTGTCCTTTCATATGAGCATGAAGAACTTCCTTTAGCATTTATTGTAGGAAAGATTCCTGGTAATATACTCCCTTAGCTTTTGTGGTTTTTTTGGGAGGAAATATCTAAATTTTTCTTTCATTCTAAAGGATAGTTTAGTTTTGCCAGAAATAGAACTCTTGCTTTACAGGTATGTGTTGTTTTTTTTTCTTTCAGAATTTTAAATATGTCATCTCACTGCCTTTTGGCCACTATGGTTTTTTATGAGAAACCAGTTGTTACACTAATTAAGAATCTCTTATATATGATAAAATGCTTCTCTATTGCTGCTTTCAAAATTCTCTCTTTGTTTTTAAGTTTTGACAACTGGACTATGTCTCTCAGTAGGGATCTCTGTGAGTTTCCTGTTTATAGCTCATTGAGCTTCTTAGATATGTTTTCATGCCTTTCATCATATTTGGGAAGTTGTTGGCCATTATTTCTTCAAATGATTTTTTATATTATTTTATTTTTCTATTCTCCTTCTGGTATTGCTATGATGCTAATGTTCTTATAGTTGATGGTGTCCAACAAGTGTCTCAGCTTGTATATATTTATTTTATTTTTGTTCTTCATTATTTTTTTAAATATGTATATTTTTATTAATTTGAGAGAGAGAGAGAGAGAGAGAGAGAGAGAGAGAGAGAGAGAGAGAG
>JAAGEH010000392.1:20042382-20091746 GCA_011751065.1 Lasiurus cinereus
GAGAGAGAGAGAGAGAGAGAGAGAGAGAGAGAGAGAGAGAGAGAGAGAGGCATCAATTGTTTGCCTCCCACACCCACCCCAACTGGGAAATGAACCCATAACCTTGGCAAGTACCCTGACCAGGAATCAAACCACTGACCTTTTGGTGCATGGGACATTGCTCAACAAACCGAGTCACACTGCACTGGGCTGCTCCTCATTTTTGATAACTTCATCACCTATCTTCAAGTTTTATGAAGTTTTCTTCTACCTGCTCAAATCTGCTGTTCTGCTGAATACTTCTAGTGAACTTTTTATTTCAGATATTGCACTTTCAACTCCAAAGTTTCTGTTTGATTTTTTTATAGTTTCTGTCTTTTAATTAATATTCTCTTTTTGTTCATATGTTAATTTTTAATTTTTAATTTGGTTCTTTGTCCATGGCGTCTTCTGGCTTACTAAGCATATTTTAGACATTTTATTTATCATCTTTGACTAGTAATTCCAATGCCTGAAATTTCTCATTGATGTTTTCTGTCAATTTCTCCCACATAAATGGACTACTAGTATATTTTTCTGTGTTTGTTTTGTGTGTGTAAATAATTTTTGTTGTTGTTAAGAAATTATGAGATTTGTTAAAACATTCTGATTTTTATAATGTGGTAACTCTGGAAGTTTGATGCTCTGACATCCTTAGAATTACTCATTTTTGCTTTTCAGTACTGAAGCAGTCTGTAACTTTTTAAATATATTATTTTGAAAAATGTGTATTTTTTTTTTGTTCAGTGTGGTCACTGATATTTCTGCTCAATTATCTCTGCTGTCATCCAATGACCTGACAAATATTTTTCTTAAATGTCTGGTTCCAGGAAGATGAAATGAAATAAAGGGCACTGAATTTTCAAATCTTCTCATAGATGTTACAAGATTGATAGCGTAGCTGAGAGGGCTGAAACCAAGGCTAGAGCCTCTGCCAGTACCCAGGGACACTCCATCAGGAACATGAGCAGCTATCCCCACAGCCATGGTGCAGCTGAGGAATAGAGAATGGTGGTTGGTTCATGCATCTTATTCACTTCCTTAAGAATAGCAGCCTTCATCCAGCACTCTACCAGTTACAAGTGTCCATTTTGGTTCCAAAGTTCTGAAATACTTGAATCCAAATGTTTTTTCTCACTGTTAAATGGTTCCTTTATTGGAAGAAACAACTCCTAGATCTTACAAGATTTTATAAGATGTCAGTTATATAAATGTATTTTGAAATCTATGAAAATGATATCTATCAGTCTAAATTTTCATTTCTTAGTTTTTCACCAATAATCATATTATTTTAAACTGGAGGCTTGAAGCAAGAAATTAGTGCATGGGGGAGGGGAGTGTCAGCCCAGCCTGCACCCTCTCCAATCTGGTACATACCTCTCACAATCCAGGATTACAGGCTGCCTGCCTGCCTGATTGCCCTTAACCGCTTCTGTCTGCCAGCCTGATCACCCCTAACCACTCCATTGCCAGCCCGATTGATGCTTAACTGCTCCCCTGCTGGCTTGATGGCCCCTAAATACCCT
The DNA here is from genome assembly GCA_011751065.1 of Lasiurus cinereus. Classification (NCBI taxonomy): domain Eukaryota; kingdom Metazoa; phylum Chordata; class Mammalia; order Chiroptera; family Vespertilionidae; genus Lasiurus; species Lasiurus cinereus. The sequence continues at coordinate 20,043,927 of JAAGEH010000392.1, forward strand.
CCCTTGCCAGCCTGATTGTCCCTAACTGCTTTTCCCTTCTGACCTGGTTGCCTCCAACTGCCCTTCCCTGCAGCCCTGGTCACCCCCAATTGTTCTCCCCTGTAAACCTGTGTCCCCCACCAACTGCCATACCCTATAGGCCTGGTCCCACCCAACTACCCTCCCCTGCAGGGCTGGGTCACCCCTCAACTGCTCTCCCCTGCAGCCCTGGTCACCCCTAACTGTTCTCCCTTGTAGGCCATCCTGTGGCGGCCATCTTGTGTCCACATGGGGGCAGCCATTTTGTGTGTTGTAGTGATGATCAATTTGCATATTACCTCTTTATTATAAGTCTACAATTTGATGGCATTTAGTACAGTCACATTGTTGTGATACTATTACCACCATCCATCCATTCACAGAACTCTTCTCATCTTGCAAAATTGAAACTCCATACCCATTAATAGTAACTTCCCATTTCACCTTCCAGCAAAGCCCCTCACAAGAATCATTATACTTTCTGTCTTTGTGACTTTGACTACTGTAGGTACCTCAGATAAGTGGAATTATACCGTAATTGTCCTTTTGTGATTGGTTTATTTTAATTAGTATAATGTCTTCAAGATTTATTCATGTTATAGCATGTGTCAGAATTTCCTTATTTTTATCCTGAATTGTATTCCATTGTATGACTATATCACATTTTCTTATTCATTTATTCATCAATAGACACTTGTGTTACTTGTACCTTTCAGCTATTGTGAATAATTCTGTTATGAATGTGGGCATATAAATATCTCTTTGACTCCCTGATTTCAGTTATTTTGGGTATATACCCAAAATTGGAATTGCTAGATCATATAATTTATGTTTAATTTTGAGGAGTCACTATATGTTTTCCATAGCAGCAGCAGGATTCTAATTTCTCCATATCCTCACCAACACTTGCTATTTCAGAAATTTTTTATAGTAGTTACCCTAGTAGATGTGTCATGTTTTTTAGAGCTATGCATGTTTCTTTCATTGCCACATTGTAATCCCTAAATGTGACTCCTCATCATTTTATCTATATTCTCTCCTAAGGTGGACATCCAAGTTACAGGTCCTCACTTGTCATCAATAAAGTGATAACATATTCACTCACATCCTCTTGTAAGTCTGTGTAAAGTTGGTTTTGGTATATATGCCCAGGAATAGAAATGTTGGATCTTAGAATATATGTATTTATTTGACTAAATGATTTAAGTAAAATCAGATTGCTCTTTGGAATGGCTACATTCATTTATACTCAGCAAGCAATATATAAGTGTCGGAAACCAAACATTGTTCTCATTAAGTGGATGTAAACAGGAGACCAGAAGGCTGGTCAACCTTAACTGCTCTGAAAGGTCAGAGCTAATCACTCACTGTTTAGTTGAAACATTTGTTGGCTAAAGCAAACTCTACCTGTTTGTTTCATGTTAATTTGTTTTGTTATTTCCTGCCTAAAGGTTAGGGGTGTGTCCCAAAGCCTTAATAAAAGGGAGAAAAAGGCCAGAGCAAGTGGCAGTCCTTTCCACTAGAGGAAGGTTCCTGCCTGGCCCCACAATATCGCCAAATTAATGTTTTCTAGTCTCTCATTTCATTTGCGTGCGGCCTCTTTCAGAACCCGAACCCTGAACCGGGAACCCTGAACCATTGAGGACATGGAAAGAAGTTCCCACATCTGGCGCCCAAACAGGGACTGTGGAAAGAGGTGCCCACAGCTAGGCCTGACCGCGGGACGTCTGGAGGAGAAGGTATTATTCACCTAAGAGCAAAGGAAGGAAAATTCACCAAGGAAAATGGTGAGGGAAATTCAACCTACGCAAAGCCCACGGATTAACTGCAGAGTCTTGATCTGTAAGTAGGGTGGGAACATCTTTTGCAGCCAGGCTAATGGGGAAGAATTAGGTTATAAATATAAAGTAAACTTTATTATAGACTTTTGGTTTGCATGCTTAAATAATGTGGTTTCTTGTTCAAATTAAAATCTTAGTTTGCATTTGGAATCTGAAATCTGTAATAAGTGAAACTCTACTGCTAAAACCGCCTCTGGTATGGAGAAATTCAAAGGTGGCAGGAAAGGGCAAGGCTCTCTGCTCTCCTGCAATGAGATTACTAAAGGTTTCATTTAAAAATTATAAGAGAAATCGCAGGGAAATGCTAATCTTGGCCAAATTAGGTGCTAGTTATTACTTCGGAAAGCGAAAAAAAAAAAATAAGATCTGTCTTTATCTTTTAAGCATGAAAAGAAATTTGGCCAGATCTGTTACTGATGCTTTCCCCCGAAGTCAGCAGGATGTGGAGGAAGGGAGAGACACTGTGGCAATCCAGTATGAAAGTCCACTCTCCCAGAATACTAATCTAAAGTCTCCTTTCTTGCCATGAAAAAGTTTAAAAATTTAGAGATGTGTCTGGAATTTCTGTACTTGTGAGGAGAGAAACCTGGCTTAAAAAGAAATACACGCAATTGTCCACCTTTTTGGACATATTAGACAGGGTTTTAAGCTGGAATCTCTCCACAAAAGCTGCAGAAAAAGAAAAACCCAGAACTAGTCTTTATTTTTTAAGAAAGGTGGTGTAAAGGAACCAAAAGGAGAAGATTTTGTGTTATTAATCAAAGTTTTCAGCTAAATGCAAATTAAATTGGGAGAAAATAAAATTTCTCTAATTAGGAATTCAAAATATGTTGTTTATTGGTCTAATTAAAAAAGAATTCTGTGGTTTCCAATTGAAAAACTTTAATATAAAAAAAGTTTAAAGATATAATTGATATCTTAAGAAATTATAAAAAGTATTGTAATGGTTAAATCATATATGAATATATATATTTGATGGTTTTTTCCATGTTAAAATTTGAAGGCTTTAACAGAGATGATTCTTGGAAAGCTCCATGGGCCCAGAGTAATACAAGAAATTTGTTCTCTCTTCTTAAAGGAAATCTTCTTAAATTTAACCGATCTAATATACTTGAAATTGCATGAAAAACTTTATCAAATAAGAATTAATAACTATATTTTAAATGTTGTGAAGGTTTTGGCCTCTAAGAAGAGCAAAATTAAGTAACTAAATATTTCTTAAAATTCCAACATTAGAATTTAAAAATGGCAAAAAACCCATAGCTGCTTGTATTCTTAAGCTAGAGGAGGGGCAACATTTGTGGCTTGTGAATCAGACATAAACATTTACTAAATTTGCTTTGCTTTTTAAATTAAGATACCTACCTTAATTAATAAATTAGCTTTTTACATAAAAATCAGGTTTTCAGCTAAATAAAGAGCCAATGTTTTTGTAAGCAATTTGTAAGCAATTAAGTATTCTAATAAAGTAACTAAGACCTTGTCTATACAAAAAGAAATTGGTAGCCAGTTTGAAATTAAATTGCCATAGCCTAGAATAAAAGAATATCCTTGTATAATATTATTCTACAATGTCATTATAATTTTTTTGACAAATACCCGAAACAAACTTACAATCTAATTCTTTGAATATTTGGTAGCAATTTTAAAAAGTAACATAAAAGGAATTACGGCAGTAAGAAGGCACTTGAGCATTCTATATTGGCTTTTCTTGCTCTTTTTGCCAAGCTGTTGCCTGAGCTTTCTGTTCATGCTGAGGTTGAAGCCTCGTGTTGGCTGGTACCATGAATCTGTCTCTCACCCAGTGGTGTGAGCTGGACCCTCCTTGGAGAAGAAACCTGGGTTCCCCAAGATATGTGATCAGTGCTGGGACCCAGCCAGCAGGCGAGGGGATCCCAAGGCAGGTACTGGGCATGGAGGCCACAAGGGCATCGGCTACCAAGGAGATGGAACCTCACCTCACATCAACCTGCTTGGCCCCAGAGAATGGCTGGTTATCCAGAGATGGGTAAGATTCCTCAGAGGAGGAACAACCTAAGACAGGCACAGTCGCAGAGGGGCCATCAGGAGAAAACTTGGGAATCAACAGAGGTGAGGCACAGACCCTCACCCGCCACCAACATTGCAGGGGCTTGAACCTTCGCCCCTCTGAGGGAGGTCTCCTGCCCTATGGCTGCTTCGCTTCCCATGCCCAGCTCCAATCGGGACCCAGGTGACAAGACAGAGACTTGGCCCAGCTCCATTCGGGACACAGATGACAGACAAAGATTTGGTGCAGCTCAGATTGGGACCCAACAACAGACAGACTTGGCTGACAGCTGCCCTATATTCTAAATCCAACTTAACACTAAGAATGCTCAGGGCCTACTCAAGAATGCAAATAATCCTTTCCACTAATATTTACAGGATAAAACTAAGATTGTTGTTAGAATATTAAATTTGACAATAAAATAGTAGTTAAATTTTCAAATTAATTTAATTGGTTAATTGAAATAGGTGAATATTCAAGAAAATTTAATTGTACTGGGAAAAAAGTTGTTCCTAAAGTATTAAAAATTTCTTTTGGTAGTTTATTGCATGGTACAATTACTTAACATGCAATAAACATAAAGAAGTCATATTTGCATTATAAAAATTTTCCATAAGCCTAATAATTAAATCAAAAAAGGGGGGATAGTACAGTAACATTATGTAAGAAAAAATATCCTGTAAGCAAATTACATCTAGAAATTCTTTTTTTACTTAACAGCAAGACACCCATGAAAAACATACATAGTATTAAAATAAGCCAAAGTAAAATCATTTGGGCAAAAAGGATCCAAAGTCAAATTTATAGAAAAAATTCCTTTACTAACTTTTGGTCGAGAATGTTTATATATTTTCAGAAAAACAGCTCCAAGACCAGGTGAATTCCTACAACAGAGAATGCTCCAGCTATGAAGATGAGAGGAGAAACAGTCCAGAGATGGAAGATGCTGACTACACCTTACCATCCTAACAGTCAGCAGCTGTGCATTGATGCAGGTTGCCTAGGACCAAACCAGAGAGGGTCAGACCTGCATTGCCATTACTTGTCCACCATCCAGAACTGAAATATCATTGCTAACATGTACACTCAAAATACTGTTGGACATTGAAACTGGGACTCAAAGGACTGTTGGTCCAGAAAGAGAGATACTATAGACTTATTCATTTACCTCTTAGCATAGCCATTGTTACTTGTCTTATTTTTTGTTCTTAATATTTATTTCTAGTCTGCAGATGCAAGATTTTTTAGAGGAAAGAAAATGAGGGAGATGTCGGAAACCAAACATTATTCTCACTAAATGGATGTAAACAGGAGGCCAGAAGGCTGGTCAACCTTAACTGCTCTGAAAGGTCAGAGCTAATCACTCACTGTTTAGTTGAAACATTTGTTGGCTGAAGCAACCTCTACCTGTTTGTTTCATATTAATTTGTTTTGTTATTCCCTGCCTAAAGGCTAGGGGTGTGTCCCAAAGCCTTAATAAAAGGGAGAAAAAGGCCAGAGCAAGTGGCAGCCCTTTCAACTAGAGGAAGGCTTCAGCCTGGCCCCACAATATCACCAAATTAATGTTTTCTAGTCTCTCATTTCATTTGTGTGCGGCCTCCTTCAGAACCGTAACCCTGAACCAGGAACCCTGAACCATGCGGGACATGGAAAGAGGTTCCCACATATAAGGATTCTCTATCTCAAGAAATATTTTCTAAACTTACCATTATATAGCTTTTTAGCTTATGCAATCTTAGATGTATATCATTAATTTGTGGGGGTTTCTAATTTTTAATTATTTTGAGCATTTATTTCTATAATTATTAGCTTTGTGAGTTTTTTTATTCCCTGCTCATGTCTTTTGCCCTTTTAAAATATTGACTTACTGTAGGTGTTTTGAGGGAAGGGTATGGGTACTAGCAGGATAAGCTCTGATATTCTTGATATTAATAATTCTTTAAGATATTGCTTTTTCTTCTATTGTGTTATGTGTTTATTGTTTGTCCAAGATGTTTTTCATTAAAAAGGAGTTCATATTTTTTAACCTATAAATTATACCATTTTATTTTGGGGGATGTGGAAATCAGGTTGACTGACATTTTATTGTACATATTATTTATGTGATTTTACTTTATTTTAATTAGTCTTTTCCTGCCCTTATTTTATATAGATGTTTCTTCTACATTTTATTTTACGAAATTCAAAGTTTTCCCTTTCCTGTTTACATTTCAATCCATGTTGCATCTACCTTTATATGTGGTGTTATTAGGAAGAAATTCAGTTTTACTTTTCTGTGTATAATAAAAGAAATACTTTTCTATATACTTTTCTTCATAATTTTCTCTACATTACCTATTAATCAAGTTTTCCTTTTTTTTATCCTTAACTGAGGCTATGTTTATTGTGTATTGATTTTAGAGAGAGTGGAAGAGAGAGAGAAACATTAATGTGAGAGAGCAACACCCATCAGTTGCCTCTCACAAGTGTCCCAACCAGGGATTGAACCTGAAAACTTTTTGATGTATGAAACAACACTCCAACCAACTGAGCCACCTGCCCAGAGTAAGTTATCTTTTCTGCATCTATTTGTAACCACCTCTTCATAAAATATTTTGTTCCCATGTACATAAGGGTCTGTTTTTACATTCTCTATTCTATTTTATTGCTTTATTTATGCTTGTTTTTCCACCAATGACAATTGTGTTAAAATTCATATTGACTTTTTACAGTCTAAGTCTTATGAAATTGCTAATATTACATCATTTTTTTTACCTACAAAAATAATAATTTCATGAGGTTCCATCTAACAGTATTATCTAATATCTAATAGGCTAAGTTCCCTCTCTTTACTCTTTTTCTAAGTTTATTTGTAAGTTTGTATCTATTTATTCCACCATAAACATTTCGTATTATTTAGCAACTTTTAAAAACTTCAACCCGTATTATGATTGAATGTTACTGAATTTTAAATCAATGTAGGGAAAAATCAATACTTTTATAATTATGTTAAGACAGCTTATAGAAGAGCATCAAATGTCTTAATTTATGTAAATATTTTAATGTTAGAGGTCTGGTATATGAAGTTCATACACAGGGGTGGAGGTGGGGGTCCCCTCAGCCCAGCCTGCACCCCCTCCAATCCAGGACCCTTTGGGAGATGTTCGATTGCTTTTTAGGCTTGATCCTGAGGATCAGGCCTAAACCAGCAGTCGAACATCCCTCTCACAATCCTGGATTGTTGGCTCCTAATTACTCAACTGCCTGCCTACCTGGACACCCCTAACTGCCACTCCCCTCCCCCTCCTGGCTAGACTGATCACCCCTTACTGCCTCTGTGTGCCAGCCTGATCACCTCTAACTACCTCCCTGCCAACCTGGTCTCTCCTAACTGCCCCTACCCCCACTGGCCTGTTCATTCCTTAGTGCCAACCCCTGCTGTCCTGTCTGCCTCCATCTGCCCCCTCTGCTGACCTCATCACCCCTAACTTCCTCCCTGCCAGCCTAGTTACCCCCACCTCCCCCTGCTCCGCTGGCTTAGTCACCCCTCACTACCCCTCCCACCAGCTTAATCGCCCCCAACTGTGCCCGCTGCTAGCCTTGTCACCCCCAACAGCATCTCCTCTGTCAACCTTGTTGCCCCTAACTGCATTCCCTGCTGGCCTGGTTGCCTCTTGGTCACCCCATGCAGCCTGCTTGTTCAGTCATTTGGTCATCCCTCACTAACCTCCCTCCCAGCCTGGTCATAGGCAGACATCTTATGAGGGTGTGAGGGTCAATTTGCATATTACCATTGATATTTTAATGGGGAGTGCATTGAATCAATAAATTGTTTTGGATAGTATGGACATTTTAATGATGTTGATTCTACCAATCTGTGAACATGGTATGTTCTTCCATCTGTTTATGTCTTCCTCTATCTCTTTTTTCAGTGTCTGGTAGTTTTCCACATATAGGTCTTTTACCTCCTCAGTTAAGTTTGTTCCTAGGTATCTTAATTTTTTTGGTGCTATGATAAATGGGATTTCTTTTTTAGTCTCTCTTTCTGTAAGTCCATTATTGGTATATATAAATATCATAGATTTCTTGGCATTAATTATGTATCCTACTGCATTGCCTAATTCATTTATTAAGTCTATTAGTTTTTTTGATGGAGCCTTTTGGGTTTTTTTATGTACAATATCATGTCATCTGCAAATAAGGACAACTTTACTTCTTCTTTTCCAATTTGGAGGCCTTTTATTTCTTCTTCTTGTCTAATTGCAATGGCTAATACTTCCAGTACTATGTCGAACAGGATAGGTGAGAGTGGGCATCCCTGTCTTGTCCTTGTTCTTAGGGGAAATGTTTTTAGTTTTTCCCCATTGAGTATGATGTTGGCTGTGGGTTTATCATATATGGCTTTTATTATGTTGAGGTATGATTCTTCTATTCCCACCTTGCAGAGAGTTTTTAATCAAAAATGGGTGTTGGATTTCGTCAAATGCTTTTTCTGTATCAATTGCACTTCCAATGAAAATACCAATGGTATATTTCACAGGACTAGAAAAATCTCCAAAAATTAATCTGAAATTAAGAAAAACAAAAACCTGAATAGCCACAGCAATCATGAGAAAGAAGAAAAAAGTAGGTGAGATCTCAATACCAGATTTCAAGCTGTATTACAAAGACAATGTTCTCAAAACAGCCTGGTACTGGCACAAGAACAGACATATAGACCAATGGAATAGAAGAGATAATCCAGATATTGACCCAAACCACTATGCTCAATTAATATTTGACAAAGAAGGCATGAACATACAATGGAGTCAAGACAGTCTCTTCAATAAATAGTGTTGGGAAAATTGGACAGATACATGCAAAAAATGAAACTAGACCACCAACAAAATAAACTCAAAATGGATGAAGGACTTAAGCATAAGACGGGAAACCATAAAAATACTAGAGGAATTCACAGGCAGAGAAATCTCACACATATGCTGATGCAATTTCTTCACTGATATATATTTTAGGGTAATGGAAATTAAAGAGAAAGTAAACAAATGGGACTACATCAACATAGAAAGCTTTTCACAGCAAAAGAAATCATCAACAAAACAACAAGAAAGCCCACTCTATGGGAGAACATATTTCAAATGTTATCACTCATAAAGGTTTAATCTCCAACCTCTACAGGGAATTTATACAACTTAATTAAAGGAAGATAAATGATCCAATAAAAAAATGGGCATGGACCTAAATAGAATCTTTTCAAAAGAAGATGGAAGGAAGGCCAAGAGGCATATGAAAACATGCTCAAAGTCACTAGTTATGCGAGAGATGCAAATCAAAATGACAATGAAGTACCATCTCCCACCTGTTAGAATGGCTATGATCAACAAATCAAATGACAAGTGTTGGTGAGGATACGGACAAAAAGGAACCCTGGTGCGCTGCTGGTGGAAATGCAGACTGGTGCAGCCACTGTGGAGAACTGTATGGAGTTTCCTCAAAAAACTAAAAATGGAACTTCCATTTGACCCATTAATCCCACTTCTAGGAATATATCCCAAGAAACTAGAAACACAAATCACAAAGGACATATGCACCCCTATGTTCATAGCAGCACAATTCACCATAGCTAAGATTTGGAAACAGCCTAAATGCCCATCAGCAGATGAGTGGATTAGAAAACTATGGTACATTTATCCTATGTTGCAGTTAAAAAGTAGGAATTCTTACCTTTTGCAGCAGCATGAATGGACCTGGAGAGCATTATGTTAAGTGAAATAAGCCAGTCAATGAAAGAAAAATACCACATGATCTCAGTCATTTATGGAAAATAAAGAACATTATAACCTGATGAACAAAAAGATAGACACAGAGGCAGTAAAGCTCCAAACAGACTGTGGAATTACAGCGGGAATGCTGGGGAGTGTTGGGAAGGGGAGAAAGAAATCAACCAAAAGACTTGTATTCGTGCATATATGCACAACCAATGGACATAGGACACTGGGAGGTGGGGGGTGGGATGAGGGCATTCGACAGGGGGTAGGCGAGGCCAGGGGAAGGTCAATGGGGAAAAAAAAGGGAGATACATGTACTACTATATGTAATACTTTAAACAATAAAATAAAAAAATAATTTGCATATTACCTTTTTATTATATAGGATTCTTTACTAAAGCTTAAAATTTTTCTACACAAAAATTATGTACATCCTTGATTTAGTTAATTTTTAGATCTTTTATAATACTTGTTATTTTGAAAAATATTTTATATTTTATTTTGAGTCAGTGTTTACTGGAATGGAGAAATAGTATTTATTTTTCTAGATTGATCTCTATCCAGATACCTTGATGAATTCTATTACTTCTAATGATTTTCTATTAGAAATTTGTTTATGCTATTTGTTTTTTTTAGATATTTAGTAATATTATCTATAAATGCTGACAGTTTTATTTATTTCTTTACTATATTTGAAACTGTTTCCTTTATTTTCCTTATAATATTAACCAATATTATGCTTATATATTGGTGGTAACAGGGAATCATTATTTGTTCTTAGTCTTAAGGGGAAATTGTAGTTTCTCCAATGTTTGCAACCTTTAACATTTGGAATTCTCCTGTACATTTTACCCCCTTAGAATGACCTCTGACATTTAATAGACTGCCTGGCCCAGATCCTTTGTCCTTGTGCTCTCAAAATGACATATAGGTAATATCTCAGCTGGAAGTAGTTGGCATACACTTGCTTTTTACATAATATATCTTCCCAGTCCTCCTGTTAATCAAATCTGCATTGCTTTTTCTATGTCTGTATAAAATAATCCAAATTATACTTTCTTTAATCTTTGACATCTCATGGAAAATTTAAAGAAAAATGTGACTTGGTGAAGGTCTCCTTTTTTAATCCCCAACCTGTCAAAATAAACACCTTACATTTCTCCAGAGTTGTGTTTTGAATTTATGGTGCCAAATTCTTATATAGATATAATGCTTGTGAGATAATCAGTGACTTTCTCCTTTAGCAACCTTAACAGCTTCCTATAAAACCAAATATACTCTCACCATACAATTTGCAATCACAAACCTGGTATGTTTCACCCCAAAAGAATTGAAAACATATGCTTACACAAAAACTTACAGATTTTTATAGCAGCTTTATTTATTATTGCCCAAAATTGTAAGCAACCAAGAAGTTTTTCAGTGGGTGAATAAATAAGCCATGGTAAATGCAGGCAATAGAATATTATTCAGCAATAAAAGGAAAATAACTATTATGCCATGAAAAGATATGGAGAAAACATAAATGCACATTACCAAGTGAAAGAAGCAAGTCCGAAAAGGTCACACACTGTATGATTCCAGCTATATGACATTCTGGAAAAGGCAAAATTATGAAGATAATAAAAAAGACTAGTGGTTGCCAGATGGAGAAGGGATGCATATGCAAAGCACAGAGGATTTTTAGGGCAGTGAAGCTATTCTTATGATACTACAATGGTAGATTATCACTATCCTATATAATAAAGAGATAATATGAAAATTGACCATCATTCCAACACACAAGATGGCCACCCTCATGTGGTCAAAGGTGGCTGCCCCCATGTGGACACATGATGGCTGCCACAAGATGGCCATCAAGGGAGGGAAATTGGGGATGACCAGGGCATCAGGGGAGGGCAGTTGGGGGTGATAAGGCTTGCAGGGGAGGACTGTTTGAAGCAACCATACTGGTAGGAGAGGGCAGTCAGGGGCAATAGAGCCTTCAGGGGAGCAGTTAGTCATCAATCAGGTTGGCTGGGGAGTGGTTAGGGGGTGATCAGGCTGGCCAGCAGAAGTGGTTAGGGGCAATCAGGCAGGTGAGTGGTTGGGAGTCAGCAATCCTGGATTCTGAGAGGGATGTACAACTGCTGGGATTGGCCCTAAATGGGCAGTAGGACATCCCTTGAGAGGTCCTAGATTGGATAGGGTGCAGGCTGGGCTGAGGGAATCCCCAGCCCCCATGAACAAATTTTGTGCACCGGGCCTCTAGTACATTTGATACAATCCATAGAATATACAACAAGACTGAACCCTAATGTAATATGTACTTTGGGTAATAATGATCAATCAATGTAGGTCATTCGTTAAATAACAAATGTGCCACTGTGGTGGGATTATTGTTAGTTGAAGTGGTTGTGTATGTAGGTTGGGGGACATATGGAAAATCTCTTTACTTTCCATATAATTTTGTTATGGATCTAAAATTGCTCTAAAATAATCTGTCATTAGCTAAATAAAAAATAAAAGGTAAATTAAAAAAAAAACCTTTAAAATGTTTTTAAAGTGATGAAAAAGTATAGTGCAAGTAAGTTCTTAACAAAAGGCCTATTATTATTATTGTTGTTGTTGTTGTTGTTGTTGTTGTTGAATCATATAATTCAAGTCTGTTGGCTAGCTCAGGCGTCATGGCGTTCAATGCTACTGCTTTAGTCAGCCCTTAACATCCTGGAGAACATTTATGCGGACACTTGTGATTGCCTTTCCTCTATCCAGGAGTCTGCCAGAATGCTCTTTCTAAGGAATAGATCAGATTTTTAAGCAAAGTTCCACACTAGGAAATCTTGCAGAGGAGATATCAGTATGAACTCGTATTTAACTTAATATCAATGCAAGAAATATGAAGAAATATGTGTATGTACAAGGGCTCGTGTGCACACATATATTTCTTTGCTCTGTCAGCTGAGAGGACTTGAAACAATGACAACCCAGTAGCAAGGAGCATACCTAAGTGCCCAGACCTTTTTTTATAAGATTATTCTCCTATAAAAGAAACCAAGGCTCCTGAGAAGAAAATATCTTATTCTAGGACTAAAGCAAGAATTGTACAATATGAATTTGGAACATCTTATAGTTCCAGAAGTAAGGACTTTTTGGTGATAGCCAGAGAAAGGATGGCAGGGACTGGGTGGAAGTGGGGGAAGGGGTGGGAAATGGGGGATATCAGTAGTAGCATCAACAACAACAAAAAATTTTAAATCACAATAATTTGGGAAAGGATATCAAAGAGACATGGGAGTCCATTGAAAATGGCCAAAGCTGGAAAAATTTGAGCAAAAACAGAAATAAAGTGTTATTGGCTTATAACCCAAATATGAAACAAATATCAGTGTGTCCATACTGGTATAATTAAATGATTAAATAAATAAATGAGTGAAGAAGAATAGACATAGCTCCCATGCAGAATAATTCTTAGTAATTTATGTAAATACTCTGTGCTCAAGGGGGTGGAGCAGAACTCCCACTCTTTAAGCGTGGGCTACATGTAGTCACTTCCTTTCAAAGAGTGCAGTATGGGCAGCAGAAATGGCCGCTTCACATTGGAAAAAGCTGGCAGATACTCCCGCAGCCAGGTGGTGAAGGTCAACATCAACAGTAATGTAATCTTGATAGTGTGTACCCTTGATAAATTGTCATGACAAGGGTCTCCATCAATAGACAATTGGATAAAGAAGATGTGGCATATAATGAAATATTACACAGCAAGGATGAAATCTTGCCATTTGTGACAACATGGATGATTTGGTGGATATTACACTAAGTGAAATAAGTCAGAAGAAAACAATGCCATTAGATTTCACTTATATGTGGAATCTAAAAACAAAACAAAGCAAAACAAACAGATTCATAGAAATAGAGGACAAAGGGTTAGTTTTCAGAAGAGACAGTAGGAGGATGGGTAAAAATAAAAAGGGGAATATAGTCAGTAATATTATAGTAAGTTTACTCAGTGGCAAATGATTATAGTAGAACCTTGGTTCTCTAATTTAATTAGTTCTGGAAGGCTGTTTAAAAATGGAATCATTTTTTCCCCTTTAGAAATAATGTAAATTAAAGTAATCCATTCCAGACCCCCAAATGATTCCCTGCTTTAACTTTCTTATATACAGTACATGTCTAATGTACTGTTTAATCTATAAATAAATACTTCTTAAATGTATCAAACCATCTCCTACTAGCCTTCAATGAATTTTTAACATATCACTGAAATCTATAACTAGCTAACTGCTTTTTGTTTATCCAATCAACAACAGTTTTTCTATTTATTCAATTGCTTGTGATTGTTTTGTGAACACTTTCACAACCTTGGCAATATTAGCACTCCTGAAGGTCTCTTTATGTTTTAAAATGGTTCTAGGGGCATCAGGAAAGTATGCAGAGTGGTTAGGGCTGATCAGGTAGGCAGGCAGAAGCAGTTATGGGTGATCAGGAAAGCTGTCAAGTGGTTAGGAGCAATCAGGCAGACAGGCAGGGAGGCAGGTGAGCAGTTAGGAGCCAGTGGTCCTGGATTGCAAGAAGGTGAGGGCTGGGTTGAGGGACTCCCCCCATACATGAATTTCATGTACCAGGCCTCTAGTCTATAATATTCTTATATAATAAAGAGGTAATATGCAAATTGACCCTCAGCCCTCACATAAGATGGCTGCCCCCATGTGGTCAAAGATGGCTGGCAGGAGAGCGTAGTTGTGAGTGATCAGACCAGCAGGGGAGGGCAGTTGGGGGTGATATCAGGTTGGCAGGGAAGGTCAGTTGGGGGCAACCAGGCCAGCAGGGGAGGGTAGTTGGAAGTGACCAGACCTGCAGGAGAGGGCATTTGGGGGTGACCAGGCCTGCAGGGGAGGGCAGTTAGGGGGAACCAGGCCTGTAGGGTAGGGCAGTTAGGGGCGACTGGGCCAGCCGAGGAGACCAGATGCGGGCAATCAGGCTGGCAGGGGAACAGTTAAACATCAATCAGGCAGGCAGGGGAGTAGTTAGGGGGTAATCAAGTTGGCAGGCTGGTGAGCAGTTGGGAGTCAGCAGTGCTGGATTGTGAGGGGGATTTCTGACTGCTAATTTAGGCCTGATCCCACAGGACATCCCTCAAGGGGTTCCAGATTGGAGAGGGTGTAGGCTGGGTTGAGGGACACCTCCCCCAGCACACAAATTTCATGCACCGTGTCTCTAGTAAAAACATAATATGCTAAGTAGACCAAAATATCCTTCTGAATGACCTCCTGGATGAAGCTGAACTGCAAGAAAAGCCCAGGTCCTGGATGCTGGAGGGAAGCAGGTGTTGGCAGCTGGGGAAGCAAGGCTTACTCTTGCATGAATTCCATGCATTGGGCATCCAGTTACTTCAGAATAAACTAAAATCTCCTCAGATTGGGTTCTTGAATAATTCCAGAAGGGAGAGTTTCTTTGTAAATTCTGTTTGCTTATGAATTCTGTACACTGTTTACAAATTCTACAGAGCAGAAACTTCCAGACCTATTGAAATCTCTTTCCTAATTATCCAGCTCCATCAAAGACATCATCAACATGAAGCAAGCATCCAAAAGGATTCTTTTCTTTAGAGTGCATGTGAAAGTCCAATGCTTTTAAAGAGCATGTTACTAGTCACCAGGATGAAGAGCTTCTGGCCATTACTTTTGTCCCTTTGCCTCCTGAAGCTGAGGCAGCTGGGCTCTGCCTCTGTCAAGTGGTCACAATTCCTAGTAGGTAAAGATTTAGAACAAGTTGGAAAACAATATTTTAGAGCCAGGCCACTCGCATTCAGTTTGGTGCTCACAAGGGTCACAGCTCAGCTTTCTCTGCATGCAGGCTGTCAGAGTTTTCCCTCCCACCTCCTGAAAGCTCCTAAAAGTTGGAAAATTACAAGTCTGATTATCCTGTGAGCAGGTTTTGTATTTTGTTATGGGTTTTTGTTAGTTTGTTTTGTTTTGTTTTTGTTATTGTTTTTGTTTTTGTTTTGTATTTTGCAAAAAAAGCAAGGTGACAAATTGTTAAATATTAGGCCTGGCTCATTTCATATTCCCTGGGCTTTTGCAATTCTAACTTGGGAAGTAAAGCTTATGTTGTAGCTGCTTGGAGCTACAAGGGCCTTTGTTGAGGGGAAGTCCCAGAACACCTCTCCCTCATATATCTCACTCCTCCAGCAGGAATGATGATCTTGTGCCTTAAAATGGAGTTCTAGGAAGAAGAAAATTGGTCATAGCACATGATCCTCAGGAATCCCCAGTGTGTATTTATTAATGTTCCTGTCTTCCAGAGAGAGGATGCTCATTAGAGATTGTTTTAGTAATCTCGAGCTGCTATAACAAAAACCTCTTCGACTGCATGGCTGGCAAAGAAACAACAGAAATTAATTTCCCACAGTCCTGCAGACTAAGAAGTCTAAGACCAAGATGCCAGCATGGTTGGGCTCTGGTGAAGACCCACTTCCTGGTTCATAAGGCCATTTTCTCACCATGTGTGCACATGGCAAAAGGAGCTGGAATTCTCTGCAGTCTCATTCATAGAGGCTCCACCTTCATGGTCTAATCACCCCTTAAAGCCCCACATCCAGACACCATGATATTGGGAGTTGGAATTTCAACATATAAATTTGTGAGGAACACAAACATTCAGGCTATCACAGGAACTTCCCATATACTACTCAGCCCCACGCTGCAGGCATTTCCCTTCTATAGTGGAGGCACTATCAGCTGGTGGGGAGCCCTGGGATGTCAGTAGCATATTTCTCTGCTAAGTCTCTGGTGTGGGTTTCAGTTGCCTCTGATCCTGAGACTTGGGGCCTCTTTCTGTTAGATTCCCATTCATTTCCTGATATGGAATTGTGTGCAGAAAGTGTTCCACGGTCATAAGCTGATTCTGCAGATCCTTCTTAAGCAGCTGGAGGAGTGTCTAGTCCATGAACCTCATATTTTGGAGGATGTTTTTATAACTTAAATTGTCTCCTCCCTTTCAACAATACCCTAGCACCGGGCTTTATTGATCTTGCTTCTGGTGTGCCTTCTGTCTACCACCAAGAATCAGTGCTCATTCTTATGGGGCCTAACTCTGCCCTGGTTTCCTATGGTTACCATGACTGACTTACCTGGTTTGACCAATATTGTTCCAGTTTTGAGATTAAAAACCCTGCATCCCAGGCCCCTTCTGTCCTGGGCAAACCAAATTATTTGTCACTCTATCTGTGCCTCACTGGCCTACAATCAGTAGGGTAGCCCAAAGCTGTGTCCTGGCCTTGGTAGCTGGCTCCCTTTCCTAAAACTGAGTCTGATCATGTATGTTCCCTGGCATTCAGGAGTTGCCAAAATACCTGCTTTGTTTACTGACTGAGTCTCTTTTGGTTGTGGGAGAAGGCAAAAGAATTAACTGGGACCCTGATAATATGCATGCAGAACTCCCAAGTCCTAGAGTCCTTTTATCATTAAGGCTGCTTTTTCTGGATGTTTCTTCATGTGCTAAACCAATGGGCTGCACTCAGCTCTGTTAGATGTAAGGCAAGCATGTCAAACTTGTAGCCCGCAGGCTGTATATGGCCCACAATAAATATTTTTGCAGCCCAGCCAATATAAAGATATGTAAGAAACATTTTAATAAAGATTTCATAGCTTAATTTTTATAATACAGTTATACATAATTAGTAATAACAAACCAAAACATTTGCTAATGACTGATTACTGTATCGTGTTGCATTAATTTCCCCTCGCATGCCCTTTGTGCAGGCACACCATTTCTCACCACTAATACTGGCAACGAATATTTTATCAGCTGATTGCCACATCATTAGTCTTGGACTGACTTGTTTGGTGTGAGCAACAGAAAATATTTTGCTTTTCAAAGAACCAAACAAATAGGTTTATTTGCATCATGATTATTAATTTGTGCAGTAATTCAGTGTCTGGTGAGTTAATATTCGAAAAAAAATATTAATTTTTATTAAAATCTTCTATTATTTTATGGTAATGATGACTCATTTATTTCAGCCTTTTGTATTCAGCATGTCTTTATTGAAATAAATCTATGTTTCTATGAAAATTGAAGCTTTTGTTTTTTTTGCGGCCCACATAAACTTAAACCTTATTTATTTGGCCTGTGTAGCCTTTGAGTTTGACATACTTGATGTAAGGCTTCAGAAAAAGCTGTTCAGAACACCTGGATTCACTTACCCAGTGATAGGGCCAAGAGGTTCCCAAACTGCAGCTAAGCCTATGCAGTCTTGTTTACTAGCTCTGGGAAACAAAACCCTGTAAGCCATGCTCACTGAACAGCAGCCAGGCTGGCTACCATTGCTCTACCACAGTCTCTAAGTCAAATGAGCAGTATGATTTGTGAGAAGAGAAGGTATCTAGGACTGTGAGACTCAGGAAGACTTCTGGAGAGCAATGGACTGAGCTATGTTTTAAAGAGAATAGAAAAATAAAAAAGGATCTCTGGGGTCATGTTTTTAAAGCAGAGAACCAGTCTATGATACCAGAACACTCACACACCTGGCTTACTTCTATTCACATTCTGGTTTGGAAGACAGAAGAGTACTATAAATGACCTTTGACTCTAACCCTTCTCCCAGTGATTATATCTGTCCCTAAACCACCCAACTATTTAGTTGCCTATAGGATTTATTAATTTATTTATTTATTATTTTATTGATTTTTTACATAGAGGAAGGGAGAGAAATAGAGAGTTAGAAACATCAATGAGAGAGAAACATCTATCAGCTGCCTCCTGCACACCTCACACTGGGTATGTGCCCGCAACAAAGGTACATGCCCTTGACCAGAATTGAACCTGGGACCATTGAGTCCGCAGGCCGACGCTCTATCAACTGAGCCAAACTGGTTATGGCTGCCTATAGGATTTAAATCTTCCAAGGAAAGTAATCCATTTTAACCATAAAACGTCTTTCAGTCAGTATATTTTTTCTCTTATTTTCCTGCATTGCTAGCTGTTTTTACTTTATTGTTATTATCATACTTGCAGTTTTTCTTTTTTTAAACTGTAAGAGAAATCAAGCTAGACAGATTTTCTCCAGTATTTCAATCACATCCTGGGAGTAAGTTAGGAAAATGTCTGTTCTTATGTCTGTATGGCTTGAGTATGAGTGTGCAGGGGTGAAGGGGATATTGGTTATTGGTGGACAAATGAGAAAGTGGTAAAGTAGTTTGGGAATAATGAGAGAAATGATCAAAAGTGTGACTGTGCACTAATTTGCTCCTAGTAAATAAGATGGGCTCTGTCTAAGGCATGGATTAAATTTTCCATGAGCCCTGCTCCTTTCTGCATCTATTTCCTCCTCTTTCTCCCATCGAATATCAAGTTACTTTATTCCCTCCACCACCCTTCCCTCCCTCCACCCCCACCTCACCTGCTTTTCTAATGAAAGCCTGTATTCAAGACATTCATTCATACCAAGGTGTAAATGGTAGATGGCAGATCAAAGGAGGACCACTTGTGAATTCTCTTCTACTTTAATTAGATTACACTCAGAATATAAACATGGTCGCTAAATTGTGGAATATCAATTACAGGCTGATAGGTTGGAAAAGATTTTTAAGCCTTTGGGGATCCTGCAGAATACAAACTATGGCAAATCTGACTCTACCTAAAGGTAAGGCCATCTTTGACAGAAATTTAGTCAAAGGTAAAATCAAAGTTGAAGATTTATGCTTGACTACAATAGCTCAGGAATGTAGGAAACCCATGTTGCAGAGTTAGAGTACTAGTTCCTCCCTTTTCTGTTTGCTGCTCAACTACAGTTATTTCAAATTCTGAATCACTTCCTAAAAGTTTAATGGATTTGAAGTCAGCCAACATATTATCTATTATCTCCTAACATATTATCTCTTTCCTATAAGGCAATCTGCTAATGTTCCTTGAGGGCCTATACACAAAAAAGCATTTTGCAGTTTCTTCTGTAGAATACAAAATGAATACATGAATACCTTCCTTATAGGATTCTTCTAATAATTAGAGATAATCTATGTAAAAGTGTTTCAGTATAAAATAAGCACTCCGTGTTTGCTACAGCCGCTTCATTATTATTCCAGCTTGAATGCTTTCTGCCTGCTTGACTTTGAACAGTTTGATGAACTTCTCTGAGCCTCAGTTTCTCCTGAGATAATACGTGTAGCTCCTATTTTATGAGTCAGTTAAGAATCTTCAATAAGATAATGTATATAAAGTTGCTTTGCAAACTATGAAACACTGAGCAAACCTAAGAAATTATCTGTCAGAGGGAGAGAAAGCCCAGTCCCAAATGAGTGGAGAGAATCCAGTGCTCTTGTTAAGTCTCCTATCACCCAAAGCAGGCTCAGCAGGAGATCTGGGACACCTTTATTGAATTGGCCTCTGCTGGAAGTATCAGTCCAGGTCTTTGGTCTGAATTCTCACCTCCTCATTGCATCATCCATACAACTTTTTTAAGGAGAGAGAGCCTATTTTCTTGACCTTCCAACTCTTCTAAGGATGAAACCAAGAGAATCTCCTCAATCCATTGCTCCAATCTATTCATTGCTCTTATGCATCTAACACTCCTTTGACATACCAGAAGTAATACCCTTCGAAGGAGAACACATCATTGGTTAACTCTCCTGTAATACAATCCCTATCTTTTTTTTCTCTAATCTTCTTTATGTCCCCTTCTTAATTTCAAATGTATAAAAGAAGCTGCAAGACCATTGTTCTCCAGAGCATTTGAGGTCTTCCATATGTCATCAATTTGACTCAAATAAACTTTCATAGAAATTCTTTATGGTTTGGATGTTTCTTATATCGACATCCCAGACCTTTGATCTTAGACCACATTTATGCATTTAAGGAACTGTGGGCTGGGCTGCTGGAGATGTTTTAGAAAACCCCAGTAAGGGTGTTTGGAAGGCTCAATGGCTTGTGGAGTTCCAGAACCTGTCATAGTGGTTATGGAACACTGTGTAGAAAGTGCCGTGTAACAAACCTTTGGTTCATTAATATGCACAGGTTTTTATAATCTATATAAGGGAATTGAACTCCCTCATGAAAATAAAATGCAGACTCACCAAAGTTTTAGTCCTCATAGGAGACCACCTAGGTAAGGCAAGGTATTTGGACCAAGTACATCTACCTCTATTCTTTTTACATTTTATCTGTCCCATGGGTTTGTTCTCTTCAATTACTGTGGCCACTATTGCATTAGCTTTCTTTCTAAAACTGTACCGGGACTAAACAAGTATCACTTTTATGAGTTCTTCAGTTTTGAGAGATAATTTTCTAAAGGACTTTACTTAATGCTATAGGAACAAGAGGGAGTAGACAAGGAAAATGTAAAAGACAGGGTATGGGTTTCTGTTCTGAGCATGGCAGTGGTCCTGAGGCAGGTCCATTCTGGGAGACACTGGACTCCTATAGGTGACTTGATTAAAGGCTGAACCTGACCTGGAATTTTGCTACAGTTCAAAGTTCTTCTTGCCCATTTCCCCTCCCTTCCCTCTCTCCTTGCATATTTGGAAGATCTGTAATGTAGTCTGAAGATGCTGCCCAACTTCTCCCAATAAATTTCTTAGAAATCTAATCTCATTTTAGCATCTGTTTCTCAACAGTCACAAATTAACATAACTAGTAACCAAGGAGATGTTAGGTTACACTTTTGAGATATATTTACCAGCAAAACCTGTGTGAATTTGGAGGTTCATGTATTTTAGTCCTCCAGACATCCACTAGCCTCTGGCTGTCATGATAGCTCAGAGCGCTGGTTTAGCTGGTGGAGTCAGAGCAGAGTGAAATTTGATTTCTTTTCACTGGGTTTCTCTCCCACCCTCTACTTTCTAAGGCAACTATAACCACAGGAGGGGACCTTAGCATATAGCTGCTTTCAGACTGGGAGCTGAGTCTTTAGGAATTCAGCCAAGGCAAATCACCTATGTCTGTTTAGATTATATTAGCCAGCCACTTTGTTACTGTTTGGCATCCTAACTGGTTCTGGGCTTCTGACAATAGCAAAAACAAAACAAAAACAAACAAATAAACAAAATCTCACCTTGTTTGGGAAACCTTGAAATATGTAAGCCTATGGCCATTCACCCAATAAAGAATATGCTGCTTATTTAAAAAGAAAAAGAAAATTCCATCTGTGTTCATGCTCTGCTGGATACTCAATACACAGGTGAATCATGAGCTTAGGGAACCATCAATGCATTGGTACCAAGTAATTGTGAAGATTTCCATTTCTATAAATCTTTTCAGAGTTTTGCACTTAATATGATTTTTAAAAGCCTTTAAACTTGGTACATGTGTATTTTTAATTTATAATTTAGTGTGGTTTTTATTTTGTAACTAGAGGCCTGGTGCATGCATTTGTGCATAGGTGGGATCTGACCAGCCTGCCCTGATAGGGGCTGATTGGGCTGGGCTGGCCAGGTGAAGGGGCCATGGGCTATTGGCCAGCCTGCCTCACCCCCTGATCAAATTCCTTGTCGAACTCCTGGTCAAAGTGAAAATTTGCATATTAGCCTTTTATTATATAGGATTATTTATGGAAAGGAACCTTGTGATATTTTCCACATGCCAGGTCTCTAAAGTCTTCATTTGGTCCCAGGCACGGGGCCTGGACTGCCAGTCTCCTTTACATACTCACAAAGGGGCACCAATCCAATTGGTGGTGTGTTGGTAAATGTTTAATGACTATGTCTCTGAGTAAAAATCCCTGAGTTTCAGTGTTTGCAGTTTTCTGTGGCATTCATATTTCCACCATAGAAGGTTTCAAGTTGTCCACATGATGTCACTGAATGCATTGAGAAGAGATGCACATGATTGGCTCTCACAAGCAAGTGGGAGCAGGGTTCAGGACCAGCCTGCTTCTGATTTCCCCTACTTTCCTTGCCTTCTAATGACAAGGACATCTTTGATAGAGGAACATTTTTGCAATATTTACCTCAGAAAGCTCTTGTCAAATTAAGTCACTGCCTGTGTTTAAACCAAAGCTCAGATTTCCTTGAAATTTCAATCAATAATATGGTCTACCTTCTGGTGTAAGACATCTATAACCATCACAAGAACATTATCACAATAACAAGAAAAATAAAGGCAGGAGTGATGCTCAAATCCTCATCAAAATTCCAATCTTGCAGTTCTGCCATGAGAAAGATGTTTCATTTTCAGCATGTGACAACTCTGAAGCATGTTGGAAAATCAAGTTCCGAGATTAGCTCAGTGGTTAAGTCACCATCCCAAGAATAAGAATCTTTTTTAGAGTCATGAACGACTTTAATGATCCAATAAATGCTATCATTCTTGCTACAGAAAAATGTACAAGCACTTAAAAGTATACCTACAATTTCATGGAGGTCATAACCCCCAAATGAAGGACACCTACTTGAAAGTGACTCTACAGAAACTCTTTGATCTCTACCTGAAAGCTCCCAAATCTAAGCCCATGGAACCCAAGAGTTTTGTATAAGAAATGTTGTTACCCTCTACATGGAAACATTCTTTACAAGATTTATTCAGACCAACGATGTTTAATTTCAAATGGTGGTTCTGTACAAGCTCTAATATTAGACTCTGCAAAGGTACTTCCAAGCTCAGAAGAGCTGACTTTCCTCAGGATTCTGTGGAACTGCCCAATAATTAACAGGAACTGAGGTAAATATTTTGGAGCTGCTGCTTCTACAGGGTTAGTGCTGATTAATGAGCTGATCTACATAGGCATGATGAAGCAGGAAAAGGTAAGGAGAGAAAATGTGAGGAGCCTGAAGATGAGGTCCTTAGGTGAGAAGGGCTCAAAGTACAAAGTAATTTTGTTAAAAATGCATGCTAGTGAGCAAGAAACCTTTACTTGGCCTCATTTCTTTGCTTCCTCCTAAAAGACTTCCTACTCCAGTGGGTCTCTGATGAGTCTAGTAGGTCACTTTCCTGTTGTCTACCAAGTGCCCCTTCCATTTCTTTTAAGTTCTGCTGAAATCATCATCACCCTTAGGTCATGTGGGGGTGCTTCTGACATCATTTTATAGAAGCAAACTTCCCCATCTATAAATTAGGCCTGAAGAAAGAAAAGTAGCTTTAGAAGCTGCTTCAATTCCCCAGTTTTTTTGTGTGTGTTTTTTGTTTGTTTGTTTGTTTGTTTGTTTTTTTACTTCTGGGTAAAAATTCCAGAACTGTATGCATGCCTTCATTTTTTTCATTGGTCATTGCTGGCATATAGTTTTACTGAGGTTTTTTGTTTTATTTTGTTTTGTTTTTGTTTTTGTTTTGTCCAGGTTCCTCAATTTGTGGCCAGAGGGCTAGATTTCCAAAGTGCCTAACATTAAGAAAAGCCTAGTCTACTTTTATCCTAGACAGGATCCAGTGTCTTCTGAATGCTAGGCCCAGAGCTTGGTGCTGAGAGGAAACAGACTTGATTCCTGCCATCAGGAGTGGACATGTTTGTTAATGGAGAAATCACACAAATGAAGGTAAATTACACACACGGTCAGTGCAAAGGAGAGGTGTGTGGTTCCCTGAGGACTTGGAATGCAGGACCTGACCTCCTGACATAGGACAAAAGATGCATCTCAGAGAAACTGACACTGTGGTTGAGCTCTGAAGGCAGGAGGTAATGCAGGGGCAGCTAAGCAGAGAGGAGAATTTGTGCTCAAGGAAACAGCATGTGCAAAGTCCTTAGTGTGGCGGTGGTGGACAGCACAAAAATGTCCAGGGTCAGGAAAAAGGCTAAAGATAGGAATAACAAAGTAAGAGACATGATAAACATAAAATTTGGGATTGTGGTTATGGTTGGTGCACCAGGAAGGATGGAGGGAGATGCAGTCTAGGTGGGTAACGCAGAGGGCTTCGACTATCTGATAACACTGCTTTTTGTTTAAAATTGACAAGTGAATACATGGAGTTTATTATAACATTCTTTATATTTCTCATATATCCAAAATGTTTAATGCTAACTGTTGTAGTTTTTTAAATGGAAAACCAGTGAGCCTGAGTAAGAAGAGTAAAGGAGGAAGAGTTTCAGGAGACGAGGCTGGCAGGTTAGAAAAGATGTAAGAGGATGTGTTGTCCAGCTTAACTAAATTAAAAGAGTATGATGGCTATTTTCACAACATAGTTTATCACAATCCTGAAATTCTCATTTTTGTAATCACTTGCTTTAGAGTGACCTAAACTATTGCTTATGGAATGGTGTTCATAAAGTTTTTGTAACACACAACTCTTCTGCCATGGGGGCTTTAAGGCACTAACCTAACCAAATATGGATGTTCTTACTAGTGGTTATAAATATACTATAGGAAAATGAAAAAATAGCAAGCCTAATAATAGTTAGTGCACTGTAAATTAAAACAGCAGAAACACTGAGGATTGAAGAGTTTTATTTTTTTGTAAAAAGCTTTTTGAGAGTGGCCAGCATAGCGTTTGCCTTCTTCCTGTCACACTCCTTACTGTGGAGCCAGCATCTTCCATGTGCACTGTCAGATCCTTAGACTCTTTTCCAAGCTTGAGTCAGCTTCCAGCATTTTATCCTCTGAATTTCCAATGTCATGAAAAATTTCCAAGAATTCCTTTAATATGAATTCTGTTGTTGTTGCTCATGTCACTTCCTCTGGGATATGTTCCTTCTTTTTATCATAACCATTTTCCTACTTCTGTGTGTCACTTCACTCACGTGTTCCTGTAGCTGCATGTTAGTCTCTCGAGTGGGGCAGAGTCTACGTTCCCACACTCAGCCATTTCTTCCATAGCACCATTTATTTTCTATTTGAATTTCACTTCCAAGTGTTAGTACTCTTTGTTTCTTTGCTACATTTTCACTTTTTTTGGCTATTTCTATCTTTCGATTTTTCATTTTTGTCAAACATAATGTGGGTGGGAGTCAAGTAGGCCACGCAACTACATGCTCTGCTGTCTGTGTGTGAACTTCTAACAGATGCACGGTGACCAGTCACCCACAGGCTCTAAAGGAAGTGACATGATTGGTCCCTGGTCCTGATGCATGTCTGCATTTATGTAGTGACCTGTGTTCTGAAGAGCAAGTAGCAGTTTGTATCTCATGCAACTAGTCACATATACCTTGATGACCGAAATTTGAATCATATTAACAAGGGACTAGTTTAGTTTATTTAATCTGTGGTGGCATGCATGCTGGAACTGTGCAAAGTAAGGACTGCTTGTGTTTACACGTGAATCAGAAAGCAGAGCAGAACAGAGCAGGGCTCTGAGGAAATGAAACACAAGGCAGTTCAGAAGGAACATCTGAAATCTAAAGGTGTCAGTAGTGAAGTGCTGCACTGCAAGCAGTACCAGATACCTGGCTGGAGAGTGTAGGAAGCAGGGCAGAGAGGCAGAGATAAAAAAGGCAGCAGCTGAAGGATGATGATTCCAGGGGAAAATCAGAGGCTAACCAAGACGAATTATTCTTGCTTGAAAGTTCTTGAAAGCTGGACAAGTGACATTCAAAAATTCCTTTGAGAACAACTGATTGATTTGGTGTTTCTCTCCCTTTCTATCAGCTATACAGAACAAGAAGATTAATTTATTATAAAAAGATTAGTGTCATTAAGCATGCCTGTTTGAATACCCACCATTAGCTATTTGTACATATATTCTTATGACATTTATATATGAAATGTTCTCATTGCAATGGAAGGATGGCAGACCCAGTCATTCCTATTATGCCGCCAAAAGCTTGGGATTTGCTGCTGGAGAGTGATGAAAAACACCTGGAGGAGAGTGCACAGGCTTGGAAGACCTTAAAGAGAATTAAGAATACACATAAAACACTTTGCTTTGCTAATGAAATGAGTTCTAAAACAATCCTTGCCCAGCTGGCTTGGCTCATTGGTTGAGCATCCATCTATGAACCAGGAGGTCACAATTTGATTCCTGATTAGGGCACATAATCAGGTTGTGGGCTCGATCCCCAGTGGAAGGTGTACAAGAGGCAGCCAATCAATAGTTCTCTATGATCATTGATACTTATATCTCTCACTACTTCTTTCACTCTTTGTCTCTGAAATTAGTAAAAATATACTTAAAATATTTTAAACTAAATAATTATAAAAATACTGTATATTCACAGTCATGAGATGCAGTTAAAGGCATGGTTAGTGAAAAACATATATCCTCAATGAGTATATATGATTTTAAAAAGGCACAAAAACAATGAATTGAGCATCATTCTAGGAAACTAGAATAATAACAGTAAAATATTCCCAAACAAATTAAAAGAAAAAAAATATGTGATGTAGGTTTTGTGTAGATCCACCTTAGCAAATTAAGCTCCATTCTACCTTTAGTCTACTATAGTATTTTATTCTGAATAAATATTGAAATTTACTGAATACCTTTTTGCATATATTATCCTATACAATAAAATAATAATATGCAAATCTACCAAATGGTGGAATGACTGGTCACTATGATGTGCACTGACCATTAGGGGGCAGACACTCAATGAAGGAGCTGTCTCTTGGTGGTCAGCTCAGCAGAAGCTGGGTTCACGACTGATGAGCATAGCAGTGATGGCAGAAGCCTCTCCTGTCACCACTGCAGGCAGGTGGTAAGGAGCAAGGGTTCCTGGACTGCAAGAGCCCCAGACTGTGAGAGGGATGTCTGACTGCCAGCTTAGGCCTGATTCCCTGACAAAAGCTGGCAGGCAGACATCCCCCAAGGTGTCTCAGACTGTGAGAGGGTGCAGGCCAGGTTGAGGGAACCCCTCCCAAGTGAACGAATCTTGTGCACTGGCCTCTAGTTGTTTATATAAAGTTTTCCCTTTAATATGTGAATGTGGTTAATCACAGCAACATCTAGATACACTTATGTTGAAACAATCTTGCATTTCTGGAAATAAATTCACTTCGCTCATGATTTATTATCCTTTATTTTTTATTGCTAGATTACATTCAGTAATGCTTTGTTTACACTTCGGGCACTAAACTTATAGTTAAGACTAGAGGCCAGGTACACAAAATTCATGCATGGGGGGGGGGTTGTCTCTCAGCCTGGTCTGCATCCTTTCCAATATGAGACTCCTGTAGAATCAGGCCTAAATGGGTAGTCGGACAACCCCCTCATAATCCAGGATTGCTGGCTCCTAACTGCTTAATTGCCTGCCTGCTTGATCACCCCTAATCATTCTGCCTACTGGCATGATTGCCCCCAACTGCACCCCCGTCCCATCCTGCTCACCCCCAACTTGTCCCCTCTGCCACACTACTTCCCCAACTGCCTTACCCCACCAGCCTGATCACTCCCAACTGCCTTCCCCTCCTGGCCTGATCAATCATAATCGCCTCTGCCTCGGCCCCGCCACCATGGCTTTGTCCAGAAGTACTTCTTATGGTCTAATTAGCATATTATCTTTTTATTATAAATAGGATCTGACATACTGCCATAACTATAATATATGTACTAGTATTACTCTATGAAAATAGATATTTCATGAGATAGGAAGGCATTTAATACATTACATTATATATGTTGTAGGTAGTAGGAAATACTGTATTCATAGCAATAATATACACCCTATGACTTCTCTTCCCAATTTGGGAATGGTTCCCCAGTTCTTTGAATGTTTCCTGGCCTCTAATGCATTTTTTGGTCATTCAGTGTAACTTTATTTACTGTTTATTGCACATGATTTGAGGCTTTAACTTCTAAACACCAAAGATTCAAAGGACTATTTTTTCCATGAAGTTTAACATTAACATCAGTGAATTCACATATTCATGTGTTTTTATTGTAAACATCTGAATTATTCACATTGTCCTAGATCCTGAACTCATAAGCATGGACTATGTACAGGCTGGCAGCAAGCCAGGAAACCACTCTGCAAGCAAACAGATGCTCTGCATAAGGAGAAAAGTCATAGTATAACATTTAATGTCCAACCTGAGTCACCTCAGAATGTTATATATATTTACTTCTTAATTCATACAGTATCGGGAACTCAACTGCTTGGCTGGTTGATGGGATTGACCTGGTTTCAGGAGGATTATTTTTGAATTAAGGAAAGGGGAACTCAATTTTTTCTTGGTTGCTTGCACCTCCCCAGCACCTTCATCTTTCTTCTCATCCTTAGCTTCTTGGACATCTTCTCCTTCACCTTCACCTCCCTTTTCTTCCTCTTTTGCATCCTCAAATTCTTCCTTGGCACCTTCTTCCTCTTCCTCTTCCTCTCCTTCCTCTTCGTCAGCCACTTCCTTCTCCTTCTCTTCAGCTTCTCTTTCAGAAGAGGGTTCATTCTTAGCTTCCTCGGCTTTTGCAGCCTCAATAGTCTCCTCCACCTCTATCTGCTCCTCCTGGACGTGGCTGGTGTATTAAGAAGGGAAGGAGCAAGAGGATATCCAGTAGGAACTAGTCTGTAAACCACCATAGGCAGATGGACCAAAGATCTGGAAATTCTGGGAGTAGCCATTGGCTATGCTTCCCACGCTGGTGAAACTGAGCTGGGTCTCCTACCTTCCAAGTGTTTCCTGTAAGCTGCAAAGTCAATGTCCAAAGCCACATTGAGGAGGTCCTAGTATTCTTTTAAATATCATGTCATTTCACTCTCTGTAGATCTCAACTCATTTTCTAATTTGTTGATTGTGTCCTGCATAGCACTAACATCGGAGTTCTGTTTATCCTCCAGCTCTCACAACTGCTTTCCCAGAGCTTAGTTCATGCCCCGGCATGCTTTGATTTTCAGGGTCTTGGCCTTGAGCAGGCATGGCTTTCAGATACCTCGTCCTTGGCAGTGCTTTCAGTTAGCACGATGAATCATCTCTTGTACCATTCTTCTGCATTCTGCATGTTCTTGGCAGCCAGCTTCTGGATCTGGGCGCAGATGTCCTCGAGCACAGCACAGAGGTTAGACTTGGAGAACATGTCCATCTCCACAGACATCTGAGCATACTGGATCTGGGCCTGCAGCTCGGTGATCTCCTCTTCATGCACCTTCTTCAGAAAGGCAATTTAGACCATCAGGCTGTCAATGTGCTTTTTGAGCTCAGCTCCAGCAAGAGCCGCCTTATCTGCACCTTTGCATGCCTACATCAGCCAGCTGTCGGCATCATCATGGTTCAGCACCTCTTCCTGGTAGCATGCCTGCAGGTTGCTCCCAATCCCTTCCAAGCCCTGGTGCTTGCTAGCTGCCCACTGCCCTCTCCTCGCCAGAGACATAGCTCCGTGGCCTGGGGCACAGGCATGCCATTTTCATTAAAATGTTCAATCCCAGCCTAGTCCATCTGTGTCCACAAGCAGCCCAGGAGCCGACAGTGATCCCAGAGACCCTGGCCACCCCTGCCTACCCAGGTTTCCTGTGGTGGCTTGGACCCCACTGGCAGCATCAGGCACTGCCCGCCAGGCCTGCTGGGTTACCGATTGCAACCTGGAAATCCGAGACAGCATAAGGTGCTGCCTGCCAGGCTTTCCCAGTTCCCGATGGTGGCAGTGGCATCAGGAGTAGCCCACTAGGCCTACTCAACCCTGATGGCTGCCTGGAACCCGCAGGTGATGTGAGGTGCTGCCTGCTTGGCCTGCCCAGTCCCTAATGGTGGCCTGGACCCCATGAGTGGTGTCAGGCACTGCCCACCTGGCCTGCCCAGTCCCCCATGGTGGACTGGACCCCACAGGTGACGTCAGAAGCAGCCCGCTCCTCCTTTAGATGCAAATTTACCCTCCATCTTTGTTGTCTTAATTTGCATATCACTCCTGATTGGCTGTAGGAGTAGCTGAGGTATGGTCAATTAGCATTTTTCTCTTTCATTAGTGTAGATTAGCCTGGACTTTTTCCTCTAAGGTTTTTATCCTTATACAATTTTGGTATTAAAATTTTGTTAGAACTAAAACATTAATTGGTGAATGTGCTCTTTTTTTAACTAAAGAGTGAAAAATTATGTTTTTTTTTCTTGAATATTTTGTAGAATCATCTAATGAAACCAAATGGCCTTGAATTGTCTTTGTAGGGGAAGTTCAGATTACTCATTTAAGTTCATTAATGGTTATAATACTATTTTTTCTATTTCTTCTTGAAATTGTTTTGATGAGTAATATTTTTGAAAAAATTGTTTATCTAAATTTTCAAATATATTGTAATTAAGTTGATAATGTTATTTTTTGTCAAACATCTGAAGCATGCTTTTGATGTTTATTTAACAGTAAGAATTTCTTCTTTTTTACAGCAGCGTAGAATTTCATTGTGTAGATCTACACTTTTCTAATCCACTTATCAGCTGATGGGCATTTAGCTGTTGTAAATCTTAGCTGTTGTAATTTGTCCTCTATGAACATGGGGGTGCATATATCCTTTCTGATTTGTGTTTCTGATTTCTTGGGATATATTTCTAGAAGTGGGATTACTGGGTCAAATGGCAGTTCCATTTTTAATATTTTTGAGGAAACTCCATACTGTTTTCCACAGTGGCTGCACCAGTCTGCATTCCCACCAGCAATGCAAGAGGGTTCCTTTTTCTTTACATCCTCTCCAGCACTTGTCGTTGGTCGATTTGTTGATGATAGCCATTCTGACAGAAATGAGATGCTACCTCATTGTTGTTTTGATTTGCATCTCTCAGATGATTAGTGACTTTGACTATATTTTCATATGTCTCTTGGCTTTCTGTATGCCCTCTTTTGAAAAGTGTCTATTTAGGTCCTTTGTCCATTATTTTTTCTTTCTTTTTTAAAAATTTATTGTTTAAGGTATTACAAATAGTAGTACATATGTCCCCTTCCCCGCCCATTGATCCCCCCCCCGCCTTCCCTATTTCCTGATACTTGCCTCCCCTCTTCCTACCCCCGCAGTGTCTTGTGTTTATTGGTTGTGCTGATATGCATGCATGCAAGTCCTTCATTTTTTTAATTGGATTGTTTATCCTCCTTTTATTAAGTTGTATGAGTTTCCTATAAATTTTGGAGATTAAACACTTATTGGAGATAACATTTGGCAAATATGTTCTCCTATGCAGTGAGCTTTCTTGTTGTTTTGTTGATAGTTTCTTTTGCTGTGCTGTAGCTTTTTATTTTGATGTATTTCCATTTGTTTATTTTCTCAATGTACTTCTTTCTGCCCTCTTTTATCCAGCAACAGCCAGGATCCTAATGAGAATCCTGGTTAATTATGTCCACCAATGCAGCAATTTTTATCTTTGTCTATTTGTATATTATCATTAGGAGCTCCAAATGATCAATGACAACCATAGCTTTGTATTTAAAATATTTAATGGAATTTTTACTGTGAATTCTGCTTTCCTTTCCCTGAAAATAAGTACTTCTAATCAAGATAAATCTAAAATTATAGGGTTAAAAAGCACAAACATTCCCAAGTGGGACACTAAGAATGATTATGGGAGCAGCCACTTAGTCTTTTTTTTTAATATATTTTTTTATTGATTTTTTACAGAGAGGAAGGGAGAGAGATAGAAAGTCAGAAACATCGAAGAGAGAGAGACATCGATCAGCCGCCTCCTGCACGCCCCACAGTGGAGATGTGCCCGCAAGCAAGGTACATGCCCCCGACCGGAATCGAATCGCAAGCCGACACTCTATCCACTGAGCCAAACCGGTCTCAGCAGCCACTTAGTCTTAATTCTTGGTTCCTAGACTCATATTCTAGCTATCATGGATAATATATCATATAATAGCTACATAGTTGTTAAAAAGATTTACTGAATCCTAAATGACCATACTCCATTCCAAAACTATGAAGTGTCTCAGCTTCTGCCAAGTTCATGTCCCAGCTGTGCCTTTAAAAGAACCATTTGTCCAGTATCCAGATACCATTGATGACCTGTACACATAAGGAACTGTCTGACATTGAAACTGGGACTCAAAGCTATCGGATACTGAAATTGGGACTTAATCATTTTTCTTTTGCTCTGGTGGGTTTATTTCTAGTCTACAGCGACAAGATGTTTTTAAAGACAAGAATCAGGGGGTGGAGCGGGTGGGGGAAGCAGACACAGAGGCAAAGAAGTAATGAACAGACTGTCATGCTACAGTGGGAAGGCAGGGGAAGTTGGGGAAGAGGGGCCTATGAAAGATCAACCAAAAGACTTGTATGCATGTGTGAGTAGGCATAGCCAGTGGATACAGGGCAATGGGAAAAGGCGAGGAGGGGGCAGATAAGGGCATGTATTGGGGGGTGGGGAGGGCAATAGGGGGAAAATAAAAAATAATAAATAAATAAATAAATAAAAAATAAAAGAACAACCAACATCCTATCAGCCTTGCAGTTTCTGAGGGATGTAACATAGGTAGGAATGATCATTCCTACAGTGATAAGCCCATCATCACACCTATTTTGCTGCCTTTGAGTGACTAACTGGTTGAGCTGCTGGCATTGACCCAAAGATTCATATACATTGTGCTCATTCCCACAGATCTTCTAAATTCTTCTTTTCTAGATCTTCTTGTCTCTGATTTTTCAAGCTTATATATTTTCACTTCTGACCCAGCCAAGTCATTAATCAATGTCCACGGTACAATGTGTAGCCTAACCTAGTACTGTTTCTCTTTCTATTCATATTTAATGGCCAGGTTGTACTGTCTATTAGGAGGATTTTTCTTCTCCACTTCTGAGTAGGGATGTAATTGTAAGTATTCCATTTTTCAGCTCAGATAGCTATGAAATAAGGGAAATGCATTCATGCAGTGGAGATATGTAGCAATGGTGACTAGATATGCTGTTTGTGTAACTGACTTGTGCTTTTCATACTTACTCAAGCTCAATCCAAAATGTATAGTTTTATTGAATGAGAGATTGCTACTGATCCTTACCAATCCTGTAGGGTATTGGCTGTGATGAATCCCTGTCCTGGATGGTCAGCATTAGTCACATAATCACTTGACGTTTCACAATGAGGTATTAAATCCCCATCAGGACCCAATAGGTAGCTAGAAGCTGCTGTTTGAATAGTGAATAGTTTTCTGATGCAGATTGTCCTCTCTCCCTCCAGAACCCTTGGGTTCAGCACTGTGCTTCTACTACTGAGGTTAACCTGAGATTCCACACAGTATCCTCTTCTACCACAGTTATTTCTAGTATTATTATATCTGCTGAATCATATGACTGACTCAGTAGTAGGGATGCTCTTACTGCAGTCTGAACCTGCTGCAGAGCTATTTCTTGTTCTGGGCACACCTAAAATGTGCAGCCATCTGAATTAGCCAATAAATGTGTTAGAAGAGGATTTCTAAGTGTAATATATTATATCTTCAAATTTCAAAGATGCTTACCAAACATTGTATCTCTTTTAGCTTGTCTTTTATCTTGAGGATGTCCAGACATGTTCCAGACTTCATAGCTTCTAGAACCCTTATTAAATCTCTATAAGTTTTTTTTTCCTGCCTTCTAATATACAATGTCTTATAAGAGCATAGGGAATACTTGCCACTTCCTGCTCCTAAACTCTTATAATAAGATGCTATTAATATAGAAGATAGGCATGATTTTCTGTGCAATGTCCTGATGACCAAAGTGTTATTGTGACAAGTATCAGAAGAGGTAAAGATTGTAAATATATAAAGTTATCTGTCCCAGGTTATTGTTAACTACTTTTGACTCCTTCTTTGATGGGCATAGAAAATAAAGCATGTATGAAATAAGTATACATGTAACAAGTACAAGAGGCTATGTTGATTTATTTCTAAGTCTAATAGAAATATCACATCATGCACAACTGTAATTAGGACAATCACTTGGTTAAGTTTATGATATTACCCATCAGCTACATGAACCATCTGGTTTTTGCAAAGGTCATATGGTTGAATTAAATGGGGCTGTGATGGGAACCACCACTTCTGCAAGCTCTCAGCCTTTGAGGGTGGCACTAATCTCAGACATTTTCTTAGAGATTCCATAATACTTATGATTTATTATTTTTACTGAGGAAAGGGTGGCAATTTCAGTGATTTCCACTTGGCCTTGCCTATTATTATGGCTCTTACTCCACAGGTCAGGAAACAAATATGAAGATTCTGTCAGGTGCTACATATACTCATCCTTA
This sequence comes from Lasiurus cinereus, assembly GCA_011751065.1. Taxonomy (NCBI): domain Eukaryota; kingdom Metazoa; phylum Chordata; class Mammalia; order Chiroptera; family Vespertilionidae; genus Lasiurus; species Lasiurus cinereus. The sequence continues at coordinate 20,078,524 of JAAGEH010000392.1, forward strand.
TTATGCAATCAGAGTTCAAGGAAATGAACATAGATGAGTCACAGTCTTAGTGAGATGCACTTTGAGCAGAACTCCATTTATCTTCCTGCATCATGAACTCTGATCTTAATAAGGTGCCATGAAGGGGTTTGTGGCACTCATGTCAGCTCAGATGCTTGTCCAGAAGAGCTGGGCTTTTCTCCTTCCCAAATTTATATTAACTCTGCAAAATAGCCATCAGTCCTTTGGGGAAGGGATTAGAATAATAGCTACTGATTTTTGCTGTTATATTACAGGATCTTTCCTCAAGGAGAGCCTTCTTCAATCAATAGGCCCTGGTCTAGAACTTCCATATTCATCCCCAGGCTTATATTCTTCTGGTTCATGCTGTTATATATTTGCCAGAGCCTATAGTTCTTTCAATGACTATTATCTTTCTTCCCAGAGAAGGGTTAATACCTCCCACTCTTGCCTGTAGGAACTTGACCCTGGTTATTGGTGTGGAAGCACTGAGGAGAGCTGGGACCAGATCTTGAGGAAGACCAATATTTTCAAAGACATTCACCTCAGGCAAGGTATTTATATGGTCCCCAGATCATGAGGCTGCTCTCCTTTAACAAAGAAGAAGTAGATATGCATGCTTACTGAGGTTAATCTAAAGTTATCAACTGTATCTACACAAAGCTCTCCATTCCCATTCTTAATGACCCCACCCATTTGGAATTAGAGTCCTGACTTTTTTTTTTAAATTAAATGTTGTTTTTCAATCACAGCTACATTATTTTATATTAGTTTCAGGTGTACAGCACATTGATTAGAAAATCATACTTTATAAAGTGTTCCCACTGGTAAATCTAGTACCCACCTGGCACCATACATAGTCATTATAATATTATTGATTACATTCCCTATGCTGTACTTTTTTTAAAAATATATTTTATTGATTTTTTACAGAGAGGAAGGGAGATAGAAAGTCAGAAACATCGATGAGAGAGAGAGACATCGATCAGCCGCCTCCTGCACGCCCCACAGTGGAGATGTGCCTGCAAGCAAGGTACATGCCCCCAACCGGAATCGAACCTGGGACCTTTCAGTCCACAAGCCGACGCTCTATCCACTGAGCCAAACCAGTCTCGGCCCTATGCTGTACTTTAAATCCCTTTGTTTTATAACTAACAATTTGTACTTCTTAATCCCTTTACCTTTTCACTCATGCCTACCACGTTAACCCTGTGTTTGTTCTCTGTATCTATGAGTCAGTTTGTGTTTTGTTTGTTATTTATTTTGTTCTTTATATTGCACATATAAATGAAATTATATGTTTTTCTTTCTCTGACTTATTTATTTCACTTAGCATAATACCCTCTAGGTTCATCCATATTGTTGCAAAAGAATATTTCATTCTTTTTTTTTTTTTTGTGGTTGAGCAGTATTTCATTGTGTACATTTACACAATGATTGTACCAGAGATGGGTACTTAGGCTGCTTCCATTTCTTAGAGCCCTGACTTTGTGCGGGTTACTTGTAGCTTCACCACAGTTATAATCAAATGCCTTATCATTTAGCGCAGTCTGTCCTCAGGCAACAGGAAATGAGTTTCCATCTCCTCAAACACTGTGCTATAGAATTCCAGCTTTCATACCAGAACTTGGAGTTTACAGCTATCATTTTATTCTATCAAGGGTTCTGTGATCATTAACAAGAGACATGCAATTCTATAGTCATAACCATTGCCTACGTAAATTTCAAGTGCTAGAGTTTTGCAATGTCAGGGCATTCTCTTTACCTATACCCCATCCCAATCCGCCAAAGGTGAGGATTTAGTACTTGTGATGCTGCAAACCAAGGGTTCTCTTTCATATTTACCACCAGAAACAGGGTGCTTGTGCTACATGATGGGAAGTAAACCAATTACAGAATCTCATTCTAAGAATCTTCTTTCTAAGATGCCTTCTGGTGTCACTGTTTTAGGTCAATCTGAAAACTAGCCTTTGCTGCATTATGAATCACCCTGAAACTTAGTGGCTTATATTATGGAATATATAACAGCATGAACCAGAAGAATATATAACAGCATGAACCAGAAGAATATAAGCCTGGGGATGAATATGGAAGTTCTAGACCAGGGCCTATTGATTGAAGAAGAGTCTCCTTGAGGAAAGATCCTGTAATACCTGTAATATAACAGCAAAAATCAGTAGCTATTATTCTAATAATGTGGCTTAAACATTTTGTTTAGCTCATGATTATGCAGTTTGGTAGCTTAGGCTTGTTTAGCTAGATGGTTCTTTTGGTTGAGGGTTAGGCTACCTAATGTGTTTATGGTCAGCAATGAGTCAGTTGTAGATTAGCTCTGCTCTTGGCTGAGCTCTCTCACTGCAACTAAAATGGTTTTCTCTGCCCACTTGTTATCTCATTATTCTGCAGGCTAGTCTGGGCTCTTTGACAAAACAAGAGAGCAAGCAGGAGCATGTAGGCCTAATCTCCAAATAGGCACATGGACACTTCCATTACATTCCAGAGGGTAAAACAATCACAAGATCAGCCCAGACCCAGGAGCACCAATAAAGAAGTAGGGATGTAAGAGAGAGAAGAGAGGAGAGCTGATGCAAGATATGTTCACAAAAAGGTTCGCATGTGGAAAACTGGACGAAATCCCACTGGAGATCTCTGGAAACATGTACAGAATTCATGTCAGAGTTACCCCATCAGATGGAAGGGAAGCTGGGGCATTGGTACACAAGGTCCCATCTTTCAGTCATTGTACCAGAGGCACTGACACCCTAGGACTGCTAGTTTTCCTCGAGGTGGCTGGGCTTGCTTTTCTGAGAGAGAGCCATGGAGTTCATAGCAAAGAGCTTCTGTGTAAAGGAATGGGGAGTGCCAGGGGACAGGGGCAGAGCACTGACCTCGAAGAGAGAATCAATAAGTGACCAGAGGACTTGACCATTTGATAGTGATTGATATGAGCAGTTTCAGTAGAGTGGTGGAAACAGAAGCCCATTTATAGCAGGTTCAATAGAGAAGGAAAGGAGAGGTGGAGGAGAAAAGGATGAACTTCTTCTCAACAGACCTTTAGTGAAGCATAGTAGTAGCACAATGAATGGGAAAGAAACTGGAGGAAGTATGGATTATGTTTTTTACTGAAGGTTATATTGTAGGGCAGTTGTATCCAGATGAGAATGATTCATTTCAGTAGAGAAAGAAAATGGAATGATACATGGAGGTTTTATCTTTTTATAATCTTCAATGGGTAACTATGTCATTGAGGGTGTAGAGGAGTAACTTTAGGTAGGGCATGCAGAAGCTCTTCATGTGATTCAGACAGCACCTCCTCCAAGAGGCTTTTCCTGATATACAGTATAAGATAGCTTTATTTTACAGTATCCTGGCCTTCATTGTATATACTTATATATTTGTTATTTATTGGCTTACTATAACATAAGGCCCACACGAGCAAAGATTATTTCTTTCTTATTCAAAAGCTTAGTCATATCTCAAGTGCTTAGAACTAGACTGGACACAGAGCCAAGGATAAATATTTGTTGAATGAATAAGTAAAAATAGTTTCATAGTGCTTTTTCCTTGGGATACGCAAGTTATTCTGTAACAGGTTCAATTGCATGAGCCATGTCCCTGTCTGAGTAGAAGAGGGGCTGTACTATGTTCCTAAGTGGTAATGAATCAACTCTACATGCACACTGCCAGTCAGCCACTTGTAATCAGAAAATTCAACTTTTCAAGTTGGGATCTAGGCAAAAGCAGCAGTTCAATGGAGTGATAGTGACAAAGCCTGTTTGAAGAGGAAGAAAGGAAATGAGCAGAAAGATTCTGCCCATCCAATACTTCCTTCATCTCAAATTTCACCTGTTTCTTGTTCAGTTCCTAACCTCCACCCCATGTCCTCAAACACTTCAAATTCTGACATAAATGAAAATAAATTAAGTAATCTGAGTGATCTATTGATTGATTGCCTCTGGTTCTTTTTTCAGGTTATTATGTTAATTAGCTTTCCTTAGCAGCAATTAGAAGATCTGCCTCTCAAGAGTAGGGAACAAAAGGGAGAACCAGTATCTCCTCCAGCTGGCTTGCCTGTGAACTCTCCGGGGGAGTGTTACATTACAGAAATAGCAGTGGCAGAGCAGTTCTCTTAGTTGCTGGGATTGCAACAGAGTGGAACGTGAAACTTGCTTCTGCAGCTGTTCTTTACAAAATGGCTCCTATTGAATAATAATGAGTATTTGGGAGTTTTATCTTTGTTCAATCTATATTGTTTACCAAATAGCAAAGTCAAGTTTGTTGGCTTTGGTGAACTTAGCTGTAATGTTAGCCAGTACTTACTAGTGTGTAAGAGGGTGCCCATCCTCCTTTTATTGAATGTCTGGTCAATTACAGGATTTAAAATGAATAGAATTTTGAAATGATTGACATTTAGTTCTGGACATTGATTTCAAATCTAGTATTTTCCAATTTAGTTGAAATGATTGAAATGGTTCACTGGTAGTTCGGTGAAATTTAGCTTCTGATGCTGGTTGAGTGTTCAGTATTTGCTATCATTTCAGGATTTAGCAAAGTTTTGTCTTTAATTTGGTCAAGTTTCACAGTTCAAATCTAAATATTAATAATAAAATTTGTTTGTTTAGTTATGTGATAGCCAATACCTATTAACCATATACAAAAAGCTTGGTATGATAGTCCTTTAGATTGATGTTGTTAAGCCTTGATTGCCTAGGTGTAGAGTATAAACATTATCCAATTTTTCCTTTTCAGATTCTGGATAGTTAACTATATTAGAAAAACAAAGTTCACAGTATTTGAGTTGCTGAATATGCATAAAGATTTTTTTGCCCAGTGTAGATATTTTGGGACATTTATTACAGTCCAACAATTGCTTGAATATCACTTGATTTAATCAAAGCATAAAGGAGGTTGCTTGGTATAGGAAGAGAGGGCAACCTTGGGTTCAAGTCCCATTCACCCAATGGCCAGGTGTGTGCTCTTAGACTAGTACTCTACTAGTCTGAGCAAGTTTCAGTTTGCTTATCATTGCTGAGGGATAATCCAGTATACCCTTTATACTTTCCAGGATTACTGTGAATTGAGGGTAAGAACTGTGTCCTATACAAGTTGTAGCCACCTTGCTACAAACACTGTGCAGTTGTTGAATAGAAATATATTGTGCTAAAGGAACAGTAAGATACTTTGCAGCCAAAACCAGTTTGGCTCAGTGGATAGAGGATCAGTGAAAGGTCCTAGGTTTGATTCCAGTCAAGGGCATGTACTTCGGTTATGGGCACATCCCCAGTAGGAGGTGTTCAGGAGGCAGCTGATAGATGTTTCTAACTCTCTATTCCTCTCCCTTTCTCTCTGTAAAAAAATCAATAAAATATATATTTTTTAAAAAGATACTTTGCAAACTAGAAAGAACTGCATACATTTAAAAGGAGTTGCAGAAACTAATTGTCTAAGTGCTATTCCTCCCCCTTCCTCTTCATGTTATAATAGAGAAGGAAATCCTGTATGTTTGACATGTTAGATGGATAATATTCTCTGAAGTCATTCTGCCAAAGGGGCTGCCCAACTAACAGATGACTAGTTCAGGGGACACTGATGCCGAAGTGAAAGCTAATTTCTTTCTGGAGTCTGAAAAGATCAAGGATCTAGGAGAGAGAGTTATTTCACATCCTTATTTGGAAGAAAGCTCAAGCAGAATAGGATAGCATGGGCAGTCAAGGGCAAGTATTAAGAGGGAGCTCACTCTACAGGGAGAAGGTGGTAAGGCTGCAGGAGACCCTTTGACAAGGAAAATGTTGGTGCCTCTTTAGCTTCTGTGTTCTGGGCTCAGCAGTAAATCCCAGATCTGCCCCCCACCTCCTGTATTGTAACAAGGTACTTATTTCCCCCTTTTCAAAGCCAGAGTGCATCTCTTTTCTTTGGCTGATAGTGCATTCTCTCTGCAGTGAAACCTCCCTCCTGGAATACCCCCCTGAAGCCTGCTTTGCCCTCCCTCTCTGAATGCAGGAGGTAGCATCTGCCCTCCTCAGGAGCTTGGTGAGCTGCTTCTAACTCTCTCTGACTCCAACTAGATATGTTTTGAAGGATCTGTAAAGGGAATACTTTGCAAGACTCTCAGAGGTGCCAAAGAGCTGCAGAAAGCTCAGAAAGAGATGAAGGGTGGATCTGAGGGTTGCCCGTGGGGATCTGAAATGTAAGACCTAAAGTTGAAGGGAGAGGAATAGAGAGTTAGAAACAGGGAAGGAATTGAGAATGTATAGATGGTTAAGCCAGGAGAGGACCTCAGGATTATCTAGCCCTACTGCTTCACTTAACAGTTACTGGGCTGGGGGTCTTGCCTAAGAATGATAGATGGAAATTGTAGAAAAACTAATTTTGGATCAACATCTTTTTAAATAGGCAGCTACCCTACATAGAACTCCTCTTCATCGACAGTGTCACCTATAAAAGGTATAATGCTTAATTTTATTTGACTACTTGACTTGGCCAGGGGGTATCCATATTTGGTTAAACAATATTTTGGGTGTTTCTTTGAGGATATATCTGATTTTATGTACTGATTAAAGTACATTGTACTCCCGAATTTGGGTGTGCCTCATTCAAATAATTAAAGACTGAATAGAACGCAAAGGCAAGTCTCCCTCTAATAAGTAAGAATTCTTCCTATCTGACCACCTTCAAGCTGAAATAAGGGTCTTCTCCTTCCCTCAGCTGGAACTCATACCATTAACTTTCCTAGTCCTCAAGCATTTGGTCTCAGACTAGAATTAACCATTGGCTCTCCTAAGTCTCCAACTCACTGATTACAGAGTTGGGGACTTCTCAGCCTTCATAATCAACAACTCTCTTTCTCTCCTTCCCCCTGACAGACCCCTTGCCCTCATCCCCTACTGATTAATACAGAAGAATTCATAACAACACAGTCTCATAGAAATATAATGTAAACTGTGTGTATCATTTTAAAATTTCTAGATGTCTCATTAAATAAAATAGAGAAAATAGGTGAAGATAATTTTACAAATTATATGGATTAATTCAATATAGCTAAAATAGTATCATTTCAACATGTATTCAATATAAAAATTACTGATAAAATATTGTACACCCTATTTTAAAATCCAGTGTTTCTTTTACACTTACAGCACAACTCATTTCAGATTAGCCATATTTTAAGTGATAGTTGGATGTGGTCCTATGCCAGAGGTGGGACTAGATGACTTCTAACATTGTTTATTTTCCGTGAAAATAGACCTATTTCCATTTATGAAACAGATATTTAGTAAGCACTCACTATACTTAGGTAACATGCTAAACTCTTCAACTACAATGGCTAAACTGGAATTTTTTAAGTCTTAATGATTGAGATAAAAACCCACATTGGTGCCCTAACCAGTTTGGCTCAGTGGATAGAGTGTCAGCCTGCGGACTAAAGGGTTCCAAGTTCGATTCTGGTCAAGGGCACATGCCTGGGTTGCGGGCTCGATCCTCATTAGGGTGCTGTGCAGGAGGCAGCCAATCAATGATTCTTTTTCATCATTGATGTTTCTCTCTCTCTCCCTCTTCCTTCCTCTCTGAAATCAATAAAAATATATTTAAAAAAAAATCCACATCAGATGGAACTAGCTTGTATTTCTCTATTTCTTTTCCTTGTTATTGATGGGAAAAAGGTGATAATTATGAATTTATTTACTAAATGGGCAAAGAAATTCACATTTGACCCAAATTATCATCTCCTTCACCTGTAATAGCTCATATACCAGGCCCATGCCTTGGTCTTCACAGCCTCACTGACCAGCTCCAACTGGTCTTATTTTGGCTGATCACAAGCTACACTGTATATCTCTCATTCAGAATCCCAGGCATCTGCTTATGCATTGTCATTGTGAAGCTGGGCAACTGTAGAAATGGTTGTACCAGCACTGGTGAAAAAAAAATTGGAAGGAAGATTGGTTTGGAGGGGAAGATGAAAGGGTTGAGCTAAGCAATTTTGTTTGAAGACACAATTAAACTTCCAATTAGAAATATTCAGCAAGAAATTGAAAATATGAGCCTGGCCAGAAGCCTGAGATGTTTAGGCACCTTCACTATAGAGAAGTGATGGTTGAAACCATGTAAGTGCATGAATTATCAATGGGGGTTGGAGGACAGGAGGAGACACTGAGAAAGAAGCACAAAGAAGACAGCACTTAACCAGACATACCACAAATATTTATGAGGGGAAAATAAGCTTCAATTCAACTCAACATCCCACTGTCCATAAATGCTTACTATGTATAGGTGCTGTGGAATTTATGGGTGTAAAGATAGTTGCAACCTCTATTCTCACGGAAGTTGGGGTCCACACTTACTGAAAAATACAGGACATGTTAAAAGTAGAAGACAAGCCCAAATCCACTTATTTCAACCTTAGTATTGCAACTTAGTGGTATCACAGCTCAAGGCTGATCCCTTCCAAAGTGGACAGCAGTATTTTCCCATCTGGGAAAGCACTAAATCAGAAAGTCCTTTGACAGCCCTCTGAGATAGAAGGATAGACACTAGGCCCCATACATTACATGGTATGGATTTCCATCTCCTCACTATTGAGATACTTCCCTCTGAGTTTTTAATGTTCATGCCATCTTAAAGTACACACCCAGAGCAGTTCACAAAGCTCTAGCTCTGGTTTGGCCAGCAAGGACAGGAAGATGACTGCCCAAATAAAGGCACAGCATATGCCAGGCACACACTTCACTAGATGCTTGATGGCCATTCAGTCAAGCACACTCATTCACCAATGAAAAAAGTTAGACTTCCATGTTCTATATCTCAAACTTCTCTAAACATACCCCAAACTTCACTTACATTATTCTCTTTATTAAACTTAACTATCTTCCATGGCTCTTAGCCCCCTTTTCTTTTCTCCACCCGCAGTGTGGATGTTGTTTGGAGGCAACGAAGACTTTGCAATTGGTTCATTGTTCCAATCTGCTGATTTCTTATTGTCTTCATTGTATAATCTATCACTGTAGGCAAGTTTCTCAGTTTTACAGAATCCAAAAATGTGAATACATAATATCAAAGTCTTTATCTGAGATACTATCAAATTTTAATAAGATAGCATCCCTAATGTCATCCAATCCAGAGTGGTCAAAGCTTTGCAGAAACAGAGCTGTGAATGCTGGAGATGCATTTTTTAAGAAAGAATGAAGTGGTTAGCAATGGCAAAGGAAGCAGGAAGTCAAATGGTGATATTCCTGGGAAGGTCCAAAGAATTGATCAAAATGTGAGTAGCAATCATTCAGGAGGTAAAAGTGAGAACATGTAGAAAAGTTAAAATAACCTTCATACACCAAAGAGTATTTTAAATGTGAGTCCACTCCATTAACTTCCTGCCACATATGAGTATAGGCTTTAGAAAGAAAACAGTTTGTTAAGTGTTTAATATTCTTCTAAATATTTTTCTAGTCAATTCACAATATTTCCAGGTACAAAAGTGGTGTTATTTTTTCCATCATTAATTTTTTTAATTGATTAAGGTATAACATATATGCCCTTATCTCCTATTGACCCCTCCCACCCACTCCTGTTCATGCCCTCACCCCCCTGGTGTCTTTGTCTGTTGGTTATGCTTATATGCATGCATACAAGTCCTTTGGTTGATCTCTCCCCCTTACCCTCACCCTACATGACTCCCTCATTAATTTTATTCCTGTTACAATGAAGCCACTTTACAAAGGAGGGAATAAGACAGCGGGGGCAAGGTAAACTCAATTATCTTCATCCTGGGTGGGTGTTCTAGAATGGCTCCATTCTTTTGTAAAAGAAGAGTAAGCATTTTCAGAATCTAACTTCTTATTTGCTTGCTTGCTACTATTCAGCTTACTCATAATTTTTATCTATGGAGAAAAAAACAGGAAATTTCACCATGCTGCAGGAACTGTCAAAATGGTTATTTTAGCAAGAAACTAAATATCATGCTAACCACAACCCCAGTCTTGCCTCTCATTTCCTTTGTAGAATGATTGGCCAGAAAAGAAGAAAAGAAAACACTTAAAATAAAGCCGTACTCTTGGACTTTAAATATTATCTCTTAATGACAATAATGAAAGTAAATAGGTTGGCTATTAAAATAATTTTTGACTATTTAGTATGTGATAACCTCTAAGGACTGCACATGTTTTCACTTATTTACTTTTCAGATAACCCTATGAAGTGCATAAGCTTATTATCATTATTTTGCAAATTTGAAAATGAGGGGTAGAGCTAGAAAGTGACAGATCTAGACAGAGGACACAAAAGTCTCAGATTTTAATCATAATCTTATATTGTCTATACATCACACAGCACACCCTCTAAGCATCTGGAATACAGCCTTCATAAGTATGTAGGAAATGAATAAAGAATAAATAAGTGAATGTCAGCAATGGGGAAGCAGTCATAGAAGCAAAATACAGCTTAGAAATAAACTTTATTAATCACACAAATAAACTTGCACTGATCACAAAAGCAAATTGTGTCTGTGAAATAAAGAAATCAGTAAAAAAAAAAACAGCAGGTATGTTATTACTGTGAATCAACATGATAACTGTAAGACAATAATACAAACGAAACACATCCTGTAACCAGTGACCTTTTGTAATTAGACCAAATCCATACATACGGCAGGAGGACCACAGGGCAAAGAAACAATTCTTTTAAAATCAAGGATCAGAAATGAAATAGTGAAACAGTGATTATTTAGAGCTAATTTAAATTTCCTGCAGAATTAGAAATGTTCTGTTGTGTTGCTATCCACATGTGGCTACTGAGTACTTGAAATGTAGCTAGTGTGACTGAGGTGCTGAATTTTACTTTTAATCTGAATTAATTTCAATTTAAATTACCACATAAGCTAATTGCTACTATATTTAGAAGTGCAGAGATTGAGAAAGTAATAATTTTTTCCCTTGATCATATGTCCATTAAAAACAGAAGTAACAACAACAGAAACAGTGAATTAATTTTGCACCAAATCTGAGCTTGAGAGATTTAAGATTTTCTCATTCTGGCTGAAAGGGGTGGGGTTGTCTACACACAAACCCCCAACCCACACCTGAATAAAAGGGAGCGTGGGGAATCAACGATTCCCAGCTGCTCGAACATTATCTAAAATCACAAAGAGAGTGTCTTAAAACACGAGCTGCTGGAGGAGGGTCCTGGGAGCCAAGCGGGTGACATCCACTCCAACTTTAGCAGCTATTAGTATCATTTTATTGCAAAAGACCTACAGCTTGAAAAGAGGTGAACTTGCACATTCAGATCTTAGCCAGCAAGTCAGACTGTGGAGTGAGAAAAGGAGGTGTTACCTCTCACTGGCTTTGGTTTGAAGAATGCCAGTTTGTGTGAGGAAAAAAAGGGGGGACAGTTGAGGAAAACTCAGGGGGGACCTTCATACTATGAAGTCTCCTCTCTAAAAGTCTTTTGCTATTGTATCTGGGTTGCCCTGTGCATTTGAGTAGTACCTGTCTTTTCCTCCGTGGGGTGAAGGTGAATGAGGCAGTGGAAGGCCATTTTTAATTACAGTTGAGCCATCTATTTTTCGCGCAGGCCCCTTCCTCACCCACTCCCCTACCTGTTCAGGGAACAGAGGTGTTTCTCTCTGGCCAAGCTCTGAGCTATATCCTGGACAAGGACTCCTACATCTAATTAGTCACCAAATTATGGATATTCTACCCTCAGAGTGTTTCTTGAATTTATCTCCTCCTCCATTTCCTTCTATTTGCATTTCTATGGCTACTGCCCTAATTCAGATCTTTATTACCTCTTGCCTACACTAAAACAGTAATTACCCTTATGTTTCCTTCCTGCCAATGCATCCCACACAATGCCAGCAGAGGTATAGCTTGCTGAGAAATAATAAGTGCAATGATGTTTTCCCTGCTCAAAACGTATGCTGTCTCATCATTACATACTAGTATAGAATAAAACACAAACTCCCTAGCCTAGATTTTTAAGATCTTCCCTGCTATGGGATGAATTGTATCCCCCATATATTGAAGTCCTAAGCCCCAATGTATTAGAATGTGACTGTCTTGCTTGGGTAGTGTGTTTCAGTGGTTGAGTGTCAATCTATGACCCAGGTCACAGTTTAATTCCAGGTCAGGGCACGTGCCTGGGTTGCACCCAGCCAATTGATGATTCTCTCTAATCATTTATGTGTTGTTGTTTTTCTCTCTCTCCCTCTTCCTTTCTCTCTGAAAAACAAACAAAAAACAACACAATAACAAAAAAACCCCACACAAAACAAACAAACAAACAAACAAACAAAACAAAACAAAAAACAGAATGTGACTGTCTCTAGGAATACATAGAGGCAAATATATCAAATTGATGCCATTAGGGTAGGCCCTAACCCAACAGGACAGGTGAGGACATAGATCTGCTCAGAGAGAAGACCATATGAAAACACAGAGACAAGATGGCATCTATAAGCCCTGGAAAGAGGCCTCAGAAGAAACCAACCAGGTGACACCTTGGTCTCAAACTTCTGGCCTCCAGAACTATGAGAAAATCTATTTCTGTTGTTTCAGCTACTCAGTACTTGTTATGGCAGACCAGTCAAACTATGCACTCCCCAACTAGCCTCCAACCTACCTGTTATAACTGAACTCCAGTACCTTTCCTTACCTGCCCATAATACCCTAAACCTCACAATTCTTACATGATTTATGGTCTCTAATTTTCTGTCTTTGCTGTGATAACCCCTTTACATAGATTTCCCTTCACCCTATGCTTGTGTCTAGATCCAGCTCAAATCCCAAATCCTCTAAAACATTTAGTGGAGCAATCCAGATGAATGACTTCTTTTTGCCTATACTTGTACTGCTCACACCATTCTCCCTTCACCTCTCCTTTTCTATTTTGTTGAAGGGTGATCAGTAAAGTGTCTAAGTAAAATTGTATTTTTCAGCTTCTCTCTCAAAAGGGGATTTTGTAGTACTGATCAGTGGAATGTTAGTGGAATTAGGTGGGTAGGATTCAAAGTGGGCTGTCAAAACAAAACAACAGAAACATATAGTTCTAGATGGCAGAAGTCTGAGATCAAAGTGTCACCAAGTTTTGTTTTTCTTGAGGCCCTTGTCCTTGACTTGCAGCTGGTGCTCACTTGCTGTGTCCTCTCATTGCTGTGTCCTTCCTTTGTGCACATGCATTCCTGGTGTCCCTTCTCCTTCTCCTTCTCCTTCTCCTTCTCCTTCTCCTTCTCCTTC
>JAAGEH010000392.1:20091756-20375539 GCA_011751065.1 Lasiurus cinereus
CTTCTCCTTCTCCTTCTCCTTCTCCTTCTCCTTCTCCTTCTCCTTCTTCTTCTTCTTCTTCTTCTTCTTCTTCTTCTTCTTCTTCTCCTTCTTTTATTTTTTAATACATTTTTATTGATTTCAGAGAGGAAGGAGAGGGAGAGATAGAAACATCAATGATGATAGAGATCATTGATTAGCTGCTTCCTGCATGCCCCACACTGGGGATTGAGCTGGCATCCCAGGCATGTGCCCTTTATCAGAATCAAACCCAGAATCTTTCAGTCTGTAGGCCAATACTTTATCCAAACCAGCTAGGGCTCTCCCTCTTCTTATAAGGACACCAATTATATATATTTTCTCTCTTTCTCTCTCTCCCTTCCTCTCTGAAAAAAACAAAACAAAAAAAACACCCCATTCTAATGACTTCATTTTAACTTACTCAAGACCTTATCTCCAAATATGATTAAATGATTTATTTAGTTACAAACAATGTTCATACATGGTTTACACCATATGAATGTGTGTGTGTGTATGTGTGTGTATGTGTGTACCAATTAATGTAGAAAATTATGAGAACTAAAGGGACATTAAAAATAGTTGTCCCAAATATCCATTGTAGACATGAAAAGATCCAGCAATGATTTAGTGGACAAGTTGGACAAGGGACTAATGAATTCCCACTCTTAAAGAAATAAAGGTAAGAACATTTTAGTTTACAAACTAGGTCTAGGACAGTCTCTTGAAATGAGGACAGAATGGATTATCAATCTTCATTCAATGTTCAAGATACTAAACTGTTTTCTAAAGAACATTATTCTTATAGATTGCTAATTGGCATTTATAATATATTTTCTGAAGTTCAGAGAGTTTGAGATCAGAGAGAGAGAGGAGGAGGAAGAGTAGGAGGAGGAGGAGGAAGAGGAGAAGAAGAAAGATATATAGGGAGAAAGAAAGAAAAAAGGGAAGGAAGGAAGGCAGGAAGGCAGGCAGGAAGGCAGGAAGGAAGGAAGGCAGGAAGGCAGGAAGGAAGGAAGGAAGGAAGGAAGGAAGGAAGGAAGGACGACAGTATCAAAACAGACAGATCAATGAAACAGAATAGAGAGCCCAAAATAAAATTAGGCATACACAGTCAATTAGTTTTTGACAAAGGAGCCAAGACTCTACAATGGGGAAAAGAACAGTTTATTCAATAAATAGTGTTGGGATAAGTGGCTATCCATATGCAAAAGAATGAAACTGAACCCTACCCTCTAGCATACACAAAAAGTCAATTTAAAATGGATTAAAGACTTGAACCTAAGACTATAAAACCTCTAGAACAAAACAGCTTCCTGACATTATTCATAGTAATTTTTTTTAATTGACATCAAATCAAATTCAACAAAGGCAAAATAAGCATATGGGACTACATCAAAGTAAAATGCTTTGCACAGCAAAGAGACCTATCAACAAAATGAAAAGGCAAACTACAGAATGGGAAAAAATATTTGCAAGCTGTGCATTTAATAAGAAGTTAATATTCAAATTATACAAGGAATTCATGCAGCTCAATAGCAATAATAATGATGATGATATAATTTAAAATGGGCAAATAACCTAAATAGACATTTTTCCCCCATGAAGACATACTAATGACCAACAAATATGTGAAAATATAATTAATGGGCAAATGTAAATCAAAACCACAATGAGATATTACCTTGGACCTGTTAGAATATCTGTAATAAAAAAGGGGGGGTATAGCAGAAAGGCTGCCGAGGGATGTGGAGGAGGTAAGAGATCAACCAAAGGGCTTGTATGCATGCATATAAGCAAAATCAATGGACACAAGACACTGGTGGGGGATGAGGGCATGTATGGCGGGGATAGGGGGTGCTGGGGGAAGGTCAAAGGAGGGGGGGAAAGGAGACATATGTACTACTACTTGTAATATTTTAAACAATAAAATAAAATTTAAAAAAGATAAGGGGTAAATGCTCCCAATGATTCGGAGAAAAGAAACTCCTTACACTATTAGTAAAAATGTATATTTGTACCTCCATTATGAAAAAGAGTATGGAATTCCTCAAGAAATTAAGAGTGGAACTACCATATGGTCCAGTAATCCCACTTTCCCACTTCTGGGTATATATCCAAAGGAGAAATCTGTATTCCTATATTCATTGTAACATTATTCACAAAAGCCAAGGTATAGAAACAACCTAAGAGTTTCTCAACAAATGGATGAATACAGAAATATGTAATGGAATATTATTTCAGCCTTAAGAAAGAGAAATTCTGTGATTTACAAGATAGATTAATCTGGAGGGTTATTATGCTAAGTCAATGAGTCTGACAGAAAAAGACAATATATGATACCACTTATATGTGAACTCGTATAAAAACAACAAAAGTGTAACCTAATAATAGAGTGGAATGGTGATTGTCATGGCTAGGGAGGGGGGAAAATAAGGAGAGTTGGTAAAAGGGTACAAATTTTCAGCAATAAAATGAGTAAGGTCTGAAAGTCTAATGTAGAACATGATGACTATAGTTGGTAATACTGTACTGCATAAATGAAATTTGCTAATGGAGTACAACTATATAAGTGTTCTCTTATATACACAAAAGATAAATCTGTGAGGTGATGGATGTGTTAAATAACTCAATGGTGGGAATCCTTGCACCAAGTTATACATATATCAAATCATCACATTGTACACTCAAATAAATCATAATTTTGTTTTATTTACTATATTTTAACACAACAAAGCTAAAACAAGAAATTAACATTGGGATCCATAACAAAAAACTTGCATATAAAAATATTCAACAAGTGATAAAGAAACAAAGGAAGAAGAAAGGCAATGAAAGGAAAAAGAAGAAAATTAATTTGTAGCTGTTTCTTATTTAATTTATTTTAAACCACAAAAAAAGCGTATCCCATGAAAAATGATACTCTCTTTTTCAGGGGTGGCCCCTGCAGTGAAATCGCTGTGTAGGTGGCATGTACACAGGTGATTTCTGTTTTATAAGAAAAATAAATTTGCTTGTTATGTGAGAAACAGTGGAAAATGAGCAATTTTTACTGCACACTAAGATCTCACCTTGAAGTCAGGAAGGATAATGGCTAATAAAGCCTTGGAGAGGGAGAGACTGGGCCTGAAGCTGCCTCTCCTGATGGGCTGGGCGGGGAGACTTCTATGCCTGGTGGAGGGAGTGTCAAGGGACCTATGTTGACTTATTAATTGTGAGATCATGACATAAATGAGCTTGTTTGAGGTCTGTGGCTCATGGGGTCACATATGATGTTACATATGTAATATGGCTCTTTTTGGACATTTAGGGAAGGAGGAAGTGAGGCTATGAACATCGATGCATGCCTCATTGCTTCTGTCTTGAAGAAAGCATAATCTCAGGTGTGTCTGCCCTAAATTTTCAAGCTCTATTTTCCCAAATCTATTTGCTCACCACACTTACTCTTAACTGAATGAAAGTTGCAGAGTATAAGAAGGACAAATACTATAACATTTTCTCTAAGAATCCTGACATCAACATATTGCATATTAACTGAGTTTATATGTGCATTTTAAATGTTTTAAACTTCAAACCTAAAACATCTAATATTCAATGGTTGTAAGTGGAAATAGCCTTTTGTATGAAAGTCTTGCTTTTCTGGTTTTATCTAAGAAAATGTCCTAGAGAAAACTGAATTGGTGTAGTGTGAGAGTGAGTATTGCAAATTTTTAATGAGGTCATTTATTCACTCATTCATACAGAAAATGTGTATTAAGAACCTGATAGGTATTATTGCATCAGAGGAAGCATACCAACTGAGCTTTCCAGGGACTGAGGCCTTCCAGAGACATAGGGCTGCTAAAAATCAAAGGGATTTGGTGACTCTGGTTAGAGCTGAGGCATCAGTGATAAATCAAATATGATTGGGTAGCAATGTGATAGTTTTTACAAGTATCTTCCACTTTCTTGTAGGAACATACAAACAAGCTATTAATTGACCAATTCCAGGTATTTTTTAAACTTCAATTTAGAAGACTCTTGATTGAATTTGTTGGGGGTGGGTGGTTAAGGTTGTGTTCTAGAACTCTTTGGCTCAGACTGAATATTTGAGTGATGATTTTTAAAACACAAATAGTATAACAGTTTAGATAAGTTGGGGAAAAATAAAACAACCAAATGAGGAAAAGAAGGAGGAAGAGGAGGAGGAGGAGATGCAGGAGGAAAAGAATGAGAAGAAGAAGAAGGGAAAGAAACTGATGTGCCAAGTTTTAATGGACAGAGCCTATGGGACATAGCCTAGAATTATACTCCATTCACCTGCTCTTATAATAATGTTAGCACCTTCACTAAAGTCATGTGAGAGGCAACTGATTCTTGCTAAACTCTGAAACCTGGGGTGTAGAGGAAGCAGAAGCAGAGACAGTGCCACATCCTCAACAATTCAGCTGCACAAGGCCCAAGTCACATCTGTTTTTGTCAGCACTAGAGTCCTGGAGTCAATTGGCTCCTGGCTCGTTATATGTGTTCAGTAAGTGTGAAATAAGTGAATAAATAAGCATAAATCCTGAGATTGTGTAAATGATTCTTGCTCCATATGAGAAGAACTTAAATGATTTCTTGATAAAGCTATTTCTTACTTCCCCACAGTACCAACTTAGTTATATTTATACCAGAGGCCCAGTGCACGAAATTCATGCATGGGTAGGGTTCCTAGGCCTGGCCGGCAATCAGGGCCTATCAAGTTCTCTGCCTCCACGCCTCTCCACCTCCTGCCTCCTCCTTCCCTTGCTCCTTGAGCACTCCACCATCTACGCTGGTCACCCAACATGTTCTGTACCACTCCCTGGTGGTCAGTGCATATCACAGTGAGCAATCTAATTCCCGGTCTCCTGGTTGAATTCCCGAGGGGGAAATTTGCATTTTAGCCTTTTATTATATAGTATGCATTTAAAAAGTTTCTTTTTGTTGCACCTGGCTTTCTTAGAAATACATATAACCTGAGAGTTCACTAAAGTGGATGCCACCTTTAGAATGATGATGTTTGTGCCTTTAGTATGCTCTGTATCACACCTCAGTGTGCAAATATAAACTAGTTCACTTTCCCAGACAGCTGAGTCTATTTCAGGTGCCTGCTTATTCACAGAACCAGAGTGGTGCACATCATGGTACAGAGCTTGTCGAGGTGATGTGGTACCTGAAGGTGTCCTCATAAAAGTTTGATTTAAGAGCAGGAGAGCAATCACATCACAGTTACAAATCACAAATGTGACAGTTGTGATGCTGTGTCTAGCACCCCTTCTATCAATTCCATCTACTCCATTTCCACCTTTATCAATGCCTCTACCTATTCAGTGCTTTCATGCATTCTGGGCCCTTCTTCTAAAACCAAGTCCTCAAGATGTGTTTGGAGTGGAAGGGGGCTGCAAAAGTACTTCCCAAGATGTGCTTTTTAAACCACAAGTCCCAGCGGCCCTGCAGAACTATTATGCTGGTTATTGTTTGCCTCTACCAGATCTTTCCCTCCCTTTCTCTACTTGCTCTATGTCCTGCCAGGTCCACCCTTCCTAACAGTATCTCTGAATTCCAGTCTGCTGTTTGACCACTAATTGGGTTTAGTTAATGGGAGGCTCCTGAGGGAGATGAAAGAATAGGAGGGGAGAGGGGTAGGCTTACTTCTTCAACTCCCTCCCAGCTTTGTCCTCACCTCCCTGCAGTACCTGCATCCTCATGGATGGATGGATGCTCTTGAGGGACAGGCCCTCATCTTGGTCAGGACATCATCATAGCTTCAGTTTTTACCGGGCTTGGGTGACTAAAACTCTGGCCTCTGCCTCTTTAGCCCTTGGAGTAGCAATTTCTTTCTGCTGTCACTGCTCTCTGGGTGCCACAGCATCCCCGTTGGCCTTCTTCAGCCATCTATATCTAAGGAAGCAGTCTCTCATAGCAATCCCTTCCTCTGAGCCACCCTATGAAATAAAAGGGTAATATGCAAATTGACCTTCATTCCAACAAACAAGAAGGCCACCCCCATGTGGACACAAGATGGCCACTACAGGATGACCAGCAGGGGAGGACAGTTGTGAGCAACCAGGCCTAAAGGGGAAGACACTAGGGGTGACCAGGCCTGCAGGGAGAACAGTGGGGGAGGGACCAGGCTGAGGTAGGAGAGATGACCTGCCTCTCTGTTGGCAACTCCTCTCCAGGGAGAGTGAGGCAGTCTACGAACAGGCAACAAAGTAGAGCTGTATTTCCACCTCAGAGCATAGCTGGTGTTCAGGTCATTTTGAGATTCTCTGTCTGTGGTCTTTGCTTTTGCTTGCTGCTACCTCAGCACATCTACACAACTAGATGAGGGCCTGCCAGCCAACTCCCATGGTCCCCCCTCATCCCCACCACCTCTTGTGCATGAATTCGTGCACTGGGCCTCTAGTATATAACATAAAGTTTACCCTTTTAATTACATGTTCACATTATTGCACAACCATCACCACCATCCATCTCCAGAACCCTTTCATCTTCCCAAACTGAAACTCTGTCCCCACTAAACACTAACTCCTCAAGCTCCCCAACCTCCAGCCCCTAGTAACCACCATTCTACTTTCTAACTCTATGAATTTGACTGCTCTAGAGACTTCATGTATATGGAATCACATGGTGTTTGTCTTTCTGTGATTGGCTTATTTCTTTAGCATGACATTTTCAAAGTTCACATTGTAAAGCATGTATCAGAATTTTCTTTTTAAGACTGAACAACATTCATTGCATGTATATACCAAGTTATGTCTATCCATTCACCTGTCGATGGACACTAGGGGAATAATGCTGCTACATATATAAATGTACAAATATTTGAACCTATTTTGTTTTTTTTTATTGTCACCCAAGGAAATTTTTTCCATTGATTTTTTTAGAGAGAGTGGAGGGGAGGGAGGAGGGACAAAGAGAGAGAAAAACATCAACATGAGAAAGACACATCAATTAGTTACCTCCCACATGAGCCTGAACAGGGTCAAGGATGAAGACTGCAACTGAGGTAAATGCCCTTGACCAGGAATCAAACCCAAGACCCTTGGGCCAGTGCTTTAACCACTGATAAAATTAGCCAGGGCTAACCTTGCTTTTTAAGTATGAGGCCTAGGTATTTTATTCTTCTCCCTCTTCTTCTTTTCCCTCTTTCCCTCCTCCTCCTCCTCCTCCTCCTCCTCCTCCTCCTCCTCCTCCTCCTTCTTCTTCTTCTTCTTGTAAACTGCAAACATTTTAATAATTGTTGAGTTGTTGAGCATACACTTTGGAAACATTTTACTTCAAACTGCAATAAGTTAAATGTTTATAATTCTATCTAATAAAAGAGTAATATGCAAATTGACTATCACTCCAACACAAAAGATGGCCATCCTATGTGGTCAAAGATGGCTTCCCCCATGTGGACAGAAGATGGCTGCCACAAGATGGCTGGCAGGGGAGAACAGTTGTGGACAATCAGGCCTGCAGGACAGTATAATTGGGAGGGATCAGGCCTGCAAGGGAGGGCAGTTGGGCGTGATCAGGCTTGCAATGGAGGGCATTTAGGGGTAACTTGACCAGCAGAGAATGGCAGTTAGGGGTGACCAGGTCTACAGGAAAGGACAGTTGGGGAGGACTAGGTCTGCAGGGGAGGGCAGGTGGGAGGGACTAGACCTACAGGGGAGGGTAGTTGGGGGAGATCAGGCCTGCAGGGGATGGCAGTGGAGGGCAACCAGGCTGGCTGGGGAGGCAGTTAGAGGGAACCAGGCCAGCAGGGAAGGGCAGTTGAGGGGGAGTAGGCCAGCAGAGAAGGGTAGATGGAGGCGACCAGGACAGCAGGGGAGAGCAGTCAGTGGCAACCGGGCCAACAGGGAGGACAGTTAGGGGTGACCAGGCCTCAAGGGAAAGAAGTTGGCAGTGACCAGGCCTACAGGGAAGGACAGTTGGGGAGTTGGGGGGAACAGGCCTGCAAGGGAGAGAAGTTGGGGAATGGGGAGGTCGGACCTATAGGAGAGGGCAGTTGGGGGTGACCAGGCCAGCAGGGGAGGGCAGTCAGACTGGCAGGGGAATGGTTAGGGAATGGCAGGCAGAAGCAGTTAGGGGCAATCATGCAGGCAGGCAGGTGAGTAGTTGGGAGCCAGGAGTCCTGGATTGTGAGTGGGATCAGGCCTAAATGACCAGTCGGACATCCTTTGAGGGGTCCCAGATTGGAAAGGGTGCAGGCTGGGCTGAGGAACAGCCTCTCCCTTGCATGAATTTTATGCACCAGGCCTCTAGTGTAACATGAAATTCAACCAAAAGTAAAAGTTGTTTTAAGTGTGCCTTACATCTAGACCAGTGCTTTTTTCTTCCCCCCTTAATATATCTTTATTTTTGAGCTGCATAAGCACACCTAAGAATTTTATCTTTGTAGTATGGCATTTAGGAAATAAAAACATACTGCTTGTTAATGTTTAAGAACCACTATGCTTAGGAAATTAGAAAAGATCTGACATCATTATTTGTATTCTGGTTCAAAATATATAACCCTTAAGAAGTTAGCTCTCCAAAGGCATTTTATTTCTAACTAGAGGCCCAATACATGAAATTCGTGCACTTGGGGGTGGGGGTGTAGTCCCTCAGCCTGGCCTGTGCCCTCTCACAGTCTGGGAGCCCCATAGAGGGAGGCCCTGCCCACCTGCCACAGGACCCTTGGCCAGTTACCCTGGAACTCCCTCTGCAGAAGCAATTGTGGGGCAATGGCAGGGCCCCCCTAACCAATTGCATTGCACCCACCTTGGCTGGCCTGGTGCCAGTGCATGTCATAGTGTGGTCTTCCAGATGCTCATCCAGAGTAGATGATTGTTCTACTGTTCGGTCATTTGGTCGATTTGCATATTGGGCTTTTATTATTATAGATTATGGAATGAAACATTCATTCTCCCATTTTGTTAGAGGCACTACTGATTCAATAGGTATTTGGGGGCTTGAGGAACTCTTGCTTTTGCCCTGAAGTCACGCTGTCCTGAAGGACTGTCTAAGGACAAACCCATTTAACCTGTTGCTGATATTTAAAAAGTGTTAAGTGGAAGGGACTGGCTGCCCTCCTGGAGCTTTCTTAACAGATTCCTTTACTCAGACTTCTACATAGGACACTTTCCCACCACCTCTCTGCCTGGATCACTCATGTTTAAAGTTAAATTAGATGCTATCTCTTTAGAAAGATTTTTGGGAGCCCAATCTCCAAATATGATTAGCAAGCAGCCTGCTCTGTGGGTTCTGCCCACATATCGCCATTTATCTGTCTATGTCCTCACTATATTTTAAGTTCTTTGTTGGTGGCATATGGATCCCCAGAGTATAGCCTTGCTGCAGAAGCTGCCCAGACCATCAGCACAGATGTGTGAGTAGAGAGGCTGTGGAGAAAGCATTGGGATGCCCTGTGCACATGGATGAGGTACAAGATCCTGGTGCTCAGCAGGATGGGTGTTTGAGTATCCATTTGTTTAACTGTTTGAGAGCACCTGTGTACAATGTCAAACGTGATGAGCATTTCTAGACAGTATCTGAAAAGTCACTAACATCGACACTGACTACAATCAGCTGTTAGAAAAAAATTTTCTATTTATTACACAGTGCAAGTAAAGTCATTTGTTTATGAGAAGTGACCATTCTGAAGTTCTATGCAGTATTACAATAATCATATATATTATTAGATGTTTTACATTGTTGTAAATTTGGAAATAATGGCAGTAGAATATCCAATGCAAGTCCTTTGTTCTTGTTTGCTCCTGGAAGACTTTTGTCTATTTGCAACTCAGAAAAATGTACTGTGCTAAGGACACCGAAGGTGTTCTCATGATGCCTAAGGCCCATCTAAACCCAAATGGGGCATAAGAGGTTGGAGACGATTCCTGGAGATGTCTGAACTCTGTTTAGATGTATAAGGGTATATATAGGGTGCCCCCAAAGTGTGTACACACACTCTGAATAATTATACAAGCAGTGTGTATTAAAAATATTTTATTTTCAAAATTGAAATGTGTGTGTCAGAGGATTTGAAGACATCCAACTGCACAGGATACTCTATGACTATGTGTCTTGAGATTGGTGTGATCTCTCTAGGCCCAGGAGAGTATATGGAAGATATTGTGTGTGAGGGGTCGGGTGGGGGGGGGTTAAATTGATGAAAAATTGCTTTGCCTAAATTGGTATGACCTTAAAGGAGCTTGATTAGGCTTATAATAATTTGGGTATGAATATAGCTCTGGAAAATATCCTTCTAGATTTAATGGGCTCTCTTTAAAGGAAATTTATATTTCCTTTCTTGATATTATCAGGTGGATAAAAATGTAATCCCTTTACTATTCCTAAGAACTAGAAAAGGTAACCAGAGTTGTCAGTCCCTAATGCTAGCTGTGTTCCAGAGCTGGTCCCCAAAATATCTGTGCTACCTAAAGCAAGTCCCCACATTTCGCTGGCTTCACTTCTTCATCTATGAAATGGATGGCTGCATAAATGGTTGCTCAGCTCTCTAGACCTAGCTCAAACACTCTGTAGTTCAGTTACTACCCATTTTCTGTGACAGTAAAATAAACTGGGGCTTATTTTATTCCCAGGAGACATTCAGCAAGCCTGGAAATATTTTTTGTTGTCACAACGTGAGGGCAGGGTGTTGCTGTGGGCATCTAGTGGGCAGAGGCTAAGGATGCTGCTAAACAGTCTTTGGTGCACAGGACAGCCCACCATTAAAATTATCCAATTCCAAATGTCAAATGTGCTAAGGTTGAGAAACCCTGTTGAAGGAGGAGAAACTGATGCTCACAAGAGGAAATAGCATGGTCTTTTTCTCTGTAAGTGTGGCTGGGAAAGCTGTGCCATGAGCTATGAGGGAATCACATAACATATCAGGGATAACATGTAGATAGGCTTTCCCCCTTGTAGAGTGTACACTATTAAGATGAACTATCATTTCTTAATAGCTTTCATTTAAAGATGATGAAATAAACTCTAATTGAATGCACCATCTGGGAACATTGAACTGCATGGCGAGAGCAGTAGGCTCAATTCACAGCATCTCTCACACCCCCACGGGGTAAGTCTAAGTGTGAAATTCCTATGTACTCAGTAGTATCATGCTGTGCATTTTGAAACACTTTTCTTTAAAGCTCAGAGTGCTACATTTAACTTGATAACACCACTCCTCTGCTTATCTTAGTGTGGTGGATTGCATTTTAAGGGAAATTGGAATACAGTTGGTATTGTTTAGTCTATATTTCATGAGCAGTGGTGGACTTAGGATCACAAATTGACTCTCTGGTTCTCAGCACTAGGTTCAACTCGTTAGCAAATTTTGCCCTTTGCCAATGTTTCTACCATATGTGGGTGTTCTGTGTAAGCTGTGCCTCTACAGGAGAAGCTACTGTAAGTCCTACTTGTGAGAATTAGATAAGACAATGTATAAGCAGATGCTCTGAAAATGCTGTATTCTTTGAATGGGCCAACCTAATGCTGAGTGGCAGCAGTGGGAACATCTGAAAATTAAATATCACCTCCATGCTGCTCCTTTTCCTCAACCCACTGAAGCAGGTGATGATGGAAACTCAAGGAGAGATCTGTTCTGTCCCAGTCAGGATATGCTCCACGTTTAGGTAATGGGGGAGTAACACAAGTGGCACAGAAACTGCCTGTTTCAACTCAGTGACTGTGAGGACTAATTGCTGTGCTAACAAGAACACAGTTTATTCAGACTTGCCAGGTCAATGGACACATTCAGTTTCTTCATGCACAGCTTAGTTCTCTTCCTCCCTCTGGGTGAGCAATCCAAACAGGCACTGCAAGTCCTCCCTCCTCAGCGTGGAATACTCCTGCGAGGGAGGGCCCCACAGGCTGCTTTCAGCCAATCAACTTGTCTAATCACCTCTGGCCTTTCTTCTATATTCCTCTACCAACACAGTATGTTTCTGTTTGTTTGTTTTGTTTTGTTTTTCAAATTCAAAGTATGTATGCTATAAGTAGAATGAATCCTAAGAGGCTATGTGAAAAATCCTCTTCTATTAGTTCTGGATAACTGAAGGAAACAAGATCTTGAAGGTGTTAGAAAGAAAGAGAATAGAAAGCAACTATCATACAATTTAAAAGCAGACATTGTCTTTTCCTATAAAAATGGACCTCAGTTTGGTCCCGGGTGGACGATTCAGCTGTTCTGCTGGCAGCATTTTCACAGACAAGACTTGTGTGATTGGATTTATTTATGGAAGAACATTCAGTGTTTCAGAGAGTAAAGCTGTTTCTAAAGTGCCTATGGCATTGCCCCACTTAAAGACAGACTTTAATGGATTGCTCTAATACCAACACCAACTCAGTGTCAATATATACTCTTCTGTATAAACTTTTACTACCATATTGTTCTGACCCTTGTGGCTTAATTGGTTGGAGCATTGTCCCATACACCAAAAGGTCCCAGTTTCCATTCCCCATCACAGCCAGGTTGAGGTTTGACCCCTGATCAGATGCATATAGGAAGCATCCATTGATGTTTCTCACTCACATTGATATTTTTCTTTTTCTTTCCCTCTCTCCTCCTCTCTCTCTATAAACAACTAAAAAACTAACAAACATAACCTTAAATGAGGATTTAAAAAATGTTTTTTAAAAAATCTACCATATAATTTTAGCCACCTACTGAGATGCTAGTATAAGTAAAAGTTCTTAAAGGAGTTGACCTGAACAACCTTCAGGGTATGGTAGGGAGACCAGACTGAGTTTAAGGAATGTTTATACTGCACTCAGACATGACTGAATGTGTTTGAGAGTCCAGTGGCTTGTGGTCTATAATGATCTACTTAAATAAAGGAGACATTGATCTGGGTTATTTTTTGGTTGTAAATTTGAGAAATTAAGTTTTTTAAAGGGGATGGGAGGAGAATGTGTTGACTATTCCAGTTAATGTGAACTTAGGCTTGACTGGATCAACTGCTCAAACAATGTCAGCAGGAATTTCCATGTCTTAACTGAGGGTTGTCTGTTGACTTTATTGACACCAAGTTGATGGCAAGGTGGCTATCAGTCATGTTCCCAGTTCTACCAGCTTTATACTTGTGGAAAGAAATGGAAGGAGAATTCACTTTTCATCCATCAATTGAACAAGTTTTGGGATTGGATTTCTTTGTTTGGTTCTCATCTTTCTCATTTTATTCCCTTGAAACTATTTTTCTCAAAATCACCAGACTAAGATGACCAACCATACAGCTCAGTTTTCCTGAGTTGCTTCATATTTATATCTGTTGTTTGGGCACAAATATTAATAACACTCTGTTGTTGTCATCCCCTAAGGTAGCCCCCAATTATCCTGACCTCCAGTTTTTCATATTCTCTCCCCCAGACTGAGTAGACCAGGCATGTACAACCATTTCAGCATACTGTTAGGGAAGTGCTGAGGCCTCCATCAACAACTAGCCATGAGGTGAGCCACTTGAGAGGCAGAGCTTGTGGTCCCAGTCAAGCCTCCGGGTGACTGCAGCCCTTTCCAATATCTGACTGCCATCTCATGAGAAGTCCTGAACCAGAACTGTCTTGCAGAGACATTCTCAAATTTTAGTCCCACATAAACTGTATGAGATAAATAATGTCTGATGTTATGTTAAGTTATTAAATTTGAGGGTAATTTCTTACACAACAATAGGTACTAATGCACAGCTCTTTCATTCTCAAAAATTTGGGAAATAAAATGTTCATTTTATCAATAAGCTTCATATTGACAAAGTAACCTTCAATTTTCAGCCAATCCTTATACTCATCTTACTCAATGTGTCCACAGAATTTGGTGCAGTTGATCGCTCCCTCTTCTTTGATATGCTTTCCTCACTGGGTCTTCAGTATACCACTCCCAATGGCTGCTTCTGCTCAACCTCTTTCCATACTTTCATCCTTTCCTTGGTTCTGAATGTTGCAGGTCTCCAGAATCCTTTGGAAAAGGTCCTCAGATCTTTTATTTACTAACTAGATGCCCGGTGCATAGATTCATGCATTGGTGGGGTCCCTCAGCCTGACGTATGGGGATCTGACCAAAACAGGCTCTCTGATATCCCCTGAGGGGGTTCCAGGTTGCAAGAGGGCAGTTCTCAAGTGACGTACCCCAGAATCAGGCTCCCTCCTCTCTGGTGCATCACCTAAGAACCGCAGCTGCCAAGTCACCTGAGCTCAGCAGTTCCTGTGTTGAGCCTCCATGCCCCCTGGTGGTCAGTGCACATCATAGCTAGCATTTGACCAGTCACTAAGGCATATATATATATATATATATATATATGTTTGTTTGTTTGTTTGTTTGTTTAGTAACTAGTTGATTTCACTTAGTCCTATTGATTTATATGATGAAGACCCTTCATTTTAAATCACCAGTTCACACTCTTCTTTGCACTCTAATCTAGTAGAATCAGCTGCCTCATCATACTCTTTACTGTATAGGAATCTTGAAATCAACACATCCATGGTTTTGATTTTACCCCACCAGCCTGATTTCCCCTCAGACTTTCCCATCCCAATTAAAGACAACTAACTCTATTACTCATTTTACTCAGGTAAAAAGAAAAAATACAACCTAGAGTAATTCTTTGTTCTCTTCCCTTCCACCTCACATCCAATATGGCAGCAATTCTCGGCCCAGTACATTCTCCAAACCCACTGCTATTATCCTCATCCCAAATATCATCATCTTTCACCTATATTGTTTCAATAGCCCCAAAAGTGTCTCCCTCCTTCCCCTCTTGGCTCTTCTCAGTCTATTTCTTTGCACCCCAACCAGATTGTACTGATTCTGAAACCTGAGACAGATTGTGTCACTCATCTCAATGACTTCTTATCCAACTCAGAGGAAAATACGAAGTCCTTTCATAGACCTGTAAAGCTCTATGTGACCAAAGAAGACTCTATGGAATATGACTCCTCTACTCCCTGGTCTCATTTCTACCTCATTCACTCTGTTATAATCACACTTGCTTCCTTTAGGATTGCTGGAGATGTCTGCAGGCAGCAATCCTCCTATCTCAGGACTTTCCCACTGGTTTCTTTGCCTGGAGTGTTCTGCACATGGCCACCTCCTTTTGTCTCAGCTCAAAGGTCACCTTGTCAGAGTGGCCCTTGCTGACCACTCTGTATAAAGCAGTATTCCCAACATTACTATCTGTCTGTTTATATGATTTTGTTTTTCCTCTAAACAGTGGTTACCACCACCTGATAGAGTTATAAGATATCAACAACATGGGTGTGGGCAACTTCTGCCACAATGAAGCATAATATCCTGGATTCAGCATCCTCAGCCCATGCAGACCTCGGTGTGGTCCTCCCCATCTTTGACAGGTGTACTGCCAGCCTTGGAGCAGTTTACAACTCAGAAGCTAGAGGTTCTAGCCAGACTATTGGTTGCTCTCAGCCTTGAAATTTTACTTTATTCATTTATCTGCTGTTGTCATTCCTGGTATTGATATCAATAGAAATAGGACTGCCCCACATTCTTTCTTTAAATACTGAAGTTTTCTGGTGTTCACTGGGTTACTTGTTGACTTATGCTACAGGAAATCTGGAAATTGAAGATATGAGCAGATAATTAAGTCCCAACTCTCTCAAATAAACTCCTTCC
The DNA here is from genome assembly GCA_011751065.1 of Lasiurus cinereus. Classification (NCBI taxonomy): domain Eukaryota; kingdom Metazoa; phylum Chordata; class Mammalia; order Chiroptera; family Vespertilionidae; genus Lasiurus; species Lasiurus cinereus. Next base: position 20,107,355 of record JAAGEH010000392.1, read on the forward strand.
TTCTTTTCCCTTATTTCCTTCTTAACTCTTATTATCTACCATGTGCCAAGCACTATGTAGTATACTAGGACTAAAGTGAAAAAAGGTATCAAATTTGTTTAACTTTTTTTATTGTTGTTAATCCTCACTGTAGGATATTTTTCCATTGATTTTTTTTAAGAGCAAGTGAAAGGGAGGGGGAGAGAGAGAAACATTGATTTTAGAGAGACACACTGATTGGTTGCCTCCCGGATGTGCCCCAACTAGGGCAGGGATGGAACCTGCAACCCAGGTACGTGCCCTTGACCACGAATTAAAGCCATGACATAGAAAGCAGATTCTCTAATCGCTGAGCAACAACTGCCAGGGTATTTTTTAAGTAAGTATTAACAAAAGGTGAACAATCGCCCTTGAAAAAATACAAATTATTATTTTAGTTTAGACTCTGAAAAATCTCCTTGTTTTTATCCTGTATGTTGAAGGCTGGATCTTGTGATTAAGAAAGAGATATGAATGTCTAGGGAATAAGATTCTTAAAAGGGTTGCCATCCAGATGTTAGATAAAAGAGATTATGACTCATTCAATCAGGAAGCTGGACTTTTGAAGGCCCATCCAAGTCATGGTGCCTTTAAGGTTTGTCTGTTAGCATTCAAAACTTGGTATGTGTCATTGCATGTAAATATTATGCAACAATTTGAAAATGAACACCAGATTGAAAGACATAATAACAGTGTATTATACATTGGTCTCCACCTTGCGAGCAGAGGTTACCAGAGACCACACTGAGTGAACGACAGCCCACGGACCAGACTGTACATATGACTGTGCTAAATTCTGCTGCTATTTTCAGAATTTGCTGCTTTTCAAAAACATTCCTTGGGGCCAACCAGGCAGCCATACTTTCCTGATCTATTTTCTGCAGTTGCTTCATTTACTGTTCTTTTCTCTTTATTGGCTGTTGCTTGATGTGGTATTTCTGTGCATCCTTATTAAGGCTTTCTGTGCCCACATTTTCTACTCTAAATCTGCATGTTTTGAGACTATTTTATATAACTTCCGTGCTTTTGATATTTTCTGGGTTCACCACAGACTCAGTAAATAATACACAGTGACTTCAAGCCAATATGTTTTCAATGGATTTCTAAGCTTCCTGCTTAGAACATCCTCACTCTGCTTACAAATATTTTTTTAATGCTGGTCTATTTGCAGATGCATATGCAGTTCTATACAAAGAAGTAAGAGCATGCTGAGTTTAGGACATTTTTTAATAAAGTCCCATCACTGCCACATTCAAAAGAGGTATGGAAATATGTAGGTAAAACCACATATGTTGATGTAAATTGGGTAAAAAATATAAAGTCTTCAGCAACCTTTTTTTTTTTTACTCCAAAACAATGTGGATACACAGAGCTCTACTTTTTCCATTTTAATAATTGCATGGCTTTCCACTGTATGAATGGGCTATAATTTATTTCAACAAGCCCCCATTAACTGACATTTGAGTTGTTTTTCTCATTTTTATAATTTACTATAGGCCCAGTACACAAAATTTGTGCATGGGGGTATGTGTCACTAAGCCCAGCCTGCACCCTCTCCAATCTGGGACCTCTTGAGGGAAGTCCAACTGCCCGTGTAGGCCCGATCCAGGTAAGATTGGGCCTAAACAGGTAGTCGGACATCCCTCTCACAATCCAGGACTGCTGGCTCCCAACTGCTTGCCTGCCTGCCTGCTTGATTATCCCTAACTTTCTGCCTGCCAGGCTAATCATCCCATAACCACTCCCCTGACAGCCTGATTGCCCCTAACTGCCCTCCCCTGCCAGCGGGGTCACCCCTAACTGCCCTTTCTTGCAGGGCTGGTTCCCCTTCAACTGCCCTTCCCTGCAGGCCTCGTGGCCCCCAACTTCCCTCTTCTGCCAGCCTGGTCACCCATAACTGCCTTCCCCTGCAGGATTGATTGCATTCAACTGCCCTCCCTTGCAAGCCTGGTCCCTCCCAAATCCCCTCCCCTCCTGGCCATCTTGTGGTGGCCACTTTGAGTCCACATGGGGGCAGTCATCTTGTGTGTTGGAGTGACAGTCAATTTGCATATTATTCTTTTATTAGATAGGATAGAGGTCTTGTGCACAGGTGGGGGCTGGCTGGTTTTCTCTGAAGGGTGTCCTGGATCAGAGTGGAGGTTCTCTTGGGGCATGGGGCCACCTGCAAAAGGGGACTGTGGTGGTTTGCAGGCTGGCCATGCCCCACAGTGACCCAAGTGGAGGCCCTGGTATTTGGAATTTATTTATCTTCTATAATTGAAACTTTGTAGTCTTGAGCAGAGCCAAGCCTCCTGCGTGCTCTATGGCCACAACCATTTTTGTTGGGATTTATTTCTATAATGGAAACTTTGTAGCCTTAAACAGAGGCCAAGGCAGGCCAAGACAAGTGCAAAGCTTGGCTTCCTCCATTGCCAGAGGAACCTAAGTCTCCTGCTCTCTCCATTGCCACAGCCATCTTGGCTGGATTAATTTGCATACCCAATCCTGATTGGCTGGTTGGCGTGGCTTGTGGTTGTAGTGGAGGTGTGGTCAATTTGCATATTACTCTTTTATTAGATAGTATAGATAATAATATAATTAACATCCTGAGGCATCTTTGCATACCTGAACAGATATGCCTATAGGATAAATTTCTAGCACGTAACTTGGCACCAGTGGGTGTCATAGCTTGGTCTTCTGAAAGGTCATCTGGAAGGTTATCCAGAAGTTTGTTTGGTATAATTAGCATATTAGTTTTTTATTATTATAGATTAAAATAAATGTCTTTATCATAATTTTTTTTACTAAAATTTACAGGGTTTCTCAGAAAGCCAATTGAGGGTGATTATAATAGAAAAATACTTTACAGTAAACAAAAATTGATCAATATGAAAAGAGTTGCAACCATGAGGCAAAGTAGAGTTTCTCTCTATACTATATAAGGAACTCAAATAAGTGAATGAGAAGAGGAGCAAAGCTCATGAATGGGCAGTTTCCAAATGAAAAAAAAAATGGTTAACATAATGTGAACTATAATTAAAATATTAATTTAAAAAATGCTAATACCCAGATTTGGGAAGGATACAGAAAGGAATTATTTTTAGCAATATTTATCAGCTTTAATATATGTTGCCTTTGAGTCAAAAATTACCCTGCTAAGTTACATGCGATGCAATTGGTCAGGGGCCTGGCCATCACCCCATGATCACCCTGCAGAGGAAGGCCCAGGCCACTCACTGATAGGCTGCAGCTGGTGGGCAGGGCCTCCTTCTGTGAGGGAAGCCGGGGTCGTAGGTGCCAGAGGGAAGCCGGTGCTGGCAGCGAGGGGAAGGAAGGCCTACCCTTGCATGAATTTCATGTATCTTCGTGCATCGGGCCTCTAGTATTACTATAAAAACAAGCAGGAACCATTGTTTAATATGCAAAGGATATGCAAATGCATGTAATAATAAAACTTACATTTTCCCAGAAGATTCTGGAAGCCTGGAAATTCTCCAAGGCCAAGAGTCTTGCACTTCTAATGGGCATTTCAGGCATAGAGAGAGGCCTATCTCCTCACTCGGAATGCACCATCATCAGCTCCAGCAAGATTGGATCATAGAAAGAATCTGAGCATTCAAATATTCTGGCTCATTCATCAATCATGTGGCCTGGTCTCCTAGAGCCACTTTCTCATCTATGAAAGCACATGATTGTACCTGAGGTGTAGTGGAGGCCTACTGTGATTATTAAATTAGATATAATATGCAAAGTACCTATGCAGAGTAGATGCTTCAGAAATATTCATGTTCCCAACCCCAGGAGTTAAAGAAAAATTATACCTATAATTTCTCAGTTGTGACAGGAATATTTAAAATGTAAGATCACCAACAAGTCAAATGTAGAGGTGCAGCATGCTTAAAAATAAAACTGCCAGATTCTTTTTCAATTGCCAAAACTCACACACACACACACATATCAAGATCTACTTGATTTTCTGGAATGAGGTCGAAGTGATATTCTCTGTGGTAATACACCTCTGCATCATTTAACTAGTTAGTGTTGGTGCGGAAAGTGCTGTGTACTAGGAAAAGGGCATGCTGCACAGTGATTGGGGTCCATAAACCATGTGAGTGAAAAGAGTCCAGAAAGTGGGTCACAGTGGATTCGATGGGTCCCTTTTAAGTCCACTTTTTTTCCAGAAGTCTCTTAAACATTTTTTGGCAACAGTCTATGGGGGAGGAAAAGCAATCCCTGATATGTTGATAATATGTCTTGATAGCATATTCTTAGACATATTGATAATATGTCTTGATAGCATCTTCTTTTGAGGATGGCACTTTTATCTGTGGTTTTTCCTTCCTCAAAATCATAACTCTTGTCTAATCATGACAAAAGCACCAGGCAAATCTCAACCTAATTCTATAGATGTCTGGTCAATACTCCTCAAATTGTCAAGATCATTAAAACTAAGGAAAATCTGAGAAACTGCTGTAGCCCAGAGGAGCCTCAGGAGACATAAGGACTAAAGCTATGTGGAGTCCTAGATGGGATCCTGGGACAAAAAAAAAATGGACCTTAGGAAAAAATGCGGAAGTTCAAATAAAATATGGACTTTAATTAATAATAATGTATTAATATCGATGCATTAATTGTAGCATGTATATCATACTAATGTAAGTTGTTCATAATAGGGGAACTAAGTATGAGGTATATGGGAATTCTCTGTATTGCTTTCACAATTTTTCTGCAAATACAAAGTTGTTCTAAAATAATAAGTTTATTTTTTAAAAGGCTCCCTAGCTTACCATTTATTCTACTTTGACATAGTACTCTAAAAAACAAAAATAAAACTTCCCCAAAATGCCAAGAAAGTTAAAGTCCCAGGTCACACATCAACATTTAATTTTCTCCAAATGCGCCTCAATACTCTCCATTTGGATTGCCCACTGCTTTTGGGGCCATTGTTAATGGGGGACACCAGGATGCTCAATGAATACTAATTGATACAATGCGATAAGTAAGTCTTCATTAATGAATTCTGAAGAAAGTAGAGTTCTTGCCATCAAATAAATCTATCCTGTGATAAGCCAGCCTCCAGACAGTGATGGGGGTAACCCCGATGGCCAGCGTGCACATGTGCGTGCAGTCAGCTCTGCTCACATTCCCGTTCACACGTGGCAATAAGTTAGTCCAGGACATAGACTGCCAGATTAAAAAATTGCAGTTGTGTTTTAACAATGGACATCACAACCCTACTCTCCTTGTCTGAAAATTTGTTTGGGTATTGACATGGTCTTAAATATAACTTATGAATTCAGGCAGAAATCACCGAACATTTTAAAACAAGCAAGCACACAAACAAATAAAAGCACATTATCTCCCAATCTCTCAGCGAAATAGAGTGCTAGGAATTTACCAACATTTTATTTAAATTAATAAACTGAATAATTTATCTGACTGAATAAATGATTAATATAAATTTACATATTCACATGAATGCGTATTCCCAGCCAATTTGGCATGTTATCCACTATACACCCCAGAGTACTGTACTGTTTGCAAGGCATGTAGGCATGTGGAATATAGAAGAATATCAAGTTCATGTTTCCTGCATGTGTGTGCATGAAAGTGGATGTATCAATGTATTGATGTGATGTTGGTTAATAAGGTTGAGCCAGAGGAAGGAATGGGCAGCCATATCTTGTATTTAGTCGTCTTTCCAAATCAATTTTAAATGAAATTGTTGCTTTGTGTTTTCTTTACTGTTGATAATGAAAATACTGGGGGTGATGGCGGAGTGCTGACTTTTCAAGTCCTGAGGACAGTAACAGAAGGAGCCCAGCAGGCCTGCCCAGTCCCATTGTTAATTAAAGTATTTTCACATTCTCCAGGGTGTAATGCACTGTGGGCACCAAGAGTCATGTGCAGTCTAATGATCACACATTCAAATAAAGACAGTGGGGGGGCATCGGGAAACAGATCGCTTCCCCCACCTCATTAAGGGCTGCAATGCTTTGCAAATGTCTGAGATGCTCCATTTCTTATGAATAATAAATATTAGCCTGGCTCCCAATTGCTCAGTGACTCAAGGTACCGGGACCCCAACCTGCTCGGCTGAGACCTGCAGGAAGGCAGGAAGTGGGCTTGACATTTGCAGCTCAGAGCTGTCTCCATTGCATTCACTGATTCCTGCCAAGGCAGATTTCCCCAACTTACTACACACACCCCTGTGTCTGAACTGCACTGTAATTCTTATTTGTTGGCCCTAACAAGTCTGTCTGCAGATGAATGGTGAAGAGCTTCACAAAGCTCATTGTGAGTTGTCAGGAAATGTGTCTTGAGGATCTCAAAGCCTCAGGGAAAAAATACATCTTAAATACTGAACAGCCTTTCAAATGGTTAAATTGTATATAAGTCTTTCCAATACTTAAAATTTCAGTTGAAAGAAAGCAGGAGCAATTTTACTTCATGGAAATATACAGTAAAAAAAAAAAAAAAATCAGTGTAGGAACCAAATAACAAAAATAATACCAATGATACTTTTGCGTGTTTTAGAAGAGTTTACTCCTATTTCAGTTAGGATAAAACAAACAAAAACATAAATTAACAAAAATAACAACTTACATTTTATTGTATTGTGGATGAAAGGGGCCACATGCTAACCTGACAAGCTCAGGGGAGACCTGTATGACAGTCTTACAAACTCAGAGACCTAAAGTAACCACAAAGGATGGTCTGAAATTAATCTTTAACTAAAAGCAGTTATGGTGGGCAGTTACATCCTAGGCCAGTATCTTCACTGACAAGGCCAAACTTTACCTTAACTGAGCCTATTTGTCTTTTTGCATCTATGATAACATACCCTTGAAATGTCTGAGTAATTTGTAACTTCCCTTTTTCTGGATCCCTTGGGGCACAACATAATGTGCTGGGCACCAGGACAGATACCACAAATTCCTTCATTGTTATCATATTAACTAGAGGCCCAGTGCATGAAATTTGTGCACATGGGAGGGTGGAGGGAGGTGGGAGGAATGTCCTTCAGCCCAATCTGCTCCCTCTCCAATCTGGGACCCCTTGAGGAATGTCCGACTATCCATTTAAACTGACAGTTGGACATCCCTCTCACAATCCAGGACAGCTGGCTCCCTAATGCTCACTGCCTGCCTTCCTAATTGCCCCTAACTGCTTCTGCCTGCCAGCCTGATCACCCCCTAACCACTCCCCTGCCAGCCTGATTGATACCAAATTGATCCCCTGCCAGCCTGTTTGCCCCTAACTGGCCTCCCCTGTGGGCCTGGTCACCCCAACTTCCCTCCTCTGCCAGCTTGGTCATCCCTAACTGCCTTCCCCTAAAGGCTTGATTACTCCCAACTGCCCTTCCCTGCAGGCCTGGTCACCTCTAACTGCCCTCCCCTGCTGGCCTGATTGCCAACTGTCCTCCCTTGCAAGCCTGGTTCCTGCCCTCCCCAGCTGGCCATCTTGTGTCAACATGGGGGCAGGATCTTTTGACCACACGGGGGCAGTCATCTTGTGTGTTGGAGTGATGGTCAATCTGCATATTACTCTTTTATTAGATAGGATAGAGGCCTGGTATATGGGTGGGGGCCAGGTGGGTTGCCCTGAAGGGTGTCCTGGATCAGGGTGGGTGTTTCCTTGGGCCATGGGGTGGCCTGGGCAAGGGGCTTGCAGTGGTTTGCAGGCCAGCCACACCCCCAAGCAGAGGCCCTGGTATCTGGAATTTCTTTATCTTCTACAATTGAAACTTTGTAGTCTGGAGCAGAGCCAAGCATTCTGCTGCACAGCCATTGAAATTTTGTTGCCTTAAGCAGAGGCCTGGATGCTTGGCTTCCTCATCACTAGGGGCAACCCAAGCTTCCCTCCTGCTCTCTCTGTGGCTGTAGCCATCTTGGTTGGGTTAATTTGCATACTCTCTCTGATTGGCTGGTGGGTGTGGCTTGTGGGTCTAGCGAAGGTACGGTCAATTTGCTTATTACTCTTTTATTAGATAGGATAGAGGCCTGTTGCATGGGTGGGGGCCAGCTGGTTGCCCTAAAGGGTGTCTTGGATCAGGGTGGGTGTTCCCTTGGCGTGAGATGGTGTGGGGTGTCCTGGGTCAGGGGCCTGTGATAGTTGGCAGGCCAGCTAGGCCTGCTCTTCCCCTCCCCCAACCCCCACAAACCAAGCAGAGGCTCTGGTATTTGAGATTTATTTATCATCTACAATTGAAACTTGTAGCTTGGAGCAGAGCCAAGCCTTCTGCTCCTTCCATGGCAGCAACCATTGAAACTTTGTTGCCTTAAGAGGAAGCCAGGGTGTGCAGAAAGCTTGGCTTCCTCCATCACCAGGGGCAACCCAAACCTCCCTCCTGCTCTCTCTGTGGCCATAGCCATCTTGGTTGGGTTAATTTGCATGTTCACTCTGATTGACTGGTGGGCGTGGCTGGTGGGCATGGCTTGTAGGTGTAGTGGAGGTAAGGTCAATTTGCATATTACTCTTTTATTAGATAGGATTGTTTCTGCACCCACCTGAGTATGTATCTATCATTTTACTTTTATCCAATCCAGGGGTTTTCCCTCTTTGCTTTCTCTCCTCTCTAAGCTATCACCAATTGATTTCATGTAACCCACCTAAGTCCCTTCCTTTGATTGCAATGTATAAATACAGATGTAATCCACCATTCTCGAGAGCATTATCTCAATCTGTTGAAGTTCTGCTTCCCAGCATTGTAGACAGTTTGACTCAAATAAAATCACAAAAATTCTTTACAGGTTTGAATGTTTTTATGTTAATATCCAAAGTGCTAATATGTATGTAAATCCCATTTAATCCTTTCAACAGCCTATAACAATAGACAGTTATTAGTTCTAATTGATTGTGGATACAAGAATCTATATATTACACCTGACAGGCGCAGGAGAGTTCTGCATGGCAAGTCCTACAAACAGAGACTGAAAGTAATCAATAGAATAATCACAACATAAAAATATCTAACTAAAAGCCTGTTACTGCAGTTAGTCACATTCTTAAGTCTATAGCTTCCCTGACAAAGGTCAAGCATTATCTCAAATGAGCCTGTCTATTGTCTTATGGCATCTAAGATTAGTATCTTTGAGATGTCAGAGTAACCCCCTTTTCTTGCCTTAAGGGGAGGCCAGGGTGTGCGGAAAGGGTCCTTGTGACCCTGCAGGCCACAACCCCTGCACCAGAGGATAAGCCTACAGAACCCCTTCAATGTTATCTTGTTCGGAAAATACTATCTCTATGTGCTACAAATGTTAATGATTATCTACCCTGTACTCACTGATGTAAAAGAAGTGTGTGTCCCTCTTTTACTCTTTCTCCAACCCCAGAGATTTCCCTGTGTTGCTTTCTGCTGCCTCCTTTATCTACCACCTGTGGCTTTCATGTAATCCCCTTACATCTCCTCCTTTGATTATTATGTATAAAATAAATTGTAAAGATGCCTTTCTTGAGAACATTTTCTCAATTCATTTGGATTTTGCTTTCAGAAATTGTCATCATTTTGACTTAAAAAAAATTCATAATGCAGCCACTGTGGAGAACAATATGGAGTTTCCTCAAAAAACTAAAAATGGAACTCCCATTTGACCCAGTGATTCCACATCTACGAATATATTCCAAGAAATCAGAAACACCTATCAGAAAGATATATACACCCCTATGTTCATAGTGGAACAATTTACATAGCTAAGATTTGGAAACAATCTAAATGCCCATCAGCTGATGAGTGGATTAAAAAACTGTGGTATATTTACACAATGAAATACTACGCTTTGGTAAAAAAGAAGGAATTCTTACCATTTGCAACAGCATGGATGGAGCTGGAGAGCATTATGCTAAGCAAAATAATCCAGTTAGAGTGAGATAAATATCACATGATCTCACTCATTTATGGAATATAATGAAAAACATAAACTGATGAACAAAAACAGATCCAGAGACAGAGAAGCATTGAACAGATTGTCAAACCTCAGAGGGAAAGTAGAGGAGGGTGGGAATAAGGGGGAGAGATCAACCAAAGGACTTGTATGCATGCATATAAGCCAAACAATTGGACACAGACACCAGGGGGTAAGGGCATGAGTGGGGAGGGATTTAGGGGGGTCAATAGGGATATAAGGACACATATGTAATACCTTAATTTACACACACAAAAAAAACATTTAAATTCATTCCCTTAAAATAAATTAAGACATCTCTTTAAAAAAAAGTCATAAAAATTTTCTACAGGTTTGGATGTTTTATTATGTCTACTATATAAACAATAGAATTCAGGCTCAGAAGTTAAAAGAACTGGCCCCAGATTACAAAGTTTATGCAGGTTATCCTCAAATTCAGATCTTCTAATTCTAAGAATGTTTGACAAGATATCCATGCTTCATGCTTGGGAGTTACATGTTTCAGACTCTCACTTCAGTGAATATCCACCCTACATCTTCGCTTTGTAAATAACTGTCTTATCGCTGTGGCATGTAAAAGCATAACTTTTTTGACATATATTGTTGTAAACTGGCCCTTGTGAAATAGCTTGGCTGCTCTATTGCTAAAAGTTTAAGCTAGCAAAATACCAAATTTTGCTGAGCCATTCACTTACCAATAGCTTCAATTGGATTAATTAATAAAATTGTGGTGGTCATAGTGATATTACATTACTTAATATATGGAATATATGTCAGATACTCACGATCAAGAAAATGGAAACCAGAGGAAGAGGAAAAGAGATGCTTATGTTCCAGCTCCTCCACTTTCTCCTCCCCAAACTGGTATGGTTGATTATTGTGATCGTTATATTTTGTATTTGTGTAATTTTGTTGAGTGTGCAAAAATAACTTTTATGGTTATTTAAGCTTCACAAAAACCATAATGAGTGAGGAAATAATATTCTCAATTAAGGATGAAGAAGCTGAGTCATAATTTATACATGAAAAAAATATTAGTTCTTTCTCCCTTCCCTGTACCTGAACTGTTGTGGCCAGGGGCACACACAGTGGCAGAGGAATGGCTTTTAACTCAGCACTTCTGACTCCCAGTCTCATCCATTTTTACCAACACAATCTTCTCATTCACGGCTGGGCAGAGACTCCTCCAAATGGCTTCATACCCTAATTCCACAAAACATCTACACTAATAAAAGAGAAAGATGTAAATTGACCATCATTCTGCTATGCTACTAGCCAATAGGAGTGAGTATGCAAATTATCCAACAAAGATGGTGACATCTATAGCAGCCCCAAGCCCTGCCATGGAGGTGCTGGGGCTCTGATGAGAAAACTTTCCACAAGATGAGAAAACTGCCCCTGGTTTATTTAGTGATGTGGTCCACACCTTTCTACAAGCACAGGGTATGTTATAACCACTTCCAGGAAGGTCTGGTCAGAATACTGTCTAAGGGAATAACGCTACTGTGGTAAATCATCTAAGAGAGGAAAGAAGCTTTTATTGGGTTTATTCAGAGAACCTGCCACTCCAACATATATTAATGATCTTAAGCTACAGATGCTTTAAAACAGCAAATGCATGCCGAGGCTTTCACTGAAGTCTCCTGATCTGCCTAACATTGGACCTCCCAAAAGGAGAAGTGTCATCAGGCAGAGAAGACTGACTCCTGTCGCAGGACAGGAGAGTAGAAGTTGACATCACACTCAAACTTTGTTACAAACTATTTTCCTCCCACCCCCCATTCATCTTTCCTAAAAATCATTTACTCTCCTCTAAGAGGCCTACATCCCCCATCCCCTTTCTCTAGGAAGAAGGTATTTAAATCTGCATTCTAAGCCACCTTGAGGAGTTACTCATTTTTCCCTGGGATCTCCCACATATACATGAGGTACACATGTTAATGAACTTTTATTTTTTTCTTGGTGATCTGTCTTTCATTACAAGGGACTCCACTAAGAATTCAGAAAGGTAGAGGAAAACTATTTTTCCTTCTCCATAATTCTATCTTGGGAAATCAAGGCCTGAGCTGAACTATGAAGTTGGATCAAGTACCAAGTAGTCCTGGCTGATGGGAGGAAAGCTTCTAGGGAGAAATCAATGATATTGGCATCAAAGTGGGACGGAGGGCACATGCCTGGTGCTGGTGGAAATTTAAAGTAGTTTAACATTTTTGGAAGATATTTTGGCAAATTCGATAGAAATGTTCAAGGTATATCCAAGAGTCTTCTACTAGGAATCATATCTGCTGAGATAAAGCACAAGTGTATCAGCCGTAGTCAGAACTCAGGATGCTACTGTGGGCTCCCCTTCCATGATAGGAAAACCTGGGAACAATTTGCATTTTTAGGACAAGGTGGCATCTATACAAATAAAAGGGTAATATGCTAATTAGACCAAACATCTTCCCAGTGACCTCCCAGATGTCCTTCAAGATGTCCTTCCTGACAAAGCCATGTTGGTGGGTCCAAGGCAGAGGAGGTTAGAGGTGATCAGGCAGGCAGGGGAGAACAGTTAGGGGGATCAGGCTGGCAGGCAGGTGAGTGATTAGGAGCCAGAGTTCCCGAGGGGTCCAAGGTTGGAGAGAGTACAGGCTGAGCTGAAGGGACCACATTCCCATGCACAAATTTTATGCACCAGGCCTCTAATTAGTTTATAATATTCATCTGGGCAAAGCAGATGAAAAAAATATTGTACTTTTTCATTGGTAGGGCAGTGACCTCAGTGTATCCCTGCCTTCACTACTTCCTGTTAGAGTTACCATAGAAAATATAGAATGCCCAGCTAAATCTAAATAAGGTTTTATGTATAAGTATGTTCCATGCCATATTTGGGATATATTTACACTAAATAATTACTTGTTGTTTATCTGAATTTTATTTTTTATTTATTTATTATTTTAGAGAGAGGGAAAGACAGAGAGAAATATTGATGTGAGAGAAACACTTCGTTTGGTTGCCTCCTGCATGCACCCTGATTAGGGCCTGGGCCAGGAAGGAGCCTGAAACTGAGGTATATGTTCTTGACTGGAATTGAACCTGGGACCCTTGGGGGTGCAGGCTGACACTTTATCCACGAGACAAACTAGCTAGGGTGTTTATATGAATTTTAAATTTAATTGGCTTTCCTATATTTTTATTTGCTAAATTAGCAATCCTACTCCATGGGGGTCTGGACTCTGCCTGCCCCCTGGGCTACTTTGGCCACTGGTGTCCATTCTTCTTACATCATTCAGAAAGATGGTGGGCAGGGCATTATAGGACAGTGGCTCTTCTGGGGTCTGTCACAGGCACTACGTGAATGAAGAAAGGGATTTCAGTGTAGGCCAGCTGATTCTGACATTGGCATTTTGCTCCATGAGGCCTCCTTAGGGAAGCAAGTTGGTGAGGGCACTGGGTCTCAACTCCTGTCTCCAGTTTCAAAATCTTATTCCTACTCAGATCGTAATGTCCTTAAGACACTGTACAAGTTCTATTGCTATGGGAAAATACTTTAACCCTTGAGTATATGATTGCATTCTGTATTCAAATAATGACTTTACTCAAACAATGTTAAGGCACAGCTTCAATCTAGAACTTAATACATGAGTAGAATTTCCTAAAAATGAGAATAAAATTAAAGCAGGTAAAAATAACACAAAAGGTCAGTGATGATCAGTAATAACCAGTTAACAATAAGATAAACAAGATGAAAGTCTAGAGTTTTATAATAGGCAAGTAAAGACACATTTACACTTACAATAGATTTTTTTTGTCCTTTATACCATTTTAAACTAGATTTAGACTGTTTATCTTTTTATTGGAGGTAAATGAAAATCTTGTGAGAGCAGGTTTCCTGACTGTTCCCACTCTTTAGTATGAATTGTACCACAACTAGCATTTGTTGCCAGTATTAACAAATTTATCATCTCTAACTGTTTATACAATGCCTAAGGCTTTGCAAAACTGAATTTGAATGGTCAGAAGATATGGATGAATATAACCCCAAACCACTTTAGAGAGTTTGTAGCCTGTATAAATATCCATGTAAAAATTTGAATACTACCCAACTGCTCAACTAAGTGAGATTAAATCCTCACAGGTTCATTTCCGGTAGAGAGGGAGTAGAGAGGGTGTGCGCACACGCTGGGGGAAGCCAACCGGTAAGCAAAGGCTGTGCAGTCAGAGGGTTTGATGAGCACAGGTTCTACTGCATGCTGGTTGGCTGACCTTGAGCCTGTTGTCTGACCTGCCCATGCTCCAGCTTCCTCTTCTAAGTGGGAATAAGAAACACATTTGCAGTTTTGAAGTTATTATGAAGATGAAATGAATTATCATTTACAAAGGACTTAAGAGTGTCCTAGACATAGTAACTGATATGCAAAAATACCTAAGAATTGGTATATATACATTTATTAATTAAATAAAAGATGCACATATATATGTGTCTATATTTTTTTCAAATTAATTTTTTTAATGAAACCTGGTTTAAGCACTAGGGGTGATCTCAAAGTAACCAGGACTCACAGTCACAGTTTTGCTGGGAGATGTACAAGCGATTGTTTGGTCCCTTGCAAAACCCAGGGACCAGCACCAATACCTGCCTACCCAACCGCGAGAATCAGCAGCTTGAGGTTGTCCTAAATGTAGGTAGATGGCTTTCTCTGCAAACTTCTTATCAATGATGGCAGAACAGGGCTAACAGTTCCCTCCCAAATGCTTGTCTGACTTCTTTAAAGAGAGCTCGGGAGGACAGTTTTGAACCTGTCAGTTAACCAGACTGAGCGTCACCGCATTTAGGTATACAGGCACCTATGGTTAGCAGCACGTCCTCAGCTTGTGGGCTGAAGTTCCAGGCAGGGCTGAGGAAGCGTACACTGCACCAGGTGTGCTGGATTCTCACAGGACCAGTCTTTGCCCACTTTACAGGCCGCTGCCTTCTTCTCCCTGCCTCTCTTGAGCATGAATGGGCTTTGGTGTACTCCTCCTCATTTCCCCTTCTCTCCCAGGTGGATGGCCACCCCCTTCCCCCACCCATGCTATACCCAACCCTGCACCTGCTCCCCTGTGAGTACAACTTCAGGAATTTGCTTTGCAGGATTTCTCTTTCTTGTCAGGGACTTGATTGTGCTCCTCTGCCAGGGAAAACGCCTGCTGACAGCATTTGGGGAAATCCCCTGGGTTACAGCCACCTCTGCACCCATTTTCTTAGGACAGATGGTATTTTGTGACAGCTGACAGATTTACCAAGACCTTCTGATTCTAGGAAAAAGATTCAAGTGAAGGCAGAAAGCTTCCTAGGGATGGGTACGGGGAACCTCACAGGTTTCAGTTCTCCCTTCATTCAACTGCAGAGTGCCTGTGCTCACTGCCAGCCACCCCTCCCGTGCCCCATCCTGTGCTCTGGGGGAAAGGTCTGTGCAAAAAGGTCAATGGTGTTATTTTATTGGGAGTAGTTTTCTTTCATCATGGTTACTGTACATTTCTACTTCAACCACCTGATTTGCTGCTTTCAAAATGGATCCTACCAGTTTTTACTTCTGGAAATGAGTGGCCCACATCTCCATTTTTACGTGTATGTTTGTTTTTGTATGAGTGTGTGATTGTGTGTGTGTGTGTGTGTGTGTGTGTGTGTGTGATTATGTGTTTGTGTTTTGCCCCAAGTGACAAGATATTTGCCCTAAATATCTTTCAGTTTTCAGCTTATCTAAAGCAGTATATTAGAGATCACAGTCATCTCTCATCTAACTATTCTTCTAGGATAATCTGACTATTATTAAAGGGTTCAGGGACCATGTGACATTGCCTCTTCTCTCTTAAGCCGTATATGATTAGACCTGAAGTGGACAACTGTCCTAACATGCTTCTATGCATGTCATAGGTGAACTTCAGTCCTGCCACACACGTCTGAGTGGGACTAAGCAGATAGGTCTGGGCATCAGGAGCACTGGCAGCAGATCAACAGCAGGGCCCGCCAGGTAATGTATCCTTGGGACCTGGGAATGCTATTTGGAAGCATTTGTGGGGCAAGTCAGTAGAGAATATTGTGAGACAGAAACAAAGGAAAACATAGGTGAAGGAGAGCATGTGACCCGTGAGAAACCATGAGAGAAGAGGCTCAGTCTCTGATGTTTCCATTCCAGGCAGCATGAGGCCAGTGTATGGTGTCATTCCCATCCATGCAATAATCTGTTAGACCCTTAAAATAAGTGTTCCTCTTATGTGACCAGTTGTCTTTTTATAATCAACGTTCCCAAGAGCATATTCTCTTTTGTGTGTTTTTTTAATATATTTTATTGATTTTTTACAGAGAGGAAGGGAGAGGGATAGAAAGTCAGAAACATCGATGAGAGAGAGACATCGATCAGCAGCCTCCTGCATGCCCCACACTGGAGATGTGCCCGCAAGCAAGGTATATGCCAATTATCTCAAATAACATGTTTTACAACAAAAGAAAATTCCAAATTATGCATTACCTACAGTTGACTGTCCAGTTAGTCTTCACTATTATTATAATTATAATTAGTAGTAGTACTTTAGTCTGGAATGATTGTCCTCAGGCTTTGCTTGATTTTTGTGACCCCCATTTTTATAGGTGGGGCCAGGTGCTTTGTGGAATGTCTTTCCATTTAAGTATGTGTTTGTTTGATGTTTCCTTACTGTGAGGTTCAGGCTGTGCATTTTGGCAGCAATACTTCCAAAGTGCTGTTGTGTTCTGGTACCACCTATCAGAAGGCATAGGGTTTTGATTTGTTTCATTACCAGACTTATTGGACTCTTGGTTAAGGAGGTGTCTACCAGATGTCTCCACTATAAAGTTACTATTTGTCTATGTTTATTGTGTTAGAGCTCCTGCTCACGGGGGCTTGTCTGTGCAGCTGTCCCTTATTTGATGACTAACAGATAATAATGAAATGGACATGTAAGGATAGTTTTCTCTGTAAGGCTCAGTGAGATAGTTTTGATGAGATGGTTGAGCAAACATTTAAAGACCTTGCTATTTTATGAAATAGACCTTCTTAATGCAGTGCTGGCAAAAATAAAACAAGAAGAATCCAACTGACCCTCACTAAACAGCTCTTTATTTTTACAGAAACTACTGTGAGCTAACTGTACACTAAATGAATGCAACATACACATGTCAAAATAGAAGAGAAGCAATTGTGAGAGAATGCTTCAATAATCCACAGGATCAAAATTACTATCTACCCACTTTTTTAGTTTACAGGGTCTTTCAACCATCCAGGGGGCACTTGATAGGAATTTACCTGGAGTACATGTGGCTGCAGAAATACTTGAAGATTAGTACTATATTCAATAACGAATTTTTGCTTTTAAAGTTCTGAGCCTATCGAATCTAATCCTTTAAAGACCCAAATCCCATAAGGATGAAAAAAAAACAATATTTATTAAACTCTTGATTCCTAAAAATGATTAACTTATGCATTTAAAACAAGCACCTCCCAGCCATAGATGGTTTTGCTCAGTGGATAGAGAGTCTGCCTACAGACTGAAGAATCCTGGGTTCGATTCCGATCAAGGGTGTGCCCTTCGGTTGCGGCTAGATCCCATGTGAGAGAAACACATGAATGTTTCTCTCTCTGTCTCTTCCTCTCCTTTCTACTCTCTCTAAAAAAAGCAATGGAAAAATATCTTCAGGTGAGGATTAACAAAAAAAAAATGAAAAAATAAAACGAGCAGCAGCCATGTAGAAAGCAGTGTCCAGAGGTATTGAGTCTTTAAAGCCTTTATATAAGTCAAGGCAGAGATAGAAGCCAATGAGAAATATTAGTTCACCCATAATCCAGCTGGTTTGACTCCTGTGGTAGAACATGAGGTGCAATGATGACAGCATCTGGCAATCCTGTTCAGCAGACCTCCTCCAGCATTGCACTGCACAGCACCTTTAGTACTGGGCATCAATGTTTACAGTCGACAGTTATTGGAAGATGAGAAGTTAAAGGTTCAGTAAATATGAAATTCACAAATTTCATAAACCTAACTGAGGCAAATGCAAAAAAAGTGCATTGTCAGAAACAATGGAGTGGTGTAACCCCAATGTAGCAATAACTGGGCAAGAACAGTGACTGTTTGCACAAACTTTGGGTTAGAATGAGGTAAGTTTTGAGCCATTTTGAGAAAATATTTATCTACCACCATAAAAACTGTATTTCCTTGGAGTGATTTTACCAAATTGATATAGATTCTTGATCAATATATTTGGAAAGATATGCTATGCTATCCAATGTATTCTTTATTCCTTTACAGTCCTTGCAACATCACAACCATTTTTTAAATTACCACTCCCCAACCAGGGCCAGGGATCAAGTTGCAACCAAGGTACGTGACCTTGACCAAAATCAAATCCAGGACCCTTCAGTCTGCTGGCCAGTGCTTTATCCACTGAACAATTATTTTTTATAGTTATTGAATGGAAAATGCAGCCTAAGGATTAATTAGATAATCTAATACACCGCTGGTCAAGGTCAAATTTACTACACATGTTTTTAGATGACTACTTAAAAATATAAAATAAAAGCCTTCAAATTTTCATGTTTATTGATGCTACATTTCTGCTTCTCAAACTCTGTTTTAAGAAGAAAAAGACTCTAATCATTAAGGCTACTATTCAACATTGTTCTAAAGGTTCTGAAAATTTAATAGAAGAAAAAATATGGGTTTTAAATGGTAAAAGAGAGGAGAATTTTGGAATTTTTTTTTTGGCAGATGTTAAGGCAGTATATTTTTGAAATATAAAAAACTAATTGAAAAATAATTTGAACTAATGAAAAAACTAGCAGAGTGATCACTTATTAGAACAATTTCCAAAGAATTAAATATTTTATAACCAATAACTAATTGATCTTACAAAGAGAAGGAATAACTTATAATAAGAATAAAAACTATGAAACCTGAGAAATAATATATATAAGAAATTAAAACAGAAGGATAGATCATGTTTATGTAAGGGAAGACTCAATATTTTAAAGATAGCTTATTTCAAAGTCAATATATAAACAATGCAATTTCAATTAACACCAAGACATTGCATAGAAATTGGTGATTCTACTTAAAGAATTATCTGGGAGAGTAAATGGGCAAGAATAGCTATGATGATTTTAAAAGAATAGAACAAGTACATGAGAACTCGTGTGTGTGTGTGTGTGTGTGTGTGTGTGTGTGTGTGTTTATGTGTGTTTGGTGTATACTAGTATATTCAGTATTCTATAGTAATTGAACTTCAAGGTGGCATGAGGTGATATTAATAGATCAATGGAAAAGAACATTGGATAGAGCCACAGTCTTGTGTCTATATGGAAATTTGATGTATGAGAACAGTGTCACTTTAAATCAGCATACTGAGAACAAATTCAAAAAATTATATTAAGATACTTGGCTATCCATTTGATGTAAAAAAAAAAATTTTCTATCTCACACCAGACCCAAAGTAAACTTCAGATTCAAATTCCTAAATGTTAAAAACAATATTATAAATTTTGAGAGTATTATTTGTTGGTAATTGAAGTAGAGAATGATTTTCAGACATGAACTCATAATAATCAACATCTCCTCTATTAAAAAAAAGATTTAAACAGTTAAATGACAAATTAGAATTACATGAAAATATTTGTACATCTGCAACAGTAAAGAAATGAATAACTAAAATAAATAAAGTTTCACTAATTTATAAGTAAAATACAAATAACCAATAATACATGGACAAATAATATAAACATAATTCTCAGAGATCCAATTCTTTAATTAAACACATTAAAACTTGCTCAGCTTCATTAATGTTAAGGAAAATTAAAACCATGAGATTTGATTTTTTTATAAAAGTAAGTATGATTAAATATCAACTTACATTTGATAATATGTTCTGATGAAACTGGGGAAACTGGTATCCTCTTACAATATGGGTTGCAATGTAAACCAGTGTGGCTATTTTCATGGGAATTTTGGCAATATCTATTAAAATGCGAAATAGCCTTTCTCTGTGTCCCTGCAGTTTCTTTGTTTAGTATCCCTGCCAGAAAAAAATTGCTTTGTGAGATAATTTTAATCACTCAAGAATTGTTGTTTATGTAGGGGAATTCATTCTAGTTTTAGAAACATGGTTGTGAAAAAAAATATTATAGAGTTCCTGAGCCCTTAATTACTATAAATGTAATAAAACAATACATTTCATTTAAATTTAGCTGGAGGGTAAACAAATTGAAGTGGGGCTCAGGTGAAGGAATAAGAGTGGGAGAGGTCAGGCCAGCTGATCTCTCTGGTTTTCAGAGAAAGGACTTGTTTTCCACCGCTGGTTTTGTCTTTTGCATCCTTCTTTCTCCCATGGCAGGAAAGGTAAGCTTCAGAATCAAAGCCAGTATAGTTTTGGGGAGAGGAGATAAGGAGCAGGCTACTAATTTTGATTTAATTAGAATATTCATCATTGTTTCTCAACTAACTATTTGAAAAATATGGTTGTAAGATCAACAGAAGGCATTAAATGGAAGTTACATCAAGGTATAGTAAAAAGAGTACTAGAGAACTTCTAGTGTCACCTCTTCCCACCTTTGTGTTCCAGTTATAGAACTACATTTTTCTGGCCTAGATTTTCTCACTAGAAAAACATGTATGAGTACCTATTTCTCTATTTTATAGAATGCATATGAAAGATAAATTGAATAATTAATTTAATGGGGGCTTTGTATATAATAAAGTACTAATTAAGTGAAATTTCATATTATACATTTATGGAAGTTTTTCAAAAATTTACAGTACAGATCAAAGACTGGTTATTATTAGAATTACATTTGTTTGCAATGTGCTTCTTCCATGTGAGCACTCTCAGCATCTTTGGTTTATGTAGCAATCAATCATAAATGTAGTACCAGATGTTCCTTGGTCCCTGAGTTCTGGGAATCATGTCAGAAAATGTCAGGGTGACCACTGAGAGGCATACAGAGAGACCCAATAAAGCTCTTGGATCTAAAACTCACAGCAAAGAAGACAGATAGTTTTAACTGTTTAGTGCTCAATTTATAAGTCAATTGATATTTAACCAATGTGCTATTTTCAAAAGTTTCTATTAAAATATAAGACTCTACAAATAAATATTAAAAACCTGAAATGATAATTATCTAAACTTACATCTATAAAAATAACATGTGGTTTTTAATTTAATTAAGATTTGTTCTATATTGTCCTCTTTCTCCTTTGAAAAGTATAGTTGAATATAGAACAAGCTAATTTTCTTTTTTGTTTGCAAAGTATAGATGAGGCTCTGTGCTACAATAATTTTATAAGTGATGTAATTTCCATAGGAGAAGAAAAAATAAGGGTTGATGACTAAGAACAGATGTTACATTATATCTATCATTACTAAAAAATTAAGATTTCTTTCAGTTTGTGAAAACACTTATCTCCTGTACAACTCCAAATTGCTTCAAGATAGAGCTAATTTCAAAATTGACACTACTGTCTCAAAGCTTTATTATGTTGTAAGTTAAGTGTCCTTTTCAGTTAGCCATCCTCAAGTGAAATTCAAGTATGCATCTTTCTTTACTGACCCACTGAAACAGGGCACACATTTAATTTTTTATCCCACCAGGGCTGAAGGTTTGTTGTAAGTCCCCATATCTCATTCTCAGCCCTCCCTTTGATGTGTTATGGCTGGTAAAGACCCAGGCAATAGCCTGAAACAGTGGCATAGAAGTTCATAGTTATGCTACATCAGTTTTTTTAATTAATTTTTCTTATTTTAATAAAAATGTTAAACATATATGCCTGCATATGTCAGTAAGTGTAAGGAGAACAATATGCTCAACATATAATTGACTGCTCTCTGTATTTAGCAAACAGATCAGGAATGCGCCATCAATATATTTAGAGTCATAGACTTTCCAGAAAAGTGCACAAATATGGAAGATTTTTCATTCCATTTATGAACCCACCAGATAACAATTGATCTTAGAGTAAGAAACCTTGAAGTGCGAGGAAGGAAATACTTTTCGTGTGTGTGTGTGTGTGTGTGTGTGTGTGTGTGTGTGTGTTTTAAGTCCCTTGATGTTTTCCTCTGAGTAAAGGATCAATTTTGCATTAGTGTCTGATGAATGGGTGCTTGTCCAGAAGCAGTGGGTCCCAAATGCTATTCAAGAAAGATATCATTTTCCATTTTCCTCAATGCATGAGGAAAAGTGAGCACAGACAGAAGGGGTATGTGTGGTAGAGTAGGATTTTTACTCCCTCTTCTTTTTTCCTTAGGGAAAACAGTGCTTTATTAATAAAGAATACCTAAAGCTGTTCCATAAAAAGTGGTTGATATTAGCAAAAAGGTGTAGTTTTGATATGTTTTGTCTGTAGATGCTCCACTTGGAGGAATCTCAAAGACCTCAGACTCCCTTCTGCAAGCATAGTAAGGACTGGACTTCCTGTATCTTGGTTAGAGCCAGGAGCAATGCTCAGAACCTTGGTGACTTAATGAAGCTCACATAGAACAGAGCTGGGACCCTGGGAGTGAACAGATGATGGGAAATGCTGAAGGATGTGGGGGAGAATGGGACAAGAGTGAAGGGGAAGTGATATCAGAGAGATATAAAGAAACCCAAAGAGAATTCTTTATGAGCTGATTAGTAACTTGAAAGGAATAGCAAGAATAAGTTTTGCACCATTATAATGACTCTGTATATGTGATTATTGTACAGTAAGAGATTTCTTTCAGGTAATGAACTGAAATAGCACACCATTCCAAACACTGCATTGTTGGTGAAAGACTGGAAATTCATTGCTTGAGAAAAACTGGCCTTTATTCAAATAGAATGCATGCTTCCTTTGTTGCAAAAGTCTTTTTATGAAAAAACAGTTAGCTGAACTACACAGTACAAACAATTTGTAACTGGTCCCTGTACCACAATTTGAGTAACACTGAGCTAGAAAAAATCTTAAGTCATTGAAATTACAAATAGAGGACTTGGGCTCTGAAATCAGGCAAGTCTAGACTTGAATCCTGAGCATGCTCCTGAGCAAGTTGCTTAATTTCTCACTCATTTGATCAGTGGGATCTGATTGGGCTGTGAACATTCAGAAAGAACATTTTCTATATAGTGTGTTTTGGCAAGTTATAAGTCCTCAATAAATGTTAGCTGTCAATATTATTTTATCTTATTATTAATTACACATTTATTAAGTACCTACTTTCTACTGGATCCTTGTAAGAATAAGAGGTGCAAAGATGAATGAAATGCAGTTTTCCCATTTAACAACCATAGCTCATGTTCTTTCCACTTGCAGATTCTAGAACAAGTGAACAATTGCAGGTGCATCACTTTTATTACTTCCTCCACAGCCTGCTGAGTGAGTGCAGAGGAAAGATTATTAGCATGATGAGTACTTCAAGACAAGGAAATAAAAACTTCAATAGTTTTTGTATGCAAGAACCAGAACCAACTCCAACTGGCGGAAGCAATAGAAAATGTGTTGGCTTGTGTAATTGCAAGTCCAGAGTAGGATCAGGGCTGACTTAAACCTGTGGTTCTGGATCCATTTTCCCCAACAGTTTTTTGACTCAGCCTTTCTCACATCTAGAGTGGGAGAGAGATAGTGATAACATTTCAGATTCTACATCCTGTACCAACCAGATCTAGAGAAAGAGAATTGTTTACTCAAAAAACATTTGAAGAATCCTTTCAATTCACTGTTTACAACCTGAGTTGCAGTCCCATTTCCAAACTAATCACAAACAAAACTGGTTTCTCCTTAGCCTGAGATTTTATTGGAAGGATGAATGAGAAAGCAGTAGTGGTCCCAATTGGTGCTATGAAAAAATAAAAATAAAAACTTTTTAGAAATTCCTAACGGAATGAATAGCTGCACATAAACATACTAAAAGTCAGATCGTAAAAAAGCAGCTAAAATAATCTATTGAAATTCTTTTATCTATAGAAAAGGAACTTAAGACAAGAAATAAATTAAGTAAATTGTCCAGAGTGGCTAAGCCAAAGTTGGTATTGTTATTTAAAATATATTGTACTTTCAACATCAGCCTATTTTCTTCATCTTACCTAATAAAAACAAAAACATAGCACATAATTCTGATTGTTTTTTCATTGCTTAGGGATTCTAGCAGCTGGTGAGGAGAAAGATAAGTTTCTGTGATATAACTTGTTTACAATACCCTTTAGTTTTTTTTTTTTTTTTTGAGAATATAGATTACCTTTCAACATTCTGGTCTTGTGTAGTTATTTTGTCCTATATCAATAAAATTTTTAAAGGGCATCCAGTGCTCAGAAAAGAACTATAGTATTTGGGGAGCCAAGCTGCATTAATTTGTGATGTCTGCTGTTATGTATCATAACCTGTATCTTATCGAATCAAATTTTATTGTGGATGGATTCTTGAGGTTTCATTGTTTATTTCTGCAGACTTTTAAAATTATTAGGGAGAAGTTTCTTCTTTGGAGCTATTGCATTATTGCTTAATGCATTATTTCATTGTATTTAGAGTGGATCCTAGAATAACTCTTACATATTGAAGGCCTTATACCTAATTATTCTAAAAAATAACCACATCACCATAGTGAACATTTATTGGCTCGTGTATCGGAAAAAGTTTTGGGGGAGGAAGAGATTAGTTTGGGAAGCCTCACTGGTATTCTATTTTAGGCCAGCAATTGAACCATTAATGTCAATCTTTAATATAAAATTCTTAATATAAAAAATCAGTCACTGAGCCATCAAACCAGGCACTTTCATCTGGCCTGTTATCACTCCATTTCTTTTGTTCTGTAATAGGTTTAAGGGGAATTTTAGTGTTACCATACAAAGGCATATGTGAAACTGACAATACCTTTTGGATGCGCGGTGTCAATTATTTCTCAAATCCCACTAAGAGGTCTTGTTTTCATAGAAAAATTATTCTGATAGTTTAATAAGGTGTATAGCTTGTGCATATTTAAACCATATAACCTAAATTTCTTATCCTTTTGTTTTTTTTCCAGTGAATATTGTACGATTTCTAAATATTTAATGAAGGTAATAAAGTACATTAGCCCTCCACACTACAGTGACCCATGAATTTACTCCCAGTTGGAAGCACTTCTGTCTTAGGACTATTAAAGTCAGTGACCTTTTGTATGTCAATTTGTTTCTCCAGCTGTCCCACATGAAGATGTGAGAAATTGCACTGGTGCTATTAAGCTATGCTTTCCTACTTTTGAGTGTTAATATGTGTATTCCTATATTGAGCTTCTTTGGCAACTTCTCATGCATGTTCTCTCCCTTTACTTGAGTGAAATAGCTCACAAGTGAGAAGTGTGAGGATGAAGCCTAAGGTCTGTAATTCATTCCAGCTTCTCTTTTGAGTGTATGATTTCTCAGAGTCTCTTCTACTGTTCTAGTCTCTTTACTATCTAAATGAGACTAGCAAAATTTTTTCTAGCTAGGTAATGTTAATTTGAATATAATGTTATGACTTATAGAAAAATGTGTTTTATTTCTCTGAATTGTCATCAGTTTTGTCATATGAGGAGTTAGACCAAGATAGCATGTCTTAATGACAGTCTATGAAATAATGTTGTATACTTACTTATCAATAATTAGAGATTAAAAGAAACAGATGTATTCCTAATAATTTATAAGATTATATCACCTATTTTATTAAGGGGCATTTGAACCAAGTAGGTCATTAATTCTGGGCTTTGTTTTAGGTCTTAATTTTATGAATTATTTTTGACTTTTGTATCTTTGAATGGGTAGAAGGGAAGAATGACTACAAACATATCAGTCTCTATTGTGTGCATATTTCTTAAAATATATTTTATAGAACTTTTTTACAGAAAGGAAGGGAGAGGGATAAAAGTTAGAAATATAGATGGGATAGAAACATCGATCAGCTGCCTCCTGCACACTTCCTACTGGGGATGTGCCTGCAACCAAGGTACATGCCCTTGACTGGAATTGAATCTGGGACCCTTCAGTCCACAGGCCGATGCTCTATCCACTGAGCAAAACCAGTTAGGGGATTGTCCGCACATTATCCTTCCTGAAATTAAGACTAATCCTATCTAATAAAAGAGTAATATGCAAATTGACCATACCTCCACTATACCCACAAGTCATGTCCCCCAGCCATACTAACCAGCCAATCAGAGTGATTATGCAAATTAACCCAACCAAGAAGGCTATGGCCACAGAGAGATCAGGAGGGAAGCTTGGGTTGCCCCTAGCAATGGAAGAAGCCAAGCTTTCTGCAAACCCTAGCCAACCCAGGCCTCTTCTTAAGGCAACAAACTTTCAATGGCTGCTGCTATGGAGCAAGACTTGGGTTTCCACTGGCGATGAGGAAGCCAAGCTTTCTGCACACCCTGGTGGGCCCAGGCCTCTGCTTAAGGCAACAAAGTTTCGATTGCTGTGTGAGCAGAAGGCTTGGCTCTGTTCCAGGCTACAAAATTTCAATTGTAGAAAATAAATAAATCCCAGATACCAGGGCCTCTGCTTGGGTCACTGAGGGGCGTGGCTGGCCTGAAAACCACCACAGGCCCCTCACCCAGGCTCCACTATGCCCCAAGGGAACCCCCATTCTGATCCAGGACACCCCTCAGGGCAAACCAGCCAGCCCCCACCCATGTACCAGGCCTCTATCCTATCTAATAAAAGAGTAATATGCAGATTGACCAACACTCTAACAAACAAGATGACTGCCCATGTGGTCAAAAGATCCAGCCCCCATGTTGGCACAAGATGGCTACCACAAGATAGTCAGCAGGGTAGGGCAGTTGACAAGGACCAGGCCTGCAAGGGAGGGCAATTGTGGGTGATCAGGCTAGAAGGGGAGGGCAGTTAGGGGTGACCAGGCCCACAGGTTAGGGCAGTTAGGGGCAAACAGGCTGGCAGGGAAGCAGTTAGGCATCAATCAGGTTGGCAGGCTAGTGGTTAGAGGGTGATCAGGCTGGCAGGCAGGAGTGATTAGGGGCAATCCATTGCTAGGGGCAACCCAAGCCTCCCTCCTGCAATCAGGAAGGCAGTTGAGAGCCAGCAGTCCTGGATTGTGAGAGGGATGTCCAACTGCCCGTTTAGGCCCAATCCAGGCAGTCAAACATACCTCAAGGGGTCCCAGATTGGAGAGAGAGCAGGCTAGGCTGAAGGACACCCCTCTCTACTCCCCTCCCCGCCACCCCTGGGCATGAATTTCATGCACTGGGCCTCTAATTTTGGTATATAACACACACAAAAATCCATTTTATATTGTTTTATTTAAAGCATTTTAAAAGTATGCTTCTTGTTCTGGTTATTTCTTGTCATATGCTTCAAAGACTGATGGTTTATCACTTTGTACACCTTAAATTTACACAGTGTTTCATGTCAACTATGTCTCAGGAAAGATGGAAAGAAAAAAAAAAGACTGATGGCTTACTGTTTGGACCAGAAACCCTAGTTCTGAAAATTAGGTACCTCCTGGTTCTAACCCTATGTGTATACTTTCTTCCTTTCTCTGTCAGTACTTGAGTTTGAGTATCTCATCTGGGTCACTCCCTTAGCTTCCATATCTCATGTCAAGCTCAAAAGATAACCTTCCTATATTATAACTCCTGATCCTGCTGAGGTATTTCAGGTTCTATAAAGCATCATATAAACAGAAATTGTGTTGACCCATCTTGCCTTCTTTCCCTTCATTATGAATTCCTTGAAGCTTGGGATCATGTCTTGCCCTAAGAATCTTACTATAACTCTGTGCAATGTTCATTATATTCCAGGCATCGGACCAGCTCAAAGATGTGCTTTATTTGACTACAAGACATGTTTTATTTATTTTTTAATATATTTTTATTGATTTCAGAGAGAAACATCAATGATGACACAGAATCATTGATTGGCTTCCTCCTACATGCCCCATACTGGGGATCAACTGTAGGCAACGCCTGGGAAGGTACATGGGCATTTCTTTAATTATTGTCAGTTGAACCCAAGGCCACAGGCAGAACCCAATCTTGGTGGCACATCTTATCAAACAGGCACACGTGTTATCAGCACTGACTCTTACCTCTGCCTAGTTGTCAGGTAGTGGGTTTTTGATATGTAAATCCAGTCAAGCACTGTATGCCCAGGTTGGGGGTTGATTGTAGGTGCAGCCAGCACTGAAAGAGCAGATCCAGTTCCTGAGTAGAGGAGTTGGGGATTGCAAAATAAAAGAAAGAAAGAGACAAGACTGATTTAAGGTGACAAAAGTAAGAACAGTCCTGTATGGCATCAATGCTCTTCCTAGCCTTTAAGACCAAAGTTATTACCTGTTCTTTGGTTATTTTGTTGTGTGTGTTAGGTGAATACTGGGGCCTACTCAAGAATGCAAATACTCTCCTTTGATCCTAACTTTTGATGAAACTTCCTGGTATTTTGGGGGTATAAAATAAACTTGCTATATGGGCTCTGGGTCCCTGTCCCTCCATCAGAGAGGATGGTGGTCCCACCAGGTCCCAGCTTTTTCCTTCCATTTTGTGTCTTGTCTCTTTCTTTCTTTTATTTTGCAATCCCCAACTCCTCTACTCAGGAACTGGATCTGCTCTCTTTCAGTGCTGGCTGCACCTACAATCAACCCCCAACCTGGGCATATGCCTTTGACTGGAATTGAACCCTGGATCCTTCAATCCACAAGCCAATACTCTATCCACTGAGCAAAACTGGCTAGGGCTACAAGGCATGTTTTAGGAAAACCTGTGTGCATCCCAGCAGAGAATGGACTCTCAGGCTTTGAGCATGATTCCTGACACTCTGATAGTCTTAAATTGTGCTCCATTTACATTACCTGCTTGTCCCTGAAGGACTAGAGATTGATATTGTGAAGCTTGGGTTTTTATCAGGCTTCTTTCAAGAAAACTTATTCTTCCATCTTTTCTAACCTGAGGCTTTCCTGGTGCTATGATATCAAGACTGCTTATATAGTTGACATGACATTACTTTATTCTTGGTGATAACACAAAGGCAAACAAACATTGGTGGCTGAATGTAACAACCTCTGTATCATCCTGTGTGTATGAGCAGCTCTAATTCACTAAAGTCTGTGAGCATGAATAATTACTATTTGTGACTCCAGGCTGATTTAAGGTGACAAAAGTAAGAACAGTCCTGTATGGCATCAATGCTCTTCCCAGCCTTTAAGACCAATGTTATTACCTGTTCTTTGATTATTTTGTTGTGTGTGTTAGGAACAGATCTTGTTGCAAGTGTTAAAAAAACAGTAGTGCTTTAAACTAGACACCTGTTTCTTTTACTTTCACCTAAAGGCTGGCAGAAGAGCTCCACAGCCATGCTCTTTCTAATTTAGGGCACTACTTGCCATCCTTAAGGCTCATAAAGGCTGTTTAGCTCCTGCCCTTAGGTGTACATCCCAGCCAGCTGGAAAGAAAGTGTAGCAAGAAAGAGCACCCCCCCCCCACTCTTAAGAACTCATATCAGAAATTTCGCACACATCTTCATTTGTTCCTCATCGTCCAGAGTTCTGTCACCTGGCCACAATTAGCAACCAGAGAAGTTGGGAAATAAGATTCCTCTTCCAGATAAGTGCTCAGCTAAAAATTGAGGTTCAATTACTATAGAAAAAAAATGGAAAAATAAATATTGAGGCATAGCTAGGAATCTATACATCAATATACATGACAGAATAGTTATTTCTATAACTTAATTTTTATCTCTAGTGCAACAAACACAAATATATTGCCTCCCCCCCCAGAAAGTATACATAAATCCAAACATATTCAACATCCCTGAAATCAAAGCTGAAAAAGCAATAGACGCTAGATGTATTATTTATTTCCTATGAACTGTTTAAATGCTAAAATATTTTATATTGAGTGCCTATGGCCATTTTAGTTTACTGGGTCAATCTAATATGTGATCAACTTACCTGTTGAATTTTTCCATGAGAAATAAATTTAAGTGCAATAAACAAGCAATTCAATAAAAAGGAAGCCCTAACACATGAGCTTCATTTAAATAATTTAATTCACTAGACATTCTGGGAGCCACATCAAGAGGAGTTTCAGAGAGCAAACAAAAATTAGGCAAACAGGAGCTGGTCTAGAAACCGGAAGGAAGGATATCTCTGCTGGAAGATTTGCAGCCCAACTCTGTGGCTGAAGCAGCTGCCCACAGATGGTGAGTGCAGAAGGTACTCCTGCAAAACCTCAGCTTGGTGTCTAGGGAGCCCTTCTGTGGAGCCTTTGTAACTGCTTACCAGGAAAAGAGATGACCTCCCTCAGTTGCTTGGGGCCTGCAGGCCTGAAGGATGCTAGCTTTGCAACAGAACCCCTCCTGCAGAGTTTCCATTTCCCTCCATCATCAGAGGTACCAGCTGTATCATCCAACAGGATCTGCAGGTCTCCCCTCTATGTGGAGACTTAGGAGCTTCTGTGGAGAGCACTCAGTTAAGTTGTGCTTTCATATGAGTTTGGGAGAAAAGTAACCCTTAGTCCTGACGGCTCCCAAGCAGCCCTGGCATCTCTGCACGGATCCAAGTCTTGTCTGGTACATTGTGAGTAGCAATGCAGCCCAAGAACTGGGCTTTATTCAGGGGCCACTGGGCCAATGTCTTCTCCGGGAGTTTACTCGTTATCAATCTGAGGGATTATAGAACAAATAGAACCTAGAAGGGGATCAGGAATACTCAGAAAAAAAGAAAGGAATACTCACAAAGTCACCAGTTAAGTGGACTGAGGCTACAAGCCCCAGAAAAAATAAAATAAATGGACTGTCAAGAATAATAATAATATATATTAAGTTAATAATATATATTAAATTAATAAAATAAAAAGCCAGATGACATCAGGGCAAGCTCACAAAACCCTACAGCAGTGGTCTCAACCTTTCTAATGCTGCGACCCTTTAATACAGTTCCTCATGTTGTGGTGACCCCCAACCATAAAATTATTTTTGTTGCTACTTCATAACTGTAATTTTGCAACTGTTATGAATCGTATCTGTGTTTTCCAATGGTCTTAGGCGACCCCTGTGAAAGTGTTGTTCGACCCCCAAAGGGGTTGTGACCCACAGGTTGAGAACCACTGCCCTACAGTATCCACCTCTTTCTAAAACAAAAATGAAAGATTGAATGTGCAAAATGGACAATGGTCAGACCATATATAAAAGTGGCTCTGCAGCAACCTGCCTAGGAAAGCACCCCTTATCCACAATAACTAGTCCAGGAAGCCCACCCTCTCTAAGCCAGAACTTTCAAGAGGCGACACTGCTCTATCAAAAGTAACAATCCAGAAAGGCAAACAAGGACTGCTATAACCACTGGCTCCCACAAGTCAAAACGGAATAAGTGGAAGCATCTCTAATTTTGGTTACCAGTTCCAATTTAGGGCTAACCAGAGAAAGCAGAATATATACCCCTAACCAATCACATGGAGTACTTACATCTAGTTAGCCCACCTACAGCCCACTCATGCCAACAGCCTCCAATCAGGGCACGCCTGAAGTCTTTCTTTTTATTACTATAAAACTTTTCTGTTCCTGTCTCCCAGTGAGTCTGCCAGAACACAAATGCTGGCAGCTGACTCCCTTGCCCAAGCAGGTCAAAATAAATGTGCTTTGCCTGATCTCATTTGATTAAGTCACCATTTATTTCTATGTACCCTGAACACCAATCTCATCAGCTGTCAGTGCAAACTCCACATTCAATCACCACCTTTACTATCATGAAATCCCCATTTATTGTCCTCTTCCAGAAAACCTTTCCCTCTCTTCTCACCCATCCCATATCATGTGCTTTCTTCAAAACCCTGCCTCTGCTGAAACCGGTGTGGCTCAGCGGATAGAGCGTCGGCCTGTGGACTGGAGAGTCCCGGATTCAATTCCGGTCAGGGGCATGTGCCTTGGCTGCGGGCACATCTCCAGTAGGGTGTGTGTCGGAGACGGCTGATTGATGTTTCTCTCATCGATGTTTCTAGCTCTCTGTCCCTCTCCCTTCCTCTCTGTGGAAAATCAATAAAATATAAAAAAAAAAAAAACCCTGCCTCCTCCAAAACCCCAGCCCAGACTAGTGGTACCTACAGTGACCCTTGAACAACCCAGGGGTTAGGGGCACTGACTCCAGTGCAGTGGTACATTTTCATGTAACTTTTGACTCCCCCCAAACTTAACTACTAATAGGTTACTGTTGACCAAAAGCCTTACCAATTACATGTTATACACTGAGTGGCCAGATTATTATGATGATCTCTGAATGCATAATAATCTGGCCACTCAGTGTGTGTGTGTGTGTGTGTGTGTGTGTGTGTGTGTGTGTGTGAGTACGCACGAAATTCATGCATGGCGGGTGTGTCCCTCAGCCCAGCCTACACCATCTTCATTCTGAGACCCTTGAGGGCAGTCGGACATCCCTCTCACAATCCAGGATTGCTGGCTCCCAACTGCTCGCCTGCCTGCTTCCTGATTGCCCCTAACCACTTCTGCCTGCCAGCCTGATCACCCCCTAATCACTACCCTGCCAGCCTGATTGATGCCTAACTGCTCCCCTGTCAGCCGGTTTGCCCCTAACTGCCCTCTCCTACAGGCCTAGTCACTACTAACTACCCTCCCCTGCAGGCCTGGTCCCTTGCAACTGCCCTCCCCTGCACACGTGATTGCCCCCAACTGCCCTCCCTTGAAGGCCTGGTCTCTCCAAACTGTTTTCCCCTGCTGGCCTGATCGTCCACAGATGCCCTCCATTTCTGGTCCCCCGCAACTGTCTTCCCCTGCAGGCCTGGTCTCTCCAAACTGTTTTCCCCTGCTGGCATGATCATCCACAGATATCCTCCATTTCTGGTCACCCCAAATGTCCTTCCCTGCTGGCCATCTTGTGTCCACATGGGGGCAGCCATCTTGTATGTTGGAGTGATGGTCAATTTACATATTACTTTTTTATTAGATAGGCTTAGAGGCCCGGTGCATGAATTTGTGCATGGGTGGGGAAGGCCAGGGGGAGGGAACATAGAGGTTGGCCAGCCTGCCTGCTGATCAAACTCCTGGTCCAGGGGACAATTTGCATATTAGCCTTTTATTATATAGGATATACACTGCGTGGCCAGATTATTATGTGTTCAGAGATTATAATAATCTGGCCACTCAGTGTATGTTTTATATATTGTATTCTACAGTAAATTAAGCTAGGGAAAAAGAAATATTAAGAAAACCATTAGGAAGATATCATGCATTTATGGTACTGTATGTATTTATTTATTTTTTTAATTTGCAAATAAATGGATTCATTCAGTTCAAATCTGTGTTGTTCAAGAGTGAACTGTAGTCTGATAGATACCTTTGGCCCACATTATTCTGATCACCTCCTGCAGGACCTTGCCATTTGATAGTTCCAGTGTGCACCTGGGGACTCGGTTATTTGGACCTGTGTTATTGGTTGTCTTAATCTCTAATTTAAATGTGTTTGACTATCTTTCCAGAAACCTCTGCAAATTCCTTAAGAAATCTCCAGTACTACTCAAAGGGGGTCCACAGACAGCAACCCCTTGGAACTTTTTAAACACTGTTCTCAGCCAGAGGAAGTGTTCAATGAGCTCTTGCAGAATTAAATTGATTGCTCCCCTTTGAATGAGGCAAAGCTTCAAGTAGCAGCGCTGCCTTCTGCTTTCAAGGACTGAATAAATGTGACTGAACAATATGTCTGTGCCCTGGGAACACAGGGGAAAACATTAAAAGGCAGCTCCTCCCTGCACATTCTGTCTTCACACACTTGAGAGACTTCAAGGAGCAGAGGCTTTTATGGTCTGTGAGAGTGAGTTAAATACTCGCCAATTCAGACTTCACAATAGTGCCAACGCTGACTGACTACGAGATGTAAAGTCTTACAGAAGAAAGGAGGCTAATGACCGTGGAGAGTGTCGATTCCTAACCAGGGGCTGGATCAAAAGCCTGACACTCAAGTGAATGAAGTCCTCATTCCTTCTAGTTGTCACTGCACCAGAGGGAGTAGTGTCATCAAGCCAAAACTGCCAAAAATGAAGTCTTTTCCCCAAAACATAGTGACTTCTGTAAAATCTAGACTCTATAAACAGTTGAAACCAGCTGGAGAAATCAAGAATATGAGCTTGTGTTTTGGGGGGAGGGAGGGGGGGTCTTGCCTGCCCTCTGCACGGGTGTGTAGCTGCAATCACTACTGAGAGGAAATGAGCTGCAGGAGGCAGATCCTATGAACTTCTGTCAGCTTCACTTTAAGGAAGTAAGGCCAAAAGACCAGATTTTTTTCTTTCTTTCTTATTTTTTAGAAAGTGTATGAGGTTGTCAAGAAAAAGGGCATCTGAACTAGAAGTGTTGTAGCCCTGGCCTTGTGTGTGGAGTCCTGGCGACCAGCCCCTCCAGGCCTTGTCATTTTTATATCACACTTTTCTAAGTGGCCCATGGTGTTCTTTGGTAATGGGGACTACAAAGGGGGCCCAGGGACAGGCTATAAGAGCCACCTGCTAACCACAAGAAGCTGCTTCTTGGACCCACAGGCCCCATGTCACACCTAAGCAGGGAAGCATGTCTCATAGGAAGAGCAGGCTTCAGCTTACACAGAGCTGACCTCTGCTGTGAATGAGAGTTGGAGGTGTGTTATTGGCAGTGCTCTGTATGCTGTGCCACCAATATGAAAAACTAATAATAAAAAGCAAATATATAAATAGATCAATAATTCTTCCATCTCCATCCTAAAGGAAAAAGATAATTAAAATGCCATGTGAAGACAAGAGCCTGCCTACAGTTAGGAAGGCTGCTAAGTACATCAAAGCCACCTTACAATATGGTTATCATGGAACCGTCTGAGCAATTAGACATGACAGTGCAGAATAAAGAACTAAAAGCCAATTACAGGTCCCCTGAGCCCTAGAGAGATTTCATAAAAAATTTATACCAGGTAAAACAGAAATCATCTGAACTGCAGCTGGAGAACTCATTTGATGTACTTCGACCGCCAAGGCCCAGCAAAGAGTCTTTTCTGTTATCATCTGTTAGACTGGGGAGTTCTTCTGTCATATTTCTTGTCTGTGTTGAAAGGCATTTTTGGATTAAAGAAGAAGTGGTGGGAAGTGAGGGATGGAGTGACAGTGGTCATTGGCTGGTATATTCAGAATAACTGGGTGGTTTTAACCTGCTGGAGGTAACCAAGGGGTCCACAATACTATGAGCAAAATTCCTTAAAGCCAAACCATCAGCAATTTCCTTAAGGGGTGGAAATATCAGGATTGATGTGTTCAGGACAATAATATATGTTGCTCTTTCTCTTCACTGATGAGCTTAAGGATAACCTCTCTCTTGCTCTCTGCTGAACATCCTGCAGCACCTGGCCCATGCAGATGACCAGGAATGCAGTGAACCAATGGCGAGCAGCCTGGCAGAGAGAGGCCTCTGGGGACCAGTAGGTCACTCTCTGCCTTTGGCCTCTGAGTGTGGTCCTGAGGGACAAACGGTGCTGAGCACAGCCCTGCCTTGTAAAGTTTGCTATTGGCTCCTTCTGAGTTTCAAATTCAATGGGAAATTCCCCTATACCAATCAATCAATTATCAATCACCTATAGCACCTAGCAGAATCCCTGGCTCATATTCTCTGAGCAGTGACATAGGAGCAGTGCTCCTTTTTATGTGGCTCTCAGATTTGGAAACTTACCAAAGTTTACAGTAAGTGGCTGACTGTTCAAGGCAAGAAAAAATAAAATAAAATCCAGATCTCCATACATAATTCACTGAAAGTCTTTACTTCCTATTTTTGTCAGCAACTGACATTACTTTCATTGATCAGACGTAGTCTACTGATTTTAATTTATTAATTATTCAACATATATTTTGAACATATATGTCAGATTATTTCCTTATAAAAGATATCTATCTGATGGCAATGAAAAAAATATTTTAGGATTTTATGAAATCATTCAAAAAGGCTTATGATTAATTCCACAAAGGCTAACTTTTAATATAGTTTTTCCCTCTAGACTGTATGCTTTAAAGTCAAATATAGTTTCTTGTTTATTGCTCGGTTCACCAATAGTAGGTATTTGATAAATATTTGTTAGATTAATGTGTCTCAGTTACCTTTTGCTGTATAACAAACTATCCCAAAGCTTAATGGATAAAAATAACAGCCATTTTATTTAATTGTTCAAAATTTTGACTTTGGCAGGACTCAAGTGGGCAGTTTGTCTCTGCTCCATGTGGCATCAGCTGGAGGGTCTTGACAAGGGCGGGGCATCCACTTCCAAGTGGCTCACTACATGGGCAGCGAGCTGGCATGAACAGGCAAAGTCTGGGCTCAGGATGCTGGAACAGCTGGGTTCCTCTTTTTCTCCACATAGGCAGGGTCTCTCCATGTGATCCCTCCACATGGTAGCTGACCTCCACGAGGATAGCTAGACTTTTTGATGCTGGTATACATCCCAAAAGCACAACGTGGAAACTGTTCACCTAAGGGTTAGGCTGAGCACTGGCACAGTGTCACTTCCACTGCCCTCGGTTGCTGAAAGTCCAGTTAACTGTCGGAGGGGACTGCACAAGGGCAGGAATACTCAGAGCATGG
Source organism: Lasiurus cinereus (assembly GCA_011751065.1). Classification (NCBI taxonomy): domain Eukaryota; kingdom Metazoa; phylum Chordata; class Mammalia; order Chiroptera; family Vespertilionidae; genus Lasiurus; species Lasiurus cinereus. The sequence goes on from JAAGEH010000392.1 coordinate 20,143,797, forward strand.
GTAATTGAGGCCATATTTGCAAACTAACTACTTCAAGAATAAATGAATAAATAAACACAATCATTAAAAAATACTTCAGGTTTGAGAGAGGGGATATTTTAAAACAAGTGGAAGAAAGCACCGCATAAAACCATATATATCTAAAGCAACATACACACACACACACACACACACACACACACACACACACACTAGAAGCACACAAAATCTTATGAGACCCAGAGTCTCGCCCGCCTCTGCCATGGGACCCGGAGACCTGCTTCTGCTGCAAGACCCATCAATGCACCTCCTGGCGACTGATTGTTTGGTCATTCCAGTGTTATGGCATAATGACCACTGGATATATATATATATATATATATATATATATGTATATGTATATTCCCTAGAAAGCTGCATACAAAATGAAAATATAATAGAGAAATAAAAATATAATAGAGAAATTCCTGGATGCATGGACATATTTTAGACCAAGTCAATTTCCATAAAGTGTAATATTACTTATACAACATTATTGGTTCTATTTTCCCCTCTGAAAATCTTTTTAATGGGCTCTAGGGGAATACTTTGTAAAGTATATGATTGTTTAACCACTATGTTGTACACCTGAAACTAAGACAAAATAATATGAAGTGTAAACTGTAATAGAAAAAAATTAATAAATTTTTTGAATAATCAAGGAAATATCCTATAATAAGCAATGGCTGTTAGAGAACTTCTTTTTGGAATTGATGCTAGTCTATTATCACACATAGAATATAGGAAATGGGATGGACCATTCAAGATCCTTAATATTCTAAAATATCTGAATTTATTAAACATAAACTGGTGTGTGTATGTGTGTGTGAATTGTTTTTGTTTAAGTTGTGGGAACTATTATCAGTGGACCACAGCATATGTCCACACCATACAGCTAATATTTCCAGTGCTACTTCTATGGCTTATAATGCCCATTGTGACAGGAAACATGCACTAACAAGAGCACATGCTCAGGAAGGGCTCTGGCATGTTTCTTGGCAAAATTTCTGCAGAAATTGCCGAGTGAGCATCAAAGAAAAGAGAACTTGCCCCTTCTTTGACCACATTTTAGTGTCCATACATTTGATTATGCAATGGCCTTGGCTTGCTTTGGAAGTTCAAAGATCATCATCCAGAAGCTCTGCTGCTAAGAAGGCCTGCAGAACATCCAGTCCTTCCATTTTCAGCCAGGCTGCACTAGAAGTCCTTTCTCCATTTCTAAGTTCTGTGTTTTGTCTCGGCTCTTGCTCCCCTTCAGAATGATCCTGCAGACCTGGTTCCAGGGCTTTTCCTCACCAACAGTAAGGTGCTGTGCAACCCCCAGAGGGAGCAGCCGGTGACTGCCATAAACTGGGGTGACCTGGGCCTCACTGGAAGTCAGTGAGATACCTAAGCAGGCCTGCCTTTTGACCCACCTTGATGTGTGCTTCCAAAGAAGCCTGGAACCATACAAACCCTGATCTGTTCACTAGACATATGCCATTTAAAGACCCACTCCCCTGACAGCTTCTTTGTATTAGAAGCTTTTTCATTGGCTTCAGTTTGAAAGAGATCCGTAGGTATCTTCACGTATACAGGTGCAACCAGTTATAGATCTAATTCCCCATCCACAAGGATGAATAGCAGATGAAAGCCCCAAAGAGCTTCTGGACTGAACACTAGTACAATAAATGCTGATTATGAACCCCCCAAATATATGAAATTATTAGCAAGTTACATATTTGCTTCCCAGATAGTGAGAAAATATGAATGGTATCAATTATTAGAAAAAGTTAAAATAGTCCTCCTGGATAAGCTGAGGTTGCTCAGTTCAACCTCCCACTATTGGTAATGTTAGTATTAGCTTCGCACTCAGTGTTGCTTAATATTCTCTTCTTTGATCTTCATAATCTGTATGGCCCACTCTGCAGGTCAGGGAACTGAGGTGCAGAAACATTAAGTAATTTGCCCAAGGTCACTTAGGTAGCAGGCGAGGAAGCTGCCATATTATCCTTGGGGACACTGCAAATTCCTACTGAAGTTACACCCTCACATGCACACACAAGTGCACACCTGCACACACACAGGTAGTTGGAATCCTGGCAACTTGAATGAAGCAAGCATTGCTTGTAGTGCATCTTTAGGAAATACACACGTCATATGCAGGTGTTTAGTGAGCCTAGACTTTCAGGTTTTTTTTTTAATTTTTTATACATATCTCCCCATTGCCCCCTCTCCCTCCCAGGCATACCCCAACCCCCCAGTGTCTATGTTCATTGGTTATGATTATATGCATAGATACAAGTCCTTTGATTGATCTCTTATCTACCTCACCTAACTTTAATCTTCCTGCTGTAATTTCACAGTCTGTTTGAAGCTTTACTGTCTCTGTATCTATCCTTTTGTTCATCAGTTTATAATGTTCTTTATTATCCCCCAATGAGTGCAATCATGTGATGCTTCTCCTTCATTGACTGGCTTATTTCACTAAGCATAAGGCTCTCCAGTTCCAACCAGGTTGCTGCAAATGGTAAGAATTCCTTCTTTTTAATGGCAGCATAGAATTCCATTGTGTAGATGTACCACAGTTTTCTGCTGACGGGCACCTAGGCTGTTTCCAAATTGTGGCTATTGTAAATTGTGCTGCTATGAACATAGGGGTGCATAAATCCTTTCTGATTGGTGTTTGTAATTTCTTAGGATTAAACATTAGAAGGGAAACCATAAAAATACTAGAGGAATCCACAGGCAGCACAATCTCAGATATATGCTGAAAGAACTTCTTCACTGATACCGCTCCAAAGGCAATGGAAGCTAAAGGAAAAATAAACAAATGGGACTACATCAAAATAAAAAGCTTTTGCACAGCAAAAGAAACCATCAACAAAACAACAAGAAAGATCAATGCATGGGAGAACATATTTGCAAATGCTATCACTGATAAAGGTTTAATCTCCAAAATCTACAACCAACTTATACAACTTAATAAAAGGAAGATGAAGGATCCAATAAAAAAAATGGGCAACGGACCTAAATAGAACCTTTTCAAAAGACGACAGAAGGAAGGCCAAGAGACACATGAAAACATGTTCAAAGTCATTAATCATCCGATAGATGCAAATCAAAACGACAATGCGATACCATCTTACACCTGTCAGAATGGCAATCATCAACAAATCAACAAACGACAAGTGTTGGCGAGGATGCGGAGAAAAAGGAACCCTTGTGCACTGTTGGTGGGAATGCAAACTGGTGCAGCCACTGTGGAGAACAGTATGGAGTTTCCTCAAAAAACTAAAAATGGATCTCCCATTTGACCCTGTAATACCACTCTTAGACTTTCAGTTTTGCAAGATCAAGAAATGCTAGAGTAGAGCCCTGGGGGAGTTTTCACAAAGTCTGGCAATCACATGTAAAGGCCCAAGAAGGATTTATAAAGCACCAGCAATGGTTTCCCATTGCTACTATTTTTTCCAATTAGGAAATTTGTAGTATTACTATTAGGTTTCACTTCTTTGATCATTTTGTTCATAGGCATTGATATATCACCATTTTAATTGCTTTTCCCCTCATAATTGTTATCATTGATCACCTTTTCTCCTGAATAGTGAGATAAGTGGGATAGGTGGATGTGACTCTCACTCAATAGAGTCTGGGCCACAGCAGAGTAAAAAATGGACTCAAATAAACCCAGCAGGCCTTACCACATTTCTGTGCTGCAAGCTCTCATGGGGCTGCCATGAGCGTCAAAAGGACGCCTCTTCCCCTTTGGATATCTTTAATCAACTCACATTTTATAAGAAACTTACTTTAAACTTGAAAGTCTTCATCGCTAAGAGGACCATTTCTAGTGAACTTTTGTCATTTTATAAAGTCTTTTAAACCAGTCCAGCCAGAACTCGGGAGGTGTTTGAAGCCCATGCAGAGTGTTTTCTGGAGCTAAACCTCATTGCTGAGATGCTAAGATGTCCCCTTGGGAGTTCTTCAAGCTTCCCTATGTCCCTGCAAACACACTCAACTCACACACTAGGGCACACACTCATGTGTAGATACACAATCATAAATACAGTCAGACATACACAATCACATGCACAATGCACCCCATGCAGGCATGCACACTTATAAACACCTTATACACACACTCACACATGGACTCACATAGATGGGTACATAGTACACACTCATGTATAAACAAACTCACACAGATAATAAGTTCACATACAGGCACACACTCACAAATACTCATACACCCATATTCACAGAGACAGACACAATCACAAATACAGCCAAACCTACACATTCATATAGACAATGTTCTTCCATGGAGGAATGCACACTAATAGTTCTGTTACACATGTACTCATATAGATGCATATGTCATATGCAGGTGTTTAGTGGGCATAGACTTTCAGTTTTGCAAGATCAAGAAATGCTGGAGAGCTTGCACAAGAGTGTATGTATATTTAACACTACTGAATTGTACATTTAAACATGGGTAAAATGGTAAATGTATGTTATGTGCAAAATGTAAAATACCACAGTTACAAAAAAACAATTAATAGCAATATTCATTCACTATGAGAATGCAAGTGCATTCGTTAAATCACTCATCTTGAGGAGAAAACAGCCTTCCTGCACCCATCCTCCTGGAGGGCCGGCATGAGGTGAGACAGCTCAGCAATGCTGCTCCTCCAGAAGGGAGAGGGGTGATGGCAGGTGATGGCAGGGCACTGGCAAGAGGCGGCTGTGCCCAGGGAGCTGAAGCAAGCAGAGGCGCCTGCCATCTGGAGCTGTCACTGGCATGGATTACATCTCTCCTAACAGGAGAAGAGGGAGGAAAGGCTCTCTTCTGGACCCCCAATTTCATTGTGTGGCGGCTGTGCTGGTGCTTTATAAATTCCTTCCTAGGCTTTGCATGTCATTGTCAGATTTCGTGAGAACTCCCCTGAGGCTTTTCTAAAGATGTGAACGGAGACAGAGGGCCACTGTCCTTCATCTACTTCTCTCTACTGCAGCCGAGACGTGATTATAAACATTTTGCCCAGCTTCCTCCCATCCTCAACCTACCCCACCTCCTTCAGGAGTGGAAAATTTCCCCCAAAGTCTTAAGCCTCAAGGGCGAGGAGGAGAAGGGCTTCCCAAGAGATGGACTTTGGTCATTTATGTCAAAGGGTTTGGCACCTGCAAGCCAGGCCAATTGTTATTTATATTCACTCAACCTCCTTCTGCATCTACTTCTGTAACCAACAAAATCCTGGTGGAAAAACACAGCAGGAGCCAGACGGAGGTTTTGTTTGTTTTCTTTTTCTGTTTGGGATGTGAAGTTTTGCATGTAAATCAAATAGTTTGCTGGAAAAGTCATCCCCTGAACAAATACTGTCTGCTTCCTGAATATTGGCAAAAAGGAGAAAGTTCTTTGTCTAGAGAGACGAGGACCCATACCTTAGGACTAAAAGCTCACAATTAAAGTCAGAGTAAAACAACTTAGGTCCCTCTTCCTACATGTTTTCTTTCACATAATACTCTCTAGGGTTGCTAGGTGATTCCAATAGGAGCCAGGCCTCCTGAGTGCAGCTTAGCCATTCTTGCCCTGACCCTGAGCAGGCGATGATGTGTAAATTGCAACTTTCTTCAAGTTTCAATCCATAGGACATTGGGATTATTGTTCCTCTGGTTGCAGAATGTGTGCCAGGGCTATGCACTCAGAGAGAGCACACATTTCCTCAGAGATTCCATGCTGAGTCTGTGAGGCAAGGAAAGTTGGGGAAGGAGCTACATGACCCCAGGGACCTTCTGGCAGAGTGTCTTTTTGCTCCCGGACATTGCTGTGGCCCAAAAGCATGTCTGGAAGGGAGAGTGAAGGACTTGCAAGACTGTGAGGAAAGATCCATTGTTTGAGGTGGCAGACCTGGGGTGGTTGCTCGGAGGTCCACTTCTTCCTTTCCTCTGCTCTACTGTCATGGATCGGGGAGAGGAGAGTATGCAGAAAGGAGTCAGCCCAGCAGACATGGCCCTGCTCCCCTCCTTGCAAGGCTGGCCCTTGGCCGGTGTCTGGGAACTTGTGTTTCAGGAGTTGACCCTCTGATCCCTAACTGGCTCGATGGGCCTACACAGTGTGGCTTATGGTGAGCACTGGCCACTTGCTTCTCTTCAGAGAATGTGGTGTTTGGTACATGCCTCAAATGAAATCCTGGGCTCTGTGTCTCTAATGATTTCCCTGGTAGACAACATTTCACAAATATCACACCTCTTTGCTGGGGGAGTTAAGCATGTCCTGTGTGACCCAAATGGGAGAGGACTCATGAAAACGTGTGCCTGGCTTCGTCCTGTCTTTGTCCCGTGTGCTTTTTCCCTTTGCTGATTTTGATTTGTTATCTTTTCACTGTAATAAATCATAGCTGAAAGGGTGACAGCCTGGTAGATCCCCTTGTGAATCGTTGAATGTGGGGGTGGTTTTGGGATACCCCCCCATCCCACATAGGTGTGGTGGTGCCAACTGTGCAAGCTGTGTTTCCCAACTCCACTGTCAGCTGACTTCAGATGAACATGGCTAATGTGAGACAATGGAGGGGGAGACAAGTAGGATCATTCTTCTTTCCTTTTGACCTTAGACGGTGATTCATGCAGTAACAGTATCTCAGACAATCCCAGTCCTTGCCACGTACCCCAGCCCCATGCCATGATGACACTGAACTCCCTGTGCTGCTGCTGATGGCTGAGTTGACTCAGCTTCTCTGGTGTGGCTTCTTGTCTCTTCATCATCCATGTAATCAATCTCCTGTGTGAATTTCCTCTTTCCTCAGAAAGATACCTAAAATATTTTTTTATTTTCCTAGTGGGACCCCACCTGCTATATTTCTTAAATACTTAATTGTGCCACCTCTGTGCCAAGCAAGGGACATTCAGAGATAAAATATACTACAGACCTTAATTCTTCTGCAAAAGTCATATTTCCTGGCACAGCCCAAAGTTCATCGTATGGTCAGCAAACTTTGTTCTGATTTCTAAGTCACAGGACTGTGAAGAAGGGTTCAGTAATGCAGATGTTCTTCAAGCACGTGCTAGGGCTTGGCACACAGACTCTCTCTGATTGACACTATTTTTTAGGCACAAGGAAAGCCTTTGCACTTTTAAGGCTCCTGGGTTGGTAGTTTGGAAGGGTTAGGAAGTTAGCCAGCATGTGTCACAATAATAAGTAAGTCTCGGGCCAAAAGTGACACTAAGGTGGCGGTTGTGAGAGTGACAAGCCTGTCCTGCAATGTTCAACATGGCCAGGAATCCCAGGGGGACCTGGCAGCTGAGCAACCTAATCTGGCGGGTGTGAGGCTGACCATCCTTTTCAACCCCATGTGGACCAGGTTAGGCAGGATCCAGCACACCCAGGCTTTCTGTTTGCCAGAACTACCAAATGTGGTGATACCCTCCCTGGGGCCTTTTTCTTCTACTCTGCAAAGAATATGGGAAGAATGGGCTCTAGGTAACGTAATGGCCTACAGTATCTCCTTGGGAAGCTCTGGTTGAATTCTCTACTCTCTAGTGAAGAGGCAGCCCAGGAAACCAAAAATGCCCCTGAATGTAAGAAGCACATCACCAGGCAAGTTCCTTTCAGGGCATCTGAGCAATTTAAGTTGAGATCTGGAAGATGAATAAGAAACAGTCTCATGGTGAGAGGAGGAGAGGGAAGAGGACACAAGGTATGTCCATTGCAACTGGAGCATACAATGGGGTGAACAGGGTGCAGGTGGGGATGAGGGGCTGAAGAGTAAAGCAAAGCCTAGACTGTGTGGACTTGTCAGCTGATGCTTGGAATTTTTAGTAAAAGCCAAGAGAAATAGCAACAGAAAGTCTTGTTAAAAGTATTTGACTTCAGCTTTAAGTTCCACAAAGCTCATTCTGACTGCCTGGTGGATAATGGATTGAAAAAGGTAAATGGATATATTCAAGAGATGTTTAAGAAGTAGAGTAGAAAATATTTGTTGAAGGTTTGAAATTGGGTGTTGAGGGGGCAAGAAGGGAGTGTCAACAATGATGTTACATATTTGGCTGGGCAAATGGTTGCAGAGTGATAGCATTCATTGAGATAGGGGACTCCTGGGATGAGCCAGGTTTGCAGGAAAAATGACACATCTCATTTTAGATATCATAGTGACATGCCAAATAAAGATGGCTGGTAGGCAGTTTGGCATTTTGTGTAAAAAAAAATCATGGCTCAAGACCTAGATTTAGGTGTCAGGATACAGATGGAAATTGAAGACGTGGGAGTTGCTGAGATGACCAGGGGAGCTTGCACAGTGCTGAGGACACCTCAGAGAGTGCAATGTCTCTGATACCAGGGGAGAAGACCGACAAGGCAAGAGTGGGCAGCAGAGTTCAGTGCTCTTGAAGGTTAAGTAAATGATATCAAATCCTGTCTTTTGGACTTAGTGGAGGCCATTGGTGGGTGACCTTTAACTACAGCTTCAGTAGAATGATGAGGCAGGAGCCAGGTGGCAAAAGCTTGTAATGAAGAAGATGAGAGAAGAGCAATAATAGCTAGGTGGATGTGGATGAAGAAGGATTTCAAAAATACAGAAGAGTCTTGACTTGAAGCTGTTTATGTGCTGCTGAGAAGCAACTGCTGGAGGGCAGGAGCTAACACTGCAGGAGGAAAATGGCTGGACAGGAGAGCAAGGCCTGGAGAGGAAGGGAACTGGAGCACAGGCAAGGGGGCAAGGCACACCTGGCCATGGAAAAGTGGAGATGGGGGTGGGAATCCATCTTACTTTGGTAATAAGAAAGAGAGGAAAGATGTGTGAGGTTGCAGGTAAGCTCATAGATTTGGCAGCAGAAAATTGAGAGAATGCCTAACCAATTGCATTTTTTCTTTTCTATCTCTATGAAAGTAGACCAAGGTCAGGGTCAGAAATTTGGAAGCAGTAAAAAGAAGGTCAGAAATAGCCATGACTTAAAATAGGAGTATTTAGAGATAACAAAGATTCAGGGGAAAAAAAATATGGAAACTTTTAGAAAAAATTTTTATTTTTTTCCCAATTATTTGAAGATAAACCAAAGTGTTTTTTTAAAAAAGTGTTATTTTCTAATTTTTGTGGTGCTCTTAAAAGTATTTACTCATTTTCCCTCTGGCTAGGCATGCCCTCCCTACAGGAAGTGTGGTTTGGTGGTAGCTGTGGCTCCATGGATGGTTCAAGAATACAGGCCATGTCCCTCAGCTTTATTTATACAAAAAGGACCTGGGCTCTGCTTTATGCATGTTTACAGCTATCTGTGACCTGTCTGTTGAAGTGCAGAGCCTCCTGTCTGCCAAGCCCCACCTGCCTGGATGGCAAGATCCATATTCTTCCCTGAGGTCAGCCTCAGGGAAGAGAGTGGGGTCAGCCTGGCACTGCAGAGTCATTAGCTGGTCCTCCTGGCCACCAAGTGAGGAGGGGGAGGCACACTTGGAGGTGGGCATGGTGAGCAGAAACAGGCTGGAAAACTGGGAGTAAGGGGTTTTGGGAGGAAGGAGGGGTGTCTGCCAGAACAGAGCAGAACGGCAGAGTAAATAGAAAGTCCTGAAGCCAGCTCACTTGCTCCAGCTGTCAAGAAGGGGAGGAGAAACCCTGTGGGACTGGGGAGAAGGGAGGGAGCTGTTAGGAAGTTATTTAAGAGCCAACTTTCTTGTCGTTTCTTCCTGCATCCTTTTGAGGAAGTACCCTAGAGACGCAAAGAGCCAGCCTGTGCTAGGACACCTGAAGAGGGGACCACAGGTAAGCAGCTGACCCTCCTGCCAGCATAGCCTTAGCCCCACACCCAGAGGCTCCCCAGGGCCCACTGTGTCCACCCCCTTTAGCTGGGTCCCTCAGAGGGCTACTGGGAATGCCAGGGGCTGGGGTCAGAGGCAGCCCAACTTGAACTATTGCCCGTTCTTGGCCCCTAGCTCTGCACCTACCTGGCCCCTTTTCTGAGCAGGATTTCTCTCAGGTACCCCATGAAGCTTTCTTGAAGGCATTGCTTGCTAAGACGGCCATCCAATGGTAATGGAGGGATTGGGGTCTTCCTCAAGGGATCAGACTAAGAAGAAGGGACACAAAAGGTTGGAAGGAGGAAGAAGTAGGGCTGCATTGCCATGTGGGACCTGAACTTGAGCACCTTCTTCTCCCCCAGACCTGGGGGAAGGGGGTGCATCTGTCCACCTGCACAGGCACTCAGGTCTCTGCTTTAGGGGTTCTCTCTCAACTGGTAACTCCGTAGTTGCATAGTTCTGTGCTGTGCTCCCTTAAGCGCTCCCTCCCTCAGGGGCCCACAGCCTCCCCTTGCTATTTCCCATCAGAGGTCTGCTGTTTCCTGCCTTATCTCTCCTCCCTTCCTGCCTCCTTTATTCACTAGAAACTGCCTGTAAATATGCCTGCAGATGTTTATGGGTGCCTGTTCCGACCTTATACTTCCAAACAGTGCTGTCTTCTTCCAAGACCAAGCACCTTAGCAGTGATTCTCTTGTTTCCAACTGTGTTGCCTTTGCTCAACATGTTCTGGAACAGTCTCCTCTAGTTGTCTCTATAACAGTGGCTCCTCGTCTTTTGAGGGTGTGCCTGTTTTTTTAAAATAGCCAAATCACCAGGAGTCATGATTGGCTAATCCAGGTGATCAAGGGACGCTTCACTGGGACCAGAAACAAGGTTTCCCTTCATTTGGTCAGTTGATCAACAAGTACTTTTTGGGCACTGGCAGTAAGGTGTGGCATTCACACTGGCTCCCTGCCTACACACACTCCAATGGAAGGGAGCAGGCTTGGAGCAAAGGCAGTGCCTGCACCACTGACCAAGTACATTAGAGAATGGGCTATTTACAGCCTATCTGAAATTGCAATGTGCCTCGCTCTCTCTTGCCCACACTCTCCATCCCCCTATATTCTATTCCTTGTGATTCTGGTGCCAAAGCGGGTACCACCTTCTCACACCCTGCCCAGTTTACTTACAAATTTTGTTGTGCTGGACCCTAACCGCCACTAGACCTAAAGCTCCCCAAGGCAAGAATCCTGAGGTATCCTAAGTGCCAGACCACAGCCTGGTGCATAGGGGGGCCTCAATAAATATGGGTTGAATTAAGTTGCAAAGACGAACGCTTGGGAAGACGCCACTTACCTGCACACAATGGTCTGAGTTTATTCTTCAAAGTCTAAATGAAGTGGGGTGTGTACATGCACAAGACAGTAAACATTTCTTACAAACATTTCTTGTATTTCCTACAAAATATTGTTGTAGGGGCAAGAGAAAAAAATAACTTTGCTCCCCAAATCTGTTACATTTTTTCTTTCTTCACATCAGCCCCCTTTCTTCTGCTTTCCATATGCTTTGACAAATCTCCCCAAGATCCTGGGGGAACTCTACTCCATCATTAGACTACCCATCCCTGCCACCTCTCACACAGTTTTTATTTATGTGAAACCCAAAATGTGCTGCTCAAGTGTTATCACACAGTTATGTCTGCATCTCTATTTTTAATCCTTGTGTTAAAAGTAACTGGCTTTGCATTCCTTTTCTGTGTGTTCTTTTCCCCCTCAAGGACGTGAGAAACTGAGGATGACCGAGACCCCCAGACCCACCTTTGGAGGCAGGAGAGCTGTCCCCCTCAACAACTCCAATGCTGAAGAGAACAACCCCCCGACTGTGGAGCTGCAGGGCCTGGTGCCCCGAGGTGTCAACCTGCAAGGTACAGGGCCCCTTTGGCCCAGGCATAGCCGCCTGACCCTCCTCTCCACGGGTGCTGGCTCAGCATCCTCTGTCTCCGACAGAGCATCTCTGTTTTAAAGAAAGGCCTCCAAAATCCTCATTTGTGTGGTCAAGTCACTGAAAACCCAATTCTTGCCCCAATTCTGCCACTTGATAGCTTTGTAAGCTCAGGGACTGGGAAGCAAGGGTACTGGCTTAGTAGTGGTCTTTTCCAGGCCCAACACTCTGTTTTTAAGAATGTTCTCTAGCTGGAAGTTTCCACTCCCAAATATTGTTGCTGTTTTGATTGTCTGGCTTGCACCACCTTTCTTCTCCCCACCCTCCTCCCTCCTCCATCCACTGCTGTGAATTTCAGAGCTGGCAAGAGAGCCAGCCTGACAGTAATGGAGATGGAAGCCCTCTATTTCTCTCCAGAGCAGCCCAAAGGGCAGGCGAGGCAATCTGCATTCCCTGCTCTGGCCCAGCCTATCCCCAGGGACCTGCTCTGGGAGCAGCAGCCAGCAGCTGACCTCCCCTCCGCCATCTCAGCTGTGACAGGGCCCAGGTGCCACTGGTGGCTTAGTGGCATGGATACCATTCTCTTGAGCCAAGCAGGGACATTCAGACTCTTGTTCCTGAATGGTATCTGGCAGGGAGCACTTTTGTCAGTAGCACACATGAACCAAGACCCACTTCTGCTCCTAAGGATTCCACCCGGGGGCTGGTGGGTAAACACCCATGTGCTGGAATAGGCGCTCAAGGCCATCTGGTGGCTGTGTGGTTAAACTGCCTCCTCATAAAGAGCCCAGTGGTTGAAAGCAAAGGAAAGCACAGTGGTCATTCCCACAGTTCTGAAGGTCAGATGCCACCGGATGGGTAGACGACTCTGAGTGTGCCACCCTTATATCCAGACGATTTGATATCCAACAGTGAAAACAGAGTTATTCAGTACCATCCGTCAGGTACCATCTAAATTTGGAGCAGGGTCTTACAGAACAGAGGGCATCTTTAGCTGGGTAGAGGAACCCCGCCAAACTTGGAAACTGGTAGCTGTGAACTCTCTCTCCCAGCGAGGGAGCACACTCTCTAAATCTGTACATTAGAGCCACAGAACTGAGTTTGAAAGAACTGCTGCTCAGCTCCTCTAAGCCCCCAGGTTATAGGTTAGGAAACAGAGGCCAAAGCTAGAAATTGATGTTCAATTCCTTCACTGCCCAGAGCAAGGGTCCCTTCCTTCCTTCCTTCCTTCCTTTCTTCCTTCCTTCCTTTCTTTCTTTCTTTCTTTCTTTCTTTCTTTCTTTCTTTCTTTCTTCTTTGCAAATAAGTTGGAAAATGTGCTGATGTCAAATTATCAAGCAGTTTACCTTGATGGATTTGGTTTTCTAGCAAAATTCCCTTCAGGCAGAAAAGCCTGTGGGCCCCAGGGCAGGGTGCTGGAGGAAGTGGTAGAGAACAGAGGGCGGGGGCCGGGGAGGGGGGCGCTCGGACCCATCGCTGAGGACTGTGAGCCTGCACAGAGGCAAGGAAGGAAGTTCCTGTTCCACAGCTGCTACTCGCTGCCCTGGGACTCAGGGCAAAGTCATGTAAGTGCTCCAACCCCAGTGTTCCTATCAGCAAATAGAAGCAACTTCAAAGTTGTCATGAGGGTCAAATGATCAGTGCCTGTGAGAGTCCCTGACCCACAGCACATGACCAATAAATGCTCACTGGTTTAGATTGTCAGTAATCACCCCCTGCATGGTTCTGAGGGGGAATATATACAGTCCATTCTCCTGTATATCTGAAATCTGAACAATATGTTGTTGTCAGTGAGAAATCAAAACTGCCAAAAAACTTGAGTGCAGAGGTCAATTTTAAAAGAACCTGGTTTTACTGGTTTTTGTTTATTTATTTTTGGAGGCAGAGATGAGAATTATTTTGAACTAAATTATTTTGAGAAAAAAAATCTGTTCTTACTTGGTTGGTAATCATATGTCCACAACCAAGTGACATTCTGGGATAGTTTTATAGACCTTGGCATAGGAGTGTGAGTTCCCAATGACTTTGTAAAATGAACAGTCGATGGCTTGAGAATTGAATGATTCATCAGCCCTGGAGTCATTATAACCCTATTATTAGTAATAGCTTCCAGTTTTCATAAATATGTACCTATTTATTATTTCTCACACAGATGAGCTAAGTGCCACATGCTATGAGGGTAGGGTCTCTAAACCCACAAAGCAGAATAGTAAGTCCCAGATGAATAAGACAGAAAAAAATAACAGTATATAGATCATCTGACCAAGTAAATATACATCTTAATTATCTTTTGCATTTCAAATTTCTGTTTAACTATGCTAAAAGGGTTTTCTGGCATTAAATATATCCATGTATCTAAATGCCTTGTGTTAAATGCCTTGTGTTAAAATGCCATCTCCTTGCAGTTCACCCAATGGCCACTAGTGGCTCCAAGAGGACTTGGATCTTCCTGTCTCCCTGTCTGACATGACTTTGGCTCCAGGCACACAAAGCCCTAAATCAGACTCTCTCCTCATTTATTTCAATGGAAATTTTTTTCTAAAGTGTTGCTTCAGCAAGCTGCTCTTGTGTAATTGACTGAGAAAAGCAGACAAGTAAGAGGAGAAAGGGCAGGATGAGAAAGGGGGAGGAGATGACAAGATTTTTTAATAATCCTATGGCATTCAATGTATAAAATATATACTGAGTGGGTATAATACCTTTAATTCACAGCTTGCATAATTATTTGGCTAAGAATTATTTTAGACTATAACTCAAATGTATAAACTTAAGTAAGGCTCCTCCCATACAACAAGACAATATTTAAGAAAAATTGAAATATTTGAGGTGACAATGGAACCTTGAAACTAGGGTCAGCCAGGGTGTTTGATGTCCTTTGTGTTTCTAAGGATCCTTTATGCCCCCCCTTTGAACTCAGTTATAAATGAGAAAAGTATGTGAAAATCTCCATAGATTGTTGGAATTTGCATCTATTCCTATTAGACTGATCTGTATGCACTGCTGGTGTTTCTGAAAAAAAATCACTCCATAACCTTCTTGTCTCAAAGGTTATTTTAGCAGGAGATATAATGTTCAGGATCACAACCTTATATGCTTGGGCTGGTTTGACTCTGTATTATTAACAATAGGTGATCATTTGCAGGAGTAAACATAACACTAATTTGACAGGTCTAATGTACTGAATTCAAACTGGAAAGCAAGTCTAGATCTATTTTTAAAAATCCAATGCAGGCAGAATCTATTATTTATTAGCTTAATGAGGTCTTTTGTCTTTCTGAGCATTTCTTCCCTCCCACTATTCCAAACCAGAACTAAATCAACTAGTTAACTGGTTAATTATCAATCTGCCCTTTGTGCAGAGTAAACCTCTCTGGATTCAAGGTTATTGAAAGAACAAGAAAGGCATTCACAGTATGATTAAGAAATTATGTTGCATAGAAAAAGTTCCTCCTTTCATTTGGTTTGAGGAAAACCTCTTAGTGCTGACCACCTATGTGTCAGGAGCTAAGCCACTCTCTCTGGGGACACAAAGATGAGTAAAACAGTCCCTGTTCTCAGGCATCTCTCCATCTAGTAGATGAAACAAGCTAAAAGAATGACTACTAGTGTCAATGGAGAGGAAAAGAGGGTGAGAGAGATGAATAGGAGTGTTTCAGGTAGACAAGTGCATGGAATTCTATTTATAGCAGAGGGAACAATATTTGTCAAGTAATGAGGACAAGAGAGGGAAGATGAGCCCAGAACAAATAGGCAGGCATCACACCATGACGGGCTTTGAAGCCCTTACTTTTCCTCTTGCTTGCAAAGGATTCCAACTAGCGGAATGCCATAATCAGAATTTTGTTTTATAAAAGGAAATCTCACGGTGAGGAGATACTGGACAGGAGATACATTTAGAGGCTGTTGAGATACTTTGGAGTACAAAGAAATTGACTAGAGGGCTGTTAGCCCCTGGAGAAGATGTTAGCCTTATTTCTTTTATTCTAGCTTCCTCTAAGCAGCTGAGCATTCCATATAGATTCTAGGTATAGGATATTTTTAATAGCAACAGTTAAAAAGCAAGCTGATTAAGAAAATGTTTTGAATCAGTCTAGTTAATGATACTTTAATGACTATCCAAAAGAAATATGGGGGGGGAAAAACCTTTATTTTGTAGTTTTCACAATAAACAGACCATCTTCCTTATGGATAGTATATATGCCTATCATTTGGTAATAATATTAAAAAGATTGCATGGAGAATTCAATTCACTCAGGAATTCTAAGGATATGAACCTAAACATTTAACTTATTTCCAGATTCCATCTGTGACAGGTATAATCATTTTTGGAAGAATATTTGTATAACCAAAGAACAATATAATCCACTTTTTACATATTAGGGAAAGAAAGGGTAGGGAGAAAAGGAGGCAGCTGGCTCATGGGAAGAGATTATTTTTTAACAAACCATTTTCTGATGTGTTTAAAATTAGGCTAAATTGTGGTAGATAGACTTTTTGAAAGCTGTCACTTTGAAAGAGTGAGCTGCCAAGTTTCCAGCTATAATAGTTCTCTTAAAAAAACAAAACAAAAAAAAAAACAACAACAAAAAGTGACTTAGCAATGAGTTGCCCCATTTTGTCAGGAACTCTGCTTGGACAGAGAGAAGCAAATTAATTTCCTGTTTGTGACAAATGGAACTTGGATGATGAGATGGCTCTTTTGGTTTAAACTACATTTTGTTAAGCAATACGCAAAGCAAAAATCAATATGCCAGCTTAACAAATGCATATAGAGTACCTCCTTCATGGGAAGGGACAATACAAAAATGAACAATAGAGAGAAAAAAAAACTATGATATTTATAAACCTTTGCTTGACTTGATCCCTGGATGACTCTCCAGACTCTAGAGTCCAGAACAATGAAATTAGTGTTTGACCGGTGGTATTGGGACTGCAGCTCATTCCTCAACATTAAGGCAAACCCTAAAAAGTCTACAGACCTCTTAGGAGATGACACCGGGAGAAGGGCAACCTGGCTTCCATATCCTTCTCCTTCTAGAGAATAAACCATGTCTTATAAGTTCCACTACAGGCTAGAACATTGTTTCTTTAAACTCTAGACTTCTCAGAGTAGCTTTTAAGCTTTCATACTTTAGTCTTTTTATTTTTAAATAAAATGTTTTTTCTTAGCTTAAATGATCTTAATAATTTTAAGAGATTATATAGAGAAATTTTATTTACCACTGCATTTGCTTTATTCCCCCCATTTAAATGTGATTTCCTATTAATTTTTTCCTCTCTTTCCTGAAGGCATTGAAAGGAGGAAATTATTCCACATAGAAATTCAGGAGAAGAAAAAAAAGTCTGTGCATTCAGAAAACATTATCTTCTCGTTTGCTCCCCACACTACCACCATTTTTCAGATGAGAAAACTGGGGCACAGGAAATTTATATAACTTGAGCAAAATAAAAAAGACAGTAAATGTCAGAGTTGGGATTTAAGTCCAGGAAGTCTGGCTCCAGAATCCACACTTATCCACTATGCCAGTGGTCGGCAAACTGTGGCTCGCGAGCCACATGGGGCTCGTGAGCCGCGGTTTGCCTCTCTATTGACTAATGAGTTTGCCGACCACTGACCTAACTCTTGATTCCAATAATTACAGGCTGTTGTTGTTACTTGTGAATAAGCTCCTATTCCAGTGATCGGCAAACTCATTAGTCAACAGAGCAGCAAACCTTGGCTCGTGAACCAGTTTGCCGACCACTGCACTATGCTATTCTGTCTACTAATAATAACAGTAACTACATAATAAAAATTGTTGATAATTTACTTATTGCCAAACACTGTGTTAGAGCACTTTACAATATGTTTTTCACTTGATCAATTTTTTATTATTGACAATATTACAAATGTCCCCCATTTGTAATATTGTCAACCCATTTTGCCCCCCTCCACCCACCAACCCTATGATATACTTTGTTGTCTTTTTAAATGTAAGAAAAATAAGCTCAAAAACATTAAATAACTTTTTTTGAGATTGCACAATTAGTAAATAGTGAAGCATCTCCCAAAACATGTTCTGCAAAATACTCCACAAAATAGTTTGCATGGTCATTTAAATTTGGAAAAAATGGTATTTGTAGGACATTTGCAATGTACATTAGCATGTTAAAGTCTCCTATTAAACCCACAAGAATCCAGCATTTCCCAAACTGCTTTAACAACGATGGAACTCTTAATTATCCCAATACCTATCAATATTCCATAAAACTGGCCCTTTCCTGCATTAACTCAGGGATGGACCGAGGCACTAGACATTAGCAGGTCCACTAGACTTGGGTGCAGAGCTGGAAAGTCAGGTATCTGTCTGCACTGAGAACTAGAACCAGTGAGAAGTAGATACTAAAAATATATTTAAATTTCTTTCTCCAGCTTTATGTTTCTATGTAGGCAGAGCTGCTTGAGAAGCCAAGGCAGTAAGCTAACCTGCTCATTCCTCAGGGGCATATTATCATGGGGATGGGCATGGGAAGAAGTGAGGCAAATCCTGGCACTACTCCAGGACCAGAGTTCATTCTCCACAGGTAGACTAAACTTGCCCTCACTTGGAATGCTGCAATAGTCTCCCAGCTGACCTCTGCTTCCAACTGTCATCCTCCAATTCATTTTCCAGTCTGCCACCATAAGTACTTTAAATGTGTATAATCATGACAGTTTGCAACTTCAGATTCTTCCCTGGATTGCAATATAATTAAAGTGCAAACTCCTAACAAAGTCTACAAGGCTTGTGGGAGCAGCTTTTGCCTACTCTGCCATTGTGATCCCACTACCATGCTTCAGACAGTCAAGCATCTTTCAAATCTTTAAGTAAACCAAGTGCCCTCTTGCTTCAGTCTTCACTCATTCTCCTCTTTCTCCGAAACATTCTTCTCCCCACCTCTTTCCACCTGCATAACTTGCTCATCTTTCTGGCCACTGCTTATACCTCACTTCTTCCAGAAAGCTTCCTTAACCCCCTCTCATTGGAGTTAGTGGCTCTCTTATACCTCCTAGAAAACACCCTCATCCAATATTCTGTACTTCCTTTATCAGAGTATTCATGACATGCATCAGCTATCTGTTCACTTTTTAGTGTCTACCACTGTGCTTATATTATTTAGTTCATGACTTAATCAGCATTTATATTCATGTCTTGAATGCCAATATAAAATAGCACACTTATAACACTCCCGGAGGACAGGAAGTTAGAAAGGATATTAAATACATTGAATATATACTTAGGGTCTCAAATTACTTTAAGAACTTGGGACAATTAACCAAATTTAATACAATGGAATTTAATATTAGTGCATGTAAGGCCTTGAAAGTGAGCGAAAAGAGAGAAAACAATTGCATAAATAGATGTGGCTAAATAGCAATGTATTAAGTGACTTGTAAGAATCTGGAATGAATTTTAATCCATTACTGGTAAAAATTATATCATTCCTTTTAAGGCTTTTGCCTCACCAGATGCTTAATGCAAATTAGCAATATAAGAGTATTCAAAACACTAATGATAGTTTGGCCTGAACTAGTAGAAACATACTATTTCTTTTGACAGATATAGTGGTCTCACTTTTTCATTTAGAAAACTAAAGCTAGAGTAATGTATTATTTATTTTTTTAATTTAATTAAATTGCATTTTTTCCATCACCATTTATATCCTCCATAACCTCTTCCACTTTCCTCCTTCCCCTGCATAATCACCACACTATTGTCCATGTCCATGAGTGAAATAAGCAAGTCGGAAAAAGACAAGTACCATATGATTTCACTCCTATGTAGAATCTAATGAACAAACAGAACTAAAAAATGAAATAGAGACAGACTCATGGAGAAAGGCTGACAGCTCTGGGGGTAGTGGGAGGGGCAGGGGTGAGGAGGGATTAAACAATAAAGAAAAATAGAATATATTTAATTTTAGGGAAAATATCAAAAGAGATAAATTTATAAAATGGAATATATATTCTAGAACAGAGTAGTGAGTAAAAGATATGAAAATAATTTCTTATGGAATAAAGATATGAAGAATGCTTTACTTAGAGGAAACTACAGTGGTCTTTAAACTTGGAGTGCCAGATGAAATGAATAAAATATATTCTATATTTATCCAGAAGACAGAACCAGGATCTATGGTTAAAAACATACAGGAAGCAAATGTCAGTTCATCCTAAGAGAATTTTTCAAATCATTAGATTTTTTAAAAAATGAACTGGGGACATCTATAATACTTTCAACAATAAAGATAATTTTTTTTAAATGAACTGTTTTTTATGTGAGATAGTAGGTTCCCTGTTCAGATGGAGGCTAGAAGCCTAATTATTAGGGCTTTCATGGAAATATCTTATGTAGTATATAGCAGGTCTACCAGATGGTCTACAAAGTCCTTTTGCTCTCTGAAATTCTGTGATCCTAAAATATCAGTATATTCTTCCCATTGTTGCTGAAGAATAAAGAGCTAATTAAATTACACTTCTGAGGAATTAGGATATTTAGACTGTTTGAAAAAGAAACATTACTAAAAACACAGTCCAAAAAAGAAAGCCAGGCGAAATGATTACCGAGGTCCTTTTAAACTGGGACATTTATGATTCTCCAGCTCTTTTTCTCTTTTATCTTAATTAGAGTATAGTTGACATACAATATTATATTAGTTTCAAGATAGTGATTTGACATTTGATATCTTACAAAGTGATCATCATGATAAGTCTAGTAACCATCTGCAGAAATTGTAGTGACATGAATAACTGTATTCTCTATGTACATTATATCCCCATGATTTATTTATTTTATACCTGGAACTTTGTACCTCTTAATGCCATTCATCTTTTCACAAATACCCACACTCCCCTCCCCTCTGACAACATCAGTTTGTCTTTGTATCTCTGAGGTTGTTTCTATTTTGCTTTGTTTGTTCATTTGTTTTGCTTTTTTCATTTCACATGTTAGTGAAATCTTATCCTCTGTCTGACTTATACCAATCACCATAATACCCTCCAGGTCCATTCATGTTGTTACAAATGGCAATATTTAATTCTTTTTATCACATCTTCTTTATCCACTCATCTATGGATAGAAACTTTGGTTGCTTTCATACCTTGGCTATTGTAAATAATTTTGAAATGAACATAGGAGTGCATCTATCTTTTCAAATTTGTATTTTTGTTTTCTTTGGATAAATTGTCAGAAGTGAAATTGCTGGATCATGTTGTAGTTCTATTTTAATTTTTTTGAGGAACCTCCATATATTTTTTCCTAGTGACTGCACCAGTTTACAACCCCACCAACAATGTATGTGGGTTCCCTTTGCTTCACATCATAACCAACACTTGCTCTTTGTTGCCTTTTTTATAATAGCCATTCTGACTGTGTGAGACGATAACTTATTATGGTTTGGATTTGCATTTCCCTGATGGTTAGTGATGTCAAACATCTTTTCTACCTATATCTGTTGGCTATCATAATGTCTTCTTAGGAGAATTGTCTGTTCTGGACTACTGTTCATTTTTAATTAGATTATTGTTACTGTTTTATTTTGAGATAAATTGTTATATTTTGGATACTACCCGCTTATAGAATATATTATTTGCATGTATCTTCTTCCATAAGTTTATTATTATTATTATTATTTTAAAGAATAGTTTATTGATTTTTTTAGAGAGAGAGAGCAAGAGAGAGGAAGAAAGATAGAAACACCTTTGTGAAAGTGCAACATCAATCTGCTCCCTCCCACAAACCCCTTACCAGAAATGGAGCCGCTCTCATCCCCAACAGCTGAGATATCCCTCTGAAACTTCAGCTGCTATTTGTGGAAACCCAGCTAGCCCTTCCTACCAGTTTCTATGTAATCTCCTCTTTCCATCCTTAGTTCTCTCCAACTAGCCTTTGTTTGAATATTCAGGATGGTATTCCTATATTTTAGTTGTAATTCCAATTGTAGTTTCTGGGAATATGTTAGTGTAGCTTCCAGTTACTCAGCTCTTCTACCATTTTGGAATCACTTTCTATTATTTTTTAGTCTTTACTTCATTTATTTTTGTTCTTATCTTTACTATACGTTTTTTAGTTCTTATAGATTTGAAGTTAGATTATTTATTTGAGATTTTTCTTTTTTCCTGAGGTAGGCCCATGTCACTATAAATTTATCTCTTAGAACTGTTTTTGCTGTGTCCCAATGATTTGGAAACTTATGTTTTCATTTTTATTTGTCTCAAAGTACTATTTTATTTCCTCTTGATTTCTAAGTTGAACCACTTTTTTTTGTTTTGTTTTATTTTTTTAATAGCATATTGTTAAACCTCAATGTATTTGTTTTGTTTTTTTCCTGTTTTATTCTTATAACTGCTTTCTAGTTTCATACCCTTTTGGTTAAAAAATATGTTTGATAACATTTCAATCTTCTTTAATTGATTGAGACTTGTTTGCAGCATAACATATGATTTATACTGGAGAATGCTCCTTGAGCACTTGAAAAGAATGTGTATTCTGCTGTTTTGTGATTGAATTTTCTGTATATATCTATTAAATCAAGCTAGTAATGTTAAAGGAAGATATTTCCTTACTTATTTTCAGTCTGGATGACCTACCTATTGATGTAAGTGGGATATTAAAGTCCCCTACTATTAGTGCATTACTACCAATATCTCACTTTATATCTGTTAATATTTGCTATATGTATTTATGTGTGCCTATGTTGGGTGCATAGAAGTTCACAAGTATTATATTCTTTTGT
Source organism: Lasiurus cinereus (assembly GCA_011751065.1). Classification (NCBI taxonomy): domain Eukaryota; kingdom Metazoa; phylum Chordata; class Mammalia; order Chiroptera; family Vespertilionidae; genus Lasiurus; species Lasiurus cinereus. The sequence goes on from JAAGEH010000392.1 coordinate 20,166,251, forward strand.
TGGATTGACCCTTTATTATTATATAATGGTATTTTTCTTTTTTTTTTCATTCTCTTATTTATTTATTTATTTATTTAAATTAAATCTTTATTATTCAGATTATTAGATTTGTTTCTCTTTTTTCCCCTCCATAGTTCCCGTCCACCCGGCTCCCACCATTCCCTCTACCCTTACCTCCCTCCGGTTGACCTCATCCATAGGTGTATGATTTTTGTCCAGTCTCTCCCTGTACACCCCTCACCCCTTTCCCCCTGAGAATTATCAGTCCACTCCCTTTCTGTGCTCCTGATTCTATTATATTCACCAGTTTATTCTGTCGATCAAATTTTTAATTTCCTTAATTTTTAGATTCACTTGTTGATAGATACGTATTTGTTGTTCATAATTTTTTATCTTTTACCTTTTTCTTCTTCCTCTTCTAAAAGAGCACCTTTCAGCATTTCATATAATACTGGTTTGGAATTGATGAACTCCTTTAGCTTTTTCTTATCTGTGAAGCTCTTTATCAATTCTGAATGATAGCTTTGCTGGATAGAGTATTCTTGGTTACAGGTTCTTGCTATTCATCACATTGAATATTTCTTGCCACTCCCATCTGGCCTGCATCGTATCTGTTGAGAAATCAGCTGACAGTTGTATGGGTGCTCCATTGTAGGTAATTAACTGTTTTTCTCTTGCTGCTTTTAATATTTTCTCTGTGTCTTTTGCTCTTGATATTTTAATTATGATGTGTCTTGGTGTAGTCCTCTTTGGATTCCTTTTATTTGGGGTTCTGTGTGCTTCTGGACTTGTAAGTCTGTTTCTTTTACCAGATGTGGGAAGTTTTCAGTCATTATTTCTTTAATTAGTTTTTCAGTATCTTGCTCTCTTACTTCTTCTGGCACCCCCATAATTCTGATGTTGTTATGCTTGAAGCTGTCCCAGAGGCTCTTTACACTATATTCACATTTTGGATTCTTTTCTCTTCTTGCTTTTCCAGTTGAGTATTTTCTGCTTCTTTATATTTCAAATTTTTGACTTGATTCTTGCCTTCCTCTAGTCTGCTGTTAAGTCTCTGTATAATATTTTTTATTTCAGTCAATGTATGTTTAATTTCTAGTTGGTTCTTTTCCATCTCTAGTTGATTCTTTTTCATCTCCTCTTGGGTCTCACTAACTTTATCCAAATTTCTAGGATATTCTTGAAAAACCTTATAAGCGTGGTTTTGAACTCTATATCCAGTCATTTGTTTTCCTCCATTTCTTTTGTTTGTGATCCCTTCCCTTGTCTCAGCATTTTCACTATGCCAGGAGAACTTCTGTGTTGGATTCAGCCTTATGATACCAGACTTGCAAAACTGCAGAAGCCTCTCTGTTGAGCTTGGGATGGGTGGAGTGTCAGGGCTTAAGGGACCGCCTTGCCTTCTAGTCGACCCTGCCCTCCATGGCCCCTGAGTCTCATGTGACTGGGTAATCACTGGAGCAGTCCCTGTGTGCGCCCACGCATGCTCTTGCAGTGCCTCTAGACTGCTGCCCCTCTGGCTCCCCTGCTCTCCGGCACCATATGAGTCTGGGTCCCCAGGGTTTTGCCTGAAACTGGGGTTTAGTGAAGTTAGAAGTGGCTCAGTTGGGAGGGTCTGTCTCCCGCCCACTCATGAAAGCCAGTGGCACAATCAGCAGTAAGTCCTCTGCGCGCAGTGCCGTGCACATCACCAGACTTCTGATCTTTTGCGACTACCCTAAATTTTCGTGCACTTCTCCCTTTTCACAGTCCAAACTCCCCCCATATGAGTTTCGGCTAGACTTGCGGTTTAGTGTCGTAGGATAAGGGGTTCAATGCCATTGAGAGTTTCTGTCTCCCTCCCACCAGAGAAAGCCAGCCAGGTTCTCAGGCACCCGCTCTCTCCACGAGAGCGTCTCCATACCTCAGCTTTTTGCAACTGCTCTGGGTCTCTGTGAGCCCCTCTCTTTCCTTCTAGTTGTAGAACTTCCACTCAGCCAGCTTTCCTGTGGTTCTAGATGATGTCCCTTCTGTCTTTTAGTTGTAGTTTTGAAATTGTTGTGTGAGGCAGCAGTGTAGGTGTTTACCTATGCCTCCATCTTGGATTCTCCTGTAATTGTCTTATATGTCTCTTGTTAAAGTTTTTGTTTTAAAGTCCATTTTGTCCAATGTAAATGTTGCTACCCAAGCTTGCTTCACATACCCATGTGCATTAAACATCTTTTTCCATGCCTTCATTGAAAGTTTGTGTCTTTAGATATGAAATGAATCTTTTGAAGGCAGCATGTGTATGAATCTTCTTTTTTTAATGCATTCAGACACTTTATGTTTTTTGATTGGCACATCTTATCCATTGAAACTTAAAATACTTATTGATAAGAATATACTTGTTGCCATTTTGTTCATTGTTTCCTGCTTCTTTTTGTAGTTCTTCTCCATTCCTTCTTGCTCTAGTCTACTGTTAGGTCTCTGTGATTTGATTATATTTTTTAGTGTTATGCTTTTATTTCATTTTTCTATATTTGTGTGCCTTTTATAGTTTTTTTTGTGGTTACCATGAGATTTATACATAACAAGTTATATATATAGCTGTTTATATTAAGTTGTTGGTTGCTTATGTTTAAATGCATTCTAAAAGCATGACCTTTCCCTCCTCCCCACACAACCTGTCATTTTATTTTACTTTATTTTATTTTATTTTATTTTATTCTTTATTGTTTAAGTATTACATGTGTGCAGTTATCCTCCCATTGCCCTCCCAACCCCCCCACTCATCCCCTCTTGTCCATTGGTATCTGTGTCCATTGGTTAGACTTATATGCATGCATACAAGTCCTTTGGTTGAGCTCCCCCCCTCCCATTTTTTAATATCATAGTTTGCATCTTTATGTATATGTATTTCTTTATTGATTAAGGTATTACATGTGTCCTCATCCCTCCATTAACCCCCCAACCCACTGTATATATATTTCTTAATTATTTATTATATATATAAATGATTTTTGTTGTAACCATTATACTAGTTTTATAAGTCATTGTTCCACTACCTTTATACTTTATGTTTTCCTTTACTAGTGAAATTTTTTTCTTTCATACATTTTCTTTTAGTTTTGGTCTTTCTTTTCCAATTAGAAAAGTCACTTTAACATTTCTTGTAATGCCAGTTTCGTGGTGATGAACTCCCTTAGCTTTTGCTTGTCTGGGAAACTCTCCTTCAACTCTGAATAATAACTTTGCTGAATAGAGTATTTTTGTTTGTAGGTTTTCTCCCTTTAATCGCTTTGAATATAATGCCACTTTCTTGTGGCCTGCAAGTTTTCTGTTGAAATATCAGCTAATAGTTTCATGGATGTACCCTCGTACTTAACTCGTTGTTTTATTCTTGCTACTTTTAGAATTCTCTATTTTTCTTTAACCTCTGACATGTTTAATTATTATATGTTTGGTGTCAGACTCTTTGGATTATCTTGTTTAAGACTCTATGATTCCTGAATTTAGATGTCTGTTTCCTTCACCAAGTTAGGGAAGTTTCAGCCATTATTTCTTCAAATAGGTTTTCTTTTCCTTTCACTCTCTCTTCCTGCTCTGGGATTCCTAAAATGTGAATGTTAGTATGCTTGATGTTGTCCCAGAAGGCCCTTAATTTAGTAACATTTTTAAAAATTTTTTATTGTTCAGATTGGGTGATTACCACTTCTTTGTCTTCCAGATTGCTAATTTGTTCTCTTACATCATCTAATTGCTGTTGATTCCCTCTAGATTATTTTTTTTTTTAATTTCAGTTATTGTATTCCTCAGTCCTAATTAAATTTTCTATCTCCTTGTTGGACTTCTCATTGTGTTAATTCATTCTTCTTCCAAATTTGGTGAGTATTCTGAAGATTATTATTTTGAACTCTTTATCTGACATATATATATCTTCATCATCATTTAGTTCTGTTTTCTGGGATTTTGTCATGTGTTTGTTCTTTTGGAATATATTCATTCCTCTGTTTCCTCATTTTGCCTAACTCTCTGTGTTGTTTCTATGTAGTTGAAAGATCAGTTATGTCCTTTGCTATTGAAAGAGGAGTGGCGTTACTAGTATTTAAAATTGTACTATGAACCCAGTTGTGCAATCCTTCCTGTTCACCAGAGCCAAGGTCATTCCCTGTGTCAGTTTCATATACCAGTTTTGATTGGGCCAACGATGCTGAATGCATGTTGATAGACAGGTACTAGTATGTCCACCAAGCTAAATGCTGTGAAACCCTGCACAATTGTTTCAGATATACTGGTGGACAGGGTTGATTCTAGGCCAGGCTGTCAATGAAGCCTAAGCGTGATTATTATGGCTGCCCTGAAGGGTAGGGCTGCTCCCTGACCTGGTTGGTGGTGAGGCCAAGCTATAATTTCTGTAGTTGCACTAGTGTACAGGTAGAACCCTTACATGGCTAGCCACAATGGCAGCCTCAAATGTTGTGAACATGCTGATGTGTGGGGGACTAATTATGTGGAGTGAGAGTCACTTTGTAGGGACACTAGTCCTAGACAAAGCTGCCCACAAGGTGTGGATGGGATGTTAACTGCTCTGAGTGATGCTAGGTGGCGTGGGAAGATTGGGTGGGATAGAATCTCAGTGAAACACTAGAGCAGGGTGAGTAACATAAGAAAGTTAATGGAGAGTGTTAGAAATGGTGTCTGCCAGCTCTAGGCCAGCTAAGAGTGTAAAAAACAAATAAATGGTGTGTCAGTGCTTTTATCCTCAGAGAAAACTTAAACAATACCTGCCCCTCCATCACTTGCCCTAAAATTAGTCAACAACCTCCTTCATGTATGATCCAGGAGTTTTTTAAACTGCTGCCTCAGTGCTGGAACTCCAAGTGAGTTTGTACACAAGCCCTTTAAAAGCAGAATCTTGGTTTTCTAAAGCCCTTCATCTCTCCTGGACATAATGCCACGTTTTTCATAGCCAGATATTATGAGGACTTCTCTTTCTGGTTTAGGTTTCCCCAGGGTGGGGAGCTCAATGTGAGAATTAGCACCATCACTCAAGGGGAACCTTCACATTGGTGAAATCTCTGCAATTTGTGAGAAATCACACTAGGGATATGGGTCATGACTAGATCCTTCTGTCCTTTCAATGTGTCTTTTTTCTCTAAATCCTTAGTTGTAGAAATTCTTTTCTGCTAATCTTTAAGTCATTCTCAAAGATATTTGTTCTACACATAGTTATAGTTTTGATGTGTCCATGGGAGTAGATGAGCTCAAGATTTTCCTATCCCACAATCTTGACCCCCTCCCCAGCTCTTTCTGAAGCTGGATTAACACCGGGGATTGTGACTTTAATAAGGCCAGAGAATTTAGGGGAAAGGCAGAGTGTAGGAGAGAGGTGTGGAGAAGTAAACATCTTTATCCCACAATATAATGGAAATAAAGTATCTTTCAGGATCCATGTATTATGGCAGGGTTCTAAGGTGAGTTAAAAATAAAACTGCATCTTGCACTTTCTGTTTGCTGTAATGTTGCAGTCAGAATAGCCCATTGAGCACCACCCCATGCAAAATGTAAATTTGCTCCATCAGAGCTCATATTCAGTGAGATGCAAGTTAGTCTACAACCCCACTATGTGCCAGGCATAGTTCCAGATACATTGCATCATGGTGTCATTGGATCTTCACAGAAATTCTCAAGGTATTAGGATTCTCATTTTAAAGTTGAGAAAAATTCAGCTTCTGAGAGACAACGTTCCTGAACCAAGTTATTATGATAGCTGAGATTCAAAACTAGGATTGTCTAAATTTTGAATTAATTATGTTTCAGAAACTTCTTGACTTTAGAACTGGAGAGTATCTTAATGAGTCCAATTGCTTGGTTTCCTCAAGGAGAAAAAAAGTGAGAGTGGAGAGAACCAGGTGCCTTACACAGATTCCTGTGTAAAAGCAAAGGAGGTCATTGGAGTTCTACAGAGTGATGCCCCAGCACACGCTCAGCAGCTGTACATTCCGTGCACACCGTGTTCATAGCTGTGGGCACAAACCATGCAGCAGGCCAGGTCAGAGAAAGGGAAAGAAGGCAAGAGGCCATTGCCTTTCTTCTCTACCCAGCCTTCTCTCCCCATGGCCCCATTAGAACTGCAAATGCATAGACAAAAATCGGTCTCGAGACTAGACTTTCTAAACTACAGTTGTAGTTAGCTTCACATTCACTGATCATTTGCAGAGGGAATAGGCAAAGGCATGAGGATATCTAATCTTTATCCAATGCTATCATGTCTCAGATGAAAGGTGTTACTGACAGTTATACTCTCAACACTAAGAAAGTAGATTTTTGGCATCAGACCAGGGTTTGCTTTCAGATTGGTTTATTAGTAGCTAGGGAAATGTGAGCCTTGTTTCTGGATGTGCAAAAGTGGAAGCAATTATAAAGTGGAAGCATTTTTATAGAAATATTCATATCTTTTCTCCACACCTGTTCCCTTTCTTTCCTGACTCTGAGGGACAAGATCTACTTCAAGAATTACACAAGGAGGGCTATTTGACTTTCTTGAAGTAAGAGAATAATTGGGGTTAATACTCAACATTGTCTGTAGAACATTTTTACAGCTTTCTCAGATTTGATTCCTCCCCTTTTAATTTTTTAAATATATTTTATTGCTTTTTTACAGAGAGGAAGGAAGGGGGATAGAGAGCTAGAAACATTGATGAAAGAGAAACATTGATCAGCTGCCTCCTGCACACCTTCCACTGGGGATGTGCCCACAACCAAGGTACATGCCCTTGACTGGAATTGAACGTGAGACCTTTCAGTCTGCAGGCCAAGGTTCTATCCATTGAGGCAAACTGGTTAGGGCTGATTTCTCCCCTTTTAGAAATAAGAAAATTGAGGTAGCTACTCCCTGCTTATCTCTAGTTAGTGACACAGTGTGCCAGTAGTCACCATGAGAAGCTACCTGATATTGTATAAGGAAAACCAGAGAATGTGAAGACTTAGACTTTAATACTAGTTTCTCTGCATCTAGACCTATACCACAGGCACTGTCAACACCCCTCTATCTGTCTCAAAGCCAATGCTATATGGTCTAGAATGAAATCAGAGTGAAAACATTTTTAATTTTTTTAAATGCATTTTATTGATTTTTTTATAGAGAGAAAGGAAGAGAGATAGAGAGTTAGAAACATCAATGAGAGAGAAACATCAATCAGCTGTCTCCTGCATACCCCTCACTGGGGATATACTAGCAACCAAGGTATATGCCCTTAACCAAAATGGAACCCAAGACCCTTCAGTCAGCAGACCAATGCTCTATTCACTGAACCAAACCAGTTAAGGCTGAAAACGGTTTTTAAAAATCCTCTTTGAAAGTAAAAATGTCACAAGACACTGACTCTCAAACCTACCAGCCCTCTGTATAGAGTTTTATTCAATAGACCTTCCTGCTTCAGTAAAAATGATTTTATTTTTGATGTTTACATCTAAACAAAGTTACAAAATGGTTGATCTTGTTGTTTGTTTTTGTTTTGTTTGTTTGTTTGTTTGTTTGCATAGACTACCTTCATGTTACAACTGTTCACCTATTCAAGGAGAGATGGGACTCCAACAAAGTGGATCACCACACTGACAAGTATAACAACAACAAGCTAATTGTGCGTAGAGGACAATCTTACTACATCCAGATCGAATTCAATCGTCCATACGATCCCAGAAGAGATCTCTTCAGGGTGGAATATGTCATTGGTGAGTGCCATGTGCAAGCCATAGTCATGATAGTCTATCTGCATCATCATGTCATATTAGTATGACACTATGAGTCATGAAATATAGGATGGGAACAGGTTCAGTTGCATTTTTTTTTAGAATCATACTTTAACAGAATCAAACTTAACAGGTGGCTGAAGCTGAAAGTGTATTCAGCCCCTATCAACCCTATGCTTTAAGATAGGTCTGTACAATGCCAAACATTAATAATTAGGAGCTATCCAGGCAAAACTCTGGATATAAGTAAAAGTGAGTATAATTGGCATAAATGTTAGTTAATTTTCCCAAATGATTTTGGCATATTATACTTGTGACTTTTAATGTATGCTCTGCCCTCATGATTTAATTGGTCTCATATGCTGAAAATATTTGCAAATCTTAGCATACAATCTCCATTTAAGCATTTCCCAAAAGTTTGTTCTGCTTAACATAGTACCATGAAATGGTCTATGAAAAGTGGATGATCAAATAAAGTTCACTAAACACTTTATACCCTAATCTCCTCTTATAAGTTGCAATGCACATTAGCTTTAATGGTTCTGAGAAGTACCATTTAAGTCTGTTTGATTCAGTGTTTCTCTAATTAATTTGATCATGAAACCCTTTAATAAATTATAGCTGTTAACATTTGACATATTTGATAAATATTTTTCTAGAAATTTAAAAAAGTAGCAAGTAAACACATGCACAAAAAAGGATGGCTCAATATCAGGAAATCTGTCTATGGCTATCATAAGTCAATAAAAGGAAAAATCAGGCAATCAAATAAATAGTCAGTAAAAATAAATGATTAAATACAACAGTAGTTTTTAAAAAATCTTTAAATATAACAAAATAGAATAAATGTCCTCAATTATACTAAAGATCATTTGCCCCAAACCAACAACTTTTGATATCTTAAGTTAAAACCTAATAATTTTAATAATGATCAGAAATTAGAGATGCCTGCATTCATAATTCCTTTTTAAAAAAGAATAGCTCTAAAGGTGTTAGCTAATAAATAATATATAAGAAATATCTATTGTAAACCCTAGAAAATAAGAAAAAAAAGTGTACTTTATTAGTGCAATGCTTGTAGATATAGAAAACGCTACAGATTAAAGGAAAAAGTACAGAACTAATAAAACTTTGAAATATGTCTAGATACAAGTCAGTAGCTTTTCTCCACCACTAAAGATAGAAATAAAAAAATATTCTGTGTATACTAGTAAAAATAAAGTTATGAAATGTAAAAAAAAAATTATAAAACAAAACCTATATAAAGCATATATAAAATCTTTTTTAATTTTTTTATTATAATAAATCTTTATTGTTCAGATTATTACAATTGTTCCTCCTCCCCCCCCACCATAGCTCACCTCCACCTGGCTCACACCCCATCCTCTGTCCTTATCTCCCACCCATTGTCCTCATCCATAGGTGTATGATTTTTGTCCAGTCTCTCCTTGCACCCCGCCTCACCTCTTTCCCCCTGAGAATTATCAGTCCACTCCCTTTCTATGCCCCTAATTCTATTATATTCACCAGTTTATTCTGATCATCAGATTTTTAATTCACTTGATTGTTAGAATCATTTGTTGATAGATATGTGTTTGTTGTTCACAAATTTTACCTTTACCATTTTCTTCTTCCTCTTCTTAAAGAATACCTTTCAGCATTTCATATAATACTGATTTGGTGCTGATGAACTCCTTTATTTTTTCTTATCTGTGAAGTTCTTTATCTGACCTTCAATTCTGAATGATAGCTTTGTTGGGTAGAGTAATCTTGGTTGTAGGTTCTTGCTATTCATCATGTTGAATATTTCTTGCCACTCCCTTCTGGCCTGCATAGCTTCTTTTCTTTTTTTTCTTTTCTTTTTATTAATTTTTATTAATTTTTATACATATCTCCCCATTGTCCCCCCTCCCCCCCAGGCATACCCCAACCCCCCAGTGTCTGTGATCATTGGTTATGCTTATACGCATGCATACAAGTCCTTTGATTGATCACTTATCTACCTCACCTAACTTTAATCTTTCTGCTGTAATTTCACAGTCTGTTTGATGTTTTATGATTTTTGTCCCCTTGAGAATTATCAGTCTACTCCCTTTCTGTGCTCCTGATTCTATTATATTCACCAGTTTATTCTGTTGATCAAATTTTTAATTCACTTAATTTTTAGATTCACTTGTTGATAGATATGTATTTGTTGTTCATATTTTTTTGGCTTTTACCTTTTTCTTCTTCCTCTTCTAAAAGAGTACTTTTCAGCATTTCATATAATACTGGTTTGGAGTTGATGAACTCCTTTAGCTTTTTCTTCTCTGTGAAGCTCTTTATCTGCCCTTCAATTCTGAATGATAGCTTTTCTGGATAGATTATTCTTGGTTGTAGGTTCTTGCTATTCATCACGTTGAATATTTCTTGCCACTCCCGTCTGGCCTGCATCGTTTCTGTTGAGAAATCAGCTGACAGTATTATGGGTGCTCCCTTGTAGGTAATGAACTGTTTTTCTCTTGCTGCTTTTAATATTCTCTCTTTGTCTTTTGCTCTTGGTATTTTAATTATGATGTGTCTTGGTGTGGTCCTCTTTGGATTCCTTTTATTTGGGGTTCTGTGTGCTTCCTGGACTTGTAAGTCTATTTCTTTTACCAGATGTGGGAAGTTTTTAGTCATTATTTCTTTAAATAGGTTTTCAGTATCTTGCTCTCTCTCTTCTTCTGGCACCCCCACAATTCTGATGTTGGTATGCTTGAAGCTGTCCCAGAGGCTCCTTACATTATCTTCACATTTTTGGATTCTTTTCTCTTCTTGCTTTTCCAGTTGAATGTTTTCCGCTTCTTTATATTTCAAATTTTTGACTTGATTCTTGCCATCCACTAGTCTGCTGTTAGGACTCTGTATAATATTTTTTATTTCACTCAGTGTCTCTAGTATGTCCTTTTTCATCTCCTCTTGGGTTTCACTAAATTTATCCAACTTTTCTAGCATATTCTTGAAAAACCTTATAAGCGTGGTTTTGAACTCTATATCCAGTCGTTTTTTTCCCCTCCATTTCTTTTGTTTGTAATCCCTTCCCTTGTCTCGGCATTTTCACTATGCCGGGAGAACTTCTGTGTTGGATTCAGCCTTATGATACCAGACTTGCAAAACCGAAGGAGCCTCTCTGTTGAGCTTGGGATGGGTGGAGTCTCAGGGCTTAAGGGACCGCCTTGCCTTCCAGTGGGCCCTGCCCTCCACGGCCCCTGAGTCTCATGTGACTGGGTAATCACTGGAGCGGTCCTTGTGTGCGTGCCCGCAGTGCCTCTAACCGCTGCCTTTCCGGCTCCCCTGCGCACCAGGACCACACGAGACTAGGTCCCCAGGGTTTCCCCCAAAACAGGGGCTTAGTGGAGTCAGAAATGGCACAGTTGGGAGGGTCTGTCTCCCGCCCACTCGCGAAAGCCAGCGGCACAATCAGCAGTCTGTTCTGTGCGCAGTGCCGTGCGAGCCACCAGGCCTTTGATCTTTTGCGACTCCCCTAAATTTCCGTCCACCTCTCCCTTTTCACAGTCCAAACTCCCCCCATATAAGTTTCGGCTGGATCTGGGGTTTAGTGTTGTAAGATAAGGGGTTCAATGCCTTAAATAGTCTCCATTTCCCTCCTGCCAGAGAAAACCAGCCAGGTTCTCAGGTACCCGCTCTCTCTACACACGCATCTCCATACCTCAGCTTTTTGCAGCTCCTCTGGGTCTCTGTGAGCCCCTCTCCTTCCCTCTAGTTGTAGAACTTCCACTCAGCCAGCTTTCCTGTGGTTCTGGATGATGTCCGTTCTGTCTTTTAGCTGTAGTTTTGAAATTGTTGTGTGAGGCAGCAGTGTAGGTGTTTACTTATGCCGCCATCTTGGATTCTCCCTGGCCTGCATAGTTTCTGTTGAGAAATCAGCTGACAGTCGTATGGGTATTCCCTTGTAGATAATTAACTGTTTTTCTCTTGCTGCTTTTAATATTCTCTCTTTGTCTTTTGCTCTTGGTATTTTAATTATGATGTGTCTTGGTGTAGTCCTCTTTGGATTCCTTTAGTTTGGGGTTCTGTGTGCTTCCTGGACTTGTAAGTCTATTTCTTTCACCAGGTGGGGGAACTTTTCAGTCATTATTTCTTCAAATAGGTTTTTAGTATCTTTTTCTCTCTCTTCTTTTGGCACCCCCATAATTCTGATGTTCGTACGCTTGAAGTTGTCCCAGAGGCTCCTTACACTATCTTCACATTTTTTTATTCTTTTTTCTTTTTGCTTTTCTGGTTGAGTGGTTTTTGCTTCTTTGTATTTCAAATCTTTGACTTGATTCTTGCGTTCTCTAGTCTGCTGTTAGGTTTCTGTATAATATTTTTTATTTCAGTCAGTGTATGTTTAATTTCTAGTTGTTCCTTTTTCATCTCTAGTTGGTCCTTTTTCATCTCCTCCTGGGTCTCACTGAATTTATCTATTTTTTCTAGAAAATTCTTAAAAAGCCTTATACGTGTGGTTTTGAACTCTATATCCAGTCCTTTGTTTTCCTCCATTTCTTTTGTTTGTGATCTGTTCTTTTGTCTCTGCATATTTTGCTGTTTCCCTGAGTTGGTAGAGTAGCTTTGTGTGCTAGGTATCCTATGTGGCCCATTAACTCTGCCTCCCCAGTTACCTTGAAGTGGACATGCTTGGTGCACCCCTTTGTGAACTGTGTGTACAGTCTTGTTGTAGTTAATTCTTGATTGTTGTTGATATCACTGGGGGGAATTGGCCTCCAAGTCAATTGGTTGTGAGGATCAGCTGTGTCTGCGCATATGCGCTTGCCTCCAGACCTCTGCCTTTCCAGTTCCCCTGAGTTTCCGTGTGCTCTAGGGACTCGTATAAGTCTGGGTCCCCAGGGTCTCAACTGAAACTGGGGTTCAGTGCAGTTGGACCTGGATTTCAGTACTGTTAGGAGGTTCTGTTTTCCTCCCACTGGAGAAAGCCAGTGGCACAATCAGCAGTCATCGCTCTGTGAGCACACTTTCGTGCACCCCCAGACCTCTGTCTAAGTTTCCCTGCACTCCTTCCTTTTCAGAACAGTGCATACTCCCCCATATGAGTCTTGTCTGGAACTGGGGTTCAGTGCAGTCAAAAGTGGGGTTCAATTCAGTCAGGATTTTCCATCTCCTTCCCCCTAGAGGAAGCCAGCCAGACCCTTCTCCACCCATCCTCTCCACGAGCATGTCTCTATACCTCAGCTTTTTACATCTCCTCTGATTCTTTGTGAGTCCCTCTCTTTACTTCTATTTGTAGAATTTTCACTCAGCCAGCTTTCCTGTGGTTCTGGATGGTGTCCATTCTGTCTTTTAGTTGTAATTTTGAAATTGTTGTGCGAGCCAGCAGGTTAGGTTTCTTCATATATAAAATCTTAATAAAAGACATGAGAAACCAATAAAAAGGCAAATATGTTCTTGGATGTGAAGTTTCAATATATTTTTTAAATGATTTCCCAAGATGAAAATACAAATTTAATTCATTTCCAATTAGAGTCCCAATGGAAGGATGCTTTTTAAAAATATTTTTTTTCCTGATTTCAGAGAGGAAGGCAGATGGAGAAAGATATAGAAACATTAGTGATGAGGAAGAATAATTGATCGGCTGCCTTCTGCAATGCCCTACACTGGGGATCAAACCCGCAACTTGGGCATGTGCCTTGACTGAGAATTGAACTGTGACCACCGAGTCATGCTGGCCGGGCTGGAAGCGTGGTTTTTTGTTGTTGGTTTGGGGCTGGATAAAATAACAGTTACTTTGAAAGAATAATTACCTGACAATAACCAAGGAAATTACACAAAGAAATAATAAGGAAATAGAATTTTCTATCAGAAGCAGCTATAAGGGCATATAATAAAAAATTATTTCATAGAACAGAGAATCCAGAAATAGACTTCAGTATCTAAGATTACTTAACATAGTTGTTTAAGAGAATAAGAAAAGTATGTGCATATTTTGTCTTTTCATTTATTGTTCTTTTAATAAATTAACTGAAGAAACAACTAGCATTTTGTATTTTGACATTTCCATGTACATATCAATGTGTACGTAATACATTAGTATGTAACATATAATATATATGTATATGTGTATTTATTAAATACATACCCTAATACCAAGTGACCATATATATGTAACCAAAATATAAATAAATGACCAAAAATAAGGTCAATGAAACAGAAATCTGGAAGAATATTCAAAACATAAATTAGAGATAAAGGGTAACATAGATATCAAAAAGCTCTTATAAATTGGCAATATAAAAACAAGCAATAGAAAAATATATAAAATATATGAAGACACATTTCACACACAAAAAAAAATCCAAATGTTCTATAATCATATTAAAAAGTGCTCAAATTTATTAGTGCAGAGGGAAAGCAAATCAAAAACTATCTATCAGATTGGCAAAATTTTAGAAAAGGGTATAATATCTGTAATACCCACTAGTATCTATGAGAAAAGCATACATTACCAATGTAATGTACAATTTAATAACCTTTTTAGAAAGCAAATTTTCATATCTATTAAGATATATTAAGACTAACATATATTAATTCTAGTCTGAGGAACCTATATTAGACATATTAAAAATGCAGTTTATAAAGGTAGACATTACTTACTGCCACATTGTTTATAATGACAAAAAAATAAAAATAAATGTCTCTCAATAAATAAATGGTTAAAATATTGTGATGTATTCACATAATGGATTGCCTATTTTTAAAAAGGAATAAATGAGATCTATCCCTGAGAACTCTGAGAGAGAGAGTGAGAAAACAAAATGTAGAAGAGTGAGCATAAGATCTACATGTGTGGGTAACTGTGTGCGTGACAACATCTGTATAATATTGAGTGCAGAAATGAATATGAAGCACACACTTGAATTGGACTGGATTCCTTGGTGGGGGAGTAGCCAAAACAGAGGAAACAAAAGAAAGGGGAGGGAACAAGCAAGCAAGTGATTAAAAGAAGCAACAATGCAATGATTATTTTAAGGCATCTGTGGAAAATTATTGATCTGTGTGGAAGTATATATAAAGAAATGAAAAATAATTCAATTAAAACTGAAAACCCAGCCCTAGGAAAAAAATATGTGACTTTTACTATTTGAGTGACCTGGTTTATACTTATTTGCATTTCCAGTGCAAATATGTGTATTAATGTGGGAAAATTGGCTGACACCAGAGTAGAAGTGGGAGAGGATAAAAGAGACTCCTGAGTCCAAATAAACAGCATCAGGGTGATGTTTGGGTTCTGCATAGAATTGCTCATCATTCCAGTGGTGGAAGAAGAGAGGGAAAACTAAATTCCTCTCCTGCGTTAGGGAAAGTGAAATAACTATAATCTAATTACACATAGGGGACAGACCATTATTGTTAATATTTTTTAATAATAGGTACTTTAGTTGATTGTATTTGAGAGTTGACAGCTAGTATTTTAAACAAAAAAAAATCTGATGAAAGTTTATTTTTATTTCTTTTTCTAAGTTTATTTACCTGTCTTTTGTGTGTGTTTGTGCACATGGTTGTTTGGACTAGATTTGATTAAAATGCCCTAGACACATTTATAATGGGACGATCATTTCATTATTGTCAAGAAATACCCAATTGGAATTCTGTCTACAGTTTTGCTCCAACTTCCCTGTAATTTTTATCTCTCTTTAGCCAAACAATTACAGCAATGAGAACAGGGCAGGAAGCTTTACCCCTGCATTGGTCTTGTCTGAGGCCTGAGACCTTCTCCCACTGAGCATTCAGACAAGAGATATAATAGTGGAAATCTTAGGAAGACTGAGAAGCTGAAGGTCTCAGATTGGGTTCTCAGTAAATGAACCCTAAGAAGGCAGTTTGTGTGGAGAAACTTTATGGGGAGTGCTCTCAGGATCAGCATTTCCAAGGAAGTCAGTGTTGGCCAGAGGGAGGAGTTGAAGTACCATCAACAGAGGCATCCATGGACCGCATGCTGAGTCCTAGGCCTGAACTGGATCTCCAGCACTGTCCAGTCTTGAAACAAGGATGAGGGCCTTTCTAGTCCAGCATGGACTGGACATTGGCCACAAGCTACCTGCAGAAAGGTGATCATGATCATCATTGGCTTTCCATGGCTGAGGGCAAACCTCGAAAGCAGCTCAGTGAGAGCTGTGAGCTACCAACTCTCAGCATCAGGGCCACGATGCCTCCACCCTGCATGGGAGGCAGGGCCTGCACTGCAGCATCCATCACAGGCACATCCGAAGTTTTCTTTCTACAAAAGGCATGCTATTACTTTTGTGCCTTTAGTAAAAGGTGAGGCAAGGGAAGTATAGCAAATTTGTCTTTGAGATAAAAGTTTATATATTATTTATATATTTAAAAACCCAACATGTGTTTTAAAACCTTCTTAGAGACCATAAAATGTACTTTTAGAGGTAAGCTATAGTCCAATATAGATAGCCAATTATAAGCATTTGTACAGTAAGTCTCATTGAACATTGTCTATAGATTCTTGGAGATTGTCATTTTAAGCAAAATGATGTATAATGAAACCAAATTTTACCACAGGCTAATTGACATAAACAAGAGTTAAGTTCCTATGGCATATTTCTAGTCATAAAAATATCACCAAACTTGTAAATAAAGACCCAATGTTTATAATATTAAACATTGGAATAAATAAAAACATGTAATATCATTATTTTCCAACCCACTGATTCCAGTTCAGGGTCATGGTTGTCCAGAGCCTAGCCTGGCAGCTCAGGGCACAAGGTGGGGCCAACCTGGACAGCATGGCAGGGTGCACATGCACACACACACACACACACACACACACACACACTCACACACACACACATGTGCGCTCTGACTAGGATAACATAGACTCACCCATCTACTTGCAGGGAAACCAGAGTCGTTGGAGAAAACCCATACAGACATAAGGAGAATGTGCACCTTCCATAGAGAGTGGCTCTGACTGGGAATCGATTTTTCTCTTTGATGTTATAACAAAATATTATTATCTGAGGACCTGCTATGTATTTGAGAATTTTTTATTTCCAAATTTATTATGGGAACAAGAAAGGGAAATGACAAAATTCCACCTTCTACTATTTTGTGGATGAGAATTAAGCACATTCCTAATGGCCTTAAGGATAAGTGAGGGAGATTTTAGCCCAATCAGTCTTTTCTGCATCTCACATTATTCAGGGGGGGACACAGCCTCAGGCTTATCAGCTTCAATATTGCTAAGACCAAAAAAGAGAAGTGTTGGATACTCCCTGGGGCTCAGAAGTAATTCTCTTAAAATGCAGAACTTATTTCAGTAGGATGGAATAAAGCCATGGAAACTCAATTTTAAAAGTAACTGTTGTAATGAGAAGAGACAAGTATCGAATATGAACTAAAAATGAAATTAAGTGTCAACTTTTGTATATGCAGGAGTGCCTCAATTTCAGGAAACCTAGAATGTGAAAACAGTGACTTCAAACAAACAGAAAAGATAATACTGTGCAAAAAAATAAAAGACACAAAAGAATCTCTTCCAATATTTCTATTATAGTTTACATAGCAAGATGAGCTGTATCAACAAAGATCAATATAGGCACTATTCTTAAAGAAAATAACTATGCTAGAGCAATTCATTATTATATTAAAAATAAAGAAAAAATAACTTTACACTTAGTTGTTTTCAGTTCACAGTTTGTTGTTATTGTATTTTTCTCTTTCCCTGTAAATTTAGGTTAGAAGAGTTGGCTTGTGATAGTGCACTGTAGTTTCTCTATGTGGCTGTCCTCAGTCACAGGATTTATTTATAAGCTACTCTGCCTTCAAATCAAGTTTCTTTCTCTATTTTTAAATGTTTAAATGCCCCTCTCAGATGGTCCCAGATAAACCCACTGTGTGTTGGGTTCTCTGATCAAGAAAAGTGGTCAGGGAGCAGGTGCTGCGGATGGCCCTAGGGCAGTGGTCAGCAAACTCATTAGTCAACAGAGGGGCAAACTTGGGCTCATGAGCTGGATGTAGCTCTGGAGCTGCAGTTTGCTGACCACTCACTGCCTAGGGCTTTGAGAATTGCATTCATTAGTTGCAGGCAGAGCACAGCCATCTGTGTGAGGTAGATGAGAGTTGTTAATGAGTTCAAGGAGATAGGTGTGGATGAAAAATATGCTAGTAGTCTCTAGGGTCTTTTGTTTCTCCAGTTTTGAGCCTGCAGCCCTGGTAAATTGTGAAAGGCATGGAGCAGAGCATTAATTATATTTTGTTGATCTGTTCATGGAGCTGTGAAAATTTAGGAACAGCTAGTGGTGTTAATTGCTATTACTTTAACATGGCTTCCTATTTCTTTTGATACCTTGTTTAGAGAGGGTCACTGTAAGGAAAGAATGCTCAACTGTATTTCTTCCTAGCTCTCCCCCTCAAAATAGTGGATGCCACCCTACCCAGTGAGCCCTCTAACGTTAATGACACAGTCCATGAGCAAGTTTCTTTAGCCCTGGAGTCTAATCACAAGATCCCAAAGGAGTCAAGGCGAGCACCTGGAAGGCTCTCTTTACCCACAGTTGCAGGCTTCATATTCTTGTCATGGCAGAAAGAAGGGAAGGATGACATCAGCAAAGCCTGCTCCTCTTGTCAGAGCAGAAGCATTCCAGAAGATCTCAGCATGCCATTCATGTCTCATTTGCTACTTTATTTGTAAGAGAAGCATTTCATTTTTCCAGTCTCTTATGAGAAGAGGGACAGACAGACCATGGATGCCAGCACACACCAATGGTGTGTGCCAAAAATGCCTTCCAGCTTTGCCGCCCTGTGAGTCAGAAAGTGCAGCCTTTACATATTTGCAAACTGAGGAATGCTGTTCATGAGGGCAGTTGTCATGTGCCCAAGCACTTACAGGACCATGTCAATTGCACATATCCTGCATTATTAACTCCTTAAGCATTGAAATATCCTCAACACTTCAATGTCTTTATTTCCCTTATTTCTTGAATAGCATTTATCAAAAACTGGCTAGGGAAGCAGATTCTGATGGGTCTTAGGACCAGGAGTGACTTGAACATTCTCAGGTAGAGTTCAAGATTGGAGAGGATGTGCTAAAAAGAGTGAAAGTGAGAGCCTGGCTGAGGACAGTAGTACTAGAGATGGGGAGGAGGGGCAGGATTGAGAAATATTTAGGCAGCACAACTTACAGAATTGTAGTCTGCATTGAGTGAGAGGGAAGAAAGAATGGCTGGCTTGTGTGACTATGAGGATAACTGCTAGCATTTCCAAATGAAAGAAAGATTGTAGGGAATTTGGCAGAAATAAATTGAGTGTGAGGAACAATGATTGTAATGACTCCCATTGATAACTTATTCACTGACCCTGAGGACTCATTTAATTCTTTAACACACACCCCACCCCCAGTACACACTCCCACCCTGGCACAGAACTCTAGTTATCTTCCCTTTTATCGGATGAGATTAGGGTTGAGTGGTTAACTACTTTACCCAAAGTTACAATTAGAAAGTACTAAAGCTGCCATTTGAACTCAGGCATTCTCACCTAATCACAATGCATATGACCTCCACCAATAAAACAATGACATGTACAGATATGACTCTACTTGAGCCTGCTGAAATTCGAAAGACTTGAGGGATTTTTAGGTAAGTTTGTCCAATAGATGGTTGCATAGATAAATCTGAAGCTTAGGAAAGAGGTTTGGGTTGGATATGTGAAAATGTGAATATCATACCTTAAACGGTGGGCAAGATCAAGTAAGAAACAGGCGCTGGCACTAGGATAAAACAATTTTTAAAGGGTCAGTTCAGGAGCTTGAGCCCCTGAAAGAGACAAAAACCATGATTAGATAAATGGGAGAGAGATCAGGGGAGGGTACTATCACTAAATCCAAAGAGTGACCAGTTTCATGTAATACTTAAGGAGATTCAGAGAGGAAATTTCCATTGGATTCAACAGTTAGGGAGACACTGGCTATTTGAGGAGAAACAAAATTTTAATGGTTTGAAAATAAATGAGATTTGAACAAATGGACATAACAAACTTGGGTTAATCTTTTTAGAAAACATGAAAAAAAGGGAGGGTATTTTAGTTTGAATGCTTGTTTTAGGATTGTAGGTAGTCAGAAAGGAGCTGGTAGAGGAAGTATCCTGAAAATCCAGGAGAAACATTGAGTAGCTGAGGAGAACGCTGGAGGAAGTAGAAGCACAGAGTGAAGTGGCAGAGATGAGGGACTGACAGGGAAGAAGAAGCTCTTAGTCCTAAGACTAAGGAGCAGTGTGGTTGTGTCAGGTAAAGAGATAGGAAATTGATCATCATGTCTGGTGGCCTCAAGTTTCTCAAAGTTATAGGAGGTGAGCAGATGCTGCAAGAGCTTACAAGGTGAAAAGATCATTTCCTATACCTGAGGGCATCACCCAAGTCCCTTAACAGTACATGTCCTTATGGATTTTTTGTTCAGAAAGTCCAGTTAGAATCACCATTTGTGATTTTCAAGGACTTAGCACATTTTTTTCTGCTGAGAAATTTCTTGCCCCAAATCATGCAGCCGGTAAGATACAAAGAAACATTTAGCTTATGCTCATTCCTCTATATTATGCTGTGTTTTGATGAGAATAGACTACCTGTGTCATTATTTTGAAGCAACATTTATACAGTGGTACCTCGAGATACGAGTTTAATTCGTTCCATAACCTTGAGGCGTGGGAAACTATGAGACGCTCAAGTTGCAGTAAACTGGTGGGTCGTGTGCAGCTGGCCGATCCAGGCGATTACTGGTATCTCAAATGTTGCTCGTATTTCAAAGCAAAAATCGCTTGCTCGACAGCTCGTATCTCAAAAATCTCGTATGTTAGGGCACTCGTATCTCGAGGTACCACTGTATAGGCTGTCTTTTAAATGTTTGCTTCTGTGTGTTTTGGCAATGGGCTCTTGTTTAAGTGCTGCTTGAAGTGACTAATAATAGCATCTGAGAAACTAGGGCAGTGTTTCCTAGAGTTAGAGCATGTTATCTGTGAACATCCAAGATGTGAGATGCTCCTTAAAACAAGTTCAGTGAACAAACACTTTTGGATATTGCTGTGTTTCATTCCGCTTCACAGAATCCCAATCCCAATACCCATTAGTATATTAAAATCTCAGAGGAGGCAGAAAGTAAAAAAAAAAATTTCTCTAGCTTAACATTTCCCAAAAATCACTTTATTATAAACACTACTCTATCATATTTCTATTTTATAACACCCTTTAGTAAAATGCAGATCTCGCCCTAGAAAATTCCTAACTACAGTTGCAAATTACCTTTATTCTGTAGAATATGAAGGAGGGTGGGTGACAGAACCTAAATGGATTTGTAGTCTATAAGTTATGGTATCTTAATATAATATCCATTTCTTCTTTTTGACACTTGAGATTTTGTGCCAACATTAAAATAACTCTATAAATATGGGTCCCCGACCAATCACATTGCACCCACCTTGCCTGGCCGGGTGCCAGAGGGTGTTATAGCATAATTGTTGGGAAGGTTATCTGGACCGTAGTTCTACTGTTCAGTAGGTCAGTCAATTTACATATTACACTTTTATTATTATAGATTTTCCAGGTTTTTATTTGGCTTATTTTATGATAAAACCAATTTTCTTTCCCCCTGAATGTATTATTGAACACCTTTCATGTGCACAGCACTGTATTGGGATTAGAGTAGGAATACATAAATGTTTACCCTCTGCCCTCAAAAAGTCTGGACAGTTCAGCTTAAACTGTAGAAGTTGGGTTCAATGCCAGCCTCTTAAACCAAAAACTTGGAAAGCAGCTTGGAAAGAGACATTGTGAGGCTATTTGGAGGAGCCTCTATGTGCTGGGTCTCAAAGGATGGGTAAGAATTTATCCAACTGAATGGGAAAAGTACATATTATAGGAGAAAGATGAATTTCAGTGGAGAAAAAGCATTTGGAAACCTATTGATAGTTTTGTACACCCAGATAAGATATATAGATCTTAGACTACAAACAGATAGGAGCTTTTATGGAGGAGTTTTAAGTGGAGTCTTAAAAAGATCTATGTTTTTACTCTTTAGATTATTGTTCTATTGTTCAGTGTATTAATTCATACATTCTACCTAATGTCCCTGTCACCTGTAAATGTAAACTTTTGCTGAGGTACCAGCCTAACCTGACTCTAGATACATGTGACTATTCAAGCAGTTTTCCATGGGATCAACTTCTCCATTATTAAGTATCCACTCAGTAATTCCCACCCCACTCTGGGTCTGAAACCATGGGAATGAGAGAGAAGATTCCCTTCCCCTATGGTGACTATAGTCAGCTGAATGAAGTTCTCCAATGAAAGACTAGCACTAAATGAGAAAACACTGTCAAAAAGGCAAATAGGAGGCCATTGTTTTCGTTTTTTTCTTTCTGGTACCAAGCAAAGACAACAATCACCAAACCTCCAAACAAAAATATCCAGTGTCTTCATGCTAACAACTAAATCAGTCAACTTTAACAACCCACAGGCCAAGTTCTGCCAGGAATTCTTTGCCCACAGTTCTAGATGAAGTTACAGAGATTTTTTTTAATGTCAATGTAGGAGGGATTGGCATCTGTATTCTAGTGCCAGAGACCTACAGGGAACCCCCTCGGCCCTGCCTTGTGACCCACATCTCATCCTACAGAGCTCAAGTTTCTAAGCAAAGCTCAGTGCCCTTGGGGTAATAGAGTGGCCAATTTGTTTCATAACATCAAGTACAGTACATGGAGCACTTGTAAAGGACCATGGAGAATTCCCACACTGATGCCTGACTTCCCCCTTTTTGCCCCCCCTCTCCTTTTTATCTCCTTAATTAGCCTTCATCTTCACTTCTTTCTCTGCTTCTATCTTCCTGCTTGTGTCTTATACTTATGAGAATTCATAACTGTGGATAATTAGCGCCCACATAATTGAAACTGTCCTCTGTTGGACAATAAGATCTTAACTTGGGGATTATACAGTATAGGCATTCCCTGCCTTTTCCATATAAATCCTAAGAAATTCTTACAAGATGTGAAGTTAGGGGTAGGGAAGATGGGGGAAAACTGTTTAATGAAAACTAATGATCCCATTGTTATATCTTGCTCTAAGTCCCAATCTGTGAAAAGAGAGATGATGTCCAAGCAAAATTAAAACCCATTAAAGAAAGAATAAAAGTGGACTACTTATTCATAATTCGTGCCCTCTCATTATGCTATGAGTGTGCTGTGAGGATTGATGATTGGAAAGCTCTTGGAAGTCCTGGTGATAGTTGCTTGCTGATAAGATGACCCAATTACCAGCCTTATTTTTAATATTACAACTGTATAAGAAAGCTAAATCCTTATAGTATTCCTTAAGGAGGAATAACCTTCATTACAGCAGTCAGAGCCAGACAGGTACTAGAGGAGCATAAAATAAGCTATAGATACCTGTACCTCCCTTTTGCTATCCTTTTCATCCTTTCTTCCTTCTCAACATCTCAGCCCTTCTCCTCTTTTCTACCTTTTTTATCATTTCCTTGTTCTCCATCTCTGTCTATTTCTCTTCTGCTCTCATTCTCTCCTGTTCTTTTATACACACATGAACACTGTCCTATGCATGAATGTTTTATAATTTACCCATTAGTTAGGGAACTTACAGGTGTTACCTTCAAGAAATGGGTATGGAAACTTTTATGTCTATTTGCAAGTGTTTCCTCAGCTTTCAGGAGGCCCAGCCAGATGTGCTAAAGGCCCTAGGTTTTGGGGCAGCACTCACTCTCAAGGCTCCAGTGTTTTGAGGAACTTGCAGTGAGATGGGGGCCCATTCTGGCAGGCCCATCAGGGTCGTGCTTACTTATAGAAAGAACCAATGGGTGTTTGCTGTGTGACTGCATTTTGGGACAGTGAAATTCAGAGCTCATTGTTTTCTGCTTGTGTAGAGGTGAGCTGTGCCATCTGGTGTTTCCACATAACAGAATCATTATCCTTCCTAAACCATCCATTTCCTCATATCTGATTAAAACATGGACTCTGAAAAACTATCCTTTATCAGAAATCGGAATCACATTAACATGATCAAATGCAATTAAGTTACCATTATTTTTCAAGAACATTTTAAAAGAGGCTCAATAAATGGTACACCTGGGAGTAAAGAGAAACTTGAAAGATATCCACCTCCTTTACTTATTCACCTTCTTACATGCCTATGAAAGAGTAGAGAGAGGACATATATATATAATCCATACTTTTCTGCTAATCTGGTCAGATTCCCATACTTTAAACTGTGAAAGCAAATATATATTTTAAAAATTAAAGGTTTCTGGGGGAAGAATGTGTAGAGTAACAATAAGATGGGTTATAATAAAAAAGATTTATTTTCAATCTCATTCATTCATTTGCACAGTAGGTTCACTAATCATATGTTGATGAACATAAGATTGCTACCTACCAGATGTGTAGCAGATGGAGAGACAGGGAAGGTGTTCCAGCAACAGCATGTTGAATTCCTTCATAATAGTTACTCCTTTGAATTAATACATATTTCTGAACCTCCCCTTACAAAGTGAAAATGCTTTGTAAGAATAGATAATACTATACAACTGGCTGCTATTTCTAAATTTGCAGAAATTGGCTTTGCATAATAATTAGTTGACCTTCTGCAGAAAGCAGTGTCCTAAGGAAATAAGATATTCTAAGAGTCTGTTTTGAGAAAAGATAAAGAGCATGGGGAATGTAGAGGCCAAAGGGGAGCTATCGCATGGTACTGACAATGGAAACAGCTGTCCAAATAAGGCACAGGAAATGTGTGCTAGCAAGGGGAGACATCAAGAGCCCAGGGCATTGGATTGGGTGGGGTTTAGTATTGATTTGGCTTTGGAAGTGCCAAATCAATAGAGGTGGTGAGTTCATTGAGAATAGATGAGGTCAAACAGAGACATTCGCTCAAGATAAGGCAAGACAAATGGAAGAAGATCCAGCCACATGAAAAGGTAAACAGACACAGACCTGAAAGATGTTCCCAAAGAGCCATCTAAGGCATAATACAGGCTCTTTGCAGCTTCTCACTATAGGAGTAAAGATACCTGAGGGGTTGAGCAAGAAGCCAGCTATCTCTGCCCCCTAGGAAACAGAGTTAAGCCTTATTTCACATTTCTCTTTGGGGGGCTGTGCAGGGCATTGATACAGAACTCTATAACCCCTCAGGGTTTCAGGTGAAGGTGATAGCCTTGAATTAGTTGGATGTTCAGTAAGATCACCTGGGAGAGGACTAGGTCTTGAAAGGGCAGGAACTGACAGAAACTTGGAACAAATGGCAAATAAATGGGCCAAAGTTACATGGATGTGACTCAACCAGTGTGGAAACCCAGGTCTACAGCCATTCTCTGTGTGTGTGATCTAGCTATAGAAGGTAATTATGATTGTGATTCACCTTTTGCATATGAGGAAATTAGGTCAGAAGCCTTC
This sequence comes from Lasiurus cinereus, assembly GCA_011751065.1. Classification (NCBI taxonomy): domain Eukaryota; kingdom Metazoa; phylum Chordata; class Mammalia; order Chiroptera; family Vespertilionidae; genus Lasiurus; species Lasiurus cinereus. The sequence goes on from JAAGEH010000392.1 coordinate 20,191,396, forward strand.
CAAATGTACCAAGAATTTTTCACTGCCACTTGCCTGATCAGAAATCATCATTCTGGGACTTCCTCTGAACCTGCTTTCCCAGGAAGCACCTGATCACCAAACATCTTCACACTATACCCCATAACACAGTCTTTGGCAACTCCTTTAGGGGGGAAATGGTTTCAACCAACAGCTAGTGGCAAATTCTAGTGAATCCATTCTTACTAAAATTTTAATTGATAAAACTAATTGCACTTCTTCCACCTCCATATTTATTCTTTATGAAATTAATCCCCTAACATCTTAAATGGATGAACTGTCATAGTTGAATTCCATTAATCAAATCCATTAAGATTTGGAGAGGGGGGTGGTTTCATTACTTCACTTCCCATTCAGAGGACTCATATTTTCCAAGACCTTTCCAGATCCCTGCCCAGCATCAGGTCAGGAATACTAGTAATAACCAGTAATCTGGATCTTAATTGTATTTATTCCTCTTTGAGGAGAGAGTTTAGGTATAAAAACTTGGTTAAGGTACTGTGTAGGAAGGACAACATGAAGGCCTTGGTAAGAGACAGAGGATGAGGAAGAGAGATGAGACATTGCTGTGAAGTGAATGTTTGTGTTCCTCCCCTCCTCCCAGCACAGTCATATGTTGAAGCTCTTCCCTTCAATGTGATGGTATTTAGAGGTAGGGATTTGGGGAGTGATTAGTTTTAGATGAAATCAAGGAGGTGGTACCCCACTGAGGCATTCATATCCTTCTAAGAAGAAAAAGAAAAAACAGAGAAGACATAGAAAAAGGGGTCATCTAAAAGCCAGGAAGAGAGATTTCACTAGGAACCAAGTCTGCCAGTACCCAATACCTTGATCTTGGACTTCTCAGCCTCCAGAACTGAGAGATATAAATGTCTACTATTTAAACAACCCTGTCTATGGTATTTGTTTTAGCAGCCTCATATTTCCTAAAGTCCAGAACTAAATGAAGTGTGTCAAACACTCAATGCTGTAGTGTTACCTGAGGAAAAATATATGGGCGGGATTTTTTTTTATAAATCAGACATCAACATAATGCTATCAACTCTTCCAAGTATCAAGCTTTCCATTTGAACATATAATCTAAGAATTAACATTATTTCTAGGCCTGTTTCCTTAACTAGGAAAATACAAAGGCAAAATACTTTTTCCTCTCTGTGGCTCCCAAAGAGAGAGGCCACATTAGATGTTCAACATCTCAAAATTAGGTTGACATGTATGCTGCAAGTACCCTGGAAAACTAGTGCACAAGATAGACAAGAGCCTTTAGTATTTTGAGCAATTACTTTCACAAAAAAGACTAAATTTATGATTGTATGACTAAAATGATGGACATGAAGTAGTGAAGACAGCTAGGGTGGTGTTTTTCATCAAACAACTTTTTTATTTGTATAACAAATTTCTAAGTGATGGAAAATGACACACTGTCTCCATTACTTCATTTCCATCATTTCAAACTTTTCTAACTTTCACATTTGTGAAACAAATTGCTTTACACATGTCAAAGTCTCTTGAGTGGAGTGTTAGCCAGGTTTTAAAAATAAAAATGATTCATAAAGACAGCACTTGTGTTTATAACTATCAAAATAAATGTTCAAACCCGCCCCCCCACCCCACAGTCTTGATTATTTAGGGCACCTGTACTGGTGGTATAAGATAACCATCTTCAGAAAGTAGAAAAAAATTTTCTCTCTGCCTTCTTTCTCCTAGAGATTTATATGGCATGGTAAACCTGGTCTTGTGGGTGCTAAATCATCCCTGTTTCAATGATTTACTAAGTCCCCTTAAAGCATATTGATTTCTTCAGCCTTGGACTTTGGATTGCATTTGCATTATTATGCATCATGTTGTGCTCCTCATTGACATCCTGCTTCTCACCAATTAGTTCTATATTCTTTTAGTGCTGATGCTTCTTGAGGGGGAGTGCCCTTTTTTGAGATAGGAGATTCCCTAATACAGGACAACTGAAGATACCTTTAGGCACATACCTTTGAAGAATTAATATTGGTGTTCCAATGAAAGAAAGCTCAAAATATAGTGTTCATCCTAAGAAACTTAGTTAAGGCACTGTATGGGCAGGACAACCTGAAGGCCCTTGGTAAGAGACAGAGGATGAAGAAAAGAGATGAGAAATTGCTGTGAACTGAATGATTGTGTTCCTCCCTCCTCCCACCAAAGACCTAGATCATTGATAGTTAAAAAAAAAAAAAGGAGGACATGAATAAACAAGATAATTTTACAAAGAATGGCTACACATGTTATTCTGTTGTTGATGTTATTGTTGGAAAGATTTTAAATTTTGAAACAAACTCCACTTTATAGAAAATTCACAAGAGTGCAAAGAACTTGTTTTGTTTTGTTCCCCACCCCCACCCAGGAATCATTAGAGAGAGGTCAATGTGATGTTCCATCATCCTTGAATACTTTAGTGCAAAGACACTCTCCTATATAACCTTCAGAATCAGGATATTAATATTTATATGGTTCTACCCTGTTTCACCGAAAATAAGACATCCCCCGAAAATAAGTCCTACTTACAGTTTTGCCTCTTGCTGTAATATAAGGCATCCTCCAGAAAATAAGACCTCCCCGATAATAAGGCCTCCCCGGAATATAAGGCCCCCGAAGCTACCGTAAGGCGGCTGAATCCTGATTTAAAGAGACCTCGCACTGCCTGAACAGCTCTGGCTGCACTTCGGCCAATTAGAGAGCTGGTTTGTGATGATAACTACTGCCGTACTGTATACAGATAATAAATTTTCTTTTTTTGTTGTTCAACAATAAATGTGTACCGTATCCTTCTTCATGGAAAAATAAGACATCCCCTGAAAATAAGACCTAGCGCATCTTTGGGAGCAAAAATTAATATAAGACACTGTCTTATTTTCGGGGAAACAGGGTAGAAGCCTGGTGCATGGATTTGTTCATGGGTGGGGTTCCTCAGCATGGCCTGGGGGGATTGTGCCGAAACCCACAATCCAATGCTGCCTGCTGCTCCTGCTTGTCTCTCCTGTTCATCCCAGCCCCACTGTGCCTACCCCTGGCACAGCCTAGTCAGTCCTGATCAGGAGAGGCTCACACCACCACAGTAGCGCTCGCCAGCTATGAGCCCTGCATCTGGTACCCATCAGTTGCTGAGTGGCACTTCTGCTGTGGGAGTGCACTGACCACCCAGGGTAGCTCCTGTGTTGAGTGTCTGCCCGCTGGTGGTCAGTGCACATCATAACGACCAGTTTGTTTGTTTGCTTAGGAGTTTATATATATACATGATCATCTGATCTCCCAACCCCATTTGAGTTTCAAAAGTTCTTCCAATACTGAACTTGATAGCAAGAGGATTCAATCTAGCATTCATGTGGCATTTTGTTGTTATGTCTCATCTCTTTACTTTTTGTGTTTGTGTGTGAGTGTTTCTTTTTTTTTCATTTTGGGACAGTTTAATAGTCTTTTATTTTGGCTTTCATTATTTGACACCTTTGAAGTTTGTAAGCAGAATGCCCCTCAGTTTGGGTTTTCCTGTTTCCCCATGATTAAAATCAGGTTATGTATCTTTGGCAGTAATAACACAGAAGTGGTGCTGTGTTCTTCTCATTGAATCCTATCTGCTTACACATAATTTTTTATAGGTTTCATTACTGCTAATGTTAACTTTTGATCAAGCACTGTTACAGGTTGGTGTCTTAGTCTGTTTGAGCTGCTATAACAGAATATAATATACTAGGTGGCTTGTAAACAAAAAAAAAACACTTCTTTCTCACAGTTCTGGAGGCTGGAAAGTCTAAGATCAAGATTCCAACAGATTTGGTGTCTGGTGAGAACCTATTTTCTGGTTCATAGATGACATAGATAGCTGTCTTCTCATTATGTCTGCACATGGCAGAAGGAGTCTGTTTTGTTGTCAGGGCACCAACTCATTCAAGACCTAATGGCATTCCAAAGGCCCCACCTCAAAATACCATTCTAATGGGGGTTATATGAAAATAGCAATTGGGTTCCCCATGAAATAGGCTTTGAAATTAGCATGCAAGAAGATGATTAGGGAGTGATCTTAAGATAAACCACTGTGGAAGAAAGCAAAATTGGCAAGGGGAGAAGTCAAGCTATGATGAAGTCCCAACAAAGACCATGGAAGAGGCTATGGAGCAGGGATGGCTCTTCAGAATTCTCCTGTGTGGGAGCTAGAGGACTGGTGTTCTCCATGGTGTTCATCCATTGGATGTGAGATGCCCCTAGAATGAGGTGGAGTCTTGGATGAAACAGTTTACCTTAGCTAAAACTATTCCCAAAGAGGGCTGATCCATTGAGGACCATATTCTGATATCACTTCCAGCATCTTGGTGTAAGTCTGTCATTCTTCAAGGAGACTTTGTAGCACATCACTGAACCCAACACAGTGATATCTGTCAGGATTCTGCACTGGAGAATCACTCTCTGTTTCCTTTGTAGTTGACAAGTGATTTATAAGAAAGTACCTTGAGAATATGAGATTATGTTATTCATCATCAAATTTTAATGATAGGTTAATAGGTTGATATTAACATGAATTCATAATTTTTTCTTTAATTAAATGGCTTACTTAAATCTGTTACTATAATTAATTTGATGTTCAAATTGTCATAGATTTTGCCAGTTGGAAACTCTTCCAATTGGCTTTAATATACTTATTTCCTTATTTTCTGGAACAACAAGAGGTTTCAGGCTCATTTTGTGTTTCCCCACCCTAGTCCTGAAAACAGATTCTCCAAGGAGCTCTGCTCCTTTTTAATAGAAAGTGACATTTAGAAATCAATATCTGGATTTGAGGTATAGTCATTGCTATTTTTACCTACTATCAGTATTGCCAAATCTAATGTAGGTTTATCCTACTTACCATTGTTTTTGCCTCCTTGATATGCCTGTGATTACCCCTGACCAAGACCCCTGAACTTCATAACATTTTTCATCCTTGAAGTTTTTCTTAATTCATACCTGAGGAGATTTGAGTGAGAATGAGGGTAAGATCTATAATAACAGCATTCATAAAGTGACTTGTAGGGAATCTTCACAACATGCCAAAATGTGCCTTGTGTTTGGTTTAGTTTTCTATTGCTAGTGTAACAAATGATCATAATTTTAGTGGCTTAAAACAACAAATATTCATTATTTTGACATTAGACATAATGACAGTGACTTGTACAAGTATAATGATACCTTAACTAAGTTCCTCATACAAATCTCTTTCCTCATGAAGGAATCAGTGGAATTCAAATCCTCATTACTAGTATTCCTGGCCTGACACCTTCCCTGGAATCTGGAAAAGTTTTGGAAGGATATAGGGTCCACTGAATGGGAACCCATATCCCTCTCCAAATTATATGCGATGAATACTAACTAGTTATTCATATACGATGTTAAGGAATTATTTTTATAGGGGGTAAATATGGATATGAGAGAAAGTACAGTTCATCTTACCAGATATTAAAATTTTACCAATAATGGATTTACTGGATTCTTGTCATTAGCTGTTAACTGAGACTAGTTCCCTTAGAATGAGTTGCCCAGTAGCTGTTTTTATGGGGTGCAGTGTGGAGATGTTGGGTGACCATAAACTTCAGGGGAAGGCAAGCCTACAGGAATTCCCAAAGTAAGGATTATTTGGCCACTCAACAGTAATGTGAAACTTTATAATACATGTTTCAAGCCTGGAGTTAAACTTCGGAGTTTAAGGGCAGTGACAGAAGTTTCAGACAAAATTATCTAACTGTATCATTTTCCAAAGAACTGGACTTGGGTGTCATTAATGGAAGGCAAAATTAGACCCCTTCAATCTATAAATAAGGTATTCAGCAATGACTTTTATTTAAAAAAAAATAAGCAATCAGTAGGTAACAAGTAACTGGAGGGAACAAGGGAAGATTGAAATATAAGCCAACGTCTTGGGAAGATATGATGAACAGTCACCTTCTCCTATAAGATGTCCCCAGTCAGGATTCACAGTCCAGCCTAAGATGTGGTCCCTTTACAACCTTATGTTTAAACAAGGTCTTCATATTCACTTATGAAATTGAGGTATATCACTTATAGAAACCAGGTTTAAATATAGTTCTTTTCACGATGCTTTCAAATCAGCTCATGAAGCAACTATGAACATCCTAAATAATAAAAGTCTAATATGCAAATTGACTGAACAGCAGAATGACCACTCGCTATGATGTGTACTGACCACCGGGGGCAGACGCTCAATGCAGGAGCTGCCTCCTGGTAGTCATTGTGCTCCCACAGGGGAAGTTCCACTCAGCCAGAAGCCAGACTCACAGCTCGCAAGCACAGCAGTGTTGGCAGGATCCTCTTCTGCCTCCATGGCAGAGGTAAGGATGTCCAACTGTCATGGGGATCCTGGACTATGAGAGCGTGCAGGCTGGGCTGAGGGACCCCCTGAAGTGCATGAATTTTTTGCATCAGTCCTCTCATCTATAATAAGCAAATGAACATCCCACCCATCAACATATATATAAGCTAATAAAATACAATATGCATGTCCTTCTTTCTGCCCATCCTTCAGGTTCTATCTTTGTTATGTCTTAGTAAAGTTGTTCTTTTTCTCCTTAAAATATATTTTATTGATTTCAGAGAGGAATGGAGAGGAAGAGAGAATAGAAACATCAATGATGATAGAGAATCATTGGTCAGCTGCCTTCTGTACACCCCACACTGGGAATCAAGCTCGCAATCCAAGCATGTGTCCTTGACTGAAATCAAACCTGGGATCCTTGAGTTCATAGGCCAACATTTTATCCACTGAGCAAGGGCTACAGTTGTTCTTAACTTCACCAGAAATACATTGGTTTTGGCCTGTTACTGTCACATGACAGTAGTCTTCTGACTTAACTTATAGACCAAACTTGAATGCTTGATTGTAAACTCACTGAGCACAGAAAGTATATCACATATTAGTACATCTCATATCTACACCTGTCACCTCAAGATCAAGTTAAAATACTTTGCTCATAGTAAGCACTAGTAAATATGGTTTAAAGAAATGTTTATTGAGCATGTATTGTCAATATCCACATGCAGACTAATATTGAGTGGACTACATTCTAATGCTATGCTGGTTTTTGCTTTACCAGCATTTGGTTTAATGTCTGGCAATGCAAACTCATTTAGCAAATGATGTTATTATATTCATATATAATGATTTAAAAGACAGCACATATTTTGTTAGAATTGCCAATTATTTCTCCTTTTGGTGTTGCCATTAAATTATTAATAAGAATCAACTGTTTTAGTGAAAAATTCATCAGAGGTCTGTTTTGTTTGGAAGACATTTAACCAAACTTTTGATCTTATCCTTGTTGGCTAACAATAATGTTTTTAAAATTAGTTGCCATGATTTTAACTAAATAAATATTTCTCTTAATACCCACAAACTTCAGTTTACTTACATAGTGGATAAAACATACACAAATGAAGCTTTGGTCCACAGAATTGCCATTTGCTGACAAAATGTAATTCTTGTACTAGTAAGAGAGAAATCCTTATGGAATGCTTCCTGAAGCTGCCTAAGATCATGAAACAGGTGAGACCCAAAACTGCTAGATGTTGTACCTGGTTAGTGACCCTTACTTACATTCTGAAGTATTTCCCACCTCTTCCAAACTTGCCTTGGGTTTCTAGAGCCCTGCTTGAGGGAGGTAGAACCCAAAGATAGAAACATCCTTTGCCAGTTGGAAGTGTTGCATGACTAGTTGGAGTGAGGAAGGGCAAATAATTGGTATACAGTTTGATTTACAATCATAAAATCTATCAAAGGACACTAAACTAGACAAGTGACACCAGCATCCTATCACTTTCCTCCATATCCTTAGTTCTGAGTAGAGTTCAACCTCAGTGGACTGATAGAACAGAGCCTCATTTAAACTCATGCTGGAAAAGGGCTAGACACTGCCCTAGAAACCATTAGGATGTAGATAACTGTTGTACTTCGAGTGGCCACATTTTTATACCATCCCCTGTGAGCAAATTTCCCTATTCACAATGTCCAGTTCTCTCCCACTTGCTAACACCAGCTTTTAGAAAAGGTTTCATATCACAGAGTAACAAATTTAAGCAAACATATTGCCTTTTCCAGAGATAAAAGCATTTTAGCATTAACTCTAATTTGTTCTCTATTGGAAGGATTTTCATAATCAACAATCAAAATGGGAATATTATGGGAAGTCAAGAGATTTTTATAGCAATAAAAAATGCTCTTCTGCAGTCTTCAAACAGCAATCAAAGTGGTTTTTAAAATAACTTAATGTAGTCCATGTCTCTTTTCTAGTGACTAATTTAATCAATCAGAATAAATCCCAAAGTCCTGACAGCTGCCTACAAGGCCTGAAATGATATCCTGGTTCTCCCTGACCTTATCCCCTATTGGTCTCCTTTTAACTCCGTCTGCTCAGGCACATCGATCTCCTTGAGTATTCCAAGTATCACCTTCCTCGGGACCTTTGCACTTCCAGCAGTGCTCTTCCCCTCCATGTTTACAGGGCTCATTTCCTCACTTCCCTTATATAACTGTTCAAATGTCACTTTAACAGAGTGTCCTGCTCTGGCCACTCTCTCCCCATGAGCACACCACCCTCATCAATCTCTGTCCCCTTAAACTACTTTATTTTTCCATAGCACTCATCTCCATTTCACATTGTATTTGTTTAGTAACTGTTTACCTCCAGAAGAGGTTAACAGATCATATCAGCTCACATTTATGCTCTATGAACATACTGTGTTCTATGAACATATCAGTGTTGACATTGCTGTGTTCTCAGTATCTAGAATTGTGGCTGGCAGCTACATGGTGCTCAATAATTTTTTTGTTTCTCTCTCTAAGTTAGTGATTTAGCTTCATTTTTGCATGTACCTGTGTAATTTTCCCAACACCATTTATTGAAAGGGACAGTCTTTACTCCATTGTATGCTATTGCCTCCTTTGTCAAATATTAATTGACCATAAAAGTGTGGATTGATTTCTGTACTCTCTGTTCTATTCCATTGGTGTATATGCCTGTCATTACACCAGATTTATTATAATTGCACTGTAGTATAGTTTGGTACCTGATATTCTGATCCCTTCAGCTTTGCTCTTCTTTCTCATTACTGCAACTATTCAGGGTTTGTTTGCTTGTTTTTTGTTGTTCCATATAAAATTTTGGAATTGTTTTCTAGATCTCTGTGAAAGATGCATTGGTATTTTAATAGGAATTGTGTTGAATCTATAGCTTTCTATGGGTAATATGGACATTTTAATTATGTTGATTCTTCAAATCCATGAACATGATATGTGCTTCCACTTAATTGTATTTTCCTTAATTTATTTCTTCAATGTCCTATAGTTTTATGAGTATAGGTCTTTTACCTCCTTGAATAAAATTTATTCCTAGGTTCCTTATTTTGTTGTTGCAAGAGTAAATGAGGTCAAATCTTAGTTTCTCTTTCTGAGAGTTCATTATCAGTGTATAAGAATGCCATCAAATTCTGAATATTGATTTTTGTATCCCACAACTTTGCTGCATTCATTTATTAGATCTAGTAGTTTTTTTGGTGGAGTCTTTAGGTTTTCTATGTACAATATCATGTCATCTGTGAATAATGACAGTTTTACATCCTTCTTTCCAATTTGGATGCCTTTATTTATTCTTCTTGTGTGCTCACTATGGCTAGAACTTCCAGTACTATGTTGAATAAGAGTGGTGAAAGAGGACATCGGTCTTATATCTGATCTTAAGTTCTTGCCCATTGAATATGATGTTGGCTGTAGGTTTGTCATATGTACCCACTATACCCACTTTGCTGAGAGTTTTTATCATAAATAGGTGCTGAATTTTGTCAAATGCTTTTTCTGATTTTATTGATATGATCATATGATTTTTATCCTTCATTTTGCTTATTTGGTATATCATGCTTATTGATTTTCAAATATTGAACCATCCTTGCACCCCTGGAATAAATCCCACTTGGTCATGATGTATGAATTTTTTAATGTATTGCTGGATCTTATTTGCTAATATTACATTGAAGATTTTAGCATCTATATGCATCAGAAATATTGGCCTGTACTTCTCTTTATTGATCTTTTGGTTTGTTTGTTTAGTTTTTATGTCATTTATTTCCACTCTGATCTTTATTATTCGCTTCCTTTTACTTACTCTGAGATTTTCTTGTTGTTTATTTCCATTCTTTTAGTTGTAGGATTAGGTAGTTTATTAGAGTTTTTTTGTTTTTGTTTTTGGTTTTTTTTAAGTAGGCCTATAATGCCATGAACTTTCTACTCAGGACTCTTTCATTGTGCTCCATAGATCTTGGGTTGTTATGTGTTCCTTTTCATTTATCTCATTCAGGTAATTTTTTATTTCTTCCTTGATCTCATACATTTCATTTTCTAATAACATGTTATTATCCTTCATGTGTTTGAATATCTTTGAGCTTTTTATCATGGTTGATTTCTATGCCATTGTGATCTGAGAAAATGCTTGATATGATTTCAATTTTCTTCAATTTGTTGAGTCTTATTTTGTGTCCTAATTTGTCGTAATATTTTATAATATTCCATGTGCAGTTGAGAAGAATATGTATCCTGCTGCTTTGGGAAGAAATGTTCTATAAATACCAATTAAATAATCTGATTTAGTGTGTTGTCAAAGGTTGCTGTTTCCTTGTTGATATTTTTCCTTGAAGAGTTATCCATTGATGGCAATCGGTTGTTAAAATCCCCTACTATGACTACATTGCTGTCGATCTCTCTCATAATGTCCACCAAGAGATTTTTACATATTTAGGTGCCCATATATTGGGTGCATATATATTAAACATGGTATATCTTCTAGTTGCAATGATACCTTTAGTGAACTTCTGTGCCTTCTGTTATGACCATTGTTTTGAAGTTTATTTTGTCAGATATAAGGATTGCTACCTCCACTTTTGTTTTGTTTCCATTTGCATGGAAAACTTTTTTATCTCTTCACTTTTATCCTGTGTGAGTCTTTTATTCTAAGATGGGTCTCTTATAGAAAGCATATATATTTGTCATATTTTATTATCCATTCATCTACCTATATCTTTTGATTGAAGCATTTAGTCCATTTATATGTAAGGTTATTATTGATAGGTCTTCATTATTGCAATGTATTTTCATTATGCCTATGTTCCTCTCTGTCCATCTCTCTGTCTCTCTCTCCTTCTTTATTTTTATTTTTATAGCAGTCACTTTAGCAATTATTGCAATGATGATCTGGTATTAATGAATTTATTTATTTTTCTTTTGCCTGAGAAGCACTTTATTTTGCCTTTTATTTTAAATGAGAGCCTTGTTGGATAGAGCAGTTTTGGTTGCAGGTTCTTGCTTTTCTTTACTTTGAATACTTCATGACAGTCCCTTCTGGCCTAAAGTGTTTCTGTTGAGAAATCAGGTGACAGCCTTATGGGAACTCCCTTGTAAGTAAGTTACTGTTTTTCTCTTGCTGCCTTTAGGATTCTTTCTTTGTCTTTAATCTTGACCATTTTCGTTATGATGTGTCTTGGTATGGGTTTCTTTGTGTTTAGGACTTTGTGCTTCCTGAACCTGTGTGACTTTTCCTTCACCAGGCTAGGGAAGTTATTTGTCATTTCTTCAAACGGGTTCTCTATCTCTTGCTTGTTTTCTTCTCTTTCTAGAACTCCTATGATGCAGATATTATTGTGTTTCATATTGTCCTTAAGCTATCCTCCTGTTTGTTTTTAATTTTTAAATTGATTTTAGAGAAAGATGAAGTAACAGGGATAGAGAGCTAGAAACGTTGAGAGAGAAACATAAATAGGCTGTCTCCTGCATTCCCTCTCCTGAAGATTGAGCCTGCAACCTGGGCATGTGCCCTAACTGGGAATCAATCTCATGACTTCTTGGTTCATGGGTTGATGCTCAACCCTATCCCTAACCCTAACCCTCCCATGAATACACAAGTTTAGTAGACATAGATACAAACAGTGAATAAAGTGGTAACTATACACAGGCAGCCCAAGGCCGGTTACAAATAACATCTATCAGCTACTTTTAGCTTAGAGCTGGGGGAAGATCTGTGGTTAGACTGAGGCTCCCTGAGGTCTGCTCCCACCTATAAGCTAGCCCACCTTACTCTGAATCTTACTCCTGGGCCTTGCAAGAAGTCTTTAGGATAAACTCAGGCTAGCCTAGCTCTGCCCATGGGCCCTCTGCTTAGAGATTACATAGTCAGGCATTCAATGAAGGGAAATTAGTCTCTGCTTCAGAGCCAAGCTCCTCAGTCTCTACCAGAGACACTAACTCTACTTCTTCTCCAGGGGACTTGCTGTAGGTTCAGGTTGGGTACAGCTGTCCTGGGCTCAAAGAGATAGATCAAAAGAGTCTCTGATTCAGAATTTGCCTGCCCAACCCAAAGGAAGGGTAAGCATTCTTCCTGGTTCCAGAAGAAAATGTCTGAGGGTCCCATACTTTGAATGTCCTAGTCTGAGTTCCTCTCTAATCCTGCACAGAATTGTACCCAGTGCGGGTATTCAGGAGTTCACAGAGTGGAACCACACAGCCTTCTATTGGGGATGGTGGTTACAACCTGCAGGGAGTGGGGACTGGTTCTACTTCTTCTTCCAGAGGCTGCCTGGCTGAATTCACAGGAAGCTCAGAACAGCCTTCCTGTGGTATAGCCACAGAGTTCAGCACTTGCCCATCTGTCTCCCCAACAGAAGCCTTCTATAGGACAGAATCTAAAAATCCCAGCTCTCAGTGGTACGAGTGTTCTCTTGCCACCAAACCAGGCAGGAGAGGGTAGAAGATCAGCTCCTTACAGGATTCTGATCTCTCTCCTCAGCTGGTCTCAGCAAAGTAGAGACCAAAAATTCCCTGCTCCACTTGGGCTCCAACCCAGCCAGAGAGGGAAGGTTGGGCAGCTCCACAGGTGGGGGGAGGGGTTCCAACCTTGTGCTCCAGGTAGCACAGACTTTTTCTCCTTTCCCCAAGCCAAACAGTTTAATCACTAACTAGAGCTCTGCACATTGCCTTTCAAGTAGAGGGTCCCTCAATGTCACAGCTAGGTGTACCTGCAGAACATTCCCCTAAGCCCAAACGTGGCAGTGCAGCCTCTCCAGCAATCAGAGCCCAGAGCAAACTTATTAAACTGGGACTGCTAATATCAAGAGTGCTCCTTCACTGGGAAGGTGTGATCCAAGTCTCTCAGGCAGACAGAATCCCCCTGGTTCCCTCTTCCCGATGCTTAGCAGGCTCTCCTTCCAGTCTCTGCTGTTCTGGGTTAGGGAATCTTGCAAGGGGTTGAGACCCTACACTCCCAGGGGAAAGAAGTTTGCAATCATGATATCTTCCAGCTTCTTGATCATCACACCTGCTCAAGGGGGGCTCTTTCTTTCCTCGACTACGCTCCTCTGCCCAGTCTCTATGAGGATTCTTCAGTGCTCCTTACATATAACATTTATGATCAGCTATGCTTCAGTTGTTTTTTCAAGGAGATTGCTCTGTAGTTGAGAAGCAAATCCGGCCCATGGCTGGGAGCACCTGCACACAGGCTGCAGCTGCTCTGGAGCCATCTTCGATTTGGGTTTGGTGCTCAATAATGGCCTGTAGCACAAACCCAGCCCCTTCTTTACTACTCAGTGGTCATGCTCAGAAATAAAAATAAAATAGGTGTAGTATGTCTTCTTTGCTGTTGTGACCGCAGACACCATATAAAAATGAAAGAAATAATAATTTGTTCAGTTCATGACATGGCCTTCAAATATATTATTATTTATTTCTCACCTTTTATAATTGCCATTTTACGTGTGAAAAATAGACTGTTTCATTAGCTTCCCTAATCATGACTGCTGGCCTGAACAGATTTGGGTTCAAATCATTGTTCAGCACCTTGAGAGCCATGTAACTAAATTCTGGAACCAGTTACTAAATTCTCTGACTCCCAGTGTACCCAGATATAAAATGGATATAACTTTTAAAGCCAAAATATAGTGTTAGTACAATATCTGACAAATTGCAGGGCCCAGTCAATAAAATAAAAATTCCTCTAGTTTTATAATCAACAGAAGTTTATTCAAAGGAATTGCTTATACTGGTGAGAGAACTAAAAAATCAAACAGGTGATTTTAGTAACAGAAAAAATTTCCACCACACCTGGAATGGGAGGCACACGGAGGAGGAGATCCTACCACACCCCAGAAACCAGCTAAGAGCTGGAGCCACAGCCAGGGAGCACCAAGGAGACTTGGGTTCTCAGGAAGCAGAAAGAGAAGGAGACTCACTTTGGTGTCTCCTCACCTCTGCCTCTAAAGCCTCTCAAAGGCTAAACTAAGTAAAAGCCAGAGGGTAAAGGAGCCTGGAAATAGTGCTTCTTGTGGAACCAAAAAGAGGGTCCTGGAAGGTGTGGGCATTGGATCAGAGAGCAACCAGGCAATTAGTTGGCACAGTAGATAAACACAGACAGTAGTTACCAGTCTGCAGTGTACAATCTGGAACTCAAGTTAAAATTCTCTAACTCTTGTTCTTTCTTTTCCCTAGGAATTAGATCAGTACTCTGCACAAATTCACAATGTCGTATTATGTTTATAACCAAGTTTGTCTAAATAGTAGAGATTTTACATTACTTATTTTTTTCTTAAAGACTAAAGATATTCTGTCTTCTCTCAAATGAGGTTACACACACATGTGGTTAAGGGAATTTCCAGAACACCAGCTTTATTGAGTAAATCTGCATAGTGGTTAACCACATCAGTCCCTATTTTTGGAACAAACTCTTCAAAACAGCACTCTCATCCAGGCTTTCAGCTTACTAGTAGTCATGATTCCTAAGGTTAGAAGAGATTGCTTTTTCTCATGGCTGAATGCCCAACATCTAAAACGGTGCCTGGCAGCTAGTCGGCACTCACAACCTCTTTAATGAAGAATGAACCAAACATGAGGTTATCTTTGGCTCAGCTCCTCTCACTCAGAGCCAGCATCTCATTTCTGACCCAGTTCCTTGCTTCTACCCTGTATGCCTCCACTTACCGCCCGCTACAGCCAATCATTACCCTCTGGGGGCACTGTCATATCTCCCCTGAAAACCTCAGCAGCTTCTGACTGTTTTCCTAATTCTGCTCTTGCTCCCTCCTGATCATTCTCCATCCTGCAGCCATAGTGATCTTCTGAAGTAAGTGCACATCTCTTAGGCCACTTACAGCATCTCAGTGGCTCCTGCCCCATTTCCAGCCCCTCCTGGGATGAAGCCTAAACACCTCTGCACAGCATCAAAGGTCCTTGGGCTTTCCTATCCAAGTAGCTGCTTCTCTTGCCACAGGTGTCCTGGCTCCATTAGGTTCCAGGCTTGCTAGAGCCTCTATTGGGAAGGCTCCTCCCCACTTTGTCCACCTATAAGATCATATCTCAAAGCCATATTCTCTGAAGGGTCTTTACAACTTTTGTAGGCTGTTTCTGGGTTTCTACTACACCCACCACTTGTGACAATTTATGTTCCAGAAGTCCCTACCACACTTTGCTCTTCAGGCCAATAATCCCAGCTATAGCCTGACATACTGTGGACACCTTTCAAATGTGAGCCAAATTTGTCAGAGGAGCGCTACAGTTCTATGTCACAGATGAAGAAACTCTTATCTCAGTGCTGTTGAAATTTTTATCTCCTGTCCTTTCCTTCCTCTCCATGCTGTTGGCAGCCACCTGAGCCAGGGTCTCATCTCTTCATACCCAGATTATGCCTTGGTTGGCCAGTGAAGGCACATGTTTTTCATGAGGATGGTCAGCATCAGGCGGTCACCTTTTTTTTTCTGAATCATTCAAAGAGTCTAGCACAGTGCTGGTTTCATATATATTCCACAAAATTATACCCTACTCCAAAAAAGGTTTTAAGAGAATGAGGAAGTCTTCGCTAATTCGGCTTAGTGAATAGAGCATCAGCCCATGGACAAAGGATCCCGAGTCCCATTCCAGTCAAGGGCACATACCTTGGTTGCAGTCTCAATTCCCAGCCTTGGTTGGGACATATGTGGGAGGCAACCAATCAATGTGTCTCTTTCACATCAATGTTTCTCTCTGTGTGTCCCTCCCCCTCCCTTCCACTCTCTCTAAGAATCTTTGATGAGGATTAACAAAACAAAACAAAACAACAGAAAACTCAGAAATTGACACAAGTCATTACGCTCAATTAACATTTGACAAAGGAGGCAAGAGCATACAATAGGATTAAGACAGTCTCTTCAATTAATGGTTTTGAAAAAATTGGACAGATAGATGCAAAAAAATGAGAAGATTGAAAGAAAAGTGAAATAAAATCAAGGTAGGCAAGTCACCTTAAAAATATCTACCTTCAATTTACCAACTACCAGGTATTTATTAAATACTATGTTCCAAGTATCATGCAAGTCACTGGATATACTAAGTTAAAACTCAGTCCCTTCCTCAAGAAGCTTCTTCTTCCTTTCCCAGTTTGCTGGACCCACAGAATAAGAGCACCAGGCAGTTTTCTTCTTTTAGAAAGTATCATTTATGTTTACCCATATATCCATGTATATCTATACATCTACATCTATACAAAATAAAGGGTGAAATAGAAAAGGCAGGTTCCTGGAAGTCCTTACTAAATTACTTTCTTAACCATTTTTGTTTCTCTCCTTTTTGTTGCTGTCATCTGAGATTTCTGTGCTTTTTTTATTGTTTCTCTTTTTTTTGGTATTGTTGGTCTTCATCATTAGTAACCTGATGTTTCTAAAAGCTATTCAGAGACTTCTTCCATCCTGGTTTCTGCATCTGCATTCCATCCTGGGGCTGGTGAAACAAGGCGTTTCCTTTCACAAGGCACTGCCTCATGCTTCCAGCTCTGCCCAATGCATCACACTGTCACAGAGACCCTTCCAGGGCCCATTTGGAAATAGATTGATTACTTTGAACATGAATGGTGCGTCTTGGGGAAAAAAAAAACAAATGAATCAAATGGAAAAATGAATAAACATCATGAAATTTACCTTACCAGCTGGAGACATGGCATATTCATGAGTTCCTTGGAGACAATCATTTTATAAGAATTCACTATTTAAAAAAGTCTCATTTCTGAGAGTTAGGTGGAGTCAGAGTTCAGCTTAAAAGTATTTATATCTACATGGAGAACACCCCCTGAAAGAAAATGTCTAGAACTAGGATTTTTTATTTTGCATGAAGGGCAGTTGGAGTGATGGTGGGCTTGCTGCAGGCATCTCCTCTCGGGCCTGTGATGTGTTTAATGAGACTGGACATCCGCAAAAGGTTCTGTTAAGCCCCACTGACATTTATTGGGCACCCATTCACTGTAAGGCATTGTGACATTCTGTAGGGCTATAAGGGCAAATAAGATAATATCTTTAATTCAATTCACTGAGAAAAATAGATGTCTAAGTAAATAAAGGGAAAGATTTTGTTTGGGGTTTTCTGGTGATTAGTTAAGACTTGCACAACCAGAAGTGTTACTATCACTTAGTATAGTAGGGGACCACAGATCATGACCACTTGATTTACAGTTGAGATACCCACGTGATGAGGGAAATCAGGGTGCCCTGATGTAAGAGCTTCTTCATGTTAGAGCATCAGGAGAAAGTGACTGACAGGTGTGTGTTAGTCAGCTGCTGGGACCTACTTCTCCATGTTGAGTATGTCCTTCTAGGTTTTAGATATGAGTGAGGGAAGTCTGAATTATTCCATTAGCAACAATATTCAGCAGTACTGACCATCCTATATTCTAATTAGTGGCCATCCTGGGAACCTAATCACCACATAAGATGTGGTATTTTTAATGTGCAAAATATTGCAAAGCCATCAACTGAATAAAAAATTAATTTGTAAAATGCAACAGATTCCTCTGTGGGTTACTACCTATGTAGAGCTTTGGCTGCATTAGGTTCTCAGGTCTGAAATAAATGTTTGAGAGTGAATTTTCCCCAAAGTCGCATAGAGCTGAGTCTGAGCTGGAGATAGATTTCTCCTACCAACTTGGAGGAAATGTGAAAAAGCCCATTGAGCCATGTTTGGTTTAGAATTGCGACCCACAGGTTGAGAACTGCTAGCAGGATCGCCTAAGACCATCGGAAAACATAGATCTTTACATTATGATTCGTAACAGTAGCAATATTACAGTTATGAAGTAGCATCAAAAATAATTTTATGGTTGGGGTCACCACAACATGAGGAACTGTATTAAGGGGTCATGGCATTAAAAAGGTTGAGAACCACTGGTTTAGAATATTTTCACCATCTTTTGTCTGATTCCAGGCTGGAGGTGTGGAAAGGGAGGATTAAGGAACTAAAGTATTTGCATTTCTCTGTATTCATACATTAATATGTAAGGAGAGAGTGTGATTTAAAAAAGCATAAGGGTATTTCAATATAGGCATATGATCCAGCCAGATTTTGCCTTACAAATAAATACTAGTAGTATTTCTGTGGCCTCAAAAATAATTTACAGATTAAAACCAGCATCTAAACTAAGTGAATGTTAATTTATAAATCATTTGAGAAAATGGAACCAATTTTAGATAAGTATAAAAAAAGCAATTGGTAATTATATTTCTTCATGTTTAGTAGTCTATATTATTAAAAATGAAATGAGGATCTTTTGTAGATATTAAATTTCCTACTTCTATTTTTCTTGTTCAGATTTTTTAAACACCAAAATTACATAATTTGGGGTTGGAGGAAACAAAAGCTCTCTCTAGGCATTATAACCTCAGCAAATGTGTGCATATGCTCACCTAAGTACAGAAGGCTTCCCCTAAGCTGGTTCAGGACAGTTGATAGGCAGTCATGGATGTTGATAGATGGGTGTTCCAGAGTGCAGCCCGATTTTGTTTTCTTAAACATGCCACGTACTGGGGGTGAGAAGGGCTCTTTAGTGAAATGAAATACTACTCTGTCACCATTTCCTTACTCACAATTCAATCATGGCAAATCCTTCCCCAGTGCTGCCACTGAAATTATTACATTCAGAATTAAACATGGTGTAACAGAGCAGGCGACAATACCCTGAGGTGCTATTGACATGTCAGGTCTCACATCAATAATCAGCTTTCCCATATGGTGAATATGAAAAGGCCTGCAGACATGGATCCTTTTTTCCCCCTTTGAAATGAGTGTAATCACTGCCTGTTCCTGATTCGCTTCCATATGCCAGTCTGGTGCTATGTGGCCTGACCTGTCACCGGTGCTGCTCCCCCTCTCCCTCCAGTCACTGACATCACTATAGAAACCTTCCCAGCTCAGCTCCCTTGGAGCCCTGAGACCCTCTGTGTAGGGTCTGCTTTCTCACCACCAGTCGGTAAGCCCTTGGATCCAAACTTCTTTCTGATGTACACATCTATACTAGCCACCATCATGTATCCCCTCACTCTCCTCCTGCTCATATTTCTTCAGATTTTCCCACTTTCTTTTCCTCTTAACTTCCTTCATCTTCCTAATCCCTCCAGTACCTACCCCCTCACCTTTGTGGAAGTAGCTTGATGCTGAGGAAGGAAAACAGCTTTCACAGTGCAGAAATCTTGGTCCAAGTCCTGCCTCCACTCTCCCTGTGCATGATGTACTGCATGTGACAACCTCATGGAGCCTCAGTTTCCCACCTGTGAAAATTTCCACACAGGGTTGCTGTAGGGACCAAAAAAACCACAATCTTTATTCCTGTCCCTTTATTTCCATCTCTATGTGAAAGGCCTTGGCAGCTTTTACACTAATTAAATTGAATATTTTAGCTATGGATAGTGGAACAAGACTGAGGATTTTAACTCACAGGCTTTAAGGAAACTAACTGTTGACCTAATAATAGTGCAGATGTTTGTTGTTGGCTTAATAACATTTTTTTCTTTGGAAGGAAAAATTAGGTGATGGTATTTTCTTCTGAGTCTTAGCCTTCTGTGTCTATAATAAATCATCCCAGTAAACTGTAAAATTCTCTAAGGCAAAGTGGGCAAAGTTTTATGGTAAAGCCACCTACTAAATATACTAAATACAAATAGGCATTGCAGCCCATATGGTCTCTGTGATAGCTACTCAACTCTGCTGCTGTAGCACAATAATACACAAATGAACGAGCTGACTATGTCCCAATAAAACTTTATTTACACAAATAGGTGGCAAGCTACTTTTGGTCCCTGGACCCTGGTTAGCCAGCTCCTGCTGTGGGGCATGAATGGAGATTACAGTGACCATAAATGATTAATAAAGTCAGAAATTATGAGTGAGGTACTGGGCTCAGGTGATTCTTTTGTGATAATTCTGGAATCATTAAGGCTTTTTGGTTAATAATGAACATCATCGTGTGTGTGTGTGTGTGTGTATGTGTGTGTGTGTGTGTGTGTACATGTGTGTGGCCTATATAAGTTCTCCTGACAGAAATATTAGTCAGCTCCAAATTTTGGGATGTAGAGTAAACAGGCCTTTGAAAGCAGATTTGGGTTCTATAGATTTGTTGGAAGTTGGTGAACTCATCCTGGCTTCCTGGAACTCCTGGAGCAGAAAAATCAGAAAGCCAGAGAGAATGGGGATAACAGTGATAACTGCCATTCATTGAGCTGCCCTTCTCATCACAAACTTTTATCATATTTTAAGGTTCAATTGAAAGAGGACGAGTGCTTAGCCCATACCCACACTTAGGTCAGAGGCTGCTTTCCCCCTTGCTACAACAGTCCCCTCAACAAAAGTGACTGCCTTTCTTTGGAACACCCACCTTTCTCCAGATTTAAAACCAGAGCATAGAAAATGATCCCTTCTTCCTTCTAATTTTACTTTCCAGGAGCTGTTTCAAATATCAAACAATAAATATATCCTGAGTCACCACATATTGTGTGCCAGGCATAAAGCTTCCATTATATTATACTATAGGCCTGGTATTCGTGCATTGGAGGGGGAGTCCCTCAGCTCAGCCTGCACCTTTCCAATATGGGACCCCTCAGGGGATGTCCCACTTCCCTGCCTGCCTGATTGTAGGACATGTCTCTCACAATCCAGGACTGCTGGCTCCCAAGTGCTTGCCTGCCTGCCTGCCTGCCTGATTGCCCCCAACTGCCCTTGCCTGCCAGCCTGGTCGCCCCCAACTGCCCTCCCTTCAAGCCTGGTCCCTCCCCACAACTGCTCTCCCCTGCATGCCTGGTCGCCCCTAACTGCCCACCCCTGCTGGCCATCTTGTGACCACATGGGGATGGCCATCTTGTGTGAGGGCCTGATGATCAATTGGTATATTACCTCTTTATCATATAGGCTTTTATTTTTTTAATATATTTTTATTGATTTCAGAAAGGAAGGGTGGGTTGGGGAGAGAGAGAGAGAGAGAAACATCAATAATGGGAGAGAATCATAGATTGGCTGCCTCTTGCATGCCCCACACTGGGTATGGAGCTCGCAACCCGGGCATGTGGCCTGACCAGGAATCAATCCTGGGACCCTACAGTCAGCAGGCCGATGCTCTATCCACTGAACCAGGCCAGTCAGGCCTTTCATTATATTTTAAAACTTTTTTTCTTTCCATTTCCAGAATTAAACTGCAAAGAGACAAGAAAATGAAAGCTCAGACAATTAAGAAATCTACCTAAAGCATCCCCAATAACTAACAGTGAAGTGATAACTTGAACATAGTTCTCACCAACTGCAAAGCATTCACTATGCATACAACTGCTGTGGAGCAATGGCTAACATCGCTGGCTCTCAAGCCATACTGACTGAGTTCAAATCTCAATTCCACTACTTACTAGCTGTATCACCTTGAACAACCCTGTGTCTTAGTTTTCTGTTTTATCAAACTAGAATGATACTGATCCCCCCACATACACAGTTTGTCATAAGTAATAAAGCAGTAATGGGCACATAATAAGCAGCCCAGGGACTGGCTCTTTCTATGATCACGGGAGTCTCTCACTCACTACTGTGTCCCTAGCACTTAGAATAACTCCTAGAACATACTAGTAGTAAGCAATATTGTTGTATAAATGAAAAATGTTCCAACAAACTAGTTTTTGAATTAGGTCATGTCTGGGTTCAAAGCCAACTTTTTTTGTATTGTGTGAATTTGAATTTGATAGGTCAAATTTAATGTGTCTTTGAAACCATAATTTAAAATGTAGTAATGGAAACCAGTAATTGTCTTGGCTATTTCAATGCTCCCAACAAAAGTGGATGTTAGTACAAAGGTGATGCTGAGGATCATAGTACACAGCACACGGCACATTCACATATATTCTAGATTTTTTTCTATTCCTGAAGGAATGTCCTTATGTAATTCATTCTAAAATCTCCTTCCTTTTTTTTTAAATCTAAGTTTGTCATTATCACATAGATTTTATCTCTGAAAGTTTATTTGTACTAAACTGTGTCCTGTTTAATACTGTGTATTTTAAAACCAAGCTAGTATTTCATGAAAACAGCTGCTGGGAGCTGCTGTAATAAATGAATTATGGTCCTATTCAGGTGGCAAGATTGCCTTTGATGCCTGCACTTCAACAATGATGGGGGTCCAGAGGGCAACAGTGCCTCCAGAGAAAAGGGGACCCTCAGCCCCCAGTGGACCATATACAGAGAAGACCACACTCAAGAAATATGGGGACGAAAGTGCATTTGGAACAATCAGCTTTTTTAGGTAGAATTTCATGCAGGCTTCTCAAAAGCTGAAACCTGTAGCCCCAAGAACACCATATAGACACTGTCACTTCTTGGCAGAAAAGCATTTTTAAAGCTTTATCAGATTTATAATAACATTCATTCTGAGTGGTGATTAACTGGTATCCCTAAAACACAAAGCACTGGAGTTCTCATCTTTCTCACTGTCTTACACTGTGTAAATTATTTTTATTAAGATTAAGCATCTCACTAGAGTAACTTATGCAACCACTGCCTCAGAAAGCTCTATCCAAACAGTACATGGACCAAAGAATACTTTAAAGATCTCAGCAACTGCAGATGCTAACATGAAGCATCATTTTTGTTTGTTTTAATGTAGTATCCTCTACATGTTCTGTTTAAGACAATTAAAGTGGATAATTTTTGCTCTTGAAGTTTCTTCTGTTTACAATCAAAATGATGTACATACTTAGTCTGATATGTATTTTCTTCAAGTAAAAAAGAATCAAATATGGAATATATTTTGGAAATAAGTATAACTTGAAATTTTTGCCTCAGTTTAAATTATTGATTAATTTGATTACCTTATAAACTAAACTGGAAATTAAACTGTAAGTTAAAAAGTGTTGAATTTCTGCATACAATGAAACTTTGATTTTTCAGGAGTCCATTGGTAAAATATAGTTATGAGATTAACATATGAAATAATAATTTGGTCCTACATGGAGTAATAAAGAGAAATAAGATTTACCCTTAGATAGTTTATATGTAAAATATGATAAGTCTGGAAACATTGAAAAATATAACAACATTTAATCTTCTATTGCAGCTAAAAAGTTGTTATGCATGAGGAATTATGTACTATGAATCTTACTTGTATTATTTTATTTCATCCTTAGATAGTATTATTACCCTCATTTGCTGATGAAGAGAAAGAATAAAAGAGGAATTTTTAAAGGTCAAGTAATTTTCCAGAGGTTGCAAGTCTAGGGAAATTGCAGAGCCAAGACTCAAAACTAGATAATTGGCCTCAGAAGCCTGAATTCTAGCCTATGACACAAGTCTACATCGTTAATGAGACTGGCAGTAAACACATGTTTTGGTTTTGTGTGAAATGGTTGCATATGACAACCTATACATATGATTCTATTATAGGTAATATAACACAATTACATACAGAATAGAAATAAAAATAAAACATTTTAGAGGGCAGAATTTCAGGGAATGATAACTTCACAGTACTCTATAAACTCCATTTTTGTTTTTGCATTCCAGATTAATATTTCTATATCTTATTAATCAACCAATTAAAATTCCTATACATATTGTTGTTTCTTTTTAGCTAAACATGACAAATCTGAGCCTCAAAGAAGTTAAGAAAATGGACTACCATCATGTAGATAGTTGGAAGCAGAAATGATATTCAACCAATTCTTACGATTTCAAGTGTAATACAGCAAATTATGTTCCACCTTCTTCTGTAAGGCAGAGGGAGGACAAAATTGGTTTGTGAAATATACTCAACACTACCTTTGTTCTTTCTTCGCATAGGGCGCTATCCTCAGGAGAACAAGGGAACCTACATCCCAGTTCCTGTAGTTCCTGAGCTGCGAAGTGGCAAATGGGGGGCCAAAGTCATCAGCAGAGAGGACAGGTCTGTCCGGCTGTCCATCCAGTCTTCCCCTGAGTGCATTGTGGGGAAATTCCGCATGTATGTTGCCGTCTGGACCCCCTATGGTATACTCCGCACCAGCCGGAACCCAGAAACTGACACCTACATTCTCTTCAATCCTTGGTGTGAAGGTAAAGGGCAGGTGTCTATTTTTCTAAAAATAATTCGTATAGTTATGATGTTTCTATTTTTTGAAGTTAAAGCAGAGTTATTGTGGAAGATATGTTTCTTTTTTACAAACACTCCCCCACCACCACCACTCCACAATTAAAAGACAGAAAAAGAGGAGAATTTTGTCCTTAAAATATATGAGAACAAAACCTGTATACATAACATTAATGCTGCCATACATTTATTCCAGGAAAAACGAAAGATTGCCTAAAGTTGCACAATTAATTAATTGTTGAATTACATTTTTATGGCATAGCCTGTGTTTGTGATTGCTCTGTGAACAAAATAGACTTATGAAACTTGATTTTCAAAACTATTAAGATCTTTAATCTGGCTTCAGAAAAACACAATAAAATTGTTCCTATCCATAGAGGAACTAATTTCACTGTCTAATTCAAGAATAGAAAGCCTTAAGGTCTAAATGATTCTATAAATTTGTTTATATGCATAGTGGGTGCAAATTTCATAAGCCATAAGTCTGGATGTGCAAACATATAACTTTATTTTAATGGAATACAACTTAATCTCTGCTGCTTTTTTTATTCTTTCTGTCTGCTGCAGTTTAACCTAGTTTTACTTAAATAAACTGAACCAAGTTCAAGAATTTCTTTATCAGTTCAGTTTAAAACTCAGTCCTGCACAATATGTTATCCCCATCCCCATGTCTATCCTTCTGCCTCCATATTGGCATGGACTGATTTTAGTTCCAGAGGCAGCAGCATTGATGGAAAGGAACCACTTTTAGATCTTGAGAAATAAGTAATGAAACATGTAAAATCTGACATAGTGTGGGAGACTTATCACATCACCTACCCCACATGCATTTCTCTCTAAAATCTTCCAAAATGACTCAAAGGTATTGCTAATTTTGAGTGGCTCTTGTTTGTGAGAGGTGCATTTGAATCAGGGTTAATCTGGACATAGACAGTAAGTGAAGAACAATGTTTTCTACTTCTATGTAACATTAACCTGAATTCTACTGACCTTTTCTTTATCTATTCCATAAATGTTGGCAGATGGCACTGATCTAATTCTACGAGTATACTCCCCACCCACCACCCCTGTTATCTTGTACCAAATAGCTTTATCTGTGTGACAGATGTTCAAGGTTGATGGTAATGTGTTAACTGGGCATGTGCAGTTCAAAGGTGCACTCCTGCTTACAGTTATCTTGTTAACCAGATATAAGGTGTTCTGCAACTGAGTGAATGCAATGTTACTTACAAGAATGGAAAAGACTGAGGCATAGAGACAAACTAAGATTTTGAACATATTAAGTTAGGGATAACTTTAGATACCAAACAGAAACTACATTAGTAGCACTGGAGTAGAGGAGAAGATGGATTGGAGAACTACTTTGGACTTAGAACAGAAAGTGCGAAGAGATTAAACATGGGAGGTGAAGAAAAGGTGGAGTTACACTATGTAATCCAGATGGCATGACTCAATTGTTAAGCATTGACCTATGAACCCAGAGGTCATGGTTAGATTGGCAGTCAGGACACATGCCGGGTTGCAGGCTTGATTCCCAGTGTGTGGTGTGCAGGAGGCAGCTGATCAATGATTCTCTCTCATTTTCAATGTTCCCATCCCTGTCTCTCTCTCCCCTTCTGTATGAAATCCATAAAATATATTTTTTAAAAAGAATTACTCTAAGTATCTGGCTTAACCAACTGGGTTGCCATTTTCAGAGCTGCAATCAGAAGAACATGCTGTCACAGAAGCAGATACATTGGTTGATTCAAGAAGGCAGCAGTCAGCTCCTTGGAGTGCTGCTGATAAATTGAATGATAAGGAAAGACAGTGGTCATGTGTTTGGAAAACACACAATAAACTAGTGAACAAAAAAATATTGTTTTATTAGGGAAAGAAGCCAGAGAAATGGGCTTGAGCTACAGTGTAATGCAAGGTGAGGAAGTGGGGGTAACAGGCATTGCCATTTTAGTCAGGAAGACTTTCTGTGATGCCAACATGTTAATATGTTTTAATAAAGCTTATGTAAAACTGTAAGCCCTTGCTTATTCAAATCTTCTACTCAGTGGTTCTCAACCTTTGTAATGCCACGACCCTTTAATACAGTTCCCCATGTTGTGGTGACCCCCAACCGTAAGTTATTTTCGTTGCTACATCATAACTGTAATTTTGCTACTGTTAATGAATAGTAATGTAAATATCTGTGTTTTCCAATGGTCTTAGGCTCTACAGCAGCAGTTCTCAATCTGTGGGTCATGACCCACAGGTTGAGAACCGCTAGCAGGGTCGCCTAAGACCATCGGAAAACACAGATATTTATATAATTTTATGGTTGGGGGTCACCATAACATGAGGAACTGTATTAAAGGGTCGCAGCATTAGAAAGGTTGAGAACCACTGTTCTACTGAATAAAAGTTCATATATTACTCTTCCTAGGATTAGAATCATTAGAGGCTCATTCATTTTTTTTACACTGAATATCACTAATTGTGGTATTGCAATCCAAAGGGACCCCAGAAAACATAAACATTCTTTTAAATGTCATATAGGTGACCCCAGAATTAAGATCAAATAAAAATAATCTGCCAATTCATGTGTTTTACAATTCTTTATATGTGTAATTTTTGGTGCCCCTGGGTGGGTGTCCATTAATACCAGGGTTCTTGTCCCAGCATTATGAAGAGTTCAGCAATCTGCAGAAAGGAACTGCACATAGATTAAGAAAGAGTCCAAGGATGAAAGATAGTATTGAAAGGCATTGGTGGACAGAGGAGCTTCAGCTAAAGGAGCTAAAGATTATCCTTTGACTCAGGATCCTGTGCTATTTATTAACACACATTGTCTTAAAGCAAGGTGGAGATAATAACTGCAAAGGGTAGGGCTTCAAACGGTAGAGTTTACAGAAGCATTGTCAGATTGGGAAATAGCCTACAGCTGTTCAGGTGTTTGGCCAACAGGGGGCAATAAGATGCCCTGAGCTGTCTGGCAGCAAACAATTCTATTCAGGTTTAGGGGAGATACATTTTAGCCTTTCCAATGGGTTATTACTTTATGTGACTCAGCCCTTGTTGAGTCCAAGTTTCATCAACTTTTGATGCAATTCTTGTAATTATGACATACTGGAATTGGCTCTTGGCATGTAATATTTTTATACTCCTCAAAGAATGCTCCTTGCCAGGAGCTCCTTGGATTGTGTGTTTTGGAAAGCAGGATCCTTCTCTCATTCAACTTAGCATGGTGCTAGGCACGGAGTGAATACTCAATGAATGTTTATTTAATTGAATTGATGACCATTACTCTGACAGGCAGGGAGAGGATTATGAGCCTCATATTTCAAGAGAAAAAACAGATTCGTGGTGTTATATAAATTTCTCAAGGTCTTATAGAAAATTAAGAAACAAGCTACAGTTGAAACTTGAATTACTGGTTTGATTAGGATAAGCTCTTTTTTTTTTTAACCAGAACATTAGTATTCTGTCTTGTGTAATTTGATAAACAAGAAGTAAATGCCTGCCAGGAAGCTTCTATAATGTTCAAATCAACATTGGAAAGGCCTGCCATTAAAAATAAAGAAAAATAAAGCTAGGTTGATAACTATAAGAACAAACAAAAGTTTTCTTTAAAAAAAATGTAAGCATGCCAACAAGGGCACATGCTCCCTTTGAGTCCACATGCTAAGGAAAGAATCTCTGACACTATTCTCTGTGGAGATGCTTCATGAATAATAGTCTGTTTTCAGAAGATATTGGAGTATATGGAAAAGTCCTTAAACGGCAAAACAAACAAATCAAATAAACTTCTCAAGCTGATCTGAGCTGTAATATAATGCAACATATTTGCCTGTGTTTTATGGATTTGTGTCATTTGAGTTAATAGGAACAAAGCCAGGCCTCTGTATTGAACCATTTTAGGAAGACAATGGCTTTGGAACCTTCCAGAAAGAAAGGAAGCACAACCAGCTGGTGTGGCTCAGTGAATGAACATCAATCTATGAACCAAGAGGTCATGGTTTAATTCCTGGTCAGGGCATATGCCCAGGTCACAGGCACAATCTCCAAAGTGGGGCATGCAGAAGGCAGATGATCAATGATTCTCTCTCATCATTGAAGTGTCTATCTCACTCTTACTCTCCTTTCCTCTCTCTGAAATCAATAAAAGCACAGACTCTGGAAGTGCCATTTCTTATATGCTCTGTGGACAATAATTTATTCCTAACATGCCTACAGACACAGACTTCTGGAGTCCCCAGTCCTTCTGATTTACTTTGAGATGGACAAACATATCATGATGACACCAATCTGGGATCACATTTGCTCTGCAGATGTAGTCACTCCCTCAAAGAGTGATTGCATTCACCCGGCATAAGTCTTCCCTCTGTCTCTAGTGATGTTCAGCTTTTATACAAAAGGGATGGGAGTAGAAGTTATTCCTAATACCCTCACTCAAAATTTCTCCCTTCACTAAAATGATGACACATTTTGCCTTTTTGAAGGGTCCAAATCATCATTCCTTCTAAAGGATGAGATACAAATACAGATTCAGATGTAAACCATCAGGTAGCCTTTGCAGAGATAACTTGCATTTTGGCATTTCTGGCCATCATAGTTTCCTTTGATCCCTGAGTTCACTCTGTTAGGCTTGACTTCATTGACTTTGAGATGGGACTGACTTTAAATTTACATGTAAATAAGCAAAAGAAAATTTTTTCAGCCCAGGTGATGATGAATAACCCTTTCTCCCAAAGACATTATACAGATACTAAAATCAATAGTTTTGGCATTCGTTTTTATATATTTGTTATAAATTTTTACTTTCTCTAGGTGGGGAGGCAAGTGGTAAATTCCAAGGTTACCTGAAATCAATCCTATTGAGTCATAAAATTTCTCAGCCCATAATGCTCTTTGCAAAACTGCCTCATATTCCCACCAGAGGAGCAGTAAAATGAATGAGATCATTCTTGTTTACTATTTGCCTTATTAGTCATCTGGAAGAATGGGTATTTACATGGAATATTGAAGGTCTTCTCTGTCTGGTGGCAGAGCTGCTGGGCACAGTTGATGGGGGCATTGTGCCCATTCACCAAAGATGCCAGGCAAAGCCTCTTTTCCTGTTGAGTTTTATGCTGTTGATTGTTTACGAGGGATCACTGAGGATTAAGAAGTTGTCAGTAGGTCAAGGTGCTGCCACTCCAACTCTAGACCTTGCTTCTCCTATCAATTCTCAATTCTCAATCACTGCATTGTATATACGCACATGTACACACACACACACACACACACACACACACACACCTGCCTTCTAACACTTCAAAGTGTTGGATTCTACAACATTGAGCTCTTAGTTAGTTTGTTTTTCCTCTTAGTAGGACCCTCAATTTTACTAAGTGAAGAAAAAACTTCCCTCTGGAACTATAAAACCCCACCACGCCTTTAACACTAACCAGTTTTTTTAAAAAACAACACCAAAACAAAAATCCAACAACAAAAGTCTCCAAAGGCAGATGATTAAGTTTTCCTTTTTTTTTTTTTTTTGTTAGCCTGTCAAACATGGGGGGAAAGGGGTTGGAGTTTCTATAGTGATGTGTTTGTTTATTTTTATCCAAGCATTGGACAACTATATTTTAAAGTGACAGATCTGAGTAAAAACATGAAATAAAGCAGTACTTTCCACTCTCAATCTTCTTTTAAAGTCATAAATAAATTTAAAATTAAAATCAAGGCTTCCCATTTGACTTCCTTGCCTTAGTGAGAATTCATGATTATGCTGCCCAATCTCTGAGAAGATTTATCTCATCTGCTGGAAGAAAAGGAGTTGCCTGGTCCTGAGCTACAAAACTCCCCGTGGCTCATAGAGCGCCACCTGAATTTATAACTCCCCATCAAAAGTAACCGAAACCCAAAGGCAAATCCTTCATTTTCTTGGACTTGTCTCTCTTACTCTCCAAACTCCAGACACTCATCCCCCTCTCATTTTCTTAGTAGGAGCTCTGTGCTGGGGACACACTGAACTGATCCCTGGGACTCAAGAGTCATAGTCCACATGTATTAGTAGTCAAAGCCTGGATCCATGTTTTACTAGCACTGTGACCTTGGGAAAGTTACTCTACTTTTCTCTTCCTCAGTTTCCTCATCTGTAAAATGGGGATTAGATAATATCTTCCTCTCAGGTCTATTGTGTGTTTCAATGAGTTTATTTGTTTTTGTACTGCACTTAGAAAGTTCTTGGCACATAGCAAATACTGAATACATGCTTTTTCAATAAATAATTAAATTTTGCAGAGCAGCATCCTCTTAGTGGGTTGGATGCTACCATCGCATCCATAGGACACTAAGGGAATAAGCCTGTGCTGGTAAGAAACTGGCACAGGAAGACTTAAAGAAGGAGGAAAATTATGATTATACTGGAGGCCCAGTGTGTGAAATTCATGCACTCAGGGAGGTCCTTCAGCCCAGCCTGGGCCCTATCATAATGTGGGAGCCTTGGGGGTTGTCCAAATGATCCCATGGGGAGCAGGCCTAAGCTATCAGTCAGACATCATCAGCACTGCTGGGGAGGTAGGAGAGGCTCCTGCCACAGCTGCTGTGCTCTCCAACTATGAGCCCAGCTTCTGGCTGAATGGTGCTCTCCCTATGAGAGTGCACTGACCTCCAAGGGGCAATTTCTGCATTGAGTGTCTGCCCCCTGGTGGTCAGTGCATGTCTAGCAACTGGTTGTTCCACCATTCAGTCAATTTGCATTATTAGCTTTTTATTATATAGGATGATGATACTTAATAAGGACATTGATAATAAAAAAGTATGACCATACTGCTCTTGAAGAAAATTTAATACATAAAAGTTGAACTTTGTTACCTCTTATTAAATTAGTAGTTTCAGTTAAATGCAATCACATTTTAAAAACTGTTTTTCTGATGATGAAAGTCTTATCCTATCTAATAAAAGAGTAATATGCAAAATGACCATACCTTCACTATATCCACAAGTCACGCCCACCAGCCAATCAGGAGCAAGTATGCAAATTAACCCAACCAAGATGGCTATGGCCAAGAGCGAGCAGGAGACTTGGTTTTCCAAAGCAATGGAGGAAGCCAAGCTCTGACCAGCCTTGGTCTCCACTCAAGGTTACAAAGTTTCAATTATAGAAGATAAATAAATCCCAACAAAAATGGCTATGCCCTTCCCTACAAGCCCGGTCACCCCCAACTTCTCTCCTTTGCCAGCCTGGTCACTTTAACTGCCCTCCCCTGCAGGCTTGATTGTCCCAAACTGCTCTCCCTTGCAGGCCTGGTCCCTCCCAACTGCCCTCCCCTGCTGATCATCTTGTGGTAACCATCTTGTGTCCACATGGGGCCAGCCATCTTTGACCACATGGGAGCAGCTCTTGTGTGTTGGAGTGATGGTCAATCTGCAAATTACTCTTTTATTAGATAGGATAGATATTTAAATTGCTTCATTTTCAATATAGCATCCCATGCTGTATTTTATGTCTCAAATTCCCTTGGTACAAACATATTTCTGTAAATATATACCTGAAATAGCATTGCTGGGTCCAAGTGAAATTCATATTTTAGTTTTGCATAGATACTCTATAGAAAGGCTGCAGCATTTTATAATACAGCCACATCACATGAGAGAATTCATTTCTTCATGTCCTCATTGACACTATTACCATTTGTTTTACAATTTGATAGTATAATAGGTATGATACGATATTTCATGGTTATTTTAGTTAATATGTCTCTATTAGTAAACTTAAACATTTTTACATTCGTATTTCTCTACTAGTACATTTCTGGGACAATTTATGTGAAATAAAGATTGGAAGGAAGGGACACACATGTACTTTTTAAGTCTATCACTAAACTTTGTATATAGTGAGAGAAAGAGATCTTACTGAAAAAAAATTTTCTCACATGAATGGCTAATTGTCAAAACATCAATTATTGATCAGATCTGTCATTATCTATTACTTTTAAATGCCATCTATATCATATATTAGGACTAAATATACATCTAGCTCTATCCTTATATCTACTTATTATTGTGCCAAAATCAATTTTAATTTAGCTATAATCTCAGTTATGTTCCATAAGAAAAAACAAAAACAAACAAACAAACAAACAAAAACAGGAAACCTTATTGGTATACAAAAATAAGCATTTAATCTCATGG
This sequence comes from Lasiurus cinereus, assembly GCA_011751065.1. Taxonomy (NCBI): domain Eukaryota; kingdom Metazoa; phylum Chordata; class Mammalia; order Chiroptera; family Vespertilionidae; genus Lasiurus; species Lasiurus cinereus. Next base: position 20,223,990 of record JAAGEH010000392.1, read on the forward strand.
TTCTGGGACGTGGCTGTGGTTGGGCTAGAGTAGACCAAGCTTGATAGGCTAGCTCTTCTTCAGGTGGGGGTAGGTTCTACCCTCACTGCATTATTGTAGAGAAGCTCTGCTCCAGGTGTGACTCATTCTCTTGTGACTAATGAGCTTGCTGGAATATGTTTTTCTCATGATGCTGACAAAATCCAAAAGCATATACCTAATTGCTCAAGCACATTTTAAACCCCCACTTGCAACACTTCTAACATCCCTGTAAACAAAGTAAGCCAAAGTCAAGAAGGGAATATTCCACCTTTAGAGAGAAAAACAGCTAGTTACAAAGCAAAGACCATGGTTACAGGAATGGGGTGAATTGGTATCAAAAGGTCAATTTACCATGAGACAAGCTTCCGCATTTTCTTTTTCTTTCTTTTTTTACAATATATTTTTATTGATTTCATAAAGAAAGGGAGAGGGAGAGAGAGAGATAGAGATAGAAACATCAATGATGAGATTGGCTTGCTCCTGCATGCCCTTTACTAGGGATTGAGCCCCCAACCTGAGCATGTGCCCTTGACTAGAATTGAACTTAGGAACCTTCAGTCCACAAGTTGTCACTCTATCCACTGAGCCAAATCGGCTAGGACCCAAATTTTCTTTTTCAACATTTTATTTTTTGGCTATTTTTTCACATTTTGTTTTCAGATAAACTTTTTTTTTCAATTGCAGTTACAATTTAATATTATTTTATATTAGGTGCAGGTATATAGCAGAGTGGTTAGACATTTATATAATTTACAAAGTCATCATCCTGATAAGTCTAGTACTAACCAGGCACTTTACATAATTGTTACAATATTATTGTCTATATTCTCTACCTGTACTTTACATCCTTATAACAGGTTCATAACTACCAATTTGTACTTCTTAATTCCTTTCCTTTTTTAACCCAGCTCTCAGTACCCCTCCTATCTAGCAACCATCAGTTTGTTCTCTATTTATGAGTCTATTCTGAACTCATTTTTTGTTCTTTAGATTCCACCTATAACTGAAGTCATCTGGTATTGCCTTTCTCTCTCTGACTTATTTCACTTAGCATAATATCCTCTAGTCCACCCATGCCATCACAAATGAAAAAATGTCTATTTAGGTCTTCTGCCCACTTTTTGCTTGGATTGGTTTCTTTCTTCTTTCCTTCCTTCCTTCCTTCCTTCCTTTCTTTCTTCCTTTTTTGGTTTTTGTTTTGTTGTGTTTTTGTTTTGTGTTTTTTTGCTTTATTTTTGTGTTAAGCTGTGTGAGTTCTTTAAAGATTTTGAATTTTAACTCTTAATAGGGTCTATCACTGGTGAATATGTTCTCCCATTCAGTAGGTTGTCTTTTCATCTTGTTGATGTCTCCTTTGCTGTGCCAGACTTTTTAGACTGATGTAGTCCCATTTGTTTACCCTTTCTTTTGTTTCCCTTGCCTTAGGAGATGTATCCAAAAAAAATATTACTAAGAGTAATGTCAGAGATTTTATTGCCTATGTTTTCTTTTTGAAGTTTTATGCTTTCAGGTTTCTATTTAAGTCTTTAATCTATTTTGAGCTTATTTGTGTATTGGGGTAAGAAAGTGGTCTAGTTTCATTTTTTCAGGTATCTGTACAGGTTTCCCAACAGCATTTATTTAATGACTGTCTTTACTCCACTGTATATTCTTGCCTTCTTTATTATAAATTATTGATCCTATAGGATTTTTTCTGGGGTCTCTATTCCATTCCATTGATCTATGTGTCCTTTTTAGCCAAGTACCATGCTGTTTTTGATTGTTATAGCCTTGTCATATAGTTTGATATCAAGTATTATGATACCTCCAACTTCATTCTTCTTTCTCAAGATTACTGTGGTTATTTGAAGTATTTTGTAGGGTTGTTTTTTAAAATTTCTTTTTGTAATAGTTCACCATTAGTGCATAAATGCAGTGATTTATAAATATTAATTTTGTATCATGCTATTTTAATTAATTCATTAATCAGTTTTAATAGATTTTAGTAGAACCTTCAGGGTTCTCTCTATATCTTATTATGAAATCTGCACATGATTTTTTTATATTTCTTCCTTTTCAATTTGGGTGCCTTTTACTTATTTTTCTTATCTGGTTACTATGGCTAAGTCTTCCAATTCTATGTTGAATAAAAGTGGTTAAAGTGCTCATTCTTGTCTTATTTCTAATATTAAAGAAAATTCTTTAAGCTCTTCCTTGTTAATTATTATGTTAGTTGTAGGTTTGTCATATGTGACCTTTATTATGTTGAGGTATGTTCCTTCTATTCTCACTTTGATGAGAATTTTTCTCATAAATGAATGCTGGCTTTTGTCAAATGCTTTTTCTGCATTTATTGATATGATCATATAATTTTTACATTAATTTCTTAATGTTGTATAGCACATTAATTGATTTGTGGATATTGAACCAATCTTGCATCCCATGAATAAATCCCACTTGGTCATAGTGTATGATCTATTTAATATATTACTGATTCAGTTTGCTAAATTTTAAATATATATATATATATAATTGATTTCATAGAGGAAGGGAGAGGGAAATAGAAATATCAATGATGAGAGAGAATCATTGATCAGCTGCCTTCTGATCACCCCACACAGGGGATTGAGCCCGAAACCTGAGCATGTGACCTAACCAGGAATCAAACTGTGACCTTCTGATTCATAGGTTGACTCTCAACCACTGAGCCATGCAGCTGGGCCGTTTGATAAGTTTTGTTGAGGATTTTGCATTTATATTCATCAGGGATACTATAGTCAACTTTTTTTATATTGTCTTTGTCTGGTTTGGAATGCAGGGCAAAGGTGAGAATATAAAATGAGCTTGGGAGCCTTCCCTCCTCTTGAATATTTTGGAATAGTATAAACATAAGTGTTAACTCTTCTTTTGAATTATTTTGTGAAGTTAATCAGTCCAGGACTTTTGTATGTTGATAGTATTATTATTATTATTATTATTGCTTTGATTTTATTAATAGTGATCAGTCTGTTCATATTTTCTGTTTCTTCCTCATCTGACCCTATAAGATTATGTTTCTAGGAATTTATCCATTTCTTCCAGATTTTCTCATTTGTCATGTAATTGCTATGAGTATTTTCTTATAATCCTTTGTATGTCTATCACGTGAGTTGTCACTTCTCCTCTTTCAATTTTTGTTTATTTGGAACTTTTCTCTTTTTACTTGGTGAGTCTGAATAAAGGTTTATCAGTTCAACTAACCAGCTCTTAGTTTCATTAACCTTTTGTATTGTTTTCATAATCTCTATTTTATTTACTTCCACTCTAATCTTTATTATTTCCTTTCTTCTACTCACTTTGAGTTTGTTTGTTGTTCTTTTTTATTTTTATTTTCTTAGCTGTAACATTAAAGTGTTTATTTGAGATTTTTCTTATTTCTTGAGATAAGCCTTTATGCTATGAATTTCCCTCTTAAAACTGCTTTTGCTCTGTCCCACATCAATTTTGTGTCATTGTGTTTTCATTTTCATACATCTTCAGGGATATTTGGATTTCTTCCTTAATCTCCTTCTTAACCATTAATTGTTTAGTAGCCTGTTATTTGGCCTTGTGTGCTTGTGTGTTTGTCAGTTTTTTTTTATTTTTTGCAATTAATTTCTAGTTTCATACCATTGAGGTTAGAGAAGATGTTTGATATGATTTCAATCTCTTTTATTGAGATGTGTTTTGTGTCCTAGCATGCAGTCTACCCTGAAAAAATGTTCCATGTAAACTTAAAAAGAATGTATATTCTGTTGCTTTGGGATAAAATGTTCTGGATATAAATTAAACCCTTATGATTTAGTGTGTCATTTAAGTCTACTATTTCTGTATTGCTTTTCTGTCTGAAAGATATACCCATTGATACTAATGGGTTGTTAAAGTTCTCTACTCTGACTGCATTATTGTCAATCTCTCCTTTTATGTTTGTCAATATTTGATATATATATATAGGTGCTCCTATGTTGGGTGGATAAATGTTTACAAGGGTTATATCCTTTTGTTAGACTGATCCCTTTATCAATATGAAGTGGCTTTCTTTATCTTTTATTTTAGCCTTTGTTTTAAAACTTCGTTTTCTGATATAAATATTACTGTCTCAGATTTTATTCCTTCCTATTTGAATGAAATATCTTTCTTCATGCCTTTACTTTAAACCTGTGTGTCTTTCAATCTGGAGTGGGTTGATAGCATAAGTATACGTCTTATTTTCTTATACATTCAGCCACCCTATATCTTTTGATCCATTTACATTTAAAATGATTATTGATTGGTATGTAGTTATTGCCATTTTATTATTCATATTTATGTTCTTTGTTTGCCTCTTCTTTTTTTCTTCCTCTATTAACCTCCCCCCAGCCTTCCCTATCCCCCAATATATGCCCTCACCTGTCCTCTCCTCAACAACCCCCCCACCCCCCAGTGTCTTGTATCCATTGGTTATACTTAAATACATGCATACAAGTCCTTTGGTTGACCTCTTATAGTCCCTTTCCCCGCAAACCTCTTCTGGCCTTTCTGCTGTAGTATGACAGTCTGTTCATTGCTTCTTTGCCTCTGTATCTGTTGTTTGTTTTTCCCTCCTGATTCTTTTCTTTAAAAATATCTTGCCTCTGTAGGCTAGAAATAAATTTATAAGAACAAAAAAATGTTTTGAGTCCCAATTTCAATGTTTAATAGTTCTGAGTCCCAGATTCAATGTCAAACAGTTCGTTATGTGTCCCTCTTCTTCTTAAAGAAGTTCCTTTAACCTTTCTTGTAATATTGATTTAGTGATCATGAATTCCTTTAGATTTTTCTTATGTTAGAAGTTCTTTATTTCTCCTTCAATTTTGAATGATAGTCTTGTTGAATACAGTAGTCTTAATTCTTGATTTTTATCACTGTGAATATTTCATGCCAATCCCTTATGGACTGAAATATTTCTGTTGAGAAATCAGTTGACAATATTATGGGAGCTCACTTGTAGGACATTAACTGCCTTTCGCTTGCCACTTTCAAGATTCTCTCTTTGTCATTTGCCATTTTAATTATGATGTATTTTAGTGTGGACCTCTTTAGGTTTATCTTGCTTGGGATCTCTGTAATTCCTGGACTTGTGTGTATTTTTTTTTTCACCAAGTTAGAAAATTTTTCAGTCACTATTTCTTCAAATAAGTTCTCACTCTTTTGTTCTTTCTCTTTTTATTCTGGTTCCCTTATGATGCCAATATTGTTACACTTATTGTTGTTCCAGAGATCCTTTAAAGTATACTCATTTTTAAATTCTTTTTTCTATTTGCTGTTCTAATTCAGAGTTTTTCCTATTTTGTCTCCAAAAATTGCTGCATTAAACCTCTGTTTTATCCGATCTGCTAGCTATTGACTCCTTCATTTCATATTCTTCATTTCAGTTATTACATTCTTCTTTTCTAATAGGTTATTTTTTATATCTATACCTTTTATATGCTTGCTTTCTCTTTGTTGAATTTCTAAGTTCCTTGAGAATTTTTTATGACTAGTTTTTGACCCTTATATCAGGTAGATTCATTTAATTCTTGTTCTGGAATTTTCTCCTATTCTTTCTTTCATTTGGAACTTTCTTTTTTTGTCTTTTTATTCTGGCTACCTCTTTGTGCTTGTTTCTGGTATTAAGAAGATCTTCTATGTCTCTCAGTATTTTCAGTGTGGCCTCATGTAGTCAATGTTCTATGGAAATAGTGGCAAAATCTCCATGATCACCTGAGCTAGGTACTCCAGGAGTGTCTTTTGTGTTTTGTGTTACCTCTTATTGTAGTTGAGTCTTGATTGCTGTTGGCATGTTATGACTGTGGTTGACTCTCAAGTTGACTGGCTGAGAATATTGGCCAAAACCACAGCATAGCAACTGCTGTGTGGGGGACTGATTCCATGGGGTAGGATTTGCCCAGCAGATTCTGTTACCTGCTAAAACCATCCTTTGGATGTGCCACTTGAGGAACTAATTAGGTTGTGCTCTGCTATGGTCTGAAGCCAGCTATTGTGTAGGTCACTATACACAATAGCTGGGGCCTCTTGAGAGGTGCAGGGTAGTGACAACTTTCTCTCTAGTCCTTGCTCTAAAGCCACACAACTCAGTTTCTCACTGTATGTTTCTGGCACCCTCTCAGCCACGGTCCCTCTGCTAGAGCCCAGATTGAGTGCCTGCAAGTGAGTGAGTTTCTGTGTGGGACCTTTAAGAGGACACCTGAATTTCCAGCAGCCTTTTATCTTATCCATATGGATAGAATTCATGTATTACTAAGTATTTTGTGTAAATTTTATTTTATATGAACTATACTAAAAATAGATTTATGAGACTAATTTCTGGCTAAAAATATCAAATATATTAGTCCAGGAACAATCATTTTAACTGATATGAGTGGATAAAAAGAAACAAGGATGTTGTCTACCCCCAAAGGCTTTGCTCATTTAAGATTTTTGCAGGATTACTGTCTAACATATATCCCTGATGACAGATAGTGATAAGCATTGAATTACAGTGAAACTTCGTTTCTCAAACTGAATTTGTTGTGGGAAGGCTATTCAAGAAACAATTTGTTCAAAAACCTAATCATTTTTCCCATTAGAAATAATGTAGGTTGAATTAATTCATTCCAGACCTCCAAATAATTTCCTGTTTTAACCTTTCTCATATACAGTACATGACTAATGTACTGTCCAATCTATAAACAAACATTTCTTTTCTTATTTAACTACCTCTATGAGCTTTAAATAAATCACTTTCAGCACTCATTCCAGGGGTGTCTTTCAGGAGATCATCTTCACTTTTTTACATGTCATTGCCCCTGAAATGCTGTAACCTGCTAACTACTTTTCGTTCATCCAAATTTAAAGCAGTTTTTCTATCTCTTCAATGGCCTGTGATCATTGTTTCTTTCACACCCTTGGAAACATTATCACTCCTGATGGTCTCTTTATTTTAAAATTGTGCTAATCCTCCATTTTGCCATAAAAGAAGCAAAAAAAAAAAAGCACAAAAATATTCACAGCACAATTTCCTGAGAAGGTTTAGCTGTAAGCTAACACACAGTGATGCCTTCTCTCTTTTGTTTTTGGCCTGACAGATGCTTTTTGTGATGTATCAGTGTGAAAGGCTATCAGTTCCAGAACCAAAGTTAAATGAGACTTTTTCCATGAACAACTTAGTTGAGAACTGAATTGTTCAAGATGGGAGGCATTTGAGAACCAAGATTTGACTGTAATTATTGCTAAAGTCATTTTCAAATGCAAAAGAAAAAGAAAACAAACAATCTGACCAAACATGTATCTATTTACAGTTTCAAGATTATTTTACAAAATACCTACATTTACACAATAGTTTCCAGACAGCATTTAAAACAAAAGTTTTAATTTATTCTGATATGCTGTAAGTTAATAAATTATACTATTTAAGCAATTATTTCGTGTTTTATTATCAAGTTTGTTTATTCAATAATTTTTTTTCTCTTGACTCAGGAAGAGAAAAAGAAAAGAGCACACATGTATGATAATGAGAGGAAGTGCAAGCACACAGATAATTTACAGAAAAGGTGGTGGCTAGGGAGGATTAGCAATCATGTGAACCTCATGCAATGCAAAGCTCTCCAACAATAAAAATCAATCTACTTAAAGCCACTTAACCAGAATTTTAAAGAAAAACTCCATTTTGTAGCCAAATCCTTTAACACTTTTATTCTGATTTAAAATCAGTCCAGCTGTTAGTCTGCAGCTGCAGTACTAAGTATCATATTATGCATGAAAGTCATTAGAAAAAGAATGTCTTTCCCCTTCAGCTTAAAAATCTTTTTAAATAAAAAAAGTGAGGAAAAGTAATACTAAATCTAGGATAATTTGCAAAGGAATATCATGTGACAAATGCCTTAAGTTTAGTATAAAGGTTTAAATTTTAATTTCTTTGATTTTGTTTATGCATTTCTTTGATCCTGAAAATCTTGGTCTTTAATGTCATTGAGCATGTTGCTTATGTTATATTAGTTTTAAAATATTAATATCAATATTATCCTACTATGCTAAGTGTCTGGTCATACAGTTGTCAGTTCAACCAAAGCATAATATGCTAAATGATATCCTAAGGTGACTCAACTGCATGCCATGACATGCACTGATCACCAAGGGAAGATGCTCCTACTGGTAGATTCGTTTGCTGCTGGGGTCTGACCAATTGGGACCGAGATGGGCCAGATATGCCCTGGAGCCCTCCTGTGGTCCCTCCTGGTGGGCCAACCTCCTGCGTCCCTCCCTGGCCCTGATTGTGCACTAGTAGGGTTCCTCAGCTTGGCCTACACCCTTTTACCATCCAGGACTCTTCAGGGGATGTCAAAAAGCTGGTTTCAGCCAAATCCCACAGGCCAGGCCGAGGGACCCCACTGGTAAATGGATTCATGCATCAGGCCTCTAGTTACTAATAATATGGTTACTAAAATAGCTTACCTTTTTTTTATTTCTTTCATTTGCTTAGTTTGCAGTTTTTCTTGTCCTTTTGTTATATTCTTCAGGGAGTGTACACTGAAATTGCTCTGTTTTAAAATAACTTGAAGTGATTCTCTGTGGTTAAGCCACCAACCTATGTTCATATGTTCATATGTTTCATTTTGGTTTCATTCATTTAGGAAAGTGCTCATGGCATTCTTTCTTGGTCTCCACCCCTAATATATATCTAATTTTCTGTAATTTCAAGGAATCTGCAGAAATAACGGTAGATAAATGCATCAGTTGTTTATAAAATTAGCTCAATTTTTAATTATTTTTACATAATTATATTTATATTATACATAATTTTGTGTTTCACATTTCAGTTTTCACTTGCTACCTGTGTAGTCCCAGTATCATTAAATATTTTTCCAAAGTATAATTTTAATGGCTTATACCATTCTATTTTGTGGACAACTAATTTATTTGGGAGCATTTCAGATTTTCCCCCAGTTTTTCACATTATAAGTAGTGCTCTGATGAACAAACTCTATACATACATTCTTTTATGCATTATTTCTAAAGGTTAGATAGATTCATTACACTGAGTCTAAGTAAAGTATATGCTTTCAAGAAAGCATATTTCTAAATATTTAAAACATATTTCTAAATATTTATATTTTTAATTTATTTATTGATTAAGGTATTACATATGTGTCCTTATTTCCCTATTATCCCCTAACCCCCAATACATGCCCTTACCCCTGTTGTCTGTGTCCATTGATTAGGCTTATATGCAAGCATATAAGTCCTTTGATTGATCTCTTCCCCTTACCCCCACCTTCCCTGAGGTTTGACGTTCTGATTGATGTTTCTGTCTCTAGGTCTGTTTTAGTTCATCAGTTTATATTGTTCATTATATTCCACAAATGGGTGAGATCATGTGGTATTTATCTTTCATTGATTGACTTATTTCACTTAACATAATGCTCTCCAGTTCCATCCATGCTGTTGCAAATGGTAAGAATTCCTTCTTTTTTACTGCAGCGTAGTATTCTATTGTGTAGATGTACTACAGTTTTTTAATCCACTTATCTGCTGTTTCCAAATCTTAACTATGGTGAATTGTGATGCTATGCACATAGAGGTGCATATATCCTTTCTGATTCATGTTTCTTGGGATATATTCCTAGAAGTAGGATCACTGGGTCAAATCGGAGTCCCATTTTTAGTTTTTTTGAGGAAACTTCATTCTGTTCTCCACAGTGGCTGCACCAGTCTGCATTCCCACCAGCAGAGCATGAGGGTTCCTTTTTCTCCGTATCCTCGCCAGCACTTGTCATTTGTTGATCTGTTGATGATTGCCATTCTGACAGGTGTGAGATGATACCGTATTGTTGTGATACTATTAAAACATATTTTTAAATATTTAAAACATATTTCTAAATTTTAAAAATTTAGAAAAAAGAAAACAAAAAAATTACAATCTCATCTGTAGATTAGTGATTCACCACACAATTGGTATTAAGATTAAATGCATAAATAAATTAATACATATGTATGTATATTTCCTTTTGAATGTTTTAGTTTTGCAAGTACTGCTTAGTTAAAATTGTTCTTATGAATATATGGTCACATTTTCTCTTCTGTGAAATGCTTTCCCTTTGCTGACTTTCTTTTAAACACTTTATGATTTTGTTGTTGTTAATCTTCACCCCAGGATATTTTTTCCACTGATTTTTTAGAGAGAGTGAATGGAAGGGGGAAAGACAGAGAGAGAGAAAGATGTGAATGAGACACATTGATTGGTTGCCTCCCACATGTGTCCCACCTGGGGCGAGAGATCAAGCCTGCAACTGAGGTGTGTGCCCTTGACTAGAATCAGACCCGTGACCCTTCAATCCCCTGGCCAATGCTTTGACCACTAAGCCAAACCAGCTAGGAAAACACTACGATTTTTTAATGATTTTTGTATTTGCATCTTTCTCAATCAACACATTTATTAACTTATAAAGTTCCCTTATATGTAAAAAAATTACAATAACATTTCCTGTTGCTGCAAGTGTTTTTTTAATTTGCTATATACTTTAAATTTTACTATATGAAAATCAAGTTTTATATTTAATAAAATGCATTAATTTTTCTCTTTGATTTTTTTCTGTTATTTTTGTTTAGATAAAACTTTCTCATCTAGAGACCAAATAAATATAATATCATTTTATTCAAGATTTTTTATGCTTTTTATTTTTAAAATCAGATTTAAATTTTCAGTTTATGTTTATGTACAGAAAATTTACTTTTCCCAAGCAACCATTTTTCTCAGATGAATTTAATACTCATTCCCTTTGATTTGCAATAGTGTCTTTATTATATACTAGAGGCCAGGTGCACGAAATTCTGGCCTGGTCACCCCTAATTGCCCTCCTTGGCTGGCCTGATTGCCCACAACTACCCTCCCCTGCTGGCCATCTGTGGCAGCCATCTTTGACTACATGGGGTGACCATCTTGTTGGAGGGGATGAGGGTTAATTTGCGTATTTTATCTTTATTATATAGGATTAATTTCACAGGTAGATATACATATTTTAACATCTCTAGGCTATCCATTTTGACTCATATTTTTATGCCAATTTAACTGTTCCTAGATCTATAATCCAATCTTCTATCTAATATCTTACAGGATAAGTCCATAACCATCTCATATTATAAGAAAAACAGGTTACAAACTTTCCTAAATGGCATTTCTTGATCTCAGTTGTCTTATGAGGAAATTTTTATCTCAACTGTAACGGAGCGAGTCCCCACAAGACAAACCACAAAGACCAACCGAATTCAAACAGGCCTAAGTTTATTACAGACTCGAATCTGGGCTCCAACCTTAGCTGACGCCGCAGCCTGGCTCCTTTCCCCATCGGAGTGCCTAAACCTGGTTTGTGATGTGCGATTAACAGACACCGAGTATAACAAAACAGGAATACCACATCTCGATTTAAGCAGGCCCTTTGGCACCGATCCCATAGTTGTACAACTCCGTAGTAGGAGGAACCTGTGGCCAGCAAGTGGTTCCTGACGCTGGCTCGGTGGTCCCAATATCGAACATAGATGTCATAGCCACAGGACAGGAGTGTGAAAGGGGACATGAGGTCCAGCACCACAGCCCCTGGGGGAAAGTCACTGCCCAAGTGCATCATCAGCTGCCCACTGTTGAGGTCTTAAGGCCAAAGACCATACCTTGGCCATTCTGTCCCTGGAGCCGCTCACGATGATGCCCTCTTTGCAATCCACACAGTTCACCAGCTGTTGGCAATCGTCCCAGCTGGGTTGATGGGTACTTCCAGCACAGCAAACCCAGCTCACCAGAATTAGCCAACATCACTCACTCACTGGCCCGGCCCCGGGCAGCCTCTCCTGGGCCTACAGAGCAGAGAACCAGCATCAGCTGGTGTTTTTCAAACCAACTGAGAACCCTCACCCTCAGAGTGACAATTTAATAGAAGCGATGACTTCATGTTCCAAAGTTCGCACATACAGTATCACATGTTGGCTCCTCTGGCAGAACTTACTTCTCTGGATGAAGCGAGCGAGACAGGAGGGTTCTGGTTCTTCCAGTTGTATACTTCCAGGTCGCCCTGTCTTCCCTGGGCATCATGGCGGTGCATCAGGGATTGCCACGCAGGGTTTAAAGATGATGTCATGTCAGGCAGGGCCTGGCCACCGGGCTGCCAGGGGCTCACCTGGTAAGAGCACCAACAAAGGGGCAGTCCCTCTTTTTATACCCATTCTGCCTTCCCCTATTGGCTCATAGATGCTGACTCAGCAATCTCTAATTGGTTCTCAGGCAGCAAGGGACCAGCTAACCCAGGAGGTTCCTAGTAAGGCTGCTTGACCTAGTTAGCCTAACAAACTCAGGTCAGGTGTTGTGGTCTGGCCGAAGATAATAGGCTCAAGATTGCAGTTAATCAGAGGCAGGTTCACACTTTTAACCCTGATTCTGAACCTTCCCCTCCCCCTTCTTTCCTGGCTTTAGGGGAGGAAGTGTCAAGCCTAGCCGTGAGGGGATTCCTCAGTAGTTCCCAATTTCAATCACTACATCAACAACAGGAATTTGAAACCTAATTGGCTAAAATGTTTATTATTACAGTAGTCCCAACAGTTAAATCACTTCTACCAAAAAATAAAACCAAGAGTAGCCTTTCTTTGTCAGGACACTTGATAGCATCTGGCGAGTGCTATGTACATATGAACAGTCAATGCCATCTCTCTTACACCCTCAGGTTATTTTCTTTTAAAATGCAAGTCTTCTTTCATGCTTTTCCCCAGAAATACTGACCTCAAACTCAGTTGTCACTTTATGTGTCACTTGGAACGAAGCTGTCATTTCCATTTAGAGTCCTCGATGTACTGGTAAAACCATGATCTGCAGCCTCTAGAATCCAGCAAGGGCAGCAGTTTGAGGCATCAAAGCGCACACTTCAAGGGTTCAGGGAAGGTAACTGATATTTTTTGGAAGATAAAATGACTCCTGGATGAATAAACTATTGCTCCACCTGACAACTGGAATGAACCTCAAAATAATTAGCCTGAGCCCGGCCAGTGTGACTTAGTGGTTGATTATCAATCCATGAACCAAGAGGTCATCAGTCTGATCAGGGCATATGGGTTGTGGGCTCCATCTCCAGTGGGGGCCATGCAAGATGCTCAACCAATCAATATTTTTCTCTCATAGATGTTTCTATCTATTCTTCTCCTTTTGTCTCTCTCTAAAATCAATAAAAATATATAAAAATAATAATAATTAGCCTGAATGAAAGAAGCACGACCCCTCCAAAAATGTATGATTCTATTTACATAAAATTGTAGAAAATACAAACTAATTTTTAGAGACAAAAAGCAGATGGGGGATCAGAGAGAGCTCAGAATGTTAGTGTGATGAGTATTTTTATTCTTTTGATTACAAAATTGTTCAGTGTAAATGTATAGAATATGTGTAAGTGTGTAAAGGTGTGTGTGTGTGTGTGTGTATGTGTGTGTATTTACAGTTGCATGAAACCAGCTAAATGGTAGACAAGAGGCAGAGAACAGAAAGAGGAAGGGATATGAAAGTATTGGACAGCAACCAAGACCAAGGAATCTCCAAAGGACTCCTTCAAAGTTATAATACAGCCCAGAATGGGGATTGAAGCTGGTTGGCTGAGCTATACTTGGCAAATCTGGAGCTGCTATTAACATGCAAATTTTGGTTTGGTAGGTCTGAGCTGGAGCCTAGGATTCTGCATTTCTCACAAGCTTCTAGGTGGTGCTTGACTTCAACCAGTCTTTGAGTAGAAAGGGATAGAACATTTTTTGTCAACTTTGGTTTCATATCAGAATCACTGGAGAGCTTAAAATAAATGAATAAATAAATGAATATTTGTAAAGCCCTGATGCCTGGATCACATCCTAATCCCAAAGATTTGGATTTAATCGATCTTGAGTTCAGTCCAGAAGTTTTTAAATCAGAAGTTTTTTAAATCTCCCCAGTGATTCTAATGTGCAGCCAAGATTGAGAACTACTGTTCCAGAAAGAATGATAAAAGCTTTATTCGAGACTGAAGAGGAAAGAACCCTGAAAGGGTGGAAGGGATGGCAGGTATGAGCAGGGCCAGAGAAATGTATTGAACCAGGTGCCCAATCAAAATGCAAATTGACCCTGTTCCAAACATGAAAATTTACCTGAGTGTAATTCATACCTGCATGGTTCTGCCTTTGGTAAAAATGCTTTTGCTGCTTTCACACCTGCCCTGGAAGAAGTTCCAAACTGATAGCTAAGTAGGCAGATGGATAGCATAGCCTTCCTTAGATTAGAGCCACAAGGAAGAAAAGTCCTTGCAATGGAGGAAGCTGACCAGAGAGGCTCCTTAGGCTCCTCCTTCCCATCACATTCACAATTACCCATTGAAAGGAAACAACCCCCAGTCTCCCTCTTCCCATCCGTGATGGGCCATAAACCAGGCCCATCTTCTAATATGCCCCAGACTTGTTTTAAAAATCACTTTCAAATAGATTGACAATTATTTTTTATCTGGTTACAGAATTGTATCTGCATCATAGAATTTTAATTCTGAAACTATGGATGCATCAGAATCCTAATTGTTTAATGAGACTTGTCAATTTCATTGTGCTGCTTGGAACTTAAAGAGCCATCATTTGTCCGAATTTTGCTGACAAATGCCATCATTTACAGACTGACCTTGTCTACTGATTAGGTTCATCATTGCTAAAATTACATATTGGCAAATGAGTTACCTTTAGTGAAACAAACACTTTTATTTTTCATTTAGTTAGAAAGTTGCAGTTTAGGAGCAAAACGGCCTTGAAACATATGACTGCAGCCTGGTTTGATAATGCTCATTATGTTTGCTTTCCGATGCAGAGGATGCTGTGTACCTGGAAGATGATAGAGAGAGAGAAGAGTATGTCCTGAATGACATTGGGGTTATTTTTTACGGAGACTTCAATAACATCAAGAGCAGAAGCTGGAGCTATGGTCAGGTGAGCCATTTAAAATTTGTCATTGTCAAGGACATTTTGCTTAATATTTTTGTCACATGTATCACTGCAGGGTGCCATATGTCAACATGAGACAAGCATAATTTCCAGCTTTGCAGGATCTGAGACTCCGAGACAGAGAACCCAGAAGTAGAGACTTAGAAAGGCAACTGCATAATTCATCAGCTGAAATCACATGTCTTAGGTTATTGCAATATCACAGAGTCTATAGAAAGCATGGCATTCTAGTGAGAAGTGCTGAGGCATCTTAGTGCAGTGATATCTCATAGCTCAGACCTGGCCCTGCAACTGGGAGGAGACTGAGCTTCCCTTTCCTTTCAAGGGGTAGTGCCTTGATAATGATGCAAAGGGTACTAAAAGGTGTGTGCCCAATTCAAAGAAATAACTTTTTAAAGTGTTGGTATAAGATACAGCTAAAAGAAATGGGTGTTCCTATTTGGTCAGAGAGCTTTTATTTAAGGACGTTTTATTAGCTGCAACTTCAAGTATCTGTCCAGATATAAAATATCTTACATGGATTTCATTTAAAATATTGAATAACTTGCACTATTTAAATTTGGTATCTTTAACAAAGGAGCAAATGGATATTTTACCATATTTCCAGAAATTAATGCATATCCTGTGATTCAGCAGCAGCTTGAAAGGGTAAGTGTACCCTTTCTCAGAGAGTCTTGGCTGAGACGACTGGGATGGGCACCATTCTGGTGCCCAGAGCAGAGAGTTCGTGGAGTCTAGTCTCACTAGGTCGCAAGACACTTTCTTGGCTTCTTGATGCTTCGCTCTGACTTCCATAGGGGCCCTCCCTTCATCCCTCACCAGTGCTCCAAACTGACCAATGGGACCCAGGTCATCACCAGGTCATGTCCACTTGCTTTGTGTCCTCTCCTTCCCCCTAACTACTAAGAATCATTGCCCACCTGTGTTTCTGACACTATGTCAAGCTAAGGTCCTATGTTTTCTTCCCCTGTTTTTGGATACCTGCCTAATTCCCTGCCTATAAGCCCTCCCCTGCCCAAGGGGCATACAACTCTCGATTATTGCCTGTTGTCTGGTGCCCTAACTCTGGGTCGCTGATTCCTAACCTTTAATGTGATTTGATCTATGTTCCTAATGTGACAATATAGAGAGATAATAAGAGACAAGTACCAACGTGGGAGCAAAGAGTACTGAAAGGGTACTCCTCAGCCAGAATCCCTTTGGTAGTCACCCTTGAACACAGCCACTGTCTGTCTCTACTCATTCGGAATTCATCAGTTTGGTCCTTTAGCATAAAGAATCAACGAACCCAGTAGTTTGCAGTGAGGCAGAGAAACAACCAGTTTTATGACTATTCTTTTACCTCTCCAGCTCTTTAATATTGTGTCCTACAGACACAGTTGAGAGATGCTGCTTAAGAAGCACCAGAATAATGAGTTCTTTGTATGCCTGCAGAACAAGGGCATTACCCATTACTGCATCCATCACATCTGTTTTGGGTACATGCAGAGTTGGTATTTTCACTGGGCTTAATAAATTATTACATGGTAATTAGCCATTCAGATTGTGGTTTCTGTCACAAGTGCTTGCATGGATAACTGTAAGATTACTGTGTTCAGGAAAATCTGTACAGTGAGGTACAAGTGAAATCTTCCCATTTTGTTATTTTATTACTGATTTGCATTCATTCCTTTCTTAGAAAATGCTAGTGTTGCAAATGGTTAGCTTCTCCCTCCAAGGAAATTGAACTGCCTATTAGGTTGTTCCCTTGATAACATAATCTACTTTGTCCTGCCCTCTCTTTGAGTCCACCTTGTCTCCAAAAAGGGAAAACCTAAGACAGACATTCACTGCACAATGTCTCCTACTATTTGCCATACAAGGTATGGTATATCGACCTGAAGTGCCTTCCTATTATATACCTGAGAGCCATTTATTTTCTGGACACACAGGGACTTGTGTTACTTTTGAGGTCTCAAGACTTTGGCTTGACTTTGGTAAATCGTTTATTCCTTTGCCTTGGACAGCGGAGCCAATATGTTGGAGAGATCCTCTAAATTAACTGGTACAATTTTCTGAAGAACTTTGTCAGTCCACGATCCTTAAGTACATCCATTCTCCAGTAGTTCTGTTTCTGCTTCTAGCTTGCTTTTAAGTTCTTATTTATTTTACTGATAAATAAAAGAGGATGTCTCCTCCATTCCACTTTAGTATGTAATATTAAGTCTAAAAAATTATGAGCAGCCAAAACCGGTTTGGCTCAGTGGATAGAGCGTCAGCCTGTGGACTGAAAGGTCCCAACTTTGATTCCAGTCAAGGGCATGTACCTTGGTTGCAGGCACATCCCCAGTAGGGGGCGTGCAGGAGGTGGCTGATGGATGTCTCTCTCTCATCGATGTTTCTAGCTCTCTATCCCTCTCCCTTCCTCTCTGTGAAAAATCAATAAAATATATTTTTTTAAAATTATGAACAATTACTATATAGGAATACACATTTCTAAACATTAGGTTGTGGTTTCATTTCATTTTTTGCCAGAAAATATCTTGCTTACAGAGTGGACACTGAGTAGTTTCTCTCTCTTTTTTTTTTTTCTAAGTAGTTTGAGGATGGCATCCTGGATGCTTGCCTGCACATGATGGACAAAGCACAGATGGACCTCTCAGGCCGAGGGAATCCCATCAAAGTCAGCCGTGTTGGGTCTGCAATGGTAAGCAACCACGACTGATTGCTAAAACCAAGTAAATGTCATTTGCCTCAGTTTAGATGTCAGTTGAAATGGTGACTTAAACTTAGTGAACTTTTATTTGTAATAACCTGGACTTCCCTGAATTTGTCATGTGCTAAAAACAAAATTCTTACTTCAGTACTATATGTTTCTTTAGCTTCAGACAAATGGTAAAAGATGACATGATACCAAAGACGACCTATTGTTAAGAATCTCTTGCCTAGGGACTAAGGAGTGATCAGGACAAAAGGTCAGTGACTATAATCAACAAACAAACAAACATCAAGAAGCATCAAAAAAATTTACAAGATACAGCTTCTGTCCATTTTCACACCCACAGTAAGAATCAAGGAATAAATGTCTCTGTCTAATCTCAGCTTCTATTACAATAATACCTCACCAAAGGGCTTTATTGTTTACTAGAGTATCGATGCATGAACTTTGTGCAAGAGTAGGCCTTCCTTCTCTCAGCTGCCAGCACCAGTTTCCCTCTGGCACCTGGGACCCAGGTTTCCCTCTAGCTGCCAGCAAGTACCCGAGACCTGGCTTCGTCTGGAAAATGGTCCGGAAGGACATCTAGTCTAATTAGCATGTTTTGCTTTTATTATTATAGACTAGAGGCCAAGTGCACAAAATCCATGCACTGGGAGTGGAGGGGGGTGTCCCTCAGCCCAGCCTGCACCCTCTCCAAGCTGGTGGGACTCCTCAGGGATCGAGCCTAAACCATCAGTTGGACATCCCTCGCACAGTCCGGGCCTGCTGGCTCCCAACCGCTTGCCTGCCTGCCTGCCTGATTGCCCCTTAACCACTCCCCTGCCAGCCTGATCAACACCTAACTGCTTCCCTGCTGGCCTGATTGCCCCCAACTGTCCTCCCCTGCTGGGCCAGTTGCCCCTAACTTCCCTCCCCTGCAGGCCTGGTCACCCTCAACTGCCCTCTCCTGCTGGCCATTTTGTGGTGGCCATCTTGTGACCACATGGGGTGGCCATCTTGTGTGAGAGCATGGTGGTCAATTTGCATATTACTTCTTTATTAGATAGGATAAAATGGGTTTTGATTCTTCATAGCAATCATATGAGATAAGTAGAATGGGTATTACTCATGCCACTTTACAAGTTAGGAAATAGTGTAATGGCAGATTGTCAGTGACAAAGCTCCCCCTGAAACCCAGGTCTGTTAACCCCAACTCTAGAGCTTCTCTGCCTCATGTCTGCTCTCTGTAGGAGATGCAGAAGCATCATTGAGGGTGCAGAGATCCTGCACTGCAGCAGCTACCTGGGAGAGGGAACAATTCCTATGAGTGAGGAGGTTGGGGTCAGGTATGGGAGGTGAATTAAAGAGATGCCCAGGTCCTGTACAATCCTGGACTTGATTGATATATACAGCACATAGACCCTGCCCATGGTGTATTACAGCACATTAAAGCTGATTCATGAGCAGAATATTCCTAAAGATACACTAAGTCATGTGCTATTTTATTCCATCAAAGACTGAGCAAAAATAATTCTTGTATCACCAATTTTAAGTTTTTTATAAAAAATTCTCTCTTTGAAAAAATAATGAGTTTTATTTGAGCTCAATAAAATCAATATCATCCAATTGATAAGAGACTGAGAATGATATGAAATTTAATTTCTGGTTAGCTCATAAAAAGGGTTGTTTTTATTTATAACTAAGCTACATATGAATTTATGAAATAGTGGAGTTTAAAAATAGGAGCTAAAAACTAACCTCTGAAGGCAGTTTTGCTTTCTATTGTTAGTTTACATTGCAAAATGAAAACAGTGAATTCTAAAGAAAGAATTTAGGATTTCTTTACAAAAAATATTTATAACCACATGCATTAAACCTGCAGTCAATCACTATTTTTCTTATTTCTCAGACTAAATTTCCTTCTTTGTTCTCCCTTGAAATCACTGTGACAGGTTTGCAGTGAGAAGGAAAGCGATGACTAGACTGGCTGAAAATAAATGAATTCCTTTGTAAACATTCTAAAATGGCCTGCTCATCAGCCTAAGCTTCCTCGCACACTGTGTGTATCTTCAGCAATCCAGAAGCCACTGCCAACCACAGCCAATGCTCAAGGGAAGCAAATATGAAGCCGCCAACCCAGGCTTCCCTAATGGCAGCTGGCCAAGTGGAAGCTGTCATATTTTGAATTAATCACATAATCCTAATACAAATTGCCTTACATTTTATGAATTATAAAAAGCTATGGCTTTCTAATTTTGAAATCTATAACCTAATTATAAGATTTAGCACTAGACAGACTCTAACTAGGGGGTGGTTTGCTATGCTTTGCTTGTTTTTTGGAGGGGGAGATTTTAGGTGTTGGGGCCAATATCTCCATTTTCACCAATACTATTGCTTACATACACAAACTACACACTTGATAATTTTCAAAATATTTTCTCAACTATTATCTCTTTTCATCTTTAAAAGAGCTCTGTGAATGTTTTCAATATCTATTCAGTTATAATGATTTTAGAAAATAAATATTGAACCTCCAAAAATCAATTAAAAAGATAACATTTTAAAATAAAGTCAACTATTGCCCTGGCCAGTGTGGCTCAGTTGGCTGAGCATTGTCTTGAAAAGTCACCAGTTCACTTCTGGGTTCACTTCATGTGTCCAGATTGTGGGTTCTATCCTGGGGTCAGGTTGCATGCCGCAGGCAGCTGATTGATATTTCTTAAATCGATGTCTCTCTCTCTCTCTCCCTCCCTCCCTTTTTCTCCTACTCTCTCTCTTTCTCAAATCAATAAAAACATATTTTTAAAAATAATGAAAAAAATAAATGTTTCTAATCATTCAGGCAGTTCTTCTCCTGTTAACAAATCCTGGAAATCTATCATGAAGTTTCTGAGTGAAGTTAAGCAATGAGAAAAGAAAACAAAAACTTGCAAATTCTCAGTTAGAGATTTGCTTCAAAATATGAGAGGTATTTAGAAAGCTAAGAAGGAATATGTTCTGAAGTTACCAGTCTAGCCAGACCAAGGTGGATGGGCTATGTGGCTTCCTAGGGCTGGCCCACTCCACTGGGAGAACACCTGTGGCAAGGTGTTTGGGGAGTTCTCAAACATCCCCCGGCTTGGCCACTGAAGCTGGGAGTGCCTTTCACAGGATACAAGTATTGGAACAGAGATGCATCGTAACACAGAAATGTTCTGAGGAGGGTAAATACTCTGACTGCACTCCATGCCTTGATGCAAATGACAGGAGGCAGAAATTTTCTGAGATTGATTGTTGTCAGGGAGGAATGGAGATTAGCAGCCTGGCACCAGCTGGACACCTGGAAAGGGAAAGTGGGGACAAAAGGCAGGATCAGAAGCCTGGGCCCCAAAGACAAGTTGCTTAGGATGCAAAGTCTAGCACTGAATGTTGGCAAGGAATCTGAAGAGAATAGGTGGGTGCATGATGCTAAATGAGCACTGATAGTAATCATGTTGTGAAAACTTCCTAATAATAATAATAAATAATATAAATATGGATTTTAGGCACACAGTCCCCAGATAAATATCATTATTGTCCAGTGTCTATGGCCATGGATAGTTTGTTGTTGTGGGGGATGTCCTGTGCCCTAGAGGGTGTCTGGCAGCATCTCTGGCTTCTATTAAAGAAATGTCAGTTGCATCCCCATTCTTTCTGCAGTCACAATAAAAAATGTCTTCAGGTATTGCCAAACGCCCCCTTGGGATCAAAATCAACCCGTGAGGGCCATAGCAGTAAACCCCTCTGTGGCTCAGTTTCCTTGCCTCTGCAATGGACAAAACCCTCTTTTCATAACTGCAGAGTGTATCTGTCGTTTTACCTCACTCACACCTGTTAGTTTTCATTCCACCACAGAAAAGAAAGAGGGAGCAGCATTGATCTGATCTGCCCATGTCAGTGGAGACCTCTCGCTTCTGACCCGGCCAACCTCTATGTGACCCAGGGCAAACCGCTCAACCTCTCCAGGCCTCACTTCATCTTTAAAAGAAAATTTTGTCCCTGTAGTCAAACCACATTTGTTATTCCCAGTGGCAGCAAAATATCCTTTTATTCTTCAAAATTCTGCTCTTCTCTCTTCTAGTGTTTCTTCTATAAATTCATTTGCTTCTTCTTTTAAGTTGCATTACTTCACTTTGATATGAACATAGGAAAAACTTATGATAATGTGATTAGCCCTGGGCTATTGGATTCTCCCAGGAGAAAGTCTAAACATTTTGTAATTTCATTGTCTGGGGTTTGGGCCGGAGATGTTATAACCTTATATCAGCTATTTTTTATTTAGGCTTTCTTAAAAACTGAGTGGTACATTTTATCACAGCTATATTGCAGATTGGTGAAAGAGAGAACATTTTTAGAAAGAGAAAATTATAAAAAGAAGAAACTTGCCCTGAGTTATACTTTTTCCTTTAAACTACATTGTTTGGCTATTGTTTTCTTTGCACCTCATATCTGATGTGGCTGTAGCCATCAGGACAAATGCCAGGAAATGTGTCAGGAAAAATTTAGAAAGATGCTTTGTGCCATCTTTCACTCACAGGGCATTAATAAAGCATTCCATTGTTGGCCCTGGATTACTGTGAAGAACCCACCATGGACTCTGATCCCCAGTCAGACACCAAAACAGCTGTTCTCTGCCATGTTGTGACCAGGACAGCATGGTCCTGGAGAAAGGAAACACAGTGACAGTAGCTGCCATTCCCACTGCATAGTTGCCTATCTCTGTCTGTTTATACCCCTTGACTCACTGGATCTGGCTCAAATGTGGGTAGAGTTCTCCAGGGAGGCGCACTGTTGCTGCAAATTGGGTGCTGCTGCTTATCATAAGTTTATCTGCTTGTTAAGCAAATACCACTTGTTTATTCACTGTGAAACTCTGAACTTCTCACCTGAATGCAGATTTGTTCCTTTGGGTTGAGGCTTTGTCAATGGAAGAGCTGTGTTCAGTAGTTGAGATCTGGATGATGCTCCAGGGGTCTTCTGGTAAAGAACAGATGCCCTCAGAAATTACGTCACTCAAGGTCACACAGCAAAGAAGTGGCTGAGCTAGAACTAGATATGGTCCTTGCTCTCAGATCATATTACCATTACAAACACATTAGTACTAATAACATTATTACTATATCAAATTAAGTAGCTGTTTCCTAGGAGAGGGAAAGGACCCAAAGGAATGGGGTTCAGAGACAGGTGAATTTTGAAATAGGGAAATATTAGTATGTGAAGAAAGGTGTAAATCAGAGAATTCTTAATAGCCAGAGATACTGGGACCTTGGAGGAAAAGTTTTGAAAGAGAATTAGGTACCAAATATGGTTTGATGGTGGTATTGGTGATTGTGGTACTGGTGCTAGTGATGGTGGTGGTGGTGGTGGTGGTGGTGGTGGTGGTGGTGGTGGTGGTGATGGTAGTAATGGTAGTGATGGTAATGGTGGTGGTGGTGGTGGTGGTGATGGTAGTGATGGTGGTAGTGGTGGTAGTGGTGGTAGTGGTGGTGATGGTGGTAGTAGTGGTGATGGTGGTAGTGATAGTGGTGGTGGTTATGATTGCTGTAATGATGTTGATGGTAGAAAAACAATAATAACTCACTCATTTAATAAGTATTTATTGAGACTCTGTCAGTCTAGTTACTGGTAATAATTGAGAACAAAACATAGTTTCTTCCTTCACAGAGTTTATAGTCCAATAGAGAAGACAGACAGGTAAGTAGACATTTTCAACACAGAATGGCAAAATCTCTGATGAAATAAACATATGGGAAAGCAAATCTCTCAAGCTTTTCTCAGAGTTTTCCCAGAAATAAATACTAGCTTACCAAGTGTTAGGATATTAGCTCATGGGGTTAAAGAGTAGGTGGCAAGGGCCCATAGCAATGGGAACCCTTCTTCCATGGTGGAAATTATACCCAAAGATCCAGTCACCAAAAGGACTGAAAGAAAAATGTAGGCCCAGGTAATTTGCTCCTCCAGGGGCTTGTTTGATTTAATTAAAATAATTTTTAAAAGGTGACATTATTGGGAAATTTTCGAAAGAAGGAAAAGAGAGGGGGAAAGGTCAATATAGTTACATATTTTAAAATTCCAATCCTGATACTGTTACCAGCTTGAACTTTGCTATTTCCCTGGAGGTGCACACATTTATTTTTAACCCTGGGTCTTTTGCTAATATCGAACCACAGTGCCATCATTAATCCCCATTAATACCTGTTCTGACTGTGCCTTTTGAAAACTAACTCAGATCGAACTTTTTTAAACCAATCGATGTTCAGTGTGCTCTTTCGTGTTATAAAAAATCATCTGGAACTCCAGCTAGTAAATCAAACTGACCACACTGGAGGCAGATCCTGAAGTTTCCTAGGATCCAGGACAAGATGAATGACCATAGACCTTTGAGATAAAATGGACTTCAGGACTCGCTGTCTAAGCATATGCCATCTCATAGACAAACTGAAAATAAAGTTATTTTTCACTTTGTCCATCTTTATTACCCTTCTCATTGTCTCCATATTTAGAAAGTTATTTTTTTCTTTCCATGCATAAAAAAAAATCAGTAATGCCTTCACTCCTTTGAAATTTTGCCATGCAGCTCCACAAGACACTTACTACAAAACCATGTTTTTATTTTTATCCAGTTATTTATCTGGGCATCTTATAGGAAGCTTCACATTCAGCAAACCTCTTCATGCAACACACTATTATGACTATTAATATTGTGTTTGAAAATTCATTGAGTTAGAAATACTACCTTTCAGTATCCCAAATAAACTTCAGAGTCAGAAATAAATGCATGAGGTCTATTCCTGATCATACAGACCAATCCCAGCATAGCTCCCTGACCATTTTATTTTAAAAAACAAAATAAAAAATTTAAAGCACTACCTAGTGGTTCCTTTGGTTTATAAGCAGTTAGAGTGATCTATCCTGAAAAATCAGCACCCAGGTGCTCAGTGGCCATTGTGGGCAACCATTTCATCCTTGAGGAGCTTTTTCACATTTCCCCATGTGAATCTTAATTTTGAAAATCACAAGAGCATGATCATCCTATATAATAATAGAGGAATATACAAATTGTCTGTTACTCCATATTGTAACGACCATTTAGCAGGCTGTGCACGCAGCAGCTGCTGAGACCAAGGCTGGGCCTCTGACCACAGATCCACAGCTTTGGAGATTGACTCTACCAGGCCACCAGGAGGCCATGTGGCTGGGCGGAAGGATGTCTGAACCCGGTACTGGTTCAAGACGTGAAACAGAGAGGAGGTGCAGGGGGAAATCCAGAGAATGGGATGTGGGGGTTCAAAACTCACCCTCTTTGGGCTTTTGTCCTTAGGGGTTCAAAACTCACTCCCTTTGGGCTTTGTTCTTCCGGGCCTGCCTGAGGGGCAGCTTCCAGGTGAGCGCTGTGGCTTTGGTAAAGCTGCTGAGCAGGAGGTGGCAGCCCAAGGGGCACAGAGCAGCACAGAGGTGGGATGCATGGGAGG
Source organism: Lasiurus cinereus (assembly GCA_011751065.1). Lineage (NCBI taxonomy): Eukaryota > Metazoa > Chordata > Mammalia > Chiroptera > Vespertilionidae > Lasiurus > Lasiurus cinereus. The sequence continues at coordinate 20,249,151 of JAAGEH010000392.1, forward strand.
GGGTTTGTGCCGGGGGAAGGGGCTGGTGGGTGGGGATCTGCCTCACCCATGGAGAGTGAGGTTCTGCAGTGGATCGGCCTGGCAGGAAACAAGAGGAGATGACTGCTGGCATGGTATGATGCCTAGGTGGAGGGATGCGGACCCATAGCCAGGAGACAGGGGTTGAGGGGCAGCGACACCTCCGTGGAGGGGCTCCGCACTGCCAGGTATCCATCCCCCTGCAGCCATTTGGTGAAGCTCCCGGCACTAACCGGGCCTTGCCCCAGAGGCCTGCGCACTTGAGAGACAATGACTCCCGCCCTTGCTGCAGCCCAAAAGCCCAAAAGCAAGGTCCCGCCTGCCGCACTCCCAGATCCTGCCCCGCTGGGCCCCACAGTGGTGTGCACCTGCACAGTGATTGGGGAGCCTACCTCCTGCTCCCCAGAAGGGGGGAGCAGTAAAGAATGAGGGTATGGAGAGGGGGAGAGGAAAGAATTTGGAGCACCCATGATGAAGAGGTGCTTGAGAATGAGGCTCGGAAGCCTAATGGGAGGTTTGCTCTGTTTGCCTGGCGGCTGCCCTTTGGAAGAGCAGAAAGCACAGCTGTGAGGGCTCCCTGCATACTGAGTCTACTTCCAGCCAACTGGAATTGGCCTCAGTTCCCTGGTCTGTAAAATAGATTAAGCGTGCCCCAGTGCCTTTGCTGAGCTTTGAGGGCAATTGAAATACAAAATATAAAAAATATATAAATATTAAAAAAATGAGGGAAGAAGTGAGAAAGAAAGAGAAAGGTGAGCAATATAAAAGAACCCATTGTCACTTAATTAGAGAATATAGTCAATAGTGTTGTAATGACATTTGATGCCACGTGGGTACTGGAAATATCGCGGAACACTTTGTAAAGTATATGATTGTCTAACCACTATTCTGTAACTAATATAAAACCTGAAACTAATACAAAATAACATTGGATGTAAAGAAATAAAAAATAGGAGTGAAATTTTTATAAATTTCAAAGTTTAAATAAAGGTTGTAAAGGAAGGGGGAGAATAAAAATAAATAAAAATGTTTTTCATTTTACCACTTTATTGTCTTTTCAGTACATGAAAAAGAGTTGTCTTTATATGGTGCTTTTATACTTTTCTAAGTCATTATCTCATTTTATGTTCAGGGCAACTTAAAGACAAGATAATTATTCCTTCCACTATTCAAAGAAAGGAAATCTTAGTGTCTGGTCCCAATGATTCAATCATCAAGCCCTTGTTGTAATGCAGGGTTAGTAAAATTTTATGGTCATAGCTATACTAATAAAAGCCTTGGGGGCAATCAGGCTAGCAGTGGAGGGCAGCTGGGGGTGATTAGGCAGGCAGACTGGTGAGCGGTTAAGAGCCAGTGGTCCCAGATTGTAAAGGGGATGGATGTCTGACTATCGGTTTAGGCCTTATCCCTGCAGCCTAAACCTGCAGTGAGATATCCCCCAAGCGGTCCAAGATTGGTGAGGGAGCAGACTGGGTTGAGGGACTCTCCCTCGACACCCATCCCCCACTCCCACATGAATTTTGTGCACTGAGCCATCAGTCTTATATAATAAAAGGCTAATATGCAAATCAACCAAATGTCAAAATGACCGGTCCCTATGATGCACACTGACCACCAGGGGCAGACACTCAACATAAGAGCTCCCCGCTGGTGGTCAGTGCACTCCCACAGGGGGAGCACCACTCAGCCAGAAACCGGGCTCATGGCTGGCAAGTGCAATGATGGTGCCGGGAGCCTCTACCCACCTCCCTGGCAGAGCTAAGGATGTCCAACTGATGGCTTAGACCAGCTCCCTGAGGGGTCCCAACTATGAGAGGGCGCAGCCATTCCATCCTCAATGTTCTATTTCCCTGGCTTTTCCCTTTGTCTGTCCTCTCTTCACATTGGATGAGCTCCTTAGATACAAATATAATGTTTTCTCCAAACTCTGTCTGATTTAATCCTTCTCTTTCAGAGTGGGGGGCAGGAGGAGGGAACAATGAATTGTTCAGACATCTTTTTTCTCTCTTATGGTAAAAGCCTACAATGTAATAAAATTTTCATTTGTGGGCAAACAGCTTGGTTTCTCAATTATTAAGGGTACATTTCTTATGCCTGTTCTCCCCATATCTTTGGAGGAAAAAAAACAGACATTTATTACAAACCATCTCTTGAATGTGAACATCATAGTCAATCTAAATGTCTGCTTTCCTTGAACTGCTTCCTGGAATGAGGTTTCGATGTAGCATCTATTTTGAAATTGCATGGGCTATTTCTTAAATGTGGGAATGTTTTGAGCACTGAGCAGACATCCCCAGGACAGATGGATAGAAATGCAGCAAAGCCAGCACAGCTCGTTAGGATATGCACTCACAGCTTTATGCATCTGGGATCTCCTTCTCACCCTCTTTCCTTCCCTTCTCTCCCCCCATGAAAAACTTCTTTCCTCTTCTCTTTGCTTTTTTCCCCTTTCAAAAAATTTTGGAGACCTTTTCTACACCTGCCTTGGACCATGCAGCAGTGGTATAGAATTTTTTTAAAAGCAGACTTTAGAAAAGCTTAAAATTTTGATGTCTGTCTCAGTCCATATTTGGTTAGTTCTCTCTTGATGGTCAGTTAGTAAAATATGTTTTAGCCAAATAAGGATCCTCAGTTACTAAGGGAACAAGGTTAATAATTTTTAGTTGTAATGGTTTCCATGAAAAATGAATCTAATGACCCACTCTTGCCAGAGCCTGTGTCAAGTGTGTATACTAAAGAACATTTGCACAATAGCAATCAGCCATTCCAGGAACTGATATAGGTTAAAGTTAATCCATGTTTGTTTAATTGAAATAAAATTTACATACAGTGAAAAATATGGATATTAAATGCAAAATTCAGCTACGTTTTTTTAAACATATTTTATTGAATTTTTTTTTTATGGAGAGGAAGGGAAAGGGATAGAGAGTTAGAAACATCGGTGAGACAGAAACATCAATCAGCTGCCTCCTGCATGTCCCCCACTGGGGATGTGACCACAACCAAGATACATGCCCTTGACCAGAATCGAACTTGGGACTCTTTAGTCCACAGGCCAATGCTCTATCCATGAGCCAAACTGGTTTCAGCTTCTGCTAGTTTTGATTAATCATCACTCAACTAAAATGTAAACATCAGTACAGAAATTTCCCTGTGTTCCCTTCCTAATCAATCCACACCCCATAGGCAGCCACTGTTCTAATTTATTGCAATAGATTAGATTTGTCATCTTAAAGTCCCAGTAAGTGGGTACATATATTATTTGGGGCTGGCTTCTTTTACTCAATCACTTGTTGCACATGTCTTTAATTTTCTTTATTGCTGAGCAATATGTCATTGTATTTTCTATATCACAAATTGTTTATCCATTCATCTGCTGATGGACATTTGAAATTGTTTTCAATTTAGGGTTATTATAAATAAAGCTATTTTGCACATTATTGTACAAGTCTTTTTATGTACATATGTTTTCATATCTCTAGAGTAAGTGGCATATCTAAGTCATAGGGTATGTATATGTGTATATTTATAAAAATCTACCAATGTTCCAAAGTAATTGGACCATTGTATATGTTTATTTTTATAAGAATTTACCAGTGTTCCACAGCGATTAGGTCATTGTACATTTCTGGCAGCAATACATGAGAATTTCAGTTTTTCCACAGCTTCATCTATTCTTGATGTTTTCAGCTTTCTTAATTTTAACCTTTCTAATGGGTGTATAATGGTATCTCACTGGAATTTTAATTTTCATTTCTCTGCTGACTAATGATACTGAGCACCTTTTTATGCATTTATTGACCAATTATACATCTTTGTTGATGTGGTATCATTTCAAGTTTTTGCCCATTAAGTTATTGGATTCTTTATGTTTTTATTAATGAGTTGTAGTTGCTTTTTCTCTATTCTTAATACAATATATCCTATGTCAGATACGTTTTTAAGATATTTTATTCTAGAATATGTCTTTCCATTAAATTTTTTAAATATATTTTAAGGAACAAGATTGTACATTTTATGAAATTCAATTTTTAAGAATTAGCCTTAGGAAATATGTTATTACCAGAAGATCATGAAGATATTTTCCTATATATATTTTTAAAGCCTTATAATTTTGGCTCTTATGTTTAGGTCTGTGATCCATCTTGAATTATCATCTTATGTGGTATGAGGTAGGGGTCTAGGTCCCCTACTTCAGTTTACCTATTTGCTCTAGTACCATTTGTTGAAAAAACTGTTGGAAACTTATTTTTTGAAAAGATTTGTAGTTTTTTTTGAAAAGACTGTCAATTTCCCTCCTACTCTCCTCCAACTCCCAATTAAATTGCTTTGGTGACTTTGTTGAAAATCAAATGAGTATAAAAGTGTGGATCTATTTCTGGCCCATTCTGTCCAGTGGTCTACTTATCTATCCTTATATAGCATTGTGTCTCAATTACTGTAGTGTTATAGTAAATCTTCAATGCACTTATTCCATAAACTTTGTTCTTTTTTTTCAACATTGTTTTAGTTGTTCTAGAACTTTTGCATTATTCTATAAATTTTAGAAACAACTTGTCAATATCAACAGAATGTCTGTTGGCATTCTGATTGACCCATCTGTCTTGATCTTGTAAAGAAATATTAAAAGATGGCTTACACCCACCTTCCACTGATAGCATACCTTATCATTTAGCAAAACTTATTTAGTGCTCACTCTGTGCTAGCAATGGGAATTCAAAGTCAAAACACCATGGTACCTTTCTTCCTTGTGGGAATATACATCTGATCATGGGAACAAAGGCAATCAATCAATGACACAAGGCAACATACTAAATAGGAGGGCAGTACTAAGCAAAGAATACTTCAAAAGCACAGAGAAAAGACATCCAAATGGAAAATATCAGTAAAGATTTCTAGAATGAGATTATCTGAGTTTTAAAAATTAGTAGGTAAAGAAAGGGTTTGAGTATGAAAGGGTATTCCAGAAAGACAGAATACCCCGTCCGATAGTGCTGGGATAGAAAACAGGTTGTTGCTAAGCCCACCACAATAAAAAGTGAAGGAGATTGTAGATAGCTTTCCTTTTCTTTGCTATATGTGTTATGAAAGTCCAAAGAGAATCAAAGATGGGGATCCAAGCAGGGGAAAAAAGGAATTCTTGTCACCCTTATTTTTCTCATGTATGTTTGCTGGGATGCCCACCCATAGAATAATATGTCTAGGAGTACTTCATCTTAAACTCATTTCCCTTCCTATCCTTAGCACATAATTTGGAAAATGGTAGAGAAGACATAAGAAACATATCTCCAAATTTCCAGACCAATGGACTTTCCAATTTTACTTTTTGGAACTATTTTTTTTAAACAAATATCAATTGAACCTGAATATATAGAAGAGAAAAACAAAGCTGTTGCTGTTGAAGAGAGATGGTGCCTAAAGACCCTACCATCTCCACCAATTGGTAATCTCCTTCCCCAAAACCAAAACAGTGACTATTGAAGTTCTTTGTAGAACCTCCAAGTGTCATAGCCCAATTTGACATCTTTACGACTTCTACTTACAATTAAGATTGAGTCCTATCAGTTTTCTCAGTGGATAGAGCATCAACTGGTCAACTAAAGGGTCCCAGCTTTGATTCCAGTCAAGAACACATACTTTGGTTGCAGGTTTCTCAGCCCTGATGAGGTGCGTGCAGGAGGCAACCAATGAATGTGTCTCTCTCACATGAATGTTTCTCTCTGTCTCTCCCTCTCTCTTCCACTCTTTATAGAACTCAATGGGAAAATATCCCTGAGTGAGGATTAACAAAAAAAAAAAAAAGATGAATCACCACCAGATAGCTGGAGGCTTGTGGTTCATGTATTTGGAAATAACCTTTCTCTTTGCCAAATTTGATTCTCTGCATTCAAAGCTAAATCATGTTAACCAAAATTTATAACCAACAGTCTTTTAGAAACTATTATAGATAAGATTAGGTATACAACTGTATTCCACAAGAGTTATAGAAATCCTACCCTTTATGGGAACATAACTTTTAACAGTGAAATTTAGCAGAATACCAGTTTTAACAGAGAAAAATCATTTTGTTATAATCATATAAAATGTGCACTCAGGATAAGAAAAATACATTTACCTTTAAAAAGAAGCAGAAAAAAATAGTAATTTTTTAAAATGTAGAGGTATGTGCTATAGAAAATTAGAGAATCAAGAAATATCACTTTTTTTCCCAGCATCAAATTAAAACCTGTGCAATTCCCCTAACTGACATGGAGAAGTCCACTATTGGTCATGCTTTAAAGCCTGTTCTGTCCTTTGAATTGTACAGGGACCCAGGGTTTATTCTGAGCTTAGGGTGAGAATTATTCAATGTGACTCCAATGCCAGGCCCGAAAGGCAGGTGGCTCCACTTCAGAACCAAGTACAGGCCAGCCATCGTATTTAAGGGGCCTCCCCCTAAAGCATGGCATTTCCTGGTTGGTTTCCCCACTGTTCCTCAGTCCCTGTTGGCCCACCTCCTGAATGGTTGGCCTCTCTTCTCAGCCCTCAAAGAGCATTGCCGCTGTTCCTCATCATATTTGAACAACCCCAGTTTAATCGCTCTTCATGGAGCTAAGCCTTAACTTCAGAGAGACAGCCCACCCCTCTCAGAACACAAACAAAATTTTATCAATTCTGTCCTCCATGGTAAGTATTTGAGGGGAATTCTAAACATTTTTAAAAGTAAAATTTAAAAAAATAATTATATATTTGCACTATAAGAATTGAACATAAGTAGTATCTTAGTGTATCTGTTTCAAATCTTTTTATTTTTATGAAAGAAGGCAATGTTCTCTCTAAAAAGAATTTGAACATTCCAGTAACATTTTTAAATGAAAGTTAAATTTTTTTTTCTCTCCAAGAAATAGTCATTATTATCATTTATATACATTATACCAACTAGATATGTAGATTTATTTTTACCCTCACTGAGAATGTTTTTTCCATTGAATCTCAGACAAAGTGAAAGGGAGGAATAGGGGAGAGAAAAAGAGAGAAACATGGATGTGAGAGAGAGACACATCTATTGGTTGCCTCCCACAGGTACCCTGGCCTGGGCCAAGGATCAAATCCACAACTAAGATATGTACCCTTGACTAGAAATCAAACTTGTGATCCTTTAGTTCATGGCCAATGCTCTCTCATTGAGCCAAATTGGCTAGGATTAGATAAGTAGATACTTTAAGAGAGAAATATAATTTAAAATTATAAATGGGATTATACTAGAATGCTAGTTTAATTTAAAAGTATTATACTATTTTTTATGGTTTTATTGAGATACTAGAGGCCCAATGCATGAAATTTGTGCAAGATTAGACCTTCCCCTCAGCTTCCAGCAATGGCTTCCCTCTGACACCTGGGACCAGGCTTCTCTTGCAGCCCCTGTTTCATCCGGAATGTCATCCGAAAGGATGTCCAGAAGGATAACCAGTCTAATTAGCATATTATACTTTTATTATTATAGATTTTTGATATACAATAAAACGTACAAATTAAAATGCACTATTTTATTATTTTGAACTCATAAAACTATCACCAAAATGAAAAAGATTAACATGTTTATTACTGCCCCAAAGTCTCCTGTGTGATTTCTCATTTTGATGATTCCCTGCTTTGTCTGCCATCCCCAGGTATCAGTACTCTACTTTCTGTCATTAAACATAGACTTAATTTAATTTTACATGAATGAACTAATGCAATATGTGCTCTTTGTCTGGCTTCTTTATGCTTCTTTATCTCCTTTTGAGATTCATTCATGCTATCATTGTGTGCATCAATAGTTCATTTCATTTTTTCTGAGTAGTGTTGCATTGTGTAGATGAACCACAATTTGTTTATACAATTATGTGTTGGTGGACATTTGAGCTGTTTTCAGTTTTTAGAATAAAATAGAAATATTCATGTAGAAATCTTTATATAAACCTATCCTTTTATTTCTTTAAGATAAATACCTGGAAGTATGGTGGTTGAGTCATATGGTCAGTATATGATTAATTTTTAAGAAACTGCCAAAGTGGTGTACAATTTTACATTTCCATCAGCAGTGTGTAAGAGTCCCAAGTGTTCAATCTTCCCCAACAGACTATTATGATAAGTCTTCTTAATTTTGTACTTTTTAATATGTGTATTGTGTTATCCCATGGGAGTTTTAATTTGCATTTCCTTATGACAAATAAATTTGAGCATCTTTTGTTGTGCTTGTTATCCATGTATTCTTTGATGTACTATCTGTTCAAACAAATTGCCCATCTTTTATAATTTTTTTCATTTTCTTATCATTAAGTCTCAATATTCTGGTCACAAGCCTTTTATCATATATGTGATTTACAAATATTTTTGCCCACTCTAAACTTATCTTCTCATTCTGTTAACAATGTCTTTCAAAGAAGCTAAGTTCTTAATTTGATGAAGTCAAATTTGTAAATATATTCTATATAGGTTATGCTTTCAATATTATATCTAAGGAATTCTTGACTAACAGAAGGGTACAAAATTTTTTTCCATCTTTCCTTCTAGAAGCTTTATAGTTTTACATTTTAAAATATTTAGGTCTATGATTCATTTTGAGATAATTTTTTGTCTATGGTGCAAGGTATAAATCAAAGTTCATATCTGCATATTAATATCTAATTGTTCCAGCAGCATTCATTGAAAAGATTATTCTTTGTCCCTGAAATTGCCTTTACAATGTTATCAAAAATTAGCTAACTATATTTCTGGAGTTTCTTTTTGAGTTTTCTGTTGTGTTCTATTGGTCTGTTTGTATTTATGTCAAACAGTGTTGTGCTATTTAATTTTAAATAATGCACCTAATTGTGTTCAACTTCTATTAAATTTTAAGTTTTATTTAATTAAATTTTACTTTTCACAGAAGAGGAAAACTGAATTACCATAGAAGAAATTGTTAGCTTTAAATAAACGTTTCTTCACTAGCAGAAATACTATTTTCTAACAGTTCCCTCTCAAGTTATTAAAAATGTATGAAACCATTAAAAAATAAGTAATTATATTTTTTAATTATATTTTAATGTTAGATATGTCAATTAACTAAGAGAGATCAACATGTTAAAACATTAGCAATCTAATGTTTCTTTCCTCCCTCATGTCTAATTTTTCTTAGGATCATTACTGTTTTTAGTTCATAGTTTTATAGTTCATATTCATTCTATTACTACTTTAATTCCCAAAGGTTTTTATACTCAAATGAATTTTCTCACCAATGGATTTCCCTCCCTCCAACACACACACACACACACACACACACACACACACACACATACATATAGTCTCTGCTTCTGAGTTCTTTGTTTGATTTAGCCCTTAATTTTTTTGATGTCACTCTTCAAGTAGTTTGGTTTTGATGGATGCTATATTTCCTGAGATCTTCATGTTTGAAATCTGCAATGATTGTCTTTATATTTGCAAAATATTTTTGCTCTGCATAATATTCTTGGGTTAACCTTTCTTTCTCTCAGGACTATTGATTAACTGTGCTTTGATTGACTGTGTTTTGCCATTGAATGGTGCTATAGAGAAGTCTGAAAGCAGCCTAATTTCTTCCCTAGTTGCTAATTTGCATTTTCTGTCTTTATTATTTCTTTATCCTTAAGTTCAAAAAGCTTACTTAGTTCAAGTTTCTAGGCAATGAGCATTCTGCATCAAGTTACCCTGAAGCACAGATTCTCTTTCAATGTATAAATTCAACTTTTTCTCAATTTGGTAAAATTTCTTTATATTATGTCATGAATATAGCTTCTGTTTCATTTGTTGGGTTCTCTGTTTTAAGGATACTAATTATCCTTGTCTTTCATAACTATTAGCTGTTCTCTAAAGAACTTCATCTCTTCACCTTTTTCATTGGTATGTTCTTTATTTCAAGCTTCTCTTCTGTCATTAATTATATTTTAGTAGTATCCTGTTTCTTATAGTTTATCATTTTTTAGTTTCATGATGATGTAATTTGTCCCTCATTTTTTTCCTTTCTGTGAGATTGTGTTTTTTAATTTTGTTTTCATACAAGTATTATTTTAATATTCTCCCTCTCCCACCCCTCTCTTCTTTCCTCACTGCTTCTTTTCTTTTTATTCATGTTCATGCTAGTATAGCTCTTCTTCAACTGGTCTATTTGCTCTAATATAATGTAGATAATATCTTTACTATCACAATCTAAGATTAGTTTGATTTCTCTGCATATCAGTTTGAGGCTAATGTATTTTATTCTCTACTGGGAAAGATTGGAGCAGGAAAGGGAGTTTAGCTGAAGAGATGGCCATCTCTTTTAGAACACTTGGGGTCTGCTTTTTGCTTTAAGATTCTGTCAAATTTCTCATTCCAGGATCCACTCCACCTGGTTGGAGGCACATCTCACTACCAAGGGTAAATAATGCTCAGGCTTTGTGTCATTTCTCACTGTCCCATACTCTCTATCTTTTCAGAGATATAGACCTTTTTTTTTTTTAACAATTTGTCCACAGCATTTGTGTCCACTCTTCTTGTCAAAATAAGAAAAAGAACTGCATTTTCATTCAATTTTTTTCTTTCAATATTTTCAATTTCAAATGAGAAATCTCAGATTATGTTGAGTTGACAATAAGGCTTCTGAAGAACTGATAGAATAAGGGTTAGGGTTAAGGATAGGGTTAGGGTTAGGGTTAGGAGCTGAGCCATGTTATCTTTCCCTTCACTCCATAATCCTCATCTTTTCTGGGAACCAGATTCTCAAGTTTATTGAATTGTTAGAGGCCCGTTGCATGAGAATTTATGCATGAGAGGGGAGTCCCTCAGCCTGGCCTGCCCCCTCTCACAGTCCAGGAGCTCTCAGGGATAGGAGGTGACCCAGTGATCAAGGAAAGGTGACGCCCTCATCACATCTCTGCTGCTGCCACAGCCATCAGTGCAAGCCTCTATTGGCCCTGGTTACCTGAGCCTCGGGTGGCCCTGAGTTGGGCAGGCACCATCTGAGACTTATCTGCACCTTGGGCATCAGCTGAGTAGCCACCAACCGATGTTTGCCTGCACCTTGAGCTGATCCTGGGTGGCTGGGGGGACTGGGGGACATGGAGGCAGGCACATGGAGCAGCCAGACCCACCTAAGGGCAAGCCCAGCCTTGTGGCATGCCTGCTAACTTAGTGGGGCTAAGGGGACTGGGTGCCACCACCTTGTGACTGTGGGTGCTGCCATCTTTGAGGGTGTGGCTGTCAATTAGCATATTCCCTCCTTATTGGCTGTGGGTGCTGCCATCTTTGTAAAGTTGTGACGGTCAATTAACATATTCCCTCTTCATTAGATAAAATGTTATACACCTGAGTTGCTAACAATGACTCTTTTGGGAGGGCTTATATTTCATGTTTTCATATTGTAGCTATTATGGAAGGACAATTTCATGCAAACCTTACTTAAGCTTAATAAGACTCCCTGTCCAAAGTCCTGGGCTCATGTTGTCTCCTTGACCATCTGTGATGCAAGACTGAGACATTTCATTCTGTTACTGGTCTATCTCTGAGTTCATGATAGGGTGTAAAAACAGCCTAAGGTGGCATAAAAAAGATTCCTTTGAAATGTCCCAAACATATCTTGGCGTATAGGGAGAAAGTTATTATTTTAACCCTTTCTATATGAAACTAAAGACTTATCTGTTTCAGTGTCTGGGCTCCCCAGAAATCAATGTTCTACTTAGAAAACAGTAGCTAATCTGGCCAAATGTTAATAAGTGATAGTTGTGATTTATCTAACAACAGGGGAAAAGCTTAGTATTAACAATTAAAAGGTCTGTAGGGGGAATCCAAGATGGCGGCATAGGTAAACACCTATACTGCTGCCTTGCACAACAATTTCAAAACTACAACTAAAAGACAGAACGGACATCATCCAGAACCACAGGAAAGCTGGCTGAGTGGAAGTTCTACAACTAGAGGGAAAGAGAGGGGCTCACAGAAACCCAGAGGAGCTGCAAAAAGCTGAGGTACGGAGACGAGCGCGCTGAGAGAGCGGGTGCCGGAGTACCTGGCTGGCTTTCTCTGGCGGGAGGGAAACGGAGACTCCCAACGGCATTGAACCCCTTATCTTACGACACTAAACCCCAGATCCAGCCAAAACTCATACGGGGGGAGTTTGGACTGTGAAAAGGGAGAAGTGCACGGAAATTTAGGGGAGTTGCGAAGGATCAGAGGTCTGGTCGCGCACGGCACCACGCGGAGGACGGATTGCTGATTGTGCCGCTGGCTTTCGCGAGTGGGCGGGAGACAGACCCTCCCAACTGTGCCACTTCTGAGTCCACTGGGCCCCTGTTTTGGGCGAAACCCTGGGGACCTAGACTCGTGTGGTCCTGGTTCGCAGGGGAGCCGGAAAGGCAGCGGTTAGAGGCGCTGCGGGTGCGCGCGCGCACAGGGACCGCTCCAGCCATTACCCAGTCACGTGAGACTCAGGGGCCATGGAAGGCGGGGCCGACTGGAAGGCAAGGGGGTCCCTTAAGCCCTGAGACTCCACCCCTCCCAAGCTCAGCAGAGGCTTCTTCGGCTGAATCCAGCACAGAAGTTTCCCCGGCACAGTGAAAATGCCGAGACAAGGGAAGGGATTACAAGCAAAAGAAATGGAGGGAAAAAAACGACTGGATATAGAGTTCAAAACCACGCTTATAAGGTTTTGCAAGAATATGCTAGAAAAGATGGATAAATTTAGCGAGACCCAAGAGAAGATGATAAATACACTGACTGAAATGAAAACTATTATGCAGAGTACTAACAGCAGACTAGAGAAAGGCAAGGATCAAGTCAAAAATTTGAAATATAAAGAAGCAGAAAACATTCAACTGGAAAAGCAAGAAGAGAAAAGAATCCAAAAATGTGAACATAATGTAAGGAGCCTCTGGGACAGCTTCAAGCGTACCAACATCAGAATTGTGGGGGTGCCAGAAGAAGAGAGAGAGCAAGATACTGAAAACATATTTAAAGAAATAATGACTGAAAACTTCCCACATCTGGTAAAAGAAATAGACTTACAAGTCGAGGAAGCACACAGAACCCCAAAGAAAAGGAACCCAAAGAGGACTACACCAAGACACATCATAATTAAAATGCCAAGAGCAAAAGAGAAAGAGAGAATATTAAAAGCAGCAAGAGAAAAACAGTTTATTACCTACAAGGGAGCACCCATACGACTGTCAGCTGATTTCTCAACAGAAACGATGCAGGCCAGACGGGAGTGACAAGAAATATTCAACGTGATGAATAGCAAGAACCTACAACCAAGAATAATCTATCCAGCAAAGCTATCATTCAGAATTGAAGGGCAGATAAAGACCTTCACAGAGAAGAAAAAGCTAAAGGAGTTCATCAATTCCAAACCAGTATTATATGAAATGCTGAAAGGTACCCTTTTAGAAGAGGAAGAAGAAAAAGGTAAAAGACAAAAAATTATAAACAACAAATACACATCTGTCAACAAGTGAATCTAAAAATTAAGTGAATTAAAAATCTGATCAACAGAATAAACTGGTGAATATAATAGAATCAGGAGCACAGAAAGGGAGTAGACTGATAATTCTCAGGAGGACAAAAATCATAAAGCATCAAACAGACTGTGAAATTATAGCAGAAAGATTAAAGTTAGGTGAGGTAAATAAGTGATCAATCAAAGGACTTGTATGCATGCTTATAAACATAACCAATGATCACAGACACTGGGGGGTCGGGGTACGCCTGGGAGGGGGGGGGGGGGCAATGGAGAGATATGTATAAAAAAATTAATAAAAATTTAAAAAATAAAAGGTCTGTAGAGAAGATGACTTTTTCCTTCCTCTTGCTCTTAGCTTAATTGAATTCAACCATAAGCTATCAATAGCTTCTAATTAATGGCTTTCTGTTTGAAAATTAGTCATCGACCCATAGTTTAGAAACTTTTACCTCTGAGATTCATAAGACCGATACTATTTCTCAATGATAATGTAAGGAAATGGTCATGTGAGTTAGAGCTGAATCTTTCTGTCCACAAAGACCAAACCTCATCATTGCCCTCAAAGGCACTCTTCAGGCTTCATTAAAATAGATACGGAATTTTAAATAATCAACTGCAGTGAGAAGTAGTGATCATGAATAGAGCCAAAATGGCTGGTTAACCACTGCTGCAACTCAATTATTTCATGATGTTACAGAATAAAGTCAAAGTTTACATCAAAGGCCCGAGTTTGCAATTAGTTGAACAAGGTCTTTCAGAAATCTTCAAAGAATTACATTTTTTCTATATTAAACAAATTAACTGAGTAGTAACCTTCACTTTAACCTGGTTGGACAGAGTCAAAGGAAGAAAACAGTATGTCTAACTCAAATTGAATGGGGATCTTCTAGAGAGCATTCCCAGAAGAACTCTCTTTGGGAAATGACACTCAGTGGTAGAGTAAATTTTATATTTTAGTGGAGGATTTGTCATTGAGAGTGGGAGGTATTTGCACATCTTAATTGTTTTCTTCTAGAATTTCCTATTTCATCCAACATTGCCTTCTTCCATGATACCCAGGCAGAGCTCCTAACAAGTCCCTGAGACTGTCACATTGTTTCATGACACCCACCATTTATTGAAACTATTTCCATTATATAGGTGGCCTTTTGTAGCCACCAGCCCCTCAAAACCCAGTTTTCATGTCATTTCCCATATTCAGCCCACCACCACTATCACCACCAACACCATCTTCCAGCCTGATAAAACAGATTGCACGCTCCTTGGGGCCCCACTCTACCTATACACCTTTCTGTCGTAATACCAGTAACCTTTACCTGCACTTGAATGGTTTCTTATTTATCTTGACCAAAGGAGAAGGTCTTATTCTTATTCAGTGTTGAGTTTATGAGTGATTATTCAACTACTTGAGCACCTGTTCTTTGCTAATACTTGCTATAAGTCAGAAAGACAGATGTTTATCTCTGTTCTCAATTAACCAATTAACTCATGGCCTACTGGGAAAGATAGACTACTATATAGCTAAACTTAGCAAGCCTACTAAGAGTCTGGGCAAGTGCTGATGCTGAGCCATTAGTAAGCAAGGTAGTGAACACATAAAAACTCACCATATTTTAATAAATCTTCTGTAGTTTTCACAATCCAAACAAATCTGTTTCAATTGCATGTTTCACTTTGCTGACTAATGTCTTCTCAGTCTAGTCTAAACCTATGCTTCCAAAACTAATATAGACACAAATAACCCGGGGATTTTGCTAAAATTCATACTCTGAATGAGAAGATCCATGCAGGTACCTGACATTCTGCATTTCCTGATGTGGAACTGGGATACCCCCCCTCCTCTACTCATCAGGGGGAACCTCCATCAACTGAGATATTCCTTCTAAGTTTTATCAATGTTGGTGTGGGATAAGACCATTCTGCATCTCTGCTCCTCCTACCACACTACATATGGCTTCTTCTTTAATTTCCTTGTTGTAGGACTTCCATCCAGCTCAATTTCAGGTGACTCTAAATGATAGATGTTCTGTAGTTCATCTGTAATTTTGATGAGGTTGTGGAAGGAAGTGAGTATCATGTTTACTTATACTGCCATCTTGACCAGAAGTCTCTTATTAACTTTAAATGGTTCCCATGTCAGCATCTTTTTAATTTTTCAATTTATTAGAGTCTGCCATTCATCATCAAAGTCAAAATCCCTTATACTATGAGCTTTGTCCCCTCACTCTAACTATACACCTTTTGCATTTGTCAGTTCTAAATTATCCTTCTACAAAATCCCTACTTGATCCCTACTTGAACTGTTTTCTTATGTAAGCTTCTTCCTCTCTTCCTCTCATATCATGCTCCAGCACTTTCAACCAGACCAAATACCTTATTGCCTCTCCTCCTAAGCACATGGAGAAGACATTACAAGTCTTCCAATCTGCTATTCAACACCACCTTACTAAAATTATATGCTGTTTAAGAGGCAGTCTAGTTATTTGGTTTGCCCTTGCACACTTAGTCATTACATCACTTTCCCTGACAAAACAACAGTGGATTAAACAATAGTGAACAGTTTTCATCACGTAGGGTATATGAAAGACACTGGAAGCCTCATCTTGCCTAATGTCAGAGTCTGAAGAAAACTTTTCTAAATGATCTTTTTTTCTTCTCACCACCTCATTTAGGTTAATTCCAAAGATGATGAAGGTGTGCTGGTTGGATCCTGGGACAATGTCTATGCCTATGGTGTGCCCCCATCAGCCTGGACTGGAAGCATTGACATTCTGTTGGAATATCAGAGTTCTCAGAATCCAGTTCGATATGGACAGTGTTGGGTTTTTGCTGGTGTCTTTAACACATGTAAGTATCCAATTGAGTAATATATTTTTAATGTAAAGGAAATTTCACTAAATGGCATTTTATCTATAACCTGGCAAAGAGACCAAGCAATCCCTGTTGGCTCTAAAGAATTTATAGGTGATTTGTTTTGGGGGTATAGTGAATGTATAATTAAATTATTCTGAGCCATATATGCTCATACTTTCTCTTTGACTACAGAGTCTTTATAGAAAGAATTATGGACTATTTCCTACATAATCCATCATTCTACTTCTAGAAAAATGGAGGATCCCAAAGGCCCTCCTGCTTATTCATTAGTAAAGAAGTTTTACCAAGCTAGCATTCTTTTATTAATATTTTTCAGAAAAATCAATGTGAACTCAGAGGCTAAAAGCAAAGATAAGACCATTTAAAAAAATAAATGAGCCGAGACCGGTTTGGCTCAGTGGATAGAACGTTGGCTTGCAGACTGAAAGGTCCCAGGTTCGATTCCAGTTGGGGGCATGTACCTTGCTTGCGGGCACATCTCCACTGTGGGGTGTGCAGGAAGTGGCTGATCGATGTCTCTCTCTCATCAGTGTTTCTGACTTTCTATCTTTCTCCGTTCCTCTCTGTAAAAAATCAATAAAATATATTTAAAAAAATAATGATAAAAATAAAAATAAATGATTATGAAGCCTATCAGTTTCAACTCAAAGTTGAAAGAACTAGCTTGGCCTGTATTTCTTAGTGGTTTGAGCATCATCTCATGGACCAAAGAGGTTCCAGTTTCAATTCCTGGTCAGGGTAAATGCCTGAGTTGCAGTCTCAATCTCCAGTAGGAGGCGTGCAGAAAGCAGCTGATCAATGCTTGTATCTTTTTATCCCTTTTCCTTCATCTCTCTCTAAAATAAATTTTAAAATATTTTTTAAAAAAGAACTAGGCAGTAATCCAAGTGAGGAGAAATCATGAGTTTTATATTGTGTGTTTTTTTTTCTTCCCCCTGGCATCAAAATGATTAAGATTATTTTCTTAGCCATTTGAGTATATCCAAGAACTAAAGAAAAATATGTATATTTCCTAAGAGCAATCAAGGTCAATGTATCTGTCTCCTGGAAGGGCTGGCCTCTGAAGTTCTAGAGAAAAGCATGGGCTTCAAGATAGTAGTTCACCTCCCTTATGGTTTGCAAGCTAAGACTATAGCACACACTGGAGGCAGCCACTCTTCTGAAATGATTTCAGGAAAACAGAAAGGGCCCTCTGCCTTCTCATGTCCTGCTGCCTATAATCTCATTATCCCAGTGTAATTCCTTCAGGCTTAGAACCAGATAAAATAGTGAACACCTTCCATCCATTTATGCCTTTTGTATAAAAGGTTCACCAGATCTACTCAAGGCTTTCATGGAAAGTTAGAAAAGGCAGAAGCATGATATGGAGAAGCACAGTGGGAATAAACCCAAAGAGGGAAGTTGGAGGGAAGTAAATCCTAATGCTCCAGTGTCAAGCTTCACCTTTCCAGACTCCACTGTGGACTTCCAAGGTTGTTCTACTGAAGGAGGTGGATAGTCTTTGGTTAAAAATGCTAAATTATTCTGAGAAAATAAAAGGCAAGCCAAGTCATTAATCTTAAAATTGTCAGCAGAATTATTTCTAATGAGCCCTGATGTTTAGTGTCCTGGGAGCCAAGGAGGGCATGTGGATTAAGTTTAATCAATAGGTACATATGGCAAGAGATGCATCCTGGCAATTTGTTATCTAACAATTAAAATGAATCTGTGGTGTCACACTCCACCAGTGTCACAGAGCAAATTCCACCCGAGAAAGCAAACTCCACTGAGGACCTGCTCCCTATTAGCTATTTTTAAATTTTATTTTCAGAAACATAGTCCTCTTTGCTGGACAAAAATAATACCACTTTGGCCATTGTATGGTTTGCAACAAACAATTGGAACGCTGCTACTGGGCTTCTGTTCCAACTGACTTCATCTGGCACAACTGCAATTCTGAATGACCCTGCAGCAAGGTTTCTTTCTGCAGCTTTGATCCTGACAATAGTCCCTTCTCCAGCATGGAATATTTGAGGACAACATGTGCAAATGGGGTTTTTCATGTTGGCATTAATATGAAACACAGAGTCCAGCCTTAAAGATTTCCTGAACAGAAACAGTTTACTCATACAAAGCTCACTTTACCTTATTTTGCAAGGCTAATATGACCTTGATCATTTCTTGCTTATGCATATGGAAATCATGGGCAGACCTTGAACTGCTTCCTAAGGTCGATATGAGGTAACCACTGACCAAGTCCCTTTCTTTTAAGAATATCCTAATATAATCAGTCACTGTGAAGAATAAACAGGCACTGATTCTTCACCATATAAGCTGCTTTATGATAATATATCCTTGGGTCTCCTTCCATGTTTGGTTTTGAGTGTTCCTGGTTAGAGAACTGTCTTTTTGATATATGCACAATAAAGTAATTACTACTTTGGTGATTCATTGGTTTTACTTTTGATATTCTGACCTTTGACATAGTTGAAGAAGAAAGTCCCTATGAGGAGGGATTGCTCCCTATGTATTTATTAATTTTTAGTGAAGTGGTTTGTTGTGGTCTTTCTTTCCTGCAGTTTTGCGATGCCTTGGGATACCAGCAAGAGTTGTTACCAATTATTTCTCAGCTCATGATAATGATGCCAATTTGCAAATGGACATCTTTCTGGAAGAAGATGGGAATGTGAACTCCAGACTCACCAAGGATTCAGTGTGGTGAGTTTGATTTACAAGGGCATTTGCTGATATCAAATTAAAGTGACATTACACAGTTTCGACAAGACAGACTTGGTCTACTGTTTCTTTCTATTCTGTTTTTAAGGACTGTTCAATACCATAGGCAGAAATGTCTGATTGTCAGAGAATTTTTTCACCTAAAGAATGAGAAATGTTACTGAACAGGCAGTTTGGGTTCTTAGTAATAGAGGTGGGCCAACTTATTATGACAGAAACCACTGATAAAGATCATTGTTTTAGTAGCTAGAACCTATACATAGCTCTTCTCTACTTTAGTTTATGAACATTATGGTGAATGGTAGAGATATGGGAGCCATGCACTGTCTATATCAATACTCTCAGGGACATATAATTAAGATAACATTTATTAAGCAATTACCATGTACCGGTTTCTGTATGATCTTATCTAATTCTTATCAAGTCAGTGCTTATTAATATCTCCATTTACAGACAAGGAAACTGAGGCCCAGAGAGATTAAAGTAATTTATTGAAGGCCACACATCTAGTAAACTGAGAATAAAACCCAACTGAACTTTGACCACAATTGTTTTTTGCCTTTGCAATATAGGATTGATCTTTGAGTGTAAAAAAGGTTGTTCTCCTTGATTTGTGACATCATCATTCATTCAGAGATAGAAATAAGAGTCAGGTTGACACTGTTATCAAATACCAATCACACAGTTCTTTTACTGCTCTGAACAACTGAATCACGGCTGGCTACAGGGAGTTTAATATTCAAAGGAATTTCCTTTTTTCAATGGCACTCACTAAGTCTTAAAAATATTCTAAAAAGATGGGGGAAATAGCCCTGGCCAGTGTGGCTCAATTGGTTGAACATTGTCTGGTGCACCAAAAGGTTGCCAGTTCAGGTTTCAGTCAGGGCAATGACCAAGTTATGGGCTGATCCCTGATCAGGGTGCGTGTGAGAGGTAGCCGATCAATGTTTCTCTCTCACATCCATGTTTCTCTCTTTCCCTCCCTCCCTCCCCCTCTCTCTCTCTAAAAAAAATCAATAATAACATATTTGTTTTTAAAAGAATTTAAATTTAAAGGACATTTATGAATGTCTGTATGGGAGGAAATTGCCAGGCATTGAACTAGGTGGGATTTCCAAGCCAAAAATGTGTCTCCTCTAGGTATTCTTTCAAAGAAATAAAGCTAAAACACTGTCAGTTGTAAAAGCAGCCAAATGGAGATGGTAGGAAGTTACAAGCTGACTTTAAAAGAAATTAAAAGTCAGAAGTGCCTTAACTCCCCCATGTTACAGGAATGGATCACAGTTGTAGGAGTAGTATTAACTCTCCAGAACCAGTAAATGCTCTTTTGAGAATGTTGGAAGAAGGAAATCGCTGAACTAGTAGCAAAGTGCCACTATGAATAAAAAGCAGCAGTTCATTTGCAGGGAATGAGCTGAGCAATGGTAAACTGTAGAGTTCAGGCAAGACAAAATCTCACCTCTGCAAACTGAATAGCAATTTACAGCACCATTTAAGCTCTTGGAACCGCAGTATAGCAGCCCTGCATGTATATGAAATGAGAAAAACAGACCAAAATAGCTTCCCCAAAAGCCTGTTGTGACAGTTGAAAATGGCAAAATGAGAATTATTTGGCCTTCCGCATTGCATGCGTGCCACACACACACACACACACACACACACACACACACACACTGCCTTTGAAGTCAACTGCAGTTTGAAATTATTCCTCCCTATTCCTTGATCCAAATGCCTCCCATCATAAATCCCTAGAAGGCCATAAACAAAACTGATACAAAATTGTGAAGCTGATAGAACTTGATCTTGGTAACCCTTTCATCTCTCAGCTCCCTCTCCAAATTCCTTCCCCTATGCCTGCCACCCTTTGCTCCTTCTTCAGCTTCCCCAAATTTCCCATCACCCTGGGACTATGTTCCCTGGTCTGGGACTCTCACTCATCCCCCACAGCCAGGCTACTGCCCTTGGCTCCTTTCTCCTCCCAGCATTTGGTTCTGGGATAGCAGGCTCCTAATATATAATACTGACCATCTGACTAACTGGATGGCTGACATTAAAACTCAGGACATACCAGACCATGCAGCACAGGGAAGAAAGGGCTCAGTCAGGTCTACATCCAAGGCCAGGCTCTGCCACTGTGTGATCCTGAGAAAGGCACAACCTCTCTGTGCCTTTCTTTTCTCCTTTGGAAACAAAATTTTCTACTTGACTCAGCACAGAGTCAAGCATACTAGGTGCCTAATGAGTGTTAGTTGTTATCACTGCCTTTGTCATTAGCCACACAGCTGGAATTCCTTAGAGGCAATATGTCACCATCAACTCAATCACAGTCAGAATAAGAGGGTGCTAAGATGACTATGCTATTTCTTTAAAAAAATACTTTGGGGTATTTTTTTAAAACAAAAACAGAAATTTGTCCCTCCCCTGTGCAAAAACACTAGTGGAGCCTAGAAACTACAGATGTTCCGGAAAAGAAGTATTTCTAAGCCCTTCGTTGACTGGGGGGCTCGGGGGGCTGCCCTGATATATAGCTAGCACATGGCCACACAGTCACACTCTGTCTGGGGAAGTTACTTGTGTGGCCTTGAGAAAAGGGTTTTACCGCTCTGAGCTTTTGTTTCCTTATCAGTCAAATGAGGAAAATCTTGATAGTGACATTTCCTAATGGGGTAGCTGTGACAAATGAGGTGATCCAGGCAAAGTACTTACCACAGTGCTGGGCCAGGACTGCTCACCCAGCACCTGCTAATGAGATGAGAAACAGGGGCACCTGAGCTGCAGGGAGATCACTGGGGGCAGAGGTTCATGTGGGAGGATTTGGTGGGCATCAGCTGACACACATACACCCATCCCCCTGCGAGAAGCCTGCCCAGCATGCTGGCAACACATGGCCTAGGGAATTTTCTTGCAGAGGTCTCAGGAGCAATTGGTCTCACCCAAGCCCCCAGACTCACTTCCCTCCACATGGTCCAGTCAAGCAAACTCACCCCAACACCCTCCCAGTTTGTTAGGTGGCTCCTGTCCTTGCCCTGCCTCTTTCCTCTCTTCCCAAGAAACCATGAGAACGGTTTCTGGATTCTCTCGCTGTGCCTCCACTATCTCTTCGCCAAGGTCCTGATGGTACAAATTTGGTGGTGAATGAATATTTCTGGTTGGGTCTCAAAGCCCAGGGTGTCCTCTTTTCCACAACTCATCCAGGTCCAGCAAGCCCAGAGCAGAAATAAGCCAGCCAGAGGGCTCAGAGGAGAGCATAGGAATGTAGGTGTGTGTATTGAGGGCCGGGGCAGGGGGGAGGGAGATGGGGGGAATGGGTCACTTTCCAGTCACTTCTAAGCCAAGATAGGTGAGATGTGAGTTTCACCCCATGTCCAGACTCTTCTCCCTTTGTCAACACATGGACTGGCTGCTTATTTGCCTGCATTCTGGTTTGCATGGTGGTTTTCCCCTCTGAGGTGCCTCCCTCACAGGGGCAGCAATTTTGTACAGAGGAGCATAGTGTTGATGCCAACAGAGGAAAGAGTCAGCTTCTCAGCCATTCAGGAGAGAGAGAGGCTGAGGAACTTAGCTGGGCAGAGTAATTGGATCTCAGGGTTGCAAATGAAATTACGAGTGGGCCAACGCAGGTAAGATATCCTGGAAGGAGCAATTTAAACCGCCTGTCTGATGTACCAGGTGGATTAGTCTACTTCAAGATCCTTAAGAGTTTATGAAATTTGCTGAAACCGGTTTGGCTCAGTGGATAGAGTGTGCTGATGGGTTTTGAATTATGTGAAGCCTCTGGGGAAGGCATCAGTGAATCACTGTGGACACTTCAATGAAGATGCTTGAACAACATGGAGCTGCAGTTCACAGTGAATATAGATATGAGGGCTCATTGAGGAGGGAGAGTATGGACTCAGTCTGAAGGACAATGGAAAAGTCTCTTTTGGCCTTACTTTGTTTGAAAAAGGTCAGTTGCATCAGCTCATCACATGACAATCACAATGGAAATAGAAGCAATAACAAAAGGGACGATGGCACTTGTTATGGTTGTGAAAGGTATTTCAATGAAAGGCTCCTCAGGTTAATGAAAGCATTGTCCTGGGTATTTTTGCTGGAGAGGAAAGAGCAGAGTTGGTCATTCTAGGTGAAAACTCTGCCCATCTTTTGGCTTGCCCTCACCAGAATGCAAACCCTAACATGGGGAGCAATGTCCCATCTAATTTATTTTTGTTTGTTTTGCCAGCATATAACAGAGCACAGGGCATAGAACATGAACTTAATAAATGGAATTAGTTGAAAAAATTTAAATGTTCATTTAACTGAATAAATGTCACTTAATTCATTCAACAAGCATTATTATGCACTATGTCCAAATACCTAGATGCGAAGGATTCAGAAAGAAACTAATCAGGTCACTGGCCTTAAGGAGCTCCATCCAATGTTGGTGGGAGAGATAAGCACATAGAAAACATTCCATAAATTACATAAGGTAGGCTGTAATGTGAGCCAGGGAGAGGAGGGGACAGGCTTCCAACCTGAGCCAGGAGGGTAAGGGGGCAGGCTGCTCACATGTTGAGATGAGAAAACCACAGATCAATCAGTTTGGAAAAGCAGGCAGGAAGGAGTAGAGTTTCATACAGAATTATGCTGTATCATCATGACTATAGCTGTTGAATATGAAACTCACTCTAATTCTCCTGATCCAGCCCCTTACAGCTCCTTCACATGCAACATCAAGGATTTCTAGCTCTTTGCCTGCCTTTTTAAAAGAGCTAATTCGTCTAGGCCATGCACTCACAAGGAGTGGGTGGAATTAGTACTGTTTAGGGGTGGGGATGGGGTGTTATTACCTCTCTACCCCCCTCTGTCACTGCTTCTGCATCTCTACCCTTTAGGCGCTGTCCAATTCTAGGTTCTGACTCCTCTGAGATAAACCCTCCCAACTCTCCTTGTTTTAGAGGGCCCAATAGTCAACAGTTCCAGATTCCCTCTTGGAGCCAATAGCTTTCTAGACCCTTCAACTTCTTTTCGTCCAGCTTCTAAGCCCCTTCCTCATGCAACCCTTTCCCTACGGCTTTGTGTGAAGACTTGTTCATCTGCACAGGGCCAGGCTGTGATCACTTACTCACATTTAGTACCTGCTTTGCAAATTGGCTTCACATCAGCTCCTCAGAAGGGGGAAAAAAGAAACAGAAATCAAACATATCACAGAAAATGTTTGTAATTGTTGGCTGCCCTCAATACATCTGGTTCTTTAAAAGAAGTTCCAATTTCCTTTAATACTTTGTAGGAAAAGTATAGCTGATATTTTGTTTTGTTTTTTCACTGCAAATACAAACATTTCTATGCTGCAATGGATAGTACTGAATCTGTAAACATATCTAAACAAAGAAGCTTTAGAACACCTGGGAGTCAGTCCTGGATTCAACACAGCCACAAATTCTAATTCTTGTTGCAGTCTCTGCCCTTGATATGGTGGTTGGTACATGGTGGGCATGGTTTTTTGAAATTTAGACTAATCCACCTGGTACATCATTTGTGTGTTCCAACTAGTTGAATTTTCATATTGCTCCATTATCCTAAATTTTTGTCACTGTATGTGAAAATAAGTATCTAAAAATGAACCCAATTTTTTGAAAAAGTTCTACTTACAGACCAAACTACTTCAAGATCCTTAAGAGTTTATGAAATTGCTGAAATCGGTTTGGCTCAGTGGATAGAGTGTTGGCCTGTGGACTGAAAGGTCCCAGGTTCGATTCTGGTCAAGGGCATGTATCTTGGTTGCAGGCACATCCCCAGTGGGGGGCATGCAGGAGGCAGCTGATCAATGTTTCTCTCTCATCGATGTTTCTAGCTCTCTATCCCTCTCCCTTCCTCTCTGTGGAAAATTAATAAAATATATATTTTTTTAAAAAGAGTTTATGAAATTATTCTATGATGCATCTACCAATTTTGCATATCTACCAAAGACATTTAATTCATTTTCTAATTGTTTTTATTAATTTTAAAGAGAAAGGGGAAGGAAATAGAGGGAGGAGAATATTATTTTCAAACTAGGGGCCCAGTGCACGAAGATTCATGCACCCTCTCCAATCTGGGAGTCCTCAGAGGATCCCTAGCCAATCCAGGAGTTTCTGTCTGTCTTTGCAATCATGTGAAAAAATTGTCTGAGACCCCAACCCAGTTTGGTTTGTTGTTCACAGAATAATAGAAGCTTTTTTGTTTGTTTGCTTCATTGGTGGAGATTTTCTGGAAGTTTTAGGATATCTTCCCTTTAAATTTTCCTAGATACTCTGATTTTATCTCTCTCACCTTTGCTTTCCCTCCATCCCCCACCACAACAGTAACTTGATCCAGGCTCACTTTGCTCTACTTCCAGGAGATCTGTCTGCCACCAGAACTATGATTCCCAGCATTCCTGGTGCTCCCCACACTCTGGCCTTATGCTTCTGGTCTTGGAGCTGCCACCAGAACTACTACTCCCAGAATTCCTAGTGCTCCCCATGCTCTGGGTTTTCCCTTCCTGTTCTGTCTCCGTCCCATGGTCTCCTGCTCTGCCAAGTCTTCCAAACTGCCAGCTCTTCCTCTCTGCACTCTGTCTAGTGGCCCATCGATGGTCCTGGGCATGGCCAGGGCTGCTGCCTTCACCTCCCAAGGCCACAATGGTCCCAGGAGCCTGTCCTCACCTACAAGGCCCAGCAATAATCCTGGAAGCCTGGGGGCATAGCGTGGTGATGTCACCTTGCCGCCCTGGCCCCTCGATGGTCCCAGGAGTCTGCAGGCATAGGTGTGAAAATTAACCCACCATCTTTGTTGGGTTAATTTGCATACTCACTCCTGCTTGGCTGGTGAGCTTTGTGGAGGTACCATTAGTTTGCATCTTTCTCTTTTATTAGTGTAGATAAATCATCTTTTTATCCACATTACTGTCAGCCAAATTGTTTTTGAGAATATCACCTGGAGCTAGATTATGAGAGCTGTCATTAGAAAACTAAGAATATGCACTGTGAACCCACACCAAAGTCTTGAAAGAAGAAAGGATCAAAAAGGCATTAATACCTCCAAAGCATCAAAATAGCTCATGCTTATGAAATACTTTCTTGATATCAGATCCTGATCTAAGTGGGTAATATATACTAGCTCATCTAATCCTTTTAATTACCTGTTAAGGCAATTACTGTTATAGTCTCCAATATAGATGAAGAAACTGAGGTGTAGAAACTTAAACTGGTTATCAGCCAGAAAATGTCAAAATCTAAATTACAAACCCAAGACGGCTCACCCTAGACCATTGGTTCTCAACCTTTCTAATACCATGACCCTTTAATACAGTTCCTCATGTTGTGGTGACCCCCAACCATAAAATTATTTTTGTTTTCTACTTCCTGACTATAATTTTGCTACTGTTTTGAATCATAATGTAAATATCTGTGTTTTCCGATAGTCCTAGGCTTTACAGCAGTGGTTCTCAACATGTGGGTCGCAACCCACAGATTGAGAACCTCTAGCAGGGTCACCTAAAAACATTGGAAAACAGGGCTAGAGTAATGGATCAAACTTTAAGATTTGTTTTATGGCCAAAATTGTAATTAATTCTGAAAAAATATTCCTTTTGCACTTAAGAATAGTGTGCATTTTACTATTTTGGGATAGTGTATTATATAGCTGTCCATTATGTTTAGTTAGTTTATTATATTGTTACTAGGGACCCAGTGCATGAATTCGTGCACCTTGAAAGGAACTGTGGTCCCCAAAGCTGTGATGGGCACAGGGGCAGGTATCAGCCCATCCTCTGTGCCCTGTCCTGGCCCCTCCTTTCACAGCTCCCAGTCCCCTGTCTGCTGGCAGCTCCACTTCCACCACCGCTCCCACGTGCTGATGGCACTGAACCTGCTCACACCCACTAACATCACAGAGCAATTGGGGCCAGCACCAGCAGCGTGTGTGAGCAGTGGCTGCTGCCCCAATCACCCCTCAGGAGCAGGGGAGCGATTGGGACTGGGAGCTGCTCCTCACACCCGCTGAGAGCTCCAAGTGATCAGGGCCAGCATTGGATGTCAGCATTGAGTGTGAGTGGGGGTGGCACTGGCAGCAGGTGTGAGCACTGGTTGGGACCTCAGTACATGGGAGCAAAGAATTTTCAGTAACCACCAGAGGTTCACCCTGAGGACAGTGACCAGAGCCCTGCCTTGATCTGGCACCCCCGCTCACCTGCTCCACCATCCTGCTGTGGCTGACATCCATCATGTTCCGCACTCTGCCGCCTGTTGTCAAGCCCACTACATTCCACATGAACCCCCTGGTGGTTAACATATGTCATAGCAACTGGTTGTTTGGTTGTTCTGCCATTCAGTCTATTTGCATATTAGAGTTATATATATATTTTTTTTCTCTTTCCTTGCTAATTTTCTACCTGTTTGTTCTATCCATTATTGAAAGTAGAGCATTAAAATCTCAAACTTGTATTTGTTTAATTGTTTATTTTTAATAAAATGTAATTGACAATTATCACTATATTAGTTTCAGGTGTATAACAACCCTATATAATAAAGAGGTAATATGTAAATTAACCCTCACGCTTTCACAAGATGGATGTCTATGCCTAGACCAGCAGGGGGGTTAGTGAGGGATGACCAAATGACTGAACAAGCAGGCTGTTTGGGGTGACCAGGACAGCACGGGTAGCAGTTGGAGGTGTCCAGACTGGCAGAGGGTACAGTTGGAAGTGATCAAGCTGGCATGCAGAGGCAGTGAAAGGTAATCAGGCCAACAGGTGGGGGCAGTTAGGGGCAACCAAGCAGGCAGGCAGGTGAAGTATTAGGAGCCAGGATTGTGAGAGGGATGTACAACTGCCAGTTTAGGCCCAATCCTCAGGAACAGGCCTAAACGGGCAGTCAGATATCCCCTGAGAGGTCTTGGATTGGAGAGGGTGCAGGCTGGGCTGAAGGGACCCATCCCATGCACAAATTTCATGCAGCAGGTCTCTAGTCCTATATAATAAAAGCCTAATATGCAAATTGACCAAATGGTGGAACAAGCAGTCACTATGATGCGCATTGACCACCAGGGAGCAGACACTCAATGCAAGAGCTGCCTTTAGTCTGCAGGTCCCAGGGCAGTGAAGGCAGTGCCAGTGTGAGGCCCCCAATTACCCTGCCAGATGCCCCACAGAGAGAGGCAACTGGCAGTGGTGGCAGGGGAGGGGAGCAACCAGCAAGCAGGTGGTACCCCACCCCAATTGCCCCACTGGCCACTTCCAAGGTGGGTGCCAGCAGGGCCCCCCCAATTGTCCTGATGGTTGCCCAACAGATTGGTCCTAATTGCTATCCAAGCCTAGGGACCCTACCCATGTGCAAATTTCATTCACCAGACCTCTAGTAATTCAATATTTGTATATATTATAAGACGATCACCACAATAATTCTAGTTAGCATCCATCATCATACATAGTTATAAAATACTAGAGGTCCAGTGCACGAAATTTGTGCATAGAGGCATGTGTCCCGATCAGAATCAGGACTAAATTGGGTAGTCAGACATCCCTCTCACAATCCAGGACTGCTGGCTCTCAACTCCTCACCTACCTGCCTGCCTGATTGGCCATACCCGCTTCTGCCTGCCAGCTTGATCACCCCCTTACCACTCCCTTGCCAGTCTGATTGATGCCTAACTGCCAGCCTGTTTGCCCCTAACTACCCTCCCCTGCAGGTCTGGTCACCCCTAACTGTCCTCCCCTGCAGGCCTGGTATCCCCCAACTGCTCTCCCCTGCACGTCTGGGTCCCCCCCAACTGCCCTTCCTTGCAGGCCTGGTTACCCCCAATTTCCCTCCTCTGCTGGCCTGGTCACGCCTAACTGCCCTCCCCTGCAGGCTTGATTGCCCCCAACTACCCTCCCTTGTATACCTGGTCTTTCCCAACTGCCGTCCCCTGCTGCCCATCTTGTGGTGGCCATCTTGTGTGCATATGGGGGCAGTCATCTTTGACCACATGGAGGTAGCCATCTTGTGTGTTGGAGTGATGGTCAATTTGCATATCATTCTTTTAGTAGATAGGATTAGATAGGATAGAGGCCTGGTGCATGGGTGGGGACCAGCTGGTTTGCCCTGAAGAGTGTTCTGGATCAGGGTGGGGGTTCCGTTGGGGTGTGGGGTGGCCTGGGTGAGGGTCCTGTGGTGGTTTTCAGGCTGGCCACTCCTCCCAGTGACCCAAGTGGGGGCCATGGTATCTGGAAATTATTTATCTTCTATAATTGAAACTTTGTAGCCTTGAGCAGAGCCAAGCCTCCTGCTTGCTCCATGGCCACAGACATTTTTATTGAGATTTATTTATCTTCTATAATTGAAACTGTAGCCTTAAGCGGAGGCCAAGGCAGGCCAGAGTAGGCATAAAGCTTGGATTCCTCCATTGCCAGAAAAACCCAAGCCTCCTGTTCTCTCCGTGGCTGCAGCCATCTTGGCTGGATTAATTTGCATATTCACTCCTGATTGGCTGGTGGGTGTGGCTTGTGAGTGTATCAGAGGTATAGTCAATTTGCATATTACTCTTTTATTAGATAGAATTTTTTTTAAATATATTTTATTGACTTTTTACAGAGAGGAAGGGAGAGAGATAGAAAGTCAGAAACATTGATAAGAGAGAGACATTGATCAGCTGCCTCCTGCACGCCCCACCGTGGAGATGTGCCCGCAAGCAAGGTACATGCCTCCAACCGGAATCGAACCTGGGACCTTTCAGTCTGCAAGCCAACGCTCTATCCACTGAGCCAAACCGGTCTCGGCATTAGATAGGATTTTTTATGTGATGAAGATGTTTAAGAACTACTCTCTTAGCAAGTTTTATTTTATTTTATTTCTTAATATATTTTTATTGATTTCAGAGTGGAAGGGAGAGGGAGAGAGAGCTAGACACATCAGTGAGAGAGAATCATTGATTGACTGCCTCCTGCATGCCCCACACTGGGGATTGAGTCTGCAATCTGAGTATATTCCCTTGACCAGAATTGAACCTGGGACCCTTCAGTCCACAGGCCAATGCTCTATCCACTGAGCCAAACCGGCCAGGGCTCTGAGCAAGTTTTAAATGTGAAATACCATATTATTAGCCATAGTTACCATGCTGTACATTACAAGCCCATGACTTAACCTCTTTTATAAATGGAAGTTGTACTTTTTGAATTCCTTCACCCATTTTATCCAACCCACACACCCTGACTCTGGATGTGTTGTTAAATTGTCTCTTTTGCTTTTCAATTCTGTCAGTTTGAGCTTCATATGTGTTCAGACTGTTATTAGATAAAGATATGTTGATTATTGTTGTCTTCCTGATAGCATTATCCTTTTATCATTAGAAAATGTCCTTCTTTGTTTCTACTAACACTGTTTGTCAAAAAGTCTGTTGTTTTTTTTTCTGATATAAATGTAGCCAATCCAGCTATCTTTTGGCTATATTTGCGCAGTATATTTTTTTCATCTATTTTACTTTCAACCTATTTGCATCTTTGAATGTAAAGATTATCTCTTGTATACAGTATAGTTAAACCATGTATTGTTATATATCTTGCCAATCTTTGCCTTTTGATTGAAGTTGTTAGTCTATTAACATTTAATATGATCACTAATAAATAGCATTTAAATTTGTCATTTTGCCATTTGATTTTTAAATATATTGTGCCCCTTTTCTTCTCCTATTTCTCCAATACTTTTTTAATTTGTGTGAAATATATATATTTTAGTATATCATTTTAATTCCTTTTTTATTTCTTTATATACAGTGGTACCTCGAGATACGAGTTTAATTTGTTCTGTAACCTTGAGGCGTGGGAAACTATGAGAAGCTCGAGTCACCGTAAACTGGTGGTTCGTGTGCAGCCGGCCGATCCGCGCGATTACTCCTATCTCAAATGTTGCTCGTATTTCAAAGCAAAAATCGCTCACTTGACGGCTCATATCTCAAAAATCTCGTATGTTAGGGCATTCGTATCTCGAGGCACCACTGTATTTTTCAGGTTTTTTCTTAATGGTATCTCTGAGGATTACAATTAATATCAAACTTAAAACAATCAGGTTCATATTAGTACCAACTTAATTTCAATGGCATACAATAACTGTTCCATTTCTCCAGCCCTTTGTACTGTTGTTTAATACAGATTGCATCTTTCTGTATTATAAGAACATCAGTGCAACTTTATAATTATTGCTTTATGAAGTTGCGTTGAAATTTAGAGAGGAGAATAATTACAAACAAGTATACCTTTAAACTGCGCCCTGTATTTTTTACAGGACGTAGTTATTCTTACCTTCTCTTTTGGAGGACAGTATTGCAAGATATACAATTCTTGGTTAACAATTTTTCTTTCAGCAGTTTGAATACATCATATCACTGGTTTTCAGCTTTCATGGTTTCTGACTGAAAGTTAGTTTTAATTCTATTGATGCTCCCTTGTACTTAATAAATCACTTTTTTCATGCTGTATTCAATTTTATTTTCATCTTCAGCTTTTGACAGTTTGGCTATGAAATGTACATATTTTTTGAGTTTATCATATTTGGAGTTTTTAAACTTCTCAAATGTATGTATTCATGTCTGCAATCAAATTTGGAAAGTTTTTAGTTATTATTTCTCAAATATTTTGCCTGCTCCTTTCTTTCTTTTCCTTTAGGGAGTCACATTATAAGTATGTTATTACACTGGATGGTGTCTCACTGGTGTGAGGGGCTCTGTTCATATTTCTTCATATTTTTTCTTCTATTATTCAGATTGAATCATTTCAATTGACTTTAACTTGACTGAATTATTTATTTTTTCTGTCTGCTTAAATTTGCCTTTGAGACCCTCTGGTACCCTTTTGAAATTTTCTTTCCAGTTATTATACCTTCAGCTCTAAAATTTCTGTTGGGTTTCTTTTCATAATTTTTATCTTTTCATTAATTTTCTTTTTGTTAGATATTGCTCTCATTGTTTCTTCCTTTAGTTTTTTAAACACAATTAAATGACTTAATGTCTTTGTCTGATAAGTGCAATGTCTTGGCTTCTTCAGTGACAGTTCATCTTGACTGCCTTTTTTTCTGTGTATGGTTCATACTTTTCTGTTTTGTTTATGTGTTTTACAATTTTTTAAAAAACTGAATACCTCATATATAAAAGCTTAAGCAACATTATGACAGAATGACTGAAATGACTGGAACGACCTATCCATCAGTCACTATAACACTCACTGACCACCAGGGGGCAGATGCTCAATGCAGGAGCTGCCCCTTGGTATTCAGTGCACTCCCACAACCAACCTCCCACAGTTCCTCCCTCCAGCTGGCTAACCTTCTCCGGCCCTTCCTCCCCAGCCAGCCGCCCACCCCTCCCCCCCATTAGCCCCAATCAGGGGAGCTGGCCAGCCAACCTCCTGCGGCCTCTTCTTCTGGCTGGTCAACATCCCATAGCCCCTCCCCTTGGCCGGTGGGCCCCCAATAGGCTTCAATCGCCGACCAGGCAGAGGGACCCCGCCTGTTCATTAATTTTTGCACCTGCCTCTAGTTTTAAATAATAAATATGGTAACTCTGAATATCAGATGTCCTGCTCCCCAAAATCTGTTTATTTTTGTTACTGTTTTTGTTGTTGCTGCTGCTTGTTTGTTTAGTGACTTTTCTGGACTGATTCTGTAAAGTCTGTATTCTTTATTATGTCTAGTCACCAAAGTTTCTCTCCTGAGTTAACTTAGTAGGCTACTAACAATTGAACATATTTCCTTAAATACCCTGAATGAACAAGTTCCCAGACTTACATGGAGTTCTGTGTGCATGTATGTGGGGGAATGTATTCAATGATCCAGCAGGAAGTATACAATCAGTTCTGCTATAGTCTTTGCACCCTGCTGGCACAGAGCCTCAAAGTCAGCCAAAGGTAAGAGATCATGACTTTGTTGGGCTTCATTGGGTATGCACTTGGCCCCATACTCTAGACTCTCAGAGTATGTTAGAATTGTTCAAAACCCCCATGAGCATCTCAGTATCTAAGTTTTTATATTGAGTTTTTTGGAGCAGCCTTTATTATACTCAACTTGTATCCTTTCTTCAGGCAGTTATGGTGTTAAACAATTGTTCCTAATTGTTTTTGGAAAACATCCTAAGAATAGGGCTATTTCCACAGAGTGATCTCTAAATCTGATCAAATTAAAATAATCCCTGAGAATGGAGCTTTTTAGAGAGCTTCCTTCCAAACAGGTTAAGTAGAGACAATTCTTAGAAGATGGATCTTCCAGAAAGTTCCAAATCCATTTTCTCCCCTTCATTGGTTGATAGGCTACACTTTTTTTTTTTATCACTACTATAGGTGTGAGGCTGTTGGATTTCAAGACTTCCATGGAGAAATGGAGAGAGATGTGGAAATAAGGCAAATTAAAATGCCACAAAGGTCACTATTCTTACTGAAATTCATTTGTTTTTAATGAATAAATTCTCTGTAGATTGTTGAAAGTCTTTGGTTCATTTTCAGAGCTCTAGAAAAGTTGGTCATATTTACTAATATTCTTATTGCTTTTATGGAGGAGCAAGTTTTTGGAGGTCTTTACTCTGCCATTCTGATAGTGTTTCCCAAGAGCATCCTCTTAACCACTCCAGTGCTTCCAAGTCAGGATCTACCATACTCCTTAAAGGTTTTACATTTTATAGGAATATTTTGTTGTCTATTACCATCTTCCTGACATATATCCTCTTATTTCTCTACTTCCTGGTACATTATAAGGCATTATATTGATACTTGAGAAATTATGTGTATAGAAAGCTATCTATGGATTTCATTTCTATTTAATGAAGGGGTGTTACAAAATAATTGTTTTAAAATTAGAAAGGGACTTTCAACTCTGCAGGTTGAAAGTCACTGTTCTAGACTGTCTTCCCATGCCTATTATATACCCACCCTAGTCTCACATCTAGAATACCTCCTAAAAGGGCCTGCAGTCCCTATTCTACCCAAGTCCCACGTGAGAGTGAACAAAGAGAAAATTTGGGAGGTTAAAAAAAATTAGAGGTTATTAGAAATATTTCTCAGGTTATTAGAATGAAAAGAAAGTGGAAGCCAAAAGACAAACTACATAGAAAGTAATAAGGTATTTCTATGAAGATATTCCAAAAAAAAAGAAATAAAAATGTCATGTTTTGTTAATCATAAATTATTTTTTTAATATATTTTATTGATTTCTTACAGAGAGGAAGGGAGAGAGAGATAGTTAGAAACATCGATGAGAGAGAGACATCCATCAGCTGCCTCCTGAACGACCCCTACTGGGGATGTGCCCAAAAGCAAGTTACATACCCTTGACCGGAATTGAAGTCCACAGGCAGACGCTCAATCCACTGAGCCAAACCGGTTTTGGCTGGTTAATCATAAATTCTGCCTAAGAGATTTATCATATACACCAGTCAAAGTTTACCAGTTTTCAAATAATTAAAAACTAATAGAATATGCACCACCTGTGCTTTATTGAATGTAAACTAATTTCTTCTGATGATGAATAAGACCTCTAGATAAGCTTCATATAAATAAGATCTATCAACCTTAGAACTGTACACTCATGAACAGCTTTGTAATGCAAAACAGTAACTTTGGTACCTACAAAGACTGTTGCTTATATTTTTAAAACATTTTCTTCAATAACTATTGATAAACTTAGCCAGAATTTGTTACAGAACGTTTTTTATAGATTAGCGTTATTCGAACAAATGTTCTGGAAATCCAACCTTTTCTTCATTTTCTGGTAGAATATAAATTCCTAATTGCTATTACAGAGAGAGTAGTGAAGAGGGACAGGGCCTTATTTTCAAAATGAATCCAGCAGAGGAAATCCAGCAGAGTAACAGAACTTATACTAAGTAGTGGTGGGAAATGTGCCTTATGTGAATGAGTGCTATTTCCTGAGCATTTGGGAGGGTTATTTGTTTATTTGTCTTGCTTTGCAGTGTTTTTGGGTTTTTTGTTTGTTTGTTTGTTTGTTTATTTGTTTGTTTTGCCTTATGTAGTCTTATTCTGGCTCTTCCATTTTCTGATGCCAGTGAAAAAATAAAACAGATAATCACAAAAGGGGAACTATCAAAAGAGGGGGGAGAGAAATCTACATGATCATCTTCTAATTTTCTAAAAATTGTTGTGAATAAAACTGCTATAGAATTATATTAATAAATATTGAAGAAATCAGTATCTGGAAGCTTAAGAGAGTTGAAAGGCTATACTCTCAAGACTGAGGAAAGACACACTCCCAGATAACTATGAAAATGGGAAGAAACGTAAGCACTATCATACTGTATATGTAATTTAATACATTTGGGTTGGCACTTGTCCAGTATGCAATGGCAGGACTTAACTGGCATGAAGAGTGAGTGTTCTTTCTGATTGGTTGCAGCTTCCAATTGGCTCATGTCTTCGTCTGGATAGTCATTAACTATTTTGATTATCACCATTATTATAAGTATACCTCATAGTTTCATTTTAGAAGTTACAGTACATATTTAAGCCTGCCCTCCATCTTCAACCCCCTTAAATATGGTCTCTCCTGCTATATCAAATTGTGCTTAAATCTTCTTCTCAATGAGTGTTGTAGGGCCCTTCCCTACTTGAAACAAGCAACAGCAAACACCTTCATATCTTCTCTTTTTTTCTTGATAGTCAGTTGGTCCCTACAAGGGGGACTGGCCTGGTCTCCACCTGACTGGCATTTGATTGGCATGACCCCAGAGAGATCCTGGTTTCAGAATTCTGGTAGCCCTGACAGTAGGCAGCTGCACTTGAGGCAGTGTGTGCCTCTGCTCTCAGTTCTAAGCAACTCCGTGGTTCCTCTGGCATACCTCCCTTCCTCTCCGCCATCCCTTTTTGTTGTCTATCTTCATTACCTTTCCCAAGTAACGAGTTTTTTTCTGGGTCAAAGCTTTCATTTCCACTTTGGAATGTCTTCTTAAACACGCCTCAGAATCCACCAGCTTGTCCCCACTTCTTGCCAACATCTCTGACCCCACCCCAGCCCTGCTGCCATTGAAAGGGCCAAAGCTTCACAGTTCCAGAATGTGCTATCGTTTTAGCCACCATAGAACTGTCTGTATTAGAAGTATATCAGCAGGTCCAGAGCTGTGGAGCTGTGCTCATTTTCATATACAAGCAATTTGCAAGTTAGATGAGTGCCTTTCTTTCACCCCTGCCATTTTTAATATAAAAAAATTCAAACACTTGATTGACATTTGAAGTTGGTCCAAGGCATCTCCTCCAGGACTTTCTCTGGACCTTGTTTGTGCTTTCCCTCGAGCCCTGGCAAAGCTACAGAAACAAAGTTATAAGCTCATACCACTTTCTTCCCTTTTAGAGAACCCTTTTCTCTGAGGCCTTTCTGGACAGTTTGTAAATGAGATGACCTAGGGAAGTATTTAAGCAGTTAGCAAAGTTAAAGGCAGTAAAGGACTCTTGGCTTCAATCATCCATCCTATTTTCTTTGAATTAATAGCACATGGAGTTCTGAAGCCCGTGGTAGTTTCAGCCATGTTCTCGCCTACTTCTTCACCCTCCCATGGGCTCTAGTAATCTGGATGTGACCTTACTCAGCTGTTAGAACCAGGGCAGATTCTGAACTGTGCTCTACCTTCTTTTAATAAAAAATAGTCATCTTAATGTTTTTATTGAGAGAGGGTAACTAGTATGTGTTTATTATAAAAATTTCAAACATTGCAGGAAAATACAACAAAAGTAAAAGTCATATTCTAACTATTCAACATTATCAACATTTTGGTAAACATTCTTTAATATGTCTCTGAATATTGTACTAATTTTTGTATTGCTGCATAACAAATTGCCAAAAACTTAGCAGCTTAACACAAATTTATTACCAGTTTCTGTGAGTCAAGAGTTTGGGTACAGGTAAACTGGATCCTGTGCTCAAGGTCTCAAATGATGACAAAGTGTTAACTGGGACTATTGTCCATCTGATTTCAGGGATCATTTAGGTTCATGAAATAACTCAGTTCCTTGCAGCTTTAAAATTTATGTAAGCCTTCTTCTTCAAGGGCAGCAGCCAATGTCTGTGATGCTTTGAATGTGTCTGGCTTGTTCTATCACGGACCTCTAAGCTTATTTAAAGGACTCACCTGATTAGATCAGGCCCATGTTGATAACCTCCCATTTAATTAACTCAAATTCAACAGATTAATTACCTAAATTATATCTGAAAAATCCTCTTTGCCATTTAAAGTAACAATTTCAAGAGTGATATCCCATCTTATTCATAAATTTCAAGGGGAGAAAATTATACAAGAGTAGGGGTCATTTAAAATTCTGCTTTTCACACTTGAACATGTACATTGTATATGGTGTTCTGTAATGTGCTTTTAAAAAAATAATATACCATAGATATAGTTTCTGCCTAATAAAAATAAATTTGCATTTGTGTGGCTGAATAGTTCCCTATTTTGTGTTTTGGATCACTGATCACATATTGGACAGTTGGGCTGTTTCTGATTCTTCCTTCTTACAAATAATGCAAGAATGAACATTCTTAAATACTTCCCCTTGCATCCCGTGATTATTTCCTGCGTGCAAATTCCAAGGACAAAGGTTCACTGATTCAAAGGATAAACTTTGTCTTCAAGGGTCCCCAAGTAGTGCATGGTGCTGTTTTTCTAGCGAGGTGCTACCTTTGGTGGAGCCTTTCTGGGTCCTTCGTACCAAAACTGCCTAATTGAAAGGTGCCTCAGAAATCACTAACTGCCACTACAGGAAGAGTACAGAAAATTACATAAAGCAAAAATGTGTTCTTCACTTGTCATCTTCATCATTATCCACCCCAAAAAAATGATCTTCAACCTGATTAAATAATAACATTCAATGAAATGGGGGCTTTGTTTTAATTTCGACACAGTTACAAGGCAACAAGGAAAATAAATAACTTTGAAGGTTTATGCATTTTTTTTAACTTTAAAGGGACACTGCATATTTCAATGGTAAAGTGCAAAGTCAGCCTTCAAATGAAGCTCTGAGAAAAATATAAAACTTTGAATCTTAAAAAACAAACAAAGATTTTAATTACACCTTTGTGAGTGCTTTCTGGGGGTGTGGGGGCAACTCTGGTGCTGGGAACATGATGGTGAATAAGACAGAGCCCCAAATTGAAGCCACACACTCAAAGCTGCAGGATGAAAGCAGAAAGACTACCGAGCATTTAGATAAATAAGAAGCATGTAGATTTCCCAACTTGGAGAGGAGGTAAATGGAATTCGGAAATGTCTGTAATTATCAGCCTCTTTCATGGAGGAGCTTAAAATATAAAAGCCACTATATATACCCAGACTTACTCAACATCCAGACAAAAGGGAACCCTCATGGCAGGGGTGGTCCAGAACACACTTTCCCTGGCCATTGCGAAACAGAAAACAGCATGCTGGAAGTAAGGCCCGTGGCTTTGGAGGTGTCATCCCTCCCTCTGCTCACCACCATTCTGGGAGCCCAACCATTGGTTTTCCAAGCACTGACAGACCCAACCCCACTGGAACTCATAGGCACTGGGTGAAGTGGACAGACATAATTAGCTCTGTTCATCTTGACCACTGCCTACAAGTTCCTGATCCATTTGGTAAACTGTCCCATCCTAAATATACAAATATGGCCTCAGTCATAGCTTAAAGTGGAAGAGATTGCAAATAGGTAGTTACATATCATAATAAAAGAAAATAAAGCTTTGCCCATCTCCTGCTTATATGAAAAAAATATTATCCTCAAATAAAAGTTTTGTCTGAGATCTTTACTACAAATATTGTTTATCTTGCTTAAGGCTTAACCTTGCCCAAGACACTTACATTTAAGTCAGGAGGTTCTGGAGCCTCTTCTTCTAGGATGGCGGTGTAAGTCAGGGTTAGCAAGTAGCATGTGTTGTGTAAGAAGCAAGCCTGTGTCCACGTGGGATTGCAAATGATATATTGCTTTGTGTTCTGGATCTCTCTACTGATGGTGCAACCTTCACGATTCTAAAGAGAGACCAGCAGTCATTGTTTAAAATGGTGACCTTTCTCACAGCTTCAGAGCAAAGATAGAGGCTCTCAAGTACAGACAACTCTTGTTTCTACCCCAGTGCCTCTATACCCCACCCTAATCTACATCCGCACCTCCCTCCCCTGTAGCCAATGCCTCACTCCCCACACCTGTCCATGGTACTGCTTTTGATCCCTTGTATCTTCCTTATTGGAGCCCTCTTTATTCTTTCTTTATTTTAAATCTTCACCCAAGGATATGTTTTTATTGATTTCTGAGAGAGGGAGAAACATCAATGTGTGAGAGAAACTTCCAACGCTTGCCTCCCCTATGCGCCCCAACCAGGGATGAAACCTGCAACCTAGGAATCAAACCTGCAACATTTTGATGGAAGAAACTATTCTCCAATCAACTGAGCCATTAGGCCAATGCTTCTTATTCTTTTATTCTCACTCCTTCTTGACTGATGTGTTTCTCTACGAGCATGACAATCTCTCCTAATGTAAAAATAACCAAAACAATCTTCCCTACATTGCATTCTTTCTAGCCATTGTCCTTTCTTCTCTTCTTCCCTTCACAGTCTAGATCATTTTTGGCTGAGAAATCTATACTGCACCTCTCCCCTTCGCACTCAATCCTCTTCTAACTCTTTTCCTCACTCTCCTCCATCATCAGTAAAGACACCAGGGGCTTCCTCCTCATCAAATCCTGAGTGCCACATGTGAATATAAAAATTTCTCTTGAGTTTCATCTCCTGGGTTTGCCACAGACTCTCAAGTTCATCATATCCTAAACAATCTTGTCACCCACCCAACACCACCCCCTTCAACACAAACCTTCTTCCCTTCCTCCTTCATTCAGTCTTGGTAAACAGAACCATCATACTACAAATGTGGAAGTCTTCCTCAGCTCCTCTGGTTCCTTCACATCTCCATAAGACATCAGTTGAACGTCCCAGTGGCTCCTCTCCCTCTCCACTGTGAAGACCACCTCTTTAGTGAACAGATTTTTGATCCATTGCAACTCCTACACTGTTTTTGTTTTTGTTTTTGTTTTTGGTGTGTGTGTGGGGTGTGTGTGTGTGTGTGTGTGTGTGGCAGTGCGGGGGGGGAGGGGCAGGGAGGGATAAGGTAACTTGGCTCAATCTCCCATATTGCCTCTTCACATACCTTTTACAAATATAGAACTGCAAAGTTAACTTGCCCAAGAATAAAACCCAAATATTTAATTTGGGATAAAGGATTTCAAAATCTCATTTTTTACCTATGACATAACTCAGCATTTAAGAGCATGAACCCTGGAGTTTTATTACTAACTAGTGGCCCGGTGCACAAAATTTGTGCACAAGGTGAGGGTGTCCCTCAGCCCAGCCTACACCCTCTCCAATCTGGAACCCCACAGGGATTGGGCCTAAACCAGCAGTCAGACATCCTTCTCCCAATTCAGGACCACTGGCTCCTAACTCCTCACCTGCCTGCCTGCCTGATCACCCCTAACCACTTTGCCTGCTGGCCTGCTCAACCCCAACTGTTTCTCCTGTCAGCCTGCTCACCTCCAACTGCTCTCCCGTCCTGGCCTGATCACCCCTAAACGCCTCTGCCTTGGCCCTGCCACCATGGTTTTGTCTTAAAAAATGTCCAGAAGGTCTCCTGGAAGGTCTCCTGGTCTAATTAACATATTACCCTTTTTTTAATATATTTTATTGATTTTTTTACAGAGAGGAAGAGAGAGAGAGATAGAAAGTCAGAAACATCGCTGAGAGAGAGACATCGATCAGCCGCCTCCTGCATGCTCCACAGTGGAGATGTGCCCGCAAGCAAGGTACATGCCCCCAACTGGAATCGAACCTGGGACCCTTTAGTCCACAAGCCGATGCTCTATCCACTGAGCCAAACCAGTCTTGGCAACATATTACCCTTTTATTAGTATAGACTGGCTGTGTGTGACCTTGGGAAAGAATCTTAACCTCTCTGTGCTTCAGTTTCCTCCCTTGTAAACTGGGGATAATAAATAACAGTGCCCCTCTGATAGGGTGCTAGGAACATCCAATGTGTCAATATACAGCAAGGTTTTAGAATTGTGCCTGGCAGTCAGTGAGTGCCATAGGTATGTGTCAGTGTTGTGATTTCCTGCCCACCTTCACCTGCCATCTCTCTTCTCTCACACACACAAATAGGCAAACAAGCTTCCCTCCAACCATAGGGACAGCATAGAGTTCCCCAATACACCGTGTTGGCTATTTCATGCCTCCACAACTTTGTTCTTACTCCTTTTACTGACCTGC
This sequence comes from Lasiurus cinereus, assembly GCA_011751065.1. Taxonomy (NCBI): domain Eukaryota; kingdom Metazoa; phylum Chordata; class Mammalia; order Chiroptera; family Vespertilionidae; genus Lasiurus; species Lasiurus cinereus. Next base: position 20,290,482 of record JAAGEH010000392.1, read on the forward strand.
TAACCTTCCGGGGAGAGTTCAAATGTCACTTCTGCTGTGAAGCCTTCTCATGTGCCCTAAGAGTTTCCCACAGAGACCAATTGTATCTCAGATAAATTTCCAGTGTAGCATGCATCACAACAATTATTTTTAAATGTCTGAGAGTTACCATTTTTGAGCACTTACCACATGTCAGACTTAGAGTGCTTTACGTGGAGTATATTAAACAATAAAAAAGCCTCACAGAAACCTTTTGAAATTGGTTTACTAGTACATGTTTGCCATTTCTCCTAAATTGTGAGGCTACTCATAAGCAAAATCTGTGTCTTGATCTTTGTTGATCTCCAGTACCTAGCATGGTGTCTGACATATAATGGGTACATAATTAAATACCTCTGAATTGAGCCAATAAATGTTGAGCTGTTCTCAGAGAGAGATGAAAAGATGCATGAATTACTAATGTTGAAGGACATTTAGGAAAAGCCTGGATGGTAGTTGGAGCTAAAATTCATCAGTGCTATAAACAAACATTGCTGCAATGACCTCCCCACATTAACTGTTGTTCCTCTATGGGGATTTTTTGTCATGTAGTTGGGTTCATGTGCTCATTTGTTTCTGGATTGCCACATAATTTCAGGTCTTTTCAGGGACATAATAATACAATTCATGATGACATTATTTTCCATCCTCTTGCCTCCAGCATGATTAAAATCAAAACAGCTTAAGGCATTGATTAGAGTATCTCTGGGGGTCTTTGAAACTGATATTAGCAGGAGAAGAGCTATGTCCAGTTATGTCAGTGCCCTTAGGGATGCCCATGGGAATGGATCTGCCTTGCAAGTTCAAATCTAGAACACAGGACATCTCTGGAAGTCCTGGATTTAGTTTAATCTAGTCCAATATTAGTAGACTAGAGGTCCAGTGCATGAAATTTGTGCATGGATGAAATTTGTGCGTGGGTGGTGGGTCCCTTCAGCCCAGCCTGCACTCCCTCCAATCTGGGACTCCTCAGGGGACAGACCTCTCACAATCCTGGACTGCTGGCTCCTTATTGTTCACCAGCCTGCCTGCCTGGTCACCCCTAACTGCCCCCGACCAGACTGGTCACCCCTAACTGCCCCCCCACCAGCCTAGCTACCCCCAACTACCCCCCCTTCCAGCTTGGTCACCCCTCACTGCCCCCTATGCTGACCTGGTCGCCTCACACTGCCTGCTTGTTCAGTCATTTAGTCATCCTTCAATAACCCCCCCTGCCAGTCTGGTCACCCCATACAGCCTATTTGGTTGTCCATCTGGTTGTTTTGGTCATGAGGGCACCTTGCTTTTTTTTAATTTTTAATTTTTTTAATGTGTTACATGTATACATATCTTCCCATTGACCCCCCCCCCCCGCTCCCAGGCATACCCTAATCCCCCAGTGTCTTGTGTCCATTGGTTATGCTTATATGCATGCATACAAGTCCTTTGGTTGATCTCTTATCTACCCCACCTCTCCTTAACCTTCCTGCTGTAATTTGACAGTCTGTTTGATGCTTTACTGCCTCTGTATCTATCTTTTTGTTCATTTGCTTTTTATATATATGGATGGCATAGCCTCAGGATTTTGGGTCATTTTTTTGTATTTTGGAATATTGACTGTGATGGGAATTTTAATCTCACTGGAGTGGTGTTTTCCAAGGAACTACCACTGCTGGAATGAAGCCTGGATGACGAGGCCTGATCTTCCCGTTGGATTTGGAGGCTGGCAGGCTGTGGACAGCACCCCCCAGGAAAATAGTGACGGTAACCTGCATCCTCTCTTGAGGGAACTATGTGACCGCTGATCTTCATGTTGCATTTGTGATTGCACTTGCTGTGTGGGAAACACTGTCATGGGAAATCCATATCAGAAGGGTTTTCCCTGTGCTCACAGACAGTACTAGCCACCTGCCATTAGGTTTTCCCTGGATTACTTTATAACTTTCAGAAAAAGAGCATAAAACTTAACATAAATGATTCTTCTACTCCTGCTTTGATATGCAGTTTTGAAGACAGGAGAAAAATATCTGTGTCAGCACTTTAGCCTGTAAAACATACCTCCACCCTCCCTAATACACAATGGTAAGAAACAAGGCAGGAGAGAAAATAAAGGGCTAAAAATACTGGTGTTTTCCCAGAACCAGTTTATTTTTATATTGTAGTAGAGGCCCGGTGCATGAAATTCATGCACAGGGGGAAAAAGGGTGTCCTTCAGCCCAACCTGCTCCCTCTCCAATCTGGGGTCCTTTGAGGGATGTCCAACTGCCCGTTTAGGCCCAATCCTACCTGGATGGGGTCTGAATGGGCAGTCAGACATTCTCACAATCCAGGATTGCTGGCTCCCAACTGCCCACCTGCCTGCCTTCCTGATTGCCCCTAACTGCTTCTGCCTGCCAGCCTGATCATCCCCTAACCACTTCCCTGTGAGCCTGATTGATGCCTAACTGCTCCCCTGACAGCCTCTTTGCCCCTAACTGCCCTCTCCTGTGAACCTGGTCACTCCTAACTGCCCTCCCCTGCAGGCCTGCGTCCCCCGCAACTGCCCTTCCCTGTAGGCCCCATCATCCCCAACTTCCCTCCTCTGCTGGCCTGGTCACCCCTAACTTCCCTCCTCTGCAGGCTTGATCATCCCCAACTGCCCTCCCTTGCAGGTCTAGTCCCTGCCAACTGCCCTCCCCTGCTGGCCTTCTTGTTGTGGCCATCTTATGTCCACATGGGGGCAGGATCTTTTGACCACATGGGAACAGTCATCTTGTATGTTGGAATGATGGTCAATTTTGCATATTACTCTTTTATTAGATAGAATAGAGGCCTGGTGCACAGGTGGTGGCCAGCTGGTTTTCCCTGAAGGGTCCTGGATCAGGGTGGCTGTTCCCTTGGGATGTGAGGTGGCCTGGGTGAGGGGCCTGTGGTGGTTTGCAGGCCAACCACACCGTCCTCCTCCCCCTTTCACTCCCCTCTAATGACCCAAGCTGAGGCCCTGGTATTTGGGATTTATTTATGTTCTAAAATTGAAACTTTGTAGCCTGGAATGGAGCCAAGCCTTCTGCTCACACAGCCATTGAAACTTGGTTGCCTTTAGCTCTGGCCAGGGTTTGCAGAAACCTTGGATTCCTCCATCGCCAAGGGCAGCCCAAGCTTCTGTCCTGCTCTCCCTGTGGCCATAGCCATCTTGGTTGAGTTAATTTGCATACTCGCTCTGATTGGCTGGTGGGGTGTGGCTGGTGGGCATGGCTTGTTGGTGTAGCAGATGTACAGTCAATTTGCATATTACTTTTTTATTAGATAGGATGATTTCTTTCAAACTTGAAATTGTGGGTATTTGTTGTCTAACTCGCAAATTATGCTAAGCAATGAGTGACAGTATGATCCCCTGGATTTTTATAAACTAACATCATAAGCCTCCATTAATTTTTGATGTGGTGATAAAAAGTAGTGGCCTGGGGACATTATATTTATTTCCTCAGTGTTGATATGAGATACTGGTGTGTGTGTGTATACACGTACACATAAACATTCATCATGCAATTACAGGAGAGTCTTAGTGGGTTCTAAAAGAGAAATTTCAATGCTTTCTGGTGTTTTGGATTATACAGGGTGGGACAAATGAGGTTTACAGCTGTTGGGATGGAAAATAATACAATAATTAATAAATAATAGTACCAGATCAAAAACTGTGTTTCCCACACTCACAACTATAAATCTATTTTTGCCCATCCTATAACTTGATAAGACTCCAGAATGACTAAAAGCAAATCTCTTATTAGCTAGAGATCACTGGTTAAAATTTGAAAACTTTGTAAATTTAAACATGGGCTTATTGACTTCCTCAGTGCAGATGGCGCATTGGTCAATGTGTGGTTATGACTGAATTCTCCAGACAAATCTGACATGTGGTTTTTTGTCTTTTTCTTTTTTCTTGTCTTTTCTTTTTTATTGAATTTATTGGGGTAACACTGGTTAACAAAATTATACAGACTTCAGGTGCCCAAATGTCCAAAACACAAATCAACAACAAGCACTGAGGACATCATCATTCCCAACTTTGCAGACACCCACTGTGAAAGCATAAATGTTATGTGAGCCAACAGCTTGGCACCCACTCTCAAATGTGTGTTGTTAGGTGGAAGAATAGACATGAGAATGGTGATGCCCTGCATTTTTTTATGGCTTCAAATTTTAGATTGAGGAAGTTTCCAATGAAACCAACACACTGGTCTCCTGCCCTTTGGCATGGAAAGCATCTGGGCTAAATCAGTGCCACACTTGCCTCTGCAGAGCCACTTCAGTGTCACACAGACGTGAAGACTCACACTCTCTCCTCTGTGTGATGCAGGGATGTACCGGTGTGGCCCGGCCTCTGTTCAAGCCATTAAGCATGGCCATGTTTGCTTCCAGTTTGATGCACCCTTCGTTTTCGCAGAGGTAAGTGGGAAGCGGGGAACGTGCTGCTTTCCTCCCCACCTCTTAACACCTCAAACAATAGAGCACTGGCATCATTCCAATCAGGCTCTTCATTCTACATGCAGTTCTTCGCTAACATTTTCTCTCCTAGATGTTTTGAGACCCTCCCCACTCCCAGCCCCCGCCCCTCCAACAAAATTGCTTTTCTAATCATCATACTCTAGGACTAGAATGAATAACTATTATTATTATGTGAGGCCTATGTCCTTAAGAAACTTGATTGTTTATGGGAGATGGAGTACATAAACACATCAAAAGTTAAATAATAATAGCACAAGAGACACTATGGAACTGGCAGATGAGTTATGTAGGTGATAACTCGTCTGAAGATTCATTAACTAAGAAATATAGGCTGGGAACTGAAGTAAGACACCAAAGACCTTGTCTAGGGTGGGAGGTGACATGGGGATAGACAGGAAGAACACCTTCATGATAGCCACCAGAGGAAACGTTGGCGACAGGAGCCCTGGAAGGAGCGTCTGGATGCCCCCTCAGGGATTAGTGCCGGAGCTGAGTCCTGAGGGGTGATAAGCAGTTACTCAGGAAAAGAGGCTATGAAAGAAGCCGGAGGAAGGGAAGCATTTCAGGCAGAGAGGATGACCAGTGGCACCTAATGGTGTGTGTCTATGCAGCCTCACAAAATGTGATGCATCAGTAGGTGTCAGAGATGACAGCTGGGGGAACTCAATGTGAGGAATTTAGGTCCTGAGAAGTGGGCTCTTCATCTTGTAAACGAGAGTCTCCACGGGGAGGACTGGGTGAAAGACAATCGAGGGCGAAGAAGGAGGCAAGACTGGAAAATGTTTAGGGAGTACAATAAATGTAAATATTTAGACAACACCATCAGAAATGGGAAATGCACAAAATGAGCAGGGTATCTTCCACCACACCTCCCTTCGCAGTTGCTAGAAGCCGGGGAGAATAGGCATTGCCGTGTTTGGATTTTATTCCCTCCTTTTCACTTTGGGATTTGAAGATTTATCCAAACCTCCCAGCTGCCATCTGAGAATTTATGATGCTACAAGAACTTCTTAATAGGAAATCACTCTAAAATTCACAAAGCCTTGTTTCATATTTTCATTAGGCTTTATTGCTGCCAAGAAGGAGAGAGGAAGGAGCCTCCCTCCAAGAGCAAATTGCCTAATAGCTATTAATGCAAACACTCTTGCTATTATTAAATATAGATCGGGTGTTATGGGGGATATCGGGATGTGCAGATTATAATTACTCCTCTCACCGCTGCAGACTCATCTGACAGAGTGTACGTTTGCTGCTCTGGCACAGGCTGAGCTCCAGGGCCAAGTCATTTATAAGAGCTGCGTGAGCTGTTAACTAGGGTCTGAAGAATCTTTTTTCAAGGGAACCTAAAGTCAGATCCCATGGGGGCGCCTCCATGACTCAGGCTTTGGATCTTGTTCTCTCTTCCCACTCCCACCTCTTGACGGGGAGTTGGCCTCTCACTGCAGGCATGCCAGCACCCGCTGGAGTCTGCCCTTCTTTATCCTCTGGATGCTGATGTTCCTGGTCACTCCTCACTCACTTCCGGGCCAGAGCCAGCATCATGCTTACTGACTTTTTGCTCTTCTCCTTTAGTGAAAGCAGAAGACCAAATAAAAGAGGGTATGAGGGAAAGCATCTTATCTCTGTCCTTTTTCCTCTCCTCCTCTATTTTGGGAATTTATCCTTAGCATTTACAGATTCCTTTCAGGGTTTAAAACTTGCTTCTCTCCCCTGCTACCTTCTCATGCCCTTGGTGCTGGAGTGAGTTTCTCAGTTCTGAAGGGCTGTCTGCCTTTTCTCTCCCCAAATAGTGATGTCCTCGGGCCTCCAAAGAGGTGCAAAGGAAGCGGGACAGTCCCGGGAGTCAGCAGTCGTCTTCTGAATTCCACCGTCACTAAGTGCTCAGGAGCAGCAGCTCCTCTGCTAGCCTAGCTTCCTCTGCTTGGATCTATTATCTCCTTCACACCATCCCACTCACACCCACACCCCCCCGTGCACACACATGCATTCACACACAGGCACACGCACACATGCCTGGCTCCCCTCCCTGGCACTGGGCAGGGTTTGCAGCCATCATGACGGATCTCTCATGGCCACAGTAACCAGCTCCTTCCCCAGGGCTGGGCTTCAGTCCTCTGTGACAAGCTGTGCAGCTGCCTCTCTGCAGATTCTTTGTTCTCAATCCAAAGTTGTTTATTTTGCTACCACTTGTTAGATGCAGCCCATTTTCTGGCATCTTCTTTTCTGATCCGGAATAATTCTTCCATTCATTCAAATAATATAAAACTTGGAAATCATCTTGGCTTCTCTTTTTAACCTTCCTCAGGCATCTCACCAGAAATACCTTTAAAAACTGTCATTCATCAACCCTGTCTAAGATCCTCATCATTACCCTCTGAGCTCTGTACAGCTCTGAGCCCTAGGGAGTTGCCTGCTAATTCATCTCCCTCTTCCTCTTTTACCCCCTTTTCTATCTATTCTCCACAGATCAGCCAAAATTATCTTTTAAAATGTAAATAAGAACCTGTTTCCACCCTGCCTCCAACCATCTTACAGGTTCCCTACACCCTTAAAATAAAATTGGACATCAATCTTCACAAGGTTTGGTGTGATCTGGCCCCTGGCTTCCCCTTCACTGTCATCCATTGCTCATTTTGCTCATCTCCCTTCAGCCACACTGACCTTCTTACTGTCCTGGAAACATCCAAACATGTTCTCATTTCAGTCTGGACACACACCGTTCCTTTTGGTGCAAAAGCTCTTCCCCTTCTGTATGTTAGGGGAATGTTCCACTCTCTCACTGTATCCTGGTCTCTGTTCCGGTCACCTCCTCAACGAGGCCCTCACTCACCTAAAATATCATCATCTGCTCTGTGCTCTGTTGTTTTTATCCTTCCATCCAGCCTTAGTGTTGATTATTTCTCTCCCTGGCTTCACATTGCTGAAAGCAAGTTCTGGACATAGTAGTCATGAATAAATACTTGTTGAATGAATGAAGGAGTCACGCAGACAAGCAAACAAAAGCTGACACTGAGTACACTGCTAAGAACAGTATTTCAGAGAGATCAGGGCCAAATGACACCCCCAACCACTAATGGGAGATGAGGCACATGGCCAGCTGCAGGCTGCAGGAATGGTGAACACAGGTAGATTTACAGCAGGTGGGCTGTGAAAGCTGGTACTGGCTCCATGTGTCCTCAGAGGACCAGCACTTTCCCTACATAGCTATGTGCCATGCAGTTATCTCCATTTGGAAACCAATGAACAAAGAAAACTCTGTGTTGGGTTCTGAAGAAAGTCTCCATCCTTTGGTGGAGAGTGCAGCCTCAGGCAGCAGTGGACATGTGTTTCACTCCTTGGGCACAGGAAGGAGTTTGCAGAGAGTTCCCTGCTGCCTTCTGCCCCAACCCACCTTTGCTGAGTCCCCTGGGGCCTGAACCACACTCAGGCTGTGCAGGAAGTGCCTGTGCCTGTGCCTGACCCTGAGGCAAGGCTATACTGTGCTGAAAATAGTGGGATGCCAGGTTCTGCATGACCACAGTCCCTTCAAATGTGGAGGGAGGGCTAGGTGATCATTAAGACTCTTTCCATTCTAAAGAAATTGGCCTTAAACATAGGGTTTTCACAAGTAGTACTGATCTACCTACCAGCTCTGTGAAGACAGTATTCTTAAACCCAGAGATCCAGTAACTTGCCCAAAGTTACACAGCCTGGGTTTTACATTTCTTCCAGCATCCCCTGTTCTTGCTATTCCACCATAGAGATAGACAATGTAGACACTGAAATTGTTAAAGATTTTGCTTATCTTGACTCAATGATCACTTCAAATGGAAACTGAAGCCAAGAAATTAAGAGAAGGCTGAGACTCCAAGGACAGCAATGAAAGCTTTAGGAAGATCACCAAGGGCACAGATGTGTCCTTAGGGACCAAGGCTAAGATCACCCAGACCCTCTTATTCCTAATTACTATGCACAGATTAAGGCTGGTAAGAAAACATAATTATTTATTTAAAATATGGTATTGGAGGATATCCTGGACCACAGAAAATGAACAAATGGCTTCTAGTGCAAAAATGACAAAACTCAGGCACATCATGAGAAGAGCAGTTCTTTAAAAAAGACAGTAATGCTGGGGAAAATAGAAGGCAGTAGGAAACCAAATATGAGATAGGCTGGCTACATAAAAAAAAGGCTGTAAGCATGAGTCTGCAGGAGTTGAGAGGAACTGTTGAGGACAGGACATTGTGAACATTACTCATTCACAGAGTCCCCAGGAGTTAGAAGTGGCTCATCGACATTGACACACACCTGAAGTAGATAACCCAAGGTTGGCTTAGGCATTTAACAGCAATGTGAAGCCCTCAAATGCTTCTTATCATTCTACTCTACCATCTTTATATTGTTGACAATGTTTCTTTTCACTGTCTCAGAATAATTAAAGCAGCTCCAAGTGTCACTTCACTTCATATGAAAACATTCAAAAGCAGAAAGAGCAGGGCTAACTCTCCAAGTACTGCTGTCCTTTTATAAAAAGTCATTCCCAGAAGCCACCCAACTGAGATTCTCATTTTCCTAGAAGTAGGTCACACAGTTACTGCAAACTTAAAAGAAGTCTGGGAAGCAAGTAATAGACATGGTCTTTCAGCTCTCTCTTAAGAGGTGGGATTTACCAGCAAGAAAAAAGGGAGGAGCCTTTGCCGTGTGGCTCAGTTAGTTGGAGCATTGTCTTGTACACCAAAATGTTTCAGGTTCCATTGTGAGACAGGGCACATACCTAGGTTATGGGTCTGATCTCTTGCCCAGGCGTGTATGGGAGTCAATGCTTCTCTCTCTCTCTCTCCCTCCCTCCCTCCCCGCCTCCAATAAACATATCGGCAGAGGATTAAAAAAGGGGGGGAGAAAGAAGTGATTGATATTTAGACAGCTGATAGTCCCATTTATAAATATTCTTAATTTAAAATACCTGATAATTAGTCTAGACTAGATTCCTATATAAAATAGTTTTTAAATGAGTTTATCCCTTATGAATCCAGTGTTGTTTAAGAAGAAACATACTAACTCTAGGGGTATTAGATGACTACACCATTGAAAGATAGAGATTTTGGTAACAAAGACACTTTATGACAGCTAATGCTCTTTTTTCCTGTTTTTAGGTCAACAGTGATCTTGTTTACATTACAGCTAAAAAAGATGGCACTCATGTGGTGGAAGCTGTTGATACCACCCACATTGGGAAGTTAATTGTGACCAAACAAATTGGAGGGGATGGCATGAATGATATTACTGATAACTACAAATTCCAAGAAGGTAATTTACTATAATTGAATGACAATTTATTTGCCCAAGTACATTTAGTAATTACAAGGTCACTATGAAATATGTCCCAGAGAATGCATTGGGATTTATAGCGTACTAGAGGCCCAGTGCACAAATTTGTGCACCAATGGGGTCTCTCAGTCTGGCCTGCAGGATTAGGCTGAAACCAACTCTCTGACATCCCCCAAGGGGTCCCAGATTGTGAGAGCGCACAGGTCAGGCCAAGGGTACTCACCAGTGCACAATTGGGGCCGGAAAGGGACACAGGATGTTGGCCAGCCAGAGAGGGACCTCGGGAGGGCTCTAGGGCATGTCTGGCCAGTCTTGCTCAATACTTATTGGCCAGACCCCAGCAGTTAGCTAACCTACCAGTCGAAGCATCTGCCTCCTGGTGATTAGTGCATGTCACAGCAAGCAGTTGAGCAACCTTAGCATATCATTAGTATATTATACTTCAGTTGGTTGACAGGACACTTAGTATATTAAGCTTTTATTATATAGGATAGTACTCAGAGCAGAAGCATAAATTCTCAGGAGTGAAGGACACATCATACCCACAAGTTTCATTGTAGTTTCATTAGTATGTTTGCTTTGATTAGAATTCCCTCCACATGGCTTGTGAAATGATTTGATTTTAAGTCACATCTACTTAAACAGCATATAGAATATATAAAAGGACAAAAATAATTTTAAATAATTATATTGCAAAACATAATTTTAGTTCAATAACAGAAATTTAAATAACTATTCGTATTTGTTTAGTACTTTATACAATATTCTTAGATACATTGTTTCACTGAATGATCATGGAAATACCTTGAGGAAGATAAAACAATATTAAGAGGACAGTGAAATCTTACTAGTCAGGCAATTAAGTTGAAGCCCTGTTTAAATTATAAAATAATGGCAATGTGGTTTTGTTCACTTTTATTGTGCAGAATATTTCAAATGGAGCTGTTGAGTTGGTACTGGACTGATTGCCTACTCTATGCCTTGAATAGTGTTTGATGCTAGGATCATTTTTAGTGAGCAGGACCCAACTTCTGTTCCTGGCCAAGTGACAGGATCATTATGCAAAGGGAATTTGATAAGAAGAAGAGGAGTACTCAGTCCAACCAGGAGATTCAGAAAAGGCAAAGCAGGGTGAGAGCAATCACAGATCATGGTTAAAGCTGGGCCGGGGTTTCCACATGGTAATATGACCAAATCATGGAGGTTTGAAGAGTGTTCTTGGGGTCCTGCAGGCTCAGAGTGCCCAGCGGCTGAAGACAAAACTGCCCAAGGTCAGCAGTAGACAGGAAGTGAAGGACCTTGAGTATCTTGATAGGAAATGAGGAATATATTTAATAGGTGATTCATCATCAGAGTTCTTAGGGATGCCATTGATTTTAGTGAAAAGATAAAAATGATAATTAGCACATACCTAAATTTCCATCAGTATTTCTTAAGTCCTATAGAGTGCTGTATTTCTCTTAAATATTTTAGACAGTCTCTGCACTCTTATTTACAAAAGCAGTTTGCACTATAAAGAGGCAGTGTTTTGAACTGAGAACTCTTGTGCATAGTATTAGAAATTCAAAATGTTTGTCATCTGAAATAGTGACATGATTAATTCTTTTTTTTCTGTTACATATCCTCCATTGCACAACATAGATCAAAAGATTTTTTTCTTTCTCTTTTTCCCTAAAATGAGGGGAGGAAATAATAAATTTGAAGACATAGCAATAGAAACAATCTAAAAAATGTTTTTGTGCTTAAAAAATAAGCATGATAAAACAAAACAAACGAACAATGCCCTCTTGTTATGGAGTTATATGCGAAAGGGTTTAGAAAAGAAAAATAAAAATCCATAAAAGAGATGAAAGAAACTAGCTGTAATAATCATTCATTCATTCATTCATTCAACAATTGTTATTAACCATCCCCATATTTTCAACACTGGGTACAAATAGAGACATGCATAGCCCTGCCTTCCCATCTAACTGGAGAGACCAGCAGGTATCAAACCCTCACCAAGCTGTGGGATGTGTGCAGAGCACAGGGAAGGGAATCACAAGCCAGTCTTGGGGATTCTGGAGGGTGTTAGTGAGGCTCACTGAGATGGAAAGATGAAAATTGGCTAGGTAAAGCATGGGGAAGGAGTTCTTCAGGAAGAGGCAGCTGGACAAGGATTGCGGATAAACTCTCCTAGTGTGGAAGAAATCCTGATCAGACAAGAAAACAAGCAGTGAGCCTACAAGGAGCTACCCAGGCCATTAGCTGTCTTATCTAACCTCACAGCAGAATGCCATTAGCTGTCAGCAGTGGAGGTGGCAGTGAAGTTCAAATCAAGGTCAGATGTCAAGAAAGGAAGGACCCAAAGGCAGTCTACAAAAAAGGAGTCAAGGCTTGGCCAAGGGTGGACAACAGATAAAACAAATAAAGTGTGCCAACTCTGAATGAGGAAGACATCTGCAATCTGGGCCACAGACTTTGACAAGAAGGCAAGGCCCAGATAAGTGGACAATGTGCGAGTCTAGTCTAAACAGAAGTGCCCCTAAATTCCCATAAGTAGTTGTAAGAAACACCCATCTGCTTCTGGATTAGAGTTTAATCCCAGTTAGATGGATATTGGCCTCTTAATCAAAGATGGTGTATGCATGTCAAATTCAAGCTTTGGGAATGATCAAATGGAGTACTGTTTAGAGGAGGATGCTGAGACTGCTCTCAAATGTACTGGGAAAGAGTGAGTGATTATCGATGTCTGTCATGGGCATCTAGGAAGGGGCAGCCAGCAACCATGGCTGTGTATTTGCCACATTGATTCTCATTGTTGAATCTTTCATACAATTTCTCTATCCACAGGTTCTGACTGAGGCCACTAAAGGTTAAAGATGAGTAAAAATCTAAAAGAGGAATTATTACCACATTTAGGAATTTACTATTTTAATTAACTAAATTGTGAATAGATCATTTTTCACTTGGACAACTAAAGCTTCACATTAATTTTATACCTTTTATACTATAAACTTTGAAAATCAGAATCCTTAAAACTTCTTTTGGGCAATATATCTTCTTCATGTTGGTATCTGGATCCCATTTCCTCATCGCCTCATCAATGTTTCCCTGTCACTTGCATTTTTATCTCTCCCTTTCCGCTAGCTCCTATCCATTAGAATTTCAGTGTTTAAAGAGTTTACAAAGTCTTTTTCAACAATATAACCCTCACCAAACATGACCACACTTTTTTCCTACTCACCTTCATGGCCCGGTCTCCTGGAAGAGCTGCCTGTACCTGGCAGCCTGCCATGTTCCTTTCCCTTATATTCCTCACCTACCATGCCCCACATTTTGCTATCAACATATCCTTGAAGATCTTCTCAGGGTCATTGAAATCACCTGATTGCCTTTTGGAAGAAATATTTGCAGATCTCAGCTTGCCTGACCTTCCCTACACCTTTTCATGCTATTACTCCCAAGTCTGAAATTCGGTTTTCTTTGTTTCTATGATGCAATATCTCCTGGTTCCATGCCAACCTGCTTGGTTCTTTGTTCTGTCTCCTCTCCCCACACCCTCCCCACACCCAAGCTCTGCTTCCCTTACTCCCTCTGAGTGTGACTTCATTCTAGGCTTACATCCTTGGCTCCATACCCATTTTCTTGTGTTCCTTCTACAGCTGGTGTTACATCCACATATACACCGCTCACTCCCAAGTTGCTGACCCCAATTTAGACTTCACTTTTCAGCTCTACATTTACCTAAAGTCCCACAGAAACTTGAAATGAAACCTTCCCAAATGTCACCTCTCCCAATCCTTTCCCCTCCCTAGATCTGTTTCTCATCCTCTCTCTACCCCAGTGAAGGGAACCAGATTCATCAGATGCAACAAATCTGAATGTCCCTCTGAAACATCACCCCTCCCACCCCCCTCCTGATCACCATGGCCACTCTGAGAATCAGGTGGTATCATGTGTGGAGAACTCTTAGCATTGTGCCTGCTACCTAGAAAGTGTCCCATAAAAGAAAGCTTCTGCTCTCATTAGTAATTGTATTATCCCTACTATACACTACTATTAGCTTGGGCTATAATTATTTTTTCCCTGAATACCTGCCTCAGCTTCCAATTCTTTTTTCTCTTATCCTCTTTCCCTCATTATAAACCCTGCATTGCTGCCAAAGTGACATATTTAAAATGTAAACCTGAGACTGGTTGCTGCACTACTTAAAAGTTCTCCCTCTCTTCTGTCATCTTCAGGGCGTTTCAATTAGAGCACAGCAATGCCCCTGCCATCTGCCCTTTTTGCCCTCCTTACTCCCCCTGCTAACCACATGGACAGGTATCATAAGTAGCAGCCAGGTGAGCTGCACAGTTCCTCTAATAAGCCAAGCTGCCATTTTCCTCCAGGCCTTTGTTCTCCATGTGGAGGGGAAAATGCTGAGAAGCTTTCCCTGCCCCTGAGTGAATGGTGACCCCTCTTCACTGCCAAACTCCTACCGGAAAGGCTGTGCATCTCACCTAAGCACAGTGCCTGACATTAAAGCATGAATATAAAATGAGTAGTAACTCAGGTGGGACAGGTGAGCCTAACTGAACATCAAATGTCCTGCACTGGACTGTTTGGTATCCACACTAATAAAAGAGAAAGATGCAAATTGACAGTGCCTTCATGACACCCACCAGCCAATCAGGAGTGAGTATGCAAATTAACCCAATAAAGATGGTGTGTTGATTTGCATATGCAGGCTCTTTGTGGCCGGGGTTGGGGTGGGTGCAGGGCCCCAGCCACTCTGGGCCTCTGGACAGAGTGGAAAGGAGGAAAGGCAGCTCCAGGCCAGAGCAAAGATGGTGCTGGCAGCCAGGGGAAGGAAGCCTCATCCTTGCACAAATCTTCATGCATCGGGCCTCTAGTCTATATATATAAATGGCTAATATGCAAAGTGTCCACTTGAAAGTTCAACGGGAGACTGATAGTTCAAATGCCCGCTATGATGTGCGCTGACCACCAGGGAGCAGTGTGGAATAAAGAAAGGCCTTGGCCAGCAGCCAGAAGGCCCTGATTGGCCCTGATTGCTGGCCAGGCCTAGGGACTCTACCCATGCATGAATTTCATGCATTGGGCCTCTAGTTCATTATAAAGATGGAAGGTTGGTCTGGATGAAAGCAGAGGGCTTCTCTGAACCTCAGGCCTTTGGAGCCTCTGCGCCAGACTAGATCCTATGTCTGGAGGACATGGAGCTTGCATTGTAACAGGGGAATAACATCACATAGTGACAAGTACAGGCAAAAGGAAATAAAGCCAGATGATATGTTAGTGAGAGCTGAGAGGACTAGGGACTTTTACACAGGACAAAGGATGGGAGGGCATTCTGAGAAGGTGACATTTGGGCTAAGATCCAAACAAATGGGAAGATGGCACTCTCATTGCATCCCAGTTAACAGACCTTCCTCCTGGGGTTGACAGAGGATTCTCAGACAATGGAATCTGGCTGTAGGCCATTCTCTCCCAGTACTGAATCCGTGGCCTGAATCTATGAGACATCAGAGCACCAAGCACAACTGCTATAACAACCCAGCCTGCTCTGCCTGGCACCTTTGCTCACAGGGGCAGGCTCTTCCCTGGCAGAAGCTAGAGATCCCTTCATCTATGGCATGATATGGAATGAAGTCTCTTATACCCACAAGCCTCCACTGCCCCCTCCCCTTATTCTAGCCAGCTCAGCTTCTCTGCCCCAAGTAGGCATCTCTTTGACCATGTTCCTGCTGCTGCCGCTGCTCGCCCCTTCATTTCACCTAAATGCATATTTGGTATCCATCCAAAGCAATAGCCATCAGTGCTCACTTTCTTGCAGAGCTATCTGCCAGATGCATTCTGCTAAAGTATTTCACTACACTTTCCTTGTCACAGCCCTCCTTCCCTTTATTACTATCTCCCCTTATTGATCTGCAAACATGTGCTTTAGCCAATGCTTGTCCTAGACAAATTGTTTCTGGCATCTCCTGGCAATCTTGACAATCAGAGCAATTGTTAATACAAATGCACACACAAATACGCATTTTCGATTGTTTGCAACACCTGTTGGCATTTTCTTTGTCTTTGCAAAGTACTAGCAGCTGCCAATCCTTATGCATATAATACCTCTAATCCACCTAACAAACCTATGATGTTGGCTTCCTTGTTTTACAAGGCAAGAAACTGATGGTAATAACAGAGCCTACCTTTTTACTCTAAGGATTAAATGAGATAGTGTATGTTATGTACTTACCACAACACCCATCACAAGGATAACCATTTGACCTCTTCATCTCCATTGCTTTTTATTATAAACTAAGTAAAATGAAAGATAATATCTTAAAATTAACATAAGAATAAAAGCTAACATTTTTATTTTGAAGTGATTCTGTGTTATTGTTTTTCTTGCTGGCCAATCCCATGACTACTTTTTAGAAGCCAAAATATTTGCCACATGCACTGAGATATATCCAAAGGAATTAAGATGGTAAAGACAATAGCAACTATCCACACCTCCTCAATCCCTGACCCCCAAAGCCAAGCATTTGATTCTGTGCTCTATAAGGAATGTTAGCCCAGTTTGGACTTGGGAGCAGCAGGCTCTTAGGCCTAACTTGTTCCTGTACTTCTCACTTTCTCACATGTACAAAGCAAGATTTTAGTCTCCTCCACTCCATACCTTCATCCCCATTACCACCACTTTGGAAACCCTACATAAGACACATTTCTAAAAACAGCACATGTCTCAAACAGCACCACCATCCCTCAAAACAATGTGTTCTTCGTCAGATGACTGGGAAATCTTGTTAAACAAGTCTCCCTAGGCAGGCACAATCTCAGAACCTTACATAGGCTATTGAACATGTGACCATCCAGGAGGCACTAGAGAACCCAGTGCTCCCAAGGGAACTTGGCCTTCAGTCCTTCTGCAGGAAGGGTTGTTAACAGTTTGCTAGATTGGAGCGTTTGGGAAACAGGGATCTCTGCACTCTCCAGGAGCGAATGGCAATGAAGGGTAGAGCAAAGGGCAGGATGAGCTGCCCAGGTCCAGCTCAGCAGGAGCAGATGGGGCAGGCCCACATGAAAAGAGCAATGAGGAAGACAGGTCTTGTTGGGGAGAGCCATGAATAGGGGGAAATTCAAATGCAGAAGGTGGATTGGCCAGATTTGATTATTGTCAAAATCTTTGCTTAGAGATCTTCAATTTCTAGCTACATGGCCAGGATGTGGGGAGGGAAGCAACTGATACCACAGTTTTGCCTCTTCTACCTTCTGAACCCTGAGATAGTAACACTGCAGAAATGACCATTAGAGCAAGCCCCTTAGCAACCCCCCCTCAGACAGGCCCTGGGATGCTACCCAACTCTGCAACCCAGGCAGGTCATGACTGACTGGGACTTGACTTGGCAGAAATTATAACATCAGAATGATTTGGGCACCTGCCTCAAAGGAAGCGGTGTGACAGTCCAGCAGGCACAGCACACGGTGCCCACAGCTCAGGGTGTACAGTACTGCAACCGTCCCTTTGAGGTGCTGCATTTCTTTTCCCATCATCACCTCTGTATCTTTCCTAGGTCAAAAAGAAGAGAGACTGGCCCTGGAAACTGCCCTGATGTACGGGGTTAAAAAGCCCCTCAACACGGAAGGCATCGTGAAACCGAGGTCTGACGTGGACATGGACTTTGAAGTGGAAAATGCTGTGCTGGGAAAGGACTTCAAGGTCACCATAACCTTCCAGAACAACAGCCCAAAAGCTTACACCATCTCAGCCTATCTCTCGGGCAACATCACTTTCTACACCGGCGTCTCCAAGGAGGAATTCAAGAAGGAGACATTTGATGTGGCTCTGGATCCCTTGTCCTGTAAGCTAACTGGGGGGCTGTTCTCTCTGGGATCTGAGACATGCTTCTCTGCCTGGCTCAGGCCTGATACCCCTAATAACTTCCTGTTGAGTGAAGGTTCTGCTCCAGAGTTCAGGAGCGTGCACCACATGGGAGAACCAACTTCTCTTAGAGAGGCCTCACCTTTCATCTTCATGCCTCATGCACAGAAGTGAACACTGAAATTTTCAAAGTCATGAGCCAGCCCCAGGATTCATGAAAATTAAATAGAGCATAACTTCTTGCTACTTAAAGTGGGGATTGAGGACCTGAAGCATCGGCCTCCCTGGAAGCTGGGGAAAAATGCAGACTCTCAGGCCCTCCCAGGCCTGTCAATGAGGATCTGCATTTTAACAAGATCCCAAGGGCACTGAGTGCATGGGAAAGCTTGTGAAAGACACTCCCAGCATTCAGGCCCCCTGCTGGTGTCTCCCTCCCAAAGTTAGGTTTTGGGGACATGGGGCTGCCCCCGCAGGAATGGTGGATGCTGCTTTACCATTTGAAAGGCAGGGAGAGCTAAGCTCTGAAAATGGATCTGTCTGATACACAAGGACTGGAGAGAGCCCAGCCTTGGGAGAGGAGTTGGAAGTCTCAGGTGTGCTGTCCAGGAGACTCCTAAGGGGTTTGCTCTCTCTACTATCTCTCAGGGGCCCTCTCATCCTTGACCCCTTCCAGCATCTCCTTCCAGAATATCTTAAATAAGATTGGGATGGACATGCTGCACTTTGCACTGAGGGTTTCAATTTCAATTCTCAGGGTCATAGTATTTAGTGGGCTTAGCAGTTGGTCACACAACTGGCAAAAGTAGTCAATCAGAAGGAACCGGTCTCCAGGCAGAGCACATGGAGTTAGATAAGACAGGTCGGGAAGGACCTCAACACTTCTGGGCAGCAGGCTTTTGTGGATCAGATGTGTTGACACTGAAAAAGAAAAGAAAAAAAAAGGGTATGCGAATAATAAGTTTTACAGAGCAGAGGACCAAACCACATCTCCACAATGTACAAGCTTTCTGCATTTGGTGTCTGTACCAAGCCACAGTACGTTCAGAAAGATATTCCCAGAAAAATAGAAAACTAGTCCCCAAAATCCCAATCCTAAGAAACCTACCCAAACTTGGGGGAGGAAGTCAAGCTCCCCCACTTCAGTAATATGGCTTTAACAATTAGGAAACCCATTGGCATGGTATTTTCTTTGGAAGCTGGAAGGGTAGTGCTTTTTTCTACCCCTGGAAGTGGAAAGAGAATCTCTACAGAAAAGAGCAACGGGGAGGGGAGTGATAAAGGACTCAGAGCAGAACAGCCATCACAGCTGTTCAGTGCAGGCAGAAGTAGAGACCTTTAGAGCCTAAGCCTTGGATTGAGGTGTGACTGTCACCTACTAGCTGTGTGTCCCCAGGCAAGCTACCCAAGTCATCTGAACTCACTCTCCCCATCTGTACATAGAAATAATACCACTCACATCACAGGGTTGTGGATTCACTACTCAAGCCTTTATTTTCTGCTTACAAGTCCAGGTTCTGCTTTATGCTAGAGACATAGCAATGAACAAAACAGAAGTTCTCACTACCCTCATGGAATTTATAGTCACCTGTAGTGGGACAGGGGCTCAACAATAAACAATCAAACAAGTGAATATATAGTGTGGTTGAACCTGTAATAGGGAAATAGAAAGCAGGCTAAGCAAGAGAGGAAGTGGTGGTAGATATGAGGTGTTTGGGAAGAAACCATTTAAGAGAAACCTGACAGAAGGGCAGGAGTGGACTTTTTAGCCAGAAGAAACCGTAAGTGCAAAGGCCCTGAGGCCAGAGCATATCTGATATGTTCAATGAACAGCAATGAGACCAAATGGCAATCTGAGAGTGGTGGATGAAGGCCATAAAGAGTTGTAGGCCTTATTAAGCACGTTGGCTTTGTTTCCAAATGAGCTGAAAGAACCACTAGAGGGTTCTGAGCAGAAGTATGGCATGATCTGATTTAAGTTCTGCAAGATCACTCTGGCAGTTATACTGAGAATAGACTTTTGGGGGAGTAGGGCTAACGCTTAGAGACTAGTTAAGATGTGATTCCAATAGCTTAATGAGAGATGTCGGGGTAGCGAGGGAGGTAGTGAGAACTGGTCAGATGTTCTGAAGGTAGAGCCCACCGAATTGGCTGACAGATTGGATGTGTGGTGTGAGAGAGGGCGAGTGAGGAGGAAACGAAATGAGATAAATATATTTGAAATGGATCACATATGGTAGGCTCTCAGTAAATGTTAGCTTCCAACATGTTTATCTTTTGGGAAACTGAGACTGAAAAGATGAGTTGATGTGTTCAAGGTCATGCACAGTAATTAGAGGCAAAACAGATAACAGAAGCCAACTCCAATACAGGCAGGAACAGTGAGCCAACTTGCTGTAACCTTGGGCCCTAAGTGGGCCAGTTTCCATTCATGCCCTTGCTACCTGGCATCCAGCTGCTCCTCCCTCCTCTTAACAGGGAACTAGGAGCAATCCTTTTCCCGCCTCATAAGAGCCCCATCTCTAAATCCCCTTCTCCTCTCCCTAATCCAATAAATGATTGAGCTTATATGAATTAGTGAGTTAGGATGACATACTACATTAGCCCTCCAAGTCACTGACCAAACCTAAGCCAGACTTCACATTAACACAGGTCCCACCCTCTCTGCCCACCCTAAGGCTTGTCCTATATAACTTGAAGGGAGTTAGAGACTATTTCTTGCTTTGTCCTACAGATGGGAGGCATTAACTGCATGCAATAAATTGCATATTGCATTCTAAAATAAATTGCAAAATATTGCAAAATATGATTCTAGACTTTGGTTTTGTAGGTCAGAGTACTGCTAGCAGGCTATACTGCAAAGAAAGTTTTCCAAGTAGAATGGGAGCATACTTTCCAGATTGATGATTACAGAAACTGTGTGGGCTAGAGTCAGCTTGGAAGATTTGAATAACTTAAACCTTCCAGTACCTTCAAAGGTGCTATCATTTCCACTTGGCTATATTTAGTTTTCTCTGCTTTTTGGAAGAGATGAGGCAGCTCCAGTCTGTGTCTCCCTTGGCTTTCCCCAGACACCGTAAATGATATTGGCAGGATCCCAGCTCCACCACTCATAGAATGAAAATCTATTCTTCTTTCTCTTGCCACATTTAATAAACTTTATCTAGAACAATTTCTTGTGCGGTGGCAAAACACAGCACTTACATAACATACTATTTCAGGAGCACTGTTCTCTTGGGCTGTTGGTAACACAGCCCAGTTTCCTCAGTGCTATGATTTAGAGAATGTTCTGCCCCCGAGATAAAGGGGTCCTGGTGCTGACATTGTAAAGGTAACAAGAGCCTCTGCAAAGATTTCTGGAAAGAAATCAGGAATATTCCACCAGCCTAAGGGAACCCAGTGGTCAAACATAACCATATAGGAAAAGCCAGAAGATGCCCATATTTTATTACTGGCGATAGATTGAGGCAAAAATGCATGTTCTTCAAGGCCTGTGATTTTGCCACTCCATCTGTGCAGATCTGGGGAAGTGAAAAACAGGCCCCATGTGTTCATCTGAGGTTGCATCTAACTGAGGGGCAGAGTCTTATTCATCTAGACAATTAATTTCTGGGGGAGCCATGGAAAGCAGAATCTAGGCTCAGGCCCAAAGAATGCAGCATGATTGGTCATTTAAAAATGCAGAATTCAAGGGCCAACATCAAGGCCAGTTCATAAATTCAAAAGGCTGGCTCTGAATGGAACAGGACTGCCCAGAAATCAATCTAAGTCCTTTAGCACTTGTGTAAGATGGACCAAGACCTTCTAATAACTCTGCATGGCCTAGGGCAGAGTTTCTCAGCAAAGGCACCATGCACATTCCAGACTGTGGATAATTGCTGCAGGTCTGTCCTGTGCATCACAGGATGTTTAGCAGCCTCCTTGTCCTCTATCCACTGGATGCCTGCCAATAGCAGCCAGCTCTGAAACCAAAAATGTCTCAGACATTGCCAAATATGCCTAAGGCTGGTGGGGAGACAAAATTGCACCCAGTTGACAGCCACTGGTCTGGACTAACCAGCCTTTCCAGTTTGCCAGGAATTGATTAGGTTCCAGGGAACAGAACTTTCCATTTTAAAAGTGAGACTGTCCTAGGTCCACCTTAACTCTGCCACTTCTGCTGCTAAAACCTCCTCTCTCTGGGAGCTTTGCAAACCTGCAAAGCCATCATCTGGCATCTTAGTCAAGGGCAGACCCTGACAGTTGGTGGGGTGAGGTTGGAGGACTTGCATCTGTAACAAGCTCCTGATGGTGGTGTCCACTGGCCCACAAACCCCACTGAGAGCAGCAGGCCTGGTTTGGAAAGGCCATTCTTGCCCCCCTGTCAGGGCTGATTCTGCAGGGACCCCCTGGGAGTTAGGGTACTTCTCAGCCCCCAGCTGCACACCAGAGTCCACCTCACTGAGCCTGGGCCCCTAAGGTTCTGATTTAATTGGTGTGGGGTGGGGTCCACTAGGAAAGGTTCTTAAATAGCCCCACGTGACTGTGATGTGGAGCCAAGACTGTGAACCCTTCAGCCAGAGGGCTGGAGGCAGGCACAGCACCTGCTCATCTGTGAGGAGCTTCCAAGCAGGTGCAAATGCCTCTCACCTGTGAGCCACCCAGCCAGGAGGCCTCCCTGTGCTCTGGTGTGGGTCTCCACGCAGCCTTTCCCCCTGGCTGCAGGGGCTGCTCCACATTATGGAGGGCTGTCATGAACTACACTCTGCCCTTGAAACTGTCAACCATGGCAGTTATTTCCTTTAATAACTTTTGCAAGAAGGAGGAATCTTTGGCAAAAGGCAGGCATTGGGCAGGGAACCAGTAGTGGAGACATGCAATTCCCTGAACGCCTACGGACCCTGTGCTCTGCGCCTGGGGGTGGAGGCACGAGTCACTGTTTTCCTTCTGGGCGGCTGGCTGCCGATGCCACACTAGCATGTGACTCTGCCCAGACAGGTAGCAGCAGCTGTGGCACTGGGGCCTGGGGCCGGCCTGCAGCAGGACTGCACTTTGCTCTCTAGAATCCTAGGCTGCAGGAAAGGAGATAGAGAAAGTGGGCGATGCAGCCACAGAGAATCTCTGTGCTGTGGCCAGAGCCACAAGGTAGAGACCCCGTCCCCAGCCTGACAGTGAGCAGAGGGAGCCAGACCCTTTTCCCCTCCAGATGTCCTCCTGAAAGCTGACCTCAATGACTGGAAGAAACAAGCTTTTGGCACAGAGGCCTGTTAAGTGGCAAATAGGAGAGGAGGTGGGAGGAAGCTGAACGCTATGGTAAAAACTGGTTTCAACAGCTTCTTTCTCTTCAATTGAAAAATCATGTTAGATGGTACAGAAAAAGCTGGAAAGAAAACACAGAGCTACAAGGAGGAAAAGGTTTGGGTGACTGACAGTGTTGCTCCAGCGTGGCCCAGGGCCTACACAAGATGCTGCTTATTGCACAAGGGGAATGGTGTCCTTGAACGTCACTGCTCCACACCTACCATCCTCAGATTGCCCCTACCCAAATCAAACAGCTGCAGTTAAAACCCCTGGGTCCTTGGTTTCAAACATGGCATCATATTTTACAACAGCAAAAGCACTGTTTGGAAAATCTGACACATTTTCTCCAGTAAGACCTTACTGAATATTAGATTTCCAGCACATTCTTTCTTTACCCAGAAGCAGGAGAGCTTATCCCTGATTGATTCTGTTCCATCTGCCCCTCCCTCACCTTTGCTTTGTTCCATGGGTGCTGTGCTAATGTGGGAAAGATAGGAGCACTCAGGGAAAGGAAAGCGGGTCCCATCTCAGGTCCTGATACCCAGCATTTTTGTTTCCCTCTGCCAGTCAAGAAAGAGGAGATACTGGTCAGAGCCAGCGAGTACATGGGCCAGCTGCTGGAGCAAGCGTCTCTGCACTTCTTTGTCACAGCTCGTGTCAATGAGACCGGGGATATTCTGGCCAAGCAGAAATCCACTGTGCTTACCATCCCCAAGATCATCATCAAGGTCAGTGTTAGCATCTCAGACAAGGGAGAAGAGCAAGATTATTGATTAGTTATTCAGGCTTACTGTGTTTTACTGTGTGTGTGTGTGCGCGCTCCAAAAAACATGGAGCTAAGATCCTCCTGTTCTTTGAAAGAAGTAAACCACCTATATATAGACATGCACATATAACATTTTTCTCTTCTCTCCAGATCTAAATATATAGATCTGGCTGCAGATATAAATATAACCTGTAGGTATGAACACACTTGTGGAGGAAGATAAAGATGTGTAATAGATACATATACTTAGAATTCTCACTGCCTCCAGCATAAAGTGGGTCAGGCATGCATGAGATAGAAACTGCTTGGATCGTCTCCACCTGCACTTTGGACAGTACTGCTGTGCATGGAGATGTAGTTGTAGCCAGTAGAATGCACAAATTGAAAGGTAAGTGAGGATGGCAATGACTTTTCATCCAGGTATTCACCTTGCAACCACCAGAAAATGCCCTCATGCCTTTTCCCGTAAATAGCCCCTCCCCCATCATCAGGATAACCACCTTCCTGACTTCTGTCACCACTGGGGGGCTTTATTGACCACTTAGCTAGTAGTTTTAACATTTTCTCCCCACTAGCACCAGAAATCTCTGCCCAGGTGGCTGCAAGGAACTTGGCAGAGGAGGCTGACTGGCAGCCTGTATGCTCCCGCATCTCAGAAGCAGAGGCAGCATCGCAGTCGCATGGCTGACACACTCCCACCCTGTGAGCAGATACCCAGCCCGAAGCAGGGTCCTCGAGTACCACACCTCCAGCCAGCCCTCTCCAGGACTTAGAGACCTTCCCAGGCTGCTGGAGAACATTGTTCTTGAAGTGACTTAGCACAGCTCCTGAGCTGCATTCCTCAAAGTGATAGACAAATCAAAGTTAGACAAAACTTTCACATTTTAAATGCCCCTAGAGTTGGGAGATGGGCAATAAGCTAGGAAGGAGGAGTTAGGCCTTGTGTTTTATAAATAATTTTCTGTGGGTCACTTGTAAAACAAATCATTGTTGTGTAGCATTCAAAGTGGCAGTTTTTGTTGGGTCTCAAGACATGTAGATGACACTGCTGATCCCCATAGTGAATCACCCCAGGACAAGGCTCATCCAGATACAGACATGTAGTGCCCTCTGAGGACAACAACCCCAGACTCTGCATTTCTAGAAAGGCCTCCATCATTATCTGTGGTTATTTCACTCCAGTTACCTCCCACAGGTGAGCACCAGAGGCCTTGAAAGGCAAATTAAAATGAGGATGTTCAGGGCCTGCAGGCAGAAGAGAAAACAAAGGCAAATGGGAAAGTGCATTGGTGTCTCTCCAGAGGTGCCCTCAATCCGTGAAAGCATGAACCAAATAGGGTGAGGCGCTGGGTACCATAAGCAGGGGGCCTTCCCACCACCTTCCATGGGCAGGCTGTCCCCAAGGCCTGCTGTCCCTGGGACACATGGGGCGATGCCTGCAGGGTCATCCCAGCTGCACTCGAGACATCCCTTACTCTTTCCTATCAGAGCAAGGAATGCCTGCTCTCCCCAGTTATGAAGCCACAACCTGTCCCTGGGTAGGGCTGGGAAAGAGCATTCCAAGTTGCACAGTGATCAAACCATAGCATGAAACAGAATTTAATGGCACCGCTGATAATATACTGGATATATAAAAAAAACTAATAACTTTCATCCCTTAGACATTATTAATTTGAAGGATTACTTTTTAGATATCTTCTGGATTTACTTAAAGAGCATTTTCACTCCCCAGGGGCAGAATCAAATACCATCTCCAGCAAGCCGAGTGAGCTGGGCAGGGAGGGTGCACTTTTTAAAAAGTTGTGTTTTTGTTTTATTTTTAATTTCCGTTAAGGTGTTAGGGATGCTGTTTCTGGAGGAAACTTATTCAGAGGCAGAACCACTTGACTGGGACTCAAGCTTGAAAGGAGGCAGAAAGCAGCTTTGTGTGAGCTGCCCCTTAACCACTAACCCCATTAACCATGTTCACCTCAAAACA
The DNA here is from genome assembly GCA_011751065.1 of Lasiurus cinereus. NCBI lineage: Eukaryota > Metazoa > Chordata > Mammalia > Chiroptera > Vespertilionidae > Lasiurus > Lasiurus cinereus. The sequence goes on from JAAGEH010000392.1 coordinate 20,316,153, forward strand.
AACCAAGTCCCAGCAGGACAAGAGGTGTTCCTGGGTAAAGTATCTCATACTTTAAAAGTCATCCAGGTGTCCCTGAGCTGTGAGAGCCTAATTCCAGAAACTAATGGCCTGGAGACCTAGCCTGCTGGATATATGAAATACAGATGGCAGCCCTCATCCTGTAAGTGACTTAGGGAAGGAAAGACACAGAGAAAAGTCAAGAGAGTGCGGGGGAGAAGGGGATGGGAAAGGAAGGGAGGAATGAGGAAAGGAAAGAAGAAGGAAGAGCAGAGAGGAAGGAGGGAAGAGAAAGAAAATGTTACACTGAAATATTATGAGATCTTAGGAAGAGGAGTCAAATAAACTAAATAAAACAGGAATTGGAGAGGGAACTAACTGCAACAAAAGTAAAAAAAAAAAAAACCCACAATGACTGAGAGGTCCAGAATTGCCAAATTCTAGGAAAATGCTAGAACTCTTTGTGCATCACTTTGAGTCAAACATGGTCCACAGCTGCCAAAACCTCTCAAGTTCTCTGCCATCAATGTGCTGGGCATGGAGAGATGATATGTAAGCCAAGGATTAGGAGGACATGACCTTCCTTTCTTAGCTCAGAGGCAGGAGGAAGGAAAAGACCAGAACACAGTGATAACAATGATAGCAGCTAGAAATCATTGAGATCTATATTATTATACTTTTCTAGTATTATCTTATTTAATCCTCAGTACCATCTTATGAGATGGATATTATTATAATCTACACTTTACAGATGAGAAAACTAAGGCCCAGAAAAGGTCAAAACATGGGTAGAAGTCAAAACATGGGCTTTTGGACAAAACTATCTGAGTTCAAAACCTCTTTTCTTAATATAATAAGTGCGTAACCGTGGACACATCACTTCTCTTTTTTGGCATCTGTAAAAGAGAGATAATGGCAATACTTCCTTTGTAGGGTTGTTGTGAGTATATAATGAGCTAATTAATACCTAAGCCCAAATCAAAGTCAATGCCAAGTATATGTTGGTTGTTGATATTATTGTCGTTGCTACTGTTAATAAGCAACTCGCCCGTGAGCGAGTGCCTGTTAAGGGAAAGAGTGAAGTTTCTAACCCACGTCTTTTGCAGATAACCAGTAGGCTATATTGCTCTCAGACTGGAACTTCCACAGAAAGTGAAAGATGGTGACTGCCTTCACAAAGTATCTGTTTTTTTCAAGGGAGAGAGATCAGCCAATCATGAGTGTGGTTGAAATGGGGTATCAAAAGTTAAGGCTGTAGAGCATTAGATGATCCTTAATGAATGACTGCATTTCAAGCAATAGCAATGGATGAAGAAATATCTCCAGATCCTAGGGGGAAAAAAAACTAATCAAGGACAGGAAAGTGTTAGATGGCAGGTGTGGGGAGTGACTAGAAGCCTGCTGTGGCTAGAGATGAGGCTGAAGCAGGGGACTATAAACTTAGAACAGCAGCTTGGGGTCATTTTAAGATGAGTCTAAAATTTTCTTTTGAGAGCTTTGTATTTGAGTCCATGAACAAAGACTTCAGTGAAGACTCTGGAGCATAAATATAACATTATTGCCCTCCTCCCAAAAGTTGGAACCTCTTTCTCTATCTCAAAGCCTTTGCCCAAGTCATCATCTTATTCTGGGAGTCCCCAGCTCAGCCTGGGAGCAACTTTGCAGCTGTTCTTAACGAGCCCCCTTTTTAGAGCAAATAGAGGCCAACCTGGAACAATATTGAGACCAAGCAAAGCAGGTGGCCAGTGGACATGTATTTACATCCTGATGGACCCAGTCTTGGATTATATTCTTCCCGCCAACTACCGTGCATGAGTCACAGTGTGTGATCCGCATATGGAAAATGCAAAATGACAGGGAGAGACATTCATTAAACTTTAATGAGCATGCATCTCTTTTTCCATGCTATCACAATATTTTGATGAAAAAAAAGTATATTTTATTAAATCAGACATAGAATTTTTCTCTGCCTTCCCATGTGTTGATGGTTGTAAGATGCTTTAAGTCAGAAAAAGACTCAGGCATTTTGGTTTTTAATGAACATCTATTTTTAGGAAAGGATGGAGGCAGTGACGGGAATTCAGCTCCAGGCTGCAGACTGGTTTGTCTGGAATCTGTGGTGTGTGATGGAGAACAGCATTCTGGCGGGGCTCTCCCACTGTCAGCAATGAAGGTTTCACATTTTTTCTGCTCTCACCCAAGTCAGCTAGAACAAGAACGTCAGGAGAGACACCTGGAACCCCTTTTGTAGAGGCACAGTAAACTGTGTTTATAGTCCTACTTGCTTTGGGCTAATTACACAACCATCTCAGAAGTAAAGTGGGTACAATAATACTACTGACCTCACTATGCTTCTGAGAGGGAGCAAAAAAAAAATAATTTACATAAAGAGCTTCACATGGTACTTTGATCATAGTAAGTATTCAATGAAGACCAATGTCTATTTTGCTTCTACCACACACATTTTTCTTCTCCTTCTCTTTTTATTTCTCTTCCTCTTTCCTCCTCCTCCTTCTCCCCCTCCCCTTTCTTCTTCCTCTTCCTCTCCTCCTCCTCCTCCTCCTTCTTCATCTTACTTTCCTTCTCCTTCTCTTCCTCCTCCTCCTTTTCCTTCTCTTCCTTTTCTCTCTCCTCCTCTTCCTCCCCTCCTCCTTTTTCTTCTTTTCTCTCTCTCTCTCATATCTATCTCTCTCATTCACACACACATCTTTTCTCTCTGAACTTCAGCATCCCCTTTTGCAAAATAATTAAACCACTAATATTTATAATATTATTTATTATAATTATAATCTTACCTAATAATAGGCAAACATGTAAATTGATCATACTTCCACTACACCCACAGCCAATCAAGAGTGAGTATGCAAATCAACCCAACAAAAATAGCAGGTTAATTTGCACATGCAGGTGCAGAGCAGCCCAGGAGGGGTGGGACACTTGCTATGAGAGGGCAAGTGGGGGCAGTGGAGGGAGCTACAGGAACAGTACTCTGCTGGGAGTGAGGACTTGCAGGCTCCCAGGAGGCTGGGAGTGAAGCCAGGGGATGGAAGTCCTATTCTTGCACAAATATCATGCAACAGACCTCTAGTTACATATAAAAGACAAAGTTTCTGTGGGTTAACATCTGTAATGTTTGTGGGAATGCTGAGCCTATGCCAGGACCTGGTAGCTGCTGTTAAAGTTTCCTCCTTCCCTGTCTAGTCCCATCTATGCCTGGAAATCCTGCAATCACTCCCTGAGAACTGCTTAAAGCAGCATGTGGCCTTCTGGCCTAAAGTGAAGGTAACACTCATCTGGTGGCACTGAATCTGACCACTGAGTGTCAAGTGTGTGCGTTGCTCCCTATGGAACCTCATGTGTGGGAAGCCAGTCTTGAAGAGCCTGGAGCAAGGCTGGGAGAGAGAACAGAGGACCTCCATTCGGATCTGGGAAGTATACTATTCCAAATGCCATTCTAAAACTTCTCAGGTGCCAAGACCTTGGTAGTATTATCCTATAAAACAAGTCCTGCAGGATTTGCAGAACTTCACTAAACCCTGTAGAACTCATCTTCTCAAATGCATTAGGAGCAATGCTGCTAAGAGAAAATATAACCCTTTCATGTATATAATTTTTAAAATTATAATCATGAACACACAGGTGCTTTAAAATTTTTTAAATTCATTTAAACACTTAAAAACAATTGACTGTTTCCAAGATTTTTTAACATGAGTTTCAATGTACTTCACTTCCCTAGGGCACCCACAAGTGTAGGTGTTGGCCTAGAGTGGTATTGATAAGATTGTAACATGCATTTGCTCCTTACTTACTTGTTCTGTTGACTAAAAGAAATTTCTAGTGTTTATTAATCTTTCAGTTTAGTCCATCACTCATCTATTCATTAATTTCTTGAATTCACTCAGCAAATAGTTATTTGGTGCTCCCTCTGTAGATAATTGTAGAAAATGCTTTTTAAGAATTATCAGAGAAAACTCGCCATTAAGAACATTTTTATTGACATTTTCTTTGAAAGATTGCTGGTGATTACATTCAGCAGTAATTGATCAGCTGCAGGAGTGTAGCTGCACTGTTCTCTCAGGAACTGACCACCCATGCCACCAGCCTTCGGGGTTCCTCCAGCATGGGCAGTGTCTATAGGACCGACAGAAGTGGACAGTTCACACAAATCCACAAGCAGCATGCCCACACCACCAGCTCTGATTGGCCAGGACTTTGTGCTCTGGATTTGCTGCAATGAGGATAACTACCACTGATCACATGAGCTATGTCCCTGCCAACCCTCTTCAGGGTGCTGGGACATTACCTCTGGGCGAGCTCCACTCCAGGCTTGTGCAGACCGTGCAGAGCCTGGGGGGTGGAGTGGCTGTGAGGGCACCAAATCCAGCCCACTCACCACTCACGCCATGCAGAGAGCTGCACCCCCCCCCCAAAAAAAGGGCCTCCCTTGTCTAATTTGTGCAGCCATACCCCTGTGCTGGCTCCACATCCTGATCTCTTCTGATTGACACATTACTTGGCTTTTTAACAACTTCTCAATGTTGTGTTCTAGCTGGAGCCCAGAGGTTAGGTGTGGAATCCTCCTAATGCCCGGGAAGCCCCCACTTTCACCAGAGCAGAGCAAGACTGGGCTACCTGCTGTGGTGGGTGCCTGGGCCCTGCTCTACAATATCCCAACTTATATACCTTTATCCCACAGGAAAAGTCAAACATGGGGAATCCATTTGAGATGTAATAAGTGCTCCCAAAATGCTTGAGGGCCAGTGTGCAAATTGTAATTAACTGCAGTTTTGTTTTGTTCTGTGAAAACCTGGATATTTGAAACTTTACATCAAAACAGAAAATGAAAAGAGAGATCAGGTTGGTTCTAAATAACCCCTGAACCCTGAACCATTCCCCCCCACCCCATGTCTCCAACCAAGCACTTTTCTCCCTTCCCACCTCCCCATGTTCTCCCTGACTGTCACATGTCCTGGTCACCAGAACACACACCTACACCCTGCCCGTCCCATGGCCCTGCAGTGCTCCAATATTGGACTTCTCCCCTTCTCTTTAGAAAGTGTTGGTGGAGGCTCCCAGCTTGGCAGTTCTCCTCCCCAAACCTAAGAACTGAATCCACCTCATTCCCACAGGGGAAATGATCAGTAAATGCTAGCATGGTTTCAGATGCTCTACCCGATCCTTTCACATTAAAACCTCCCAGTTAACCACCTAAGAAATTCAAGCCCAGTGAGCTCAAGCCACTTGGGATCCCATGGTCATGGCCTAGGGTGTACTCTCCTGGCTGGATACTCAGTGGCAACTCCCATCTTCAGACCCTGAGTCCAGCAGGTTTTTCCCCAGCTTCCCGCATGAGTGGTCACTGTGTGTCTCAGCCATGGTGGTTGTGCCCTCAGTGCTGTCCTACACCGTCTCCAGAGAAAATCAAACACAACTGTCTGAGCTCCCTTAATGAGGGGCTCTGAGCAGATAAAGTCTTGTGATATGGGACTGTCCCAGGCAGGCCTCAGCCATGACTTTCCATGCTGAAGTGCTGACTCTCCACCCACTGACAGCCATTTGTCACAGAGGATCAGACAGTGAGGGTGCTCCATCAGCCAGGAGGGCACACCAACCTAGGCCCTGGCCATGGGATCCCTGCCACCAGAGTGTGCACATCTCTATCTCCCTCCACAGTACAGCTGCAGAACAGCCTGTACTTGAGAATGGAAATGAGTATTTGCTAACCAGGTGCCAAAAACATAATTAGCTCTATGCTTATCTGGTTTGCTATTTTTTAATCTTAGTAAAAACACACATAAAGTAAAACATTAAGAATAATGACCCCTATCCACTTTATCATATAATCCCACTATGTTTAGGCTACTGGTTATTTTTTTTAATGATTATCTCCATCTTTACCCTTAATAGAAAATCCTATTATCATCAAGTAATGTAATATATCAAGGTCCCAAGGCTATCTTGCCACATTTCACTCTGTCATAGAAATCTAATTCTCTCCCCATAAAGTCAAAAAGAAAAAGTTGGGTAGTATATATGTTTACAAACTTAGTTCAGGGTCAACTTATAATCATTGTGCTCAGCTGATAGTTTAGTTGATAATACAGTCAATGATTCCTCAGTGGGCTTCAGAAAATAATGAGCCTATTTCCAGCAAAGAAAATGTCACTATTTTTGCGTCTCTGCTGTGAAAGATCACAGTATATGTGGTGTTTAAAGATGAATGTTTTGGAGTCAGAAAGACCTAGATTTATATCTGGGTTCTACCAACTTACCATATGTAACTTGGGCATTTTGTCTATCATCTAAGTTTCAGTTTCACATCAGTGGGATGTGTAATGATCATGCCTACTTCCAAGCCCGTCAGGCAGTAGGGAGGACTAAGCAAGATAATAGAAATAAAATGATGAAAAGAATGCCTGCATTATTAAGTAAACAGCATAAAATGGAAGTTATCATTAATATTGTGGTTACTAATCCGAGTTAGTTAGGGTATGGTTAAGCAATGACTGAGGCACCAGATTGTTTGCATTTAGGTCTTATTTCCCCTACTTACTGTCTGTGTGAACTTGGACAAGTAACTTGTCTTCTCTGTGTCCCAGTTTCCTCATCTGTGAATTGAAGATTCATAGCATTTACTCTACACAGTTGTGAGGATTAAATGAGTTAGCAGCATTGTTTGATGGGACTTTTTAGGATTATGAGAATATTCTAAATCTGTACTGTCCTATATGATAGACACTAGCCACATATACTAACTAGTAGTTACTGACTACTTGAAATGTGGCTAGTGCAACTGAGGATTTTTAATTTAATTTAATTCACTTAGTTTAAATGTAAATAGTCACGTGTGGCTAGTGGCTACCATTTAAGCAGTGCCATTTAAGCAGACTGAGAACATTGCCTGACTGTCTTCACCCATTAGCACTTTAGCAAATGTCAGTGTAAGTGGGTTAGCCAGTAGCGGTGGGGCCGGTGCTGATGAACATAGGTTACACACAGGCACTGCTTCTCCTTGCTGTGACCACAGGCTGAGGAGCACTAGAAGGATTGTGAGGTGAACTCCTAGATCATATGGATCACATTGCCAACTAAATTCACTCACCTGGTGGCACTGAATCTGACCACTTTCTCAAATTTTTTCCTTCAACCTTACTTCAGTTTTGAATATAGTTAAGTATATTGTAAAGCATATACTCCATGGAAGAGACCTTGTGATTTCCTAAAAGGTAATTTCTTCCCAAAAGTTTGTGTGTACGCATGTATGTCAATAACTTTCTTGTTTACCAAAGAATCAGTTGCTCATTATCATAGAATAGCATAAAAGATGAGAACTCAGTATGTTAATATTGGTGAATGAAGTTTAACTTGGAAAAGCACATTTTGTCAATTTTTCAAAACAGAGATACTTTAAATGGAAAAATTTAAAGAATCAGGGCCATCAAACCTGAAAATAATTTAATTACACCGAGTAGAACATATTCTTTATCCTTTTCTCTGGTTCAAGTAATAGCTACCCTTCTCTAAGGTGAATACACATAAGTGTCTTCTTGATCTAACTCTCTGAATTGCTAAAGGCTCCCTTTACTTGAGGTTTTATGAGAGCAAGAAAATCAGAAACGTAATTATGCTTATATGAAATTATTTTTACAGTACTGAGGAAAAGCAGTGCAGATTCTCTAAAAAATTAGATTTGAACAGACATTTTCAGCCACAGTAGTCATCATTCGCAGCATTTCACAGATACCACAACGTGGCACATCACTCAAATAAACACTCAATATGAAAATACTGTGCTTATGTTACATTTTTCTCAACAGAATGAGGGGAAGTATCTCCACTTAAATTCCTAAGTAGAAAATAGTGATGTTAAATGTTGGGCAGACTTTTATATTTGGTTTGGTTTGCATTTTAAGGCTCATTATCATCTCAATAGGCGAAGATAGTTTAAATTTGGCTACAAGAGACAGATGTCAGGAGAATGCAAAAGAAGCATTCTCCAACCTTGAAGGGCCCACTTTTTTTTTTTTCTACCCCTTACAAGCCCCTTCTCCAACTCAGGACCAGGAAAAGCTGAGCAGTATTTATATACTCCTGCTGCAGCTAATTATAGAGCTAATCTCTGGAAGCAACCTGATTAGACATGATATATGAAAAGACCTGAGAAGACTTAATATTCTAAGCATATTCATATCTAAAGCCTATCCATGAAGACCCAAACACACAGCTGGCCTGATTTCCCCCATCACTGTCATCAGTGACCAGGAAAGATGCATGTGGCTTTCCACAGCCTGGATCTTCCTGTAGTGCTGGCTTCCCCAATATGGAGATGGTTCTCATCCTGGAGTCCCCAAATCCCCAAAGGCCATGCAGAGATCACCTGAATCTATCTCAATGAACCCCCTAAAACTACTTGCAACTGTGCATGTCTCATATTTGTCACTGTATAAATCTGTGTGGAGGAAGGATCAATAGATATTATCAGATGTTTTAAGGGGCTTGTGCTCAGACTTATATAAATATACAGAAGGCAGATGCCCCCTCCCCCACAATTAAAATGGTCAGAGCAAATAATGTTACTAGCAGTGTCTCTGAAGGAACCCAACCTTCTCGAATTTAGAAAGTTTATTTAGATGTTATCTTTAGTTTGTATTATTTTAATGCAAAAACTGTTTTTTCAACTTAAAGTACACAGGTTCTACTGCCGGAGATGCAAAGTAATTATTTGGAGAAGGCCTAGACCTCTATAATTTTAAAGTGCCCCAGTAATCCCATTGAGCTTGCCAGGCTGGTGACCACTTACTAAAGTGCTACACTCACTGCCTGGCTCACAAGCCATGCTCCGTGGTGACAGCTGCTGTGGTCACCATCATGGACACCATCTGCTCCACCCCTGATTCCTGTGAGCCTGCTCTCCACCCATCCCACCCTGGGAGATGGGGATCCGAATGTAATAAACATGGGAAATTGGCTACAATTTTCATTTTCTTAAAAAATTTCTTAAAACATTTAAAAAATGTTTCACTTTCTTAAAACATTTAAAAAATTCCATAGATATAGGTTTACTCACAAACTGTATGTTCTAGATTAAAGCCATAAAGTTCTATTCTTGACTATAGAGTCTTCTTCTCTGGACAATGTTCTTCTTTCATTAGAAAGTCCATTTTCACATGACATTTCCTATATTACACACACTGCTTAAAGAAATAAGGTATAATAATGACTGGGTTGTTGAGCATGAAAATCAAATAACTATTAAATTCCTTTTTTAAGCAGTCAGCCTAATTGAACAATATTTACTGGGCATTGGCTAGATATTAGAGCAGAAAGTGGGCTAGAATAAAAGGTGAGTAAAATAAGCTCCCCCAGCCTGGCTGGTGTGGCTCAGTGGTTGAGCATCAACCCATGAACCAAGAGATTGCTAGTTCAATTCTCGGTCTGGGCACATGCCCAGGTTGTAGTTTCGATTCCCAGTAGGGAGTGTGCAGGTGATAGCGGATTAATGATGTTTATGTCCTATTGAAGTTTCTATCTCTCTGTTACTCTCCCTCTTTAAAAATCAATAAAAACATTAAAAATAACTTCCCCAACCTTTGCCACTTCAAAAAGAAGAAGCTGTAATGTATTAGCCTTTACCATGTGTCATGACGCTTTATATGTATTATATCATCCTACCCTTTTATTGCAATGATTATCTTGTTCCCAAATTACTTAGTGCTTTACAGATCCATCCATAAGATACACAGCCCCTAAGCAAACAAGCTAATGCTATAAGCACTTGGACATGTTCCAGCACATTGTGTTTGTGTTGTGAAAGCATGTAGTTTCAGGTGTGTGGCACAGTGCGGCACAGAGTAAACATGACTACTGGTAATAGCATTTCCTTAAATCATCCCATAAAAGTGTCAGCCAGTTCAGAGCCAAGGAAACTGAGTCTCAGAAAAATTAAGGAAATCACAAGACCCCACTGTTAGAAAGTGTTGAAGCTGGCATTGAAATCTGGCATCTCCTGACAAACACTCGATCCTGCCAAACACCTGATCCTGCTGAGACATGGATAATCTCACCCACAATTAGCCCCACCCTCTCCTGACTCAGATGTTGTAGCTGCAGATGAAGTCTCTTCTGGCTAATTTAGTGTCCAGCTTCCTCTCTTCAAGTTCAATAGTGAGAACTCCCTCTTTGGACATAGTTCTTTATAGTGTTTCTAATAGTGAGAAGGCACAGGCCCCCTGGAGCATTTTTTCCTCTTGAACTCAGGAATTCCCCAAGTCCTGTCAAGAAACTTCAGCCCTATCCAGAAGCAGAGTTCACCTGGCTACCCTCACCAGGAAGTCTGTTACTATACCAAATGCATTTCCACCGCCTGCTGACAAAGAGCAGCCAGTGGCCAGGCTATTAACCTGAGTTCTAATTAGGGTGCTTTTTATAATGAGGAAAAGAGTGTGGTTCTAATTAGTAATTTTCCATCTTTTTCTCAGTAGGTGTCTCCCAGTCAAAGCAATAAGCTGTCTGTATCATACTGGTTCCTTCCCTTGCCAAAAAATAAACCTACTGCAAACAGAAGTAACAGTGAAGGTGGTAATGGACACGAGAGAGCAGAGAGATGTTTTATGTGCTGCTAATGAGCTGTGTTCTCCCGCAACTCTTTTCTTAGGTCCGCGGTGCTCAGATGGTTGGTTCTGACATGGTTGTGACAGTTGAGTTCACCAATCCCTTAAAGGAAACTCTGCAAAATGTTTGGATACGCCTGGAAGGTCCTGGAGTGACAAAACCAATGAGAAAGATGTTCCGGTATGTGCTGAAGGGTTGTGGGAAGGTGATGTGGGGTTGTGGAACATGTCTTCAAAACTTACATCAAATTTCCAATGAAAATGTCTCAGAAGCTGCCACTTCCTTACTGGTATTTCTGTGGGGCATGAAGTAGAAATAGGGCTAGTTTGATCAAACTTCTATCATTTAATTCCTACAACCATCCAAATGAGGTGGATACAAGTATTATCTTCCTTTGGGAGGAGAGGAATTTGAGGCTTTGAGAGGTCAACTGATTTATCCCGAGGTGCACAGCTTATAAGAGTGACACCAAGATTCAGACTCACGGTGGCTGATTCTAGAACCAAGTGTCAAGTGTTTGTGCCTTACCACTTCCTCATGTGTCAATTTTACTAATGTGTCAAATATGTTACTAATAGCATATATGTCAAATATGCTATTCCCTAAGTATTCCTTTTCTTGGATTATTTCTTCCCAACTCCACCTCCCAGAGTTCACCAGCCCACACACTCAGGAGAATAAAGATGAGTCTGAGTTCTAGACTTTGTGTCCTAGTCAGGGAACCAATGACTACCCAAGCCCAAAATAATAGAAATGAAGGTCTGCTTCATTTCAACCTAGCACCATCAGATTATACCACACACTTCTCAGCTTCTTTGGCTTCTACTGACAAATACTGTCACCCACAAAACAGATCAGAGTGCTCAGCTAGCACTAATTATTAGAAAACAATTGTACCTTTTGATCCTATCAATGATCTGAATTCTGTCATCTGGAGCTATACACAAAATAAGGCCCATCTCTCTTCCATCTGACAACTTGCAAATGTTCGCAAACAACTGTCACATCTTCCTTAAGTCTTCTCTATACCTGCCCTGACTTTATTCCTCTTGCCTCTAATATGGTTTTAGCTCCCACATACTCCAATTTGTCAGTATTCCTCTTAGAGTGCGACGCCCAGAATAGATCCCAATCTCTAAGGTTTATTACTTTCATTTCTACCACAAATAAGTCCCTGTCAGCATCAATCAATCAAGAAAACTTCCTATGGGGTGACCTTCTAAGGTAAAGAAAGGGAGGTGGGGGCTTTGGAAACTGCCTGACGACCAGATTCGTTGGAGATTGTCCCAATATCCTTTATAGAAGCAACCCTGTTTTGTAATCTGTGTGACAAGTACAAGGCCTCTTTCACCCCTTCTGGGGCACCTTTAAAAAGCAATTTGCCCACTAAGGGCTCCCTGCATTTCTTTCAAATTACAGTGCCCACAGCTTCTGCACACCAGAAGAGATGCCTGATGCTGGTAGAAGCAATAAACAGCAGAGAAAATAACTTGAGTGCTTTTAAAAAATGCAAGCACAAAACATCACAACCTTCCTGTGATAACAGGAAAGTTCAGGGGGAAAAAAAAAGAATTAAATTAGAAATCAACCCTCATTTGAGGGAGAGGTCTGCTTTGTCAAAAACCATAGTCTCACTCACTCATTCTCAGAACTTCTAACTTGAATCAGATGCAAGAATTGCTTGGCAAAGTGAAACATTTCTTCTTCAACACAACCTCCTGCTGTATTCAATTTTTGCTTCTCAATCAGTAATTCCACAAGCCTCATCTGAGGGTACTTTTGCACCTTTACTCCTGGCTACTTTTATACCTTGGCTATGCCAAGAATCCTACCTACATCAAAAGCCAATGCATAAAAGAAACAATCTATTTATGTGTTAGAAGAAAGAATAATACACAGTACAATGATCCACTAATTGGAAGGTATAAGGCTCAAAATAGTTGCATTGGTTATTGTTCATATCTGACAGTGGGGTGGGCACAGCAGAGTGAATAGGAAAGGATGAAGGAGGCTAGTCCTTACATGGGCATTAGGCAAATGTCCCACCCATACTCTGCCTTAAGGTGCTATTACTAGTTACTTCACTATATTTGTCTATGGCAGGTGGGTAAACAGACAGGACACCAGATCCTCCATCTCTCATGGGAATTCAGATATGGGGGTGGATCTCTCCAAAGTCAGGAAGCTTTATTTTTCAGAAACTGTCAAAAATTGGAAAATATATATATAATATAGTGTAAGCTTGGGACTTTGGGGAGAACACTACCTTATCCATTTCCTCCTGACTCTAGCACACACATTCACAACCAAGAACTGAGCCAGCAATGCCCACAACCATATTACCAGATAGCTAGAAACACTCCAGAGTGCCCTCTGAAGCCAATATCTGTTCTAAGAATGGCAGTTCTATGAAAGGACTGGGGCTTTTGAAAAGGGCAGTTCTGTAGAATCAGAATCCTTCACAAGTCTGAGTTCCTTTCTAGGCCATACATCTTTTTTTTAATATATTTTACTGATTTTTTTTTACAGAGAGGAAAGGAGAAGGATAAAAAATTAGAAACATTGATGAGAGAGAAACATCAATCAGCTGCCTCCTGCACAACCAAGGTACATGCCCTTGACAGGAATCAAACTTGGGACCTTTCAGTCCGCAGACTGATGCTTTATCCACTGAGCTAAGTCGGTTAAGGCAAGACACACATCTTTAATAGTAAAGGGAGTCACCACCCCAAGGTCCACCCACACCCCTGCAGGAGTCTTAGAAGGTAGGGTATGTCTTGCTCAAAACAGTGGGTCTGGAAGATAGGAGCTGGTGAGCCAGGAATTGAAGTAGAAACAAAGAAGGCAGTGGATGCCATGTTTTATTTCTTGATCAGGATATAAGCTAACTCTACTCTGAGAAGGTTTACCTTCCTGCTCTTCCTCTGTCTCCTTTCACAGAATCTTAGCTTTTAAGTTTCTGCACTTGTATTCCCAGGACATAAAATAATTCATCTTCCAGATTAATTTTTCTCTTTTAAAAAATGATCAGGTTCAGGGAGTTATTTCAAGAGAAAGGCTCCCTGACTTTGTGATTTTGGTTTAAATGTTGAGTTTTCAAAGTAGGACAGAAGTTGAGAGCTAGACCCACGGAGGACAAACCATAGAGAGTTGCAGTTTATTGTAATAATAATCCCATTTGCCCACATGTGTTCAAGATGATAAATGGCCAGCATATCCCGATGGCTCAGCACATTACTGAGAACCATTTATCACCACATCTATCCACAGGCAAATAAGATTATTCCAGTATTACCCCACTTACCAAGGTGGGAAAAGGATTTATTTCTCTCTTTCTGTATCTATTTGTCTGTAGGCAAAGGCATACTTAGACATGCATGTGTGTCTTCATGTAGCATTTTTGTGTTGTGCTCAGACATAATGAGTGTACACATGTACATGTATGAGATACAGGTGTGAATATCATCATGTGGGCGAGTTTATGGATGGACACGAATAATGTAAAGCTCAGAGAATAGTTTCTGTCTGAGGTAGTTACCTGCATTACATGCTGCAGGCCAGATCCTTGAGCAAGACGACTATTTCACAAAGTGTTTCTGTTTGATCACTTGGAGAAAACCAGAGAAGAGAAAATGAATGGATTGGGATAAAAATAGCACAATTATTAAGAAATAAATATCTCAAAACATATTTCTATTGAATTAATCACTGCAAACTTAAGGATGGATAACTTTTTTTCCACATACAGGCAGAAGGAACCTACTGTCCTAAATTATTTTACAGATGGTCCAAGCAGAGAAAACAGCAGCCACAAAAGTGACTATGATAATAATAAAAATAACACCACATACCTAACACTTGGCACTTCCCATGCCTTGCCATAGTTCTAAGCACAGGACAAATATAAACTCTTCACACCCTGTTCTATATTCCATAGTAACCACCTTTTACAGGCAAGGAAACCCATAGTGAGGTCAATGATTTTTAAATCTTTTATCATAAAATCAGTTTACTGAGTTTAAAAATTACATATGCAGGTTATATGTGTGTTCTTTTCACATAGTTTGGCTTTTCTGTAACTGATTTAAAGAATTTACATAGTCACATTTATAAAGAAACGAATTATGAAAAGTGTTTGCAAATACCAAATAAATGGAGACATTTAGACTGTCAGTGTAAAGTCAATGCCTGGAGTAGCCCTAAAGAGAGAGATTCCCAAGGCCTCAATGCCTTTCTCAGTCCATTGGCCATAGATATGGAGAGAAAGGGATTTCTTATTTAGTATCTGGATTTCTAGGACTTGGGCCTCTTTCCTTTTTTTGTCCCAGAGGATACACCCACAGCCAGTGGAAGTATATATTGTTATAGTGACATTTGAGGAAATCTATGTCACAATTTTACAAAATTGAGTTCCAATTTTGCATAGCATAGTTCAAGTACAGGTATGTGGCCCATGTTTCTCCCTTCACTCGGGCTCTGTCTAAAGTGATTTAGTGTGGGTCCAACCCTGAGAGCAAATGGGAGCTCATGTGGCTGAGGCTCTTGGACCACTCCAGACTCTCCTTCACAGTTCTTCCTTGCAACACCTCCAACCACCCTAAGTCCAAAGCTACAGTTTTACCCCCAAATCCTTTGATCCCTCAGGTCCCTCCACGGTGCTAACAATAACTCCCTCCTCTAGTCCCTGGCCAATCTATCTATGGATCTAGCCACAGAATTCCTCTACACAATACATTTCTCATTTCTGAATGCAAGTGCCCTCATTGTGTCCCAAAGTGTGTCTCTCTTTTTCCATTGTCCCCAACCATTGGGCTCTGTGGCCATAGAAATTTCCATATGTCCCTTTGGATCTCAGTTTCCTCATCGGTAGAATAAGACCATTCAACTAAGAGATTTCTAACTGCTTTCCAGTCCTCACATGCTGAGCCTTAGTACCCCCTGGAAATAATCAGATTCTTTATCCCTCTTTTTAATTCCTTCCCCTGTTGCTCTCCCAGAAAAGCACTGATTCAGGTCCCATGCAAAGTCATCCAGTATGTGCCCTCCCTGACAGTCAGAGAGCAAAGACCAATCTGCCATGAACACTTACTTGAGAAATCAAACTTATAGAAAAGCAAACACAGTGATCAAAAAGTCATCTTCTTATAGGGTATAGTATGAAGTACAGTACACAGTAGTAGAAAGAGCATGGATTTGAAAATCAGATAAACCTGAATTAGAATCTCATCTCTGCCCATTAACAGCCCTATGGTCTTATAAAAGTTGCTTTGTTTGTTTAAGCTTCCATTTTTCTTAATTTTAACATGTGTCAAATAATATCTAGTTAAACCATCATACATATAAAACCTACTGTAATCTCCTCCTGAAGCTGATATGAGTGATATATATGATATTTCCCAGAGGAGCTTAAAACCTCCTAATCCTGATTGACTTCAGTTATACAATACAGTAGGCTGGGCCATGAAGCTTAGGAAGGCCTCAGAGCATGGGCTTCAGAGCAAGAGGATAATAACAAGACTACCAAAGGCTAGGTTCTCTATCAGCAGGCAACCAATGAGGAGCAGAAAAGTTCATGGGCAGAGGATCCAGTTTGGTGGTTGAAACAGGATTATGAATTACAGAGCATGCAGGTACACCAAGTCATTTGGCAGCAGACAGGATTATGATCTTACTCCTGGGAAAAGGTCTATCCCAAGGAGGCTGGTGAGAACTAGTCAGAACTAGTCAGAACTTGGCACCTCAGCAAAGGCATCCAAGGGATTCAGATAGGAGTCAAGGCAGTTCAGTCACATTGGTGAGGCTACTGTGGAGGACTGGAAATAAGTTAGAGTTCAGTTAACTCATGGATGGTAGGGCTTAGCCCAGTTCCACCATACACTGCATGGACCACATATACTTAGAGACATACTGATGCATCCAAGAGGAAAAAACCATGGCCCAAGAGACTGTCACTGGCAGACTTTGGCAGAGTCTCAGTAGGGCCCTCCTTTGGGTTGTAACTGGTTGGAACCAGCCAGTCTTCTAGCCACCATCAATTGAGAGAAGAAAGCAGGGCTTCTCATTGCTTCCTGATCAAGTTGGGAAACTGGATCATCTACCTCTGTGGGAAGTAAAACCTTTCCTCTCTTTTTATCTTTCAGTGAAATCCGGCCCAACTCCACTGTGCAATGGGAAGAAGTGTGTCGGCCTTGGGTCTCCGGCCTTCGAAAGCTGATGGCCAGCATGACCAGTGACTCCCTGAGACATGTGTATGGAGAGCTGGATTTGCAGATTCAAAGACAGCCTTCTGTGTAAATGCAGAAGGCTGAGATGGACCCAGGCACTTGGCCTCTTCTAATCTTGGCTAAGGAAATTCTAATGCAAAAATAGTCAGTTCTTGCTTTAACTTACTTGTGAAGACTGAGGCAGGACTGGACAGGGCGCCAGAGTGAGGATGCTGTGTATTTCAAAGATAGACTTGTCCAAAATCAGGCTATTCATAGTGGGAGCTAGTTTTTCATCTCTCTACCTTCCAAAGGATTCTGAGGATTAGCTTTAATTAAGCCCTAATTAAACTCTCATATCTCAAAAGAATAAAAATCATCATTTATCATCACAAGTGGCTGCAGCTTCAAATATCAGAGAACTTCCCGTAGCAAGGGGATTTGCTAAATACCTGGCCTGGTGTAAAACAAGATTTCTGGCCTTCCCATTCATACTTTTATAAGGGTGATATACTCCCCCAAATGAAGGGAAGCACATGATTTAGCCCTAAAATTCTAATTCCCTTTCTTAGAATCAGGTTCTGCCCTCATGTCAGAATATATTTTTCCATGGATTGAGTACCACATCATTTGTCTTCTTGGCAAAGCTCAGGAAAGGTCTTTCATCTTGCACCTGCAGCAAAGCAACTGTCTGCCAAATTTCACAGATTTGCCTTGTGAGAAGGTGTGGCCCCATATTAGCAAATTGCATTTGTGAGAAACTTAATCACCCAAAGGAACTAAGAAAGCAGGTGCAATGCTCAGATCTATTAAATAATGCAGTTTTATGGTGCATTTTATAGGTGGTGTCACATCATGGCCTGATCAGCAGGAACCAATAGCCCTTTAACCCTTTCTGGGCTATAGTATAGGCATACTTCAAACCACCACAATGAAGTAGAGTATCCTAATAAAGCAAGTTGTAGTTGTTTTGCCTTCAATTTGTAAAAATTGCAAAGATGCCTGTACTAGAAATTAATGAGTCTAACTTGCAATAGGAGAAATCAGGAATTAGTCTCTTTAATTAGTAATTATACTTCACCTGCCTCTCTGAGATCATTTTGCATAATGATACATTTTAGAGACAGAATAAGCCCAACAATTTGGAGAAGCAGGCAGATTTAGTGACCAAGCCTGTGGGAAGATAGGCAGCCACTAATCCTCTTGTCCTTCACATCACCTATGTTGAACCCTTAGCTCATCACTCAGATGCTGAGAGGTAATATGGACTCTGCCTTGCAAACAGCTGATGTCGGAGGATGCTGACATCATTTGTATTGTGCTCCAAAGTATTTATTTGCAAAGCTGATGCATGGTCAGAATTACCCACTGATATGCCTAGGGTGTGATTTAGGTCAGTAGATTGTGATTCTTAACAAATAAACAAAAAAGAGCAGAAGAAACCTAAGGGAGAGGCCAGAATGGAATTCTTAGTCTATATAACCACATTTCTAAGTCTTTGAGACTGTTTATGAGCTTTTAGCACCAGAAGTCTATGAAGATAGCTGGCCCCCTATGGGAACCATCATACTAACTCTATTAAGTAATCTCCCAGCATTAGCCAAGCCTTCCAATATCCAATTTTAAACTTACAGGCATTCTGTGAGACTGTCGATCTGGCTTAATGTAGTATATTCTTATTAACTAGAATGTAATCAAAACTTAAAATAAAGTTAACCTGCTTGTGTTTGCATCTGCACAAAAGTGAATGCTTTGAATGTTTAGTATAACATACTACTACTCAACTTCTCAATAAATCACCCTTCATTAGTAGATCATGCACCTGGACAAGCATTTCTCCTTTCAAAAAATTGACCGTGGTTGATATTGAAGTCAAAGTAAGTTATCCATGTTGCTTTCTCTACATTTTAATCACATTCACTGGAGGAAGAGGTTTACATATTTAGTTCAAAAACCAGCTTCTAGAAACTTTCTCATGAATAATCTCAATAATTATTTGAGTAAATCGGTGGACAAGCCAGCATGAATACCTATCGTAATGAATACTTTTCATAATGAACGCCTCTTGTGGTCTTAAAACAGAGATGGAAAATATATGGCAAATATGCACAGGAGAGCCTGCATACTTGCTAGACATCACTCAACAATTGCAGCTCATATTGCACCTCAGAGAGCTTCTCAACACAATACTCCAGGAAGCTATTACAACTAATTTGGAGTTGGCACACAAAACTTATGTGCTGTGTCTACTTTAGAGCTAGTCCAACTCTTTTAATAGCTGAGATTCTATGCCATATAATAATACTGTGGCTCTACAAATTACATTTTAGTGGTGGTAAGCAATGTATCTTAGGTAGCAGCAGAGATTCTAAATTCTACTTTCTATCTATACTAGTCCTTTGTACCTTTGAACAAATCCTTATTTGCGTTTATAGGAGGGGTAACAATACTTACATTTCCACAAGGTTCTTCTGGGGAATATATCAAGCAAATCTTAACAACAACACATGCAAAATTATGGACAGATAGATGATAAGAGATAGATGATAGAAGATACATAGATGGGTAGATAGTGTATGAATATATATTGGTATTTTTTTTAATACTTTTACTTCATCAACCTGTAAAAGGAGTAAATATAATTATTTCCAAACTGTTGATGAAGAACTTAAAAAAGTCTAAGAAGCCATGTGTCATGGCAAATTAAGCTGGGGCAGGAGTATGCAGTGGTATCAACCTCTGGTTTTCTGTACACTCTTTACATCCCTTGTCTCCCCAGAGTTTTAAGAATGCTGATCTAAAACCAACTTCAAGATTCTTTGAAAAGCTGCAGTATAACAAACAAAACTATGCACAAATTTATAACAGTAATGTGTAGGGAAATAGAGTTTGTACTAGACTCATTGGCAATTAAAAGTCACAGAATTCTAGGTGTAGGTTTATTTATTAACATTCACCCAATATTATTACAAAGTTAATAAGCATCCATTTTATTCACCTTTACTACCTCAGCCATCCTCCCAAAATTCAGACAGACAGCCTTCCAACCACCTATCTATTCTTTATTCCAACTATCCATCTAACCACCTAACCATTCATTAATAAATGCATGCAAGAATGAATTTAAAAATATTTATTGAATATTAGGCGTCATACTAGAGCTTAAGGATTCAAAAATGAAAAACTCCTGGTCCATACCAGAAAACATTCACAAGCCTGAGGAGGAGCCAAATGCATAAATAAAGTACAAAAGGAATAGATGTTAGTACAATATGCCCAGAGTACCATGGAAATAAACAGAAAAAATGCATGAAAACGGGTCCCTCAAAATCTGCAAGGATAATGGGAAAAGATTTAAATAGACTCTTAAAAAAAGAATAGGAGGTAAGTTGGAGATCATTTGACAGAAAAGAGCTCATGCAACAGCCTAGAGGAAAGAAAGAACATGGCCCTTTTAAATAATTCAAAGTAGCTTGGCATGAAGAGGTGGTGAATATCCAGCAAGGGGAGGCAGAGCTTTTCATATTCACCATAATGATGCATGAAATCATTCATGAGAAAATATCTGCAAAGACTCTTAGCCACAGAAATGCAGGTTTGCATCAGAACTAGAGCACTTCCAGAAATCAGAATTTGTTCTTCTGGGCCACGTGGTAGAGAGAGGCTAATAGAGGTTGCTAATAACACACTGAATACAGAACTAAAAAATATAGGTGGGTCAAGGCCCAAAGAGTATGGTGTAGAATTCTTATCTCAGGTCCGTGTGGCAGGTATAATATTGGGGTGTGGCTGCATTTGGATTCAAACAAGGGAAATGAGATAAAGACAAAGTGGAAAAGGTGGCATGTAGGAGGGTGCTATCCATTTCAAAAACTGATACAGCCGAGACCAGTTTGGCTCAGTGGATAGAGCGTCGGCCTGCGGACTGAAAGGTCCTGGGTTCGGTTCCGGTCAGGGGCATGTACTTTGCTTGCGGGCACATCTCCAGTGTGGGGTGTGCAGGAGGCAGCTGATTGATGTCTCTCTCTCATCGATGTTTCTGACTTTCTGTCCCTCTTCCTTCCTCTCTGTGAAAAATGAATAAAATATATTTTTTTAAAAAAACTGATGCAAATGAGTGACAAGTTCCTAGAGGCTAAAATTTGGGTAGCTGTCGGAAACCAAATATTGTTCTCACTAAATGGATGTAAACAGGAAGCCAGAAGGCGGGTCAACCTTAATTGCTCTGAAAGGTCAGAGCTATTTACTCACTGTTTTGTTGAAACATTATTGGTCGAAGCAACCTCTATGTTTGTTTCTTGTTAATTTCTGTTTTTGTTATTTCCTGCCTAAAGGCTAGGGGTGTGTCCCAAAGCCTTAATAAAAGGGAGAAAAAGGCCAGAGCAAGGGGCAGTCCTTTCCACTAGAGGAAGGCTCCCGCCTGGCCCCCCAATATCGCCAAATTTAAGCTTTCTAGTCTCTCATTTCGTTTGCGTGCGGCCTCCTTCAGAACCCGAACCCTGACCCGGGGACCCTGAACCACGCGGGACGTGGAAAGAGGTTCCCACATCTGGCGCCCATCAGGGACTGCGGAAAAAGGTGCTCACATCTGGCGCCTGACCGCGGGCCGTCTGGAGGAGAAGGTATTATTTGCCTAAGAGCGAAGGAAGGAAAATTCACCAAGGAAAATGGTGAGGGAAGATTCACCTAGGAAAAGGTGAGGGGAATTCAACGTACGCAAAGCCCACGGATTAACTACAGAGTCGCGATCTGTAAGTAGGGTGGGAACGTCTTTTGCAGCCAGGCTAATGGGGAAGAATTAGGTTATAAATATAAAGTAAATTGTATTATAGACTTTTGGTTTGCAAGCTTAAATAATGTGGTTTCTTGTTCAAATTAAAATCTTAGTTTGCATTTGGAATCTGAAATCTGTAATAAGTGAAACTCCAGTGCTGAAACTGCCTCTGGTGTGGAGAAATTCAAAGGTGGCAGGAGAGGGCAAGGCTCTCTACTCTCCTGCAATGAGATTACTTAAGGTTTCACTTAAAAATTATAAGAGAAATTGCAGGGAAATGCTAATCTTGGCCAAATTAGGTGCTAGTTATTACTTCGGAAAGCGAAAAAGAAAGAAAAAATTTAAGATCTGTCTTTATCTTTTAAGCATAAAAAGAAATTAGGCCAGATTTGTTACTGATGCTTTCCCCTGAAGTAAGCAGGATGTGGGGGAAGGGATAGACACTGTGGCAATCCAGAATGAAAGTCCACTCTCCCAGTATACTAATCCCAAGTCTCCTTTCTCGCCATGAAAAAGTTTTAAAAATTTAGAGATGTGTCTGGAATTTCTGTACTCGTGAAGAGAGAAGCCCGGCTTAAAAAGAAATGCGCGCAATTGTCCACCTTTTTGGACATATTAGACAGGGTTTTAAGCTGGAATCTCTCCGCAAAAGCTGCAGAAAAAGAAAAACCCAGAACTGGTCTTTATTTTTTAAGAAAAATGGCGTAAAGGAACCAAAAGGAGAAGATTTTGTGTTATTAATCAAGGTTTTCAGCTAAATGCAAATTAAATTGGGAGAAAATAAAATTTCTCTAATAATTAGGAATTCAAAATACGTTGTTGATTGGTCTAATAAAAAAGGATTAATTCTGTGATTTCCAACTGTCAGTTTAAAAATATAATTGATATCTTAAGATAATTATAAAAAATATTATAATCTTTAAATCATATATGAATATATACATTTGATGGTTTTTTTCATGTTAAAACTTCAAGGCTTTAACAGAGATGATTCTTGTAAAGCTCCATGGGCCCAGAGTAATACAAGAAATTTGTTCTCTCTCTTTTTAAAGGACATCTTCTTAAATTTAACCGATCTAATATACTTGAAATTTCATGGAAAGATTTATCAAATAAGAATTAATGACTGTATTTTAAATGTTGTGAAGGTTTTGGCCTCTAAGAAGGACACAAGGTAGCACTCTAGGGAGAGGCATAAACACTCAGCCTCTGAGAGATCCAGTCTCTCGGTGTCCTAGATGTCAGAGAGGTAACCATTGGGCCAGACAGTATAAATCAAAATTTTATAGAAATGGGCAGCCTCTAAATCAAGATACAGGGTATAGTCAACCACCGGGAAACAGCCAGAGGGGTGCCCCCCAGCCCCGTTATTAATAGCGGAAACCTGCCCTGCAAGGCCCACAGTGGATTCCTTCATCCAAGCAACTCCAGGAAGCGCAGGCCTGGATCTTAACAGCACCATAGCAGTCACTTTGACTCCTGATATTGCTCTGCAAGCTATTCCTACGTTACCAGGAGCATGGTAAAGAGGACGGTACAGACATCTAAGAACGTACTTCTTGCTGTACCAACAGTTACCAGCTGTACGGTAATATTTCCTGGGGCACATGGGGAAGTATTTTTGACTTATATTCCTGACCCTTCATGGGTAAGAACCGTTAGGTATACTGATTCCCCTGTTTCTTGTAGTCTCTAAGAAGGGCAAAATTAAGTAAATATTTCTTAAAATTCCAACATTAGAATTTAAAATGACAAAAAGCCCAAAGCCACCTGTATTCTTAAGCTAGAGGCGGGGCAACATTTGTGGCTTGTTAATCAGACATAACCATTTACTAAATTTGCTTTGCTTTTTAAATTGAGATACCTACTTTAATTAATAAATTAGCCTTTTAAATAAAAATCAAAGTTTTCAGCTAAGTAAAGAGCCAATATTTTTGTAAGCAATTTGATTAAATATTCTAATAAAGTAACTAAGACCTTCTCTATACAAAAAAGAAATTGATAGCCAGTTTAAAATTGAATTGCCATGGCCTAGAACAAAAAAATTTCCTTACATAATATTATTCTACAATGTCATTATAATTTTTTTGACAAATATCCCAAACAAACTTACAATCTAATTCTCTGAATATTTGGTAGCAATTTAAAAAATAAATAAATAAATAACATAAAAGGAATTAAGGCAGTGAGAAGGCACTTGAGCATTCTATATTGGCTTTTCTTGCTCTTTTTGCCAAGAAGGACCCTCCCACAGCTGTCGCCTGAGCTTTCTGTTCATGCTGAGGTTGAAGCCTAGTGTTGGCTGATAGCATGAATCTGTCTCTCACCCAGTGGTGTGAGCTGGGCCCTTCCTAGAGAAGAAACCTGGGTTCCCCAAGATATGTGATCAGTGCTGGGACCCTGCCAGCAGGCGAGGGGATCCCAAGGCAGGTACTGGGCGTGGAGGCCACAAGGGCATCAGCGTCCAAGGAGATGGACCTGAATGAACCTCACTTCAACCTGCTTGGCCCCGGAGGATGGCTGGTTAGCCAGAGACGGGCAACTGGAACTTATACGTGACACCGACCACCGCCTAAGCCAGGAACTGGGCCTTATGCTGCCCTGCTTTCCAATGACGGGTAAGGTGGGTTGGTACCGTATGGTAGTTCCTGACCTAAGACAGGCACAGTCGCAGAGGGGCCATCAGGAAAAAACTTGGGGATCAACAGAGGTTGATCCTCACCCCCCAACATTGCAGAGGCTTGAACCTTCGCCCCTTCTGAGGGAGGTCTCCTGCCCCATGGCTGCTTCACTTCCCACGTCCAGCTCCGATCGGGACCCAGGTGACAAGACAGAGACTTGGCCCAGCTCCGTTCAGGACACAAATGACAGACAAAAATTTGGTGCAGCTCAGATCGGGACCCAGCAACAGACAGACTTGGCTAACAGCTGCCCTATATTCTAAATCCAACTTAACACCAGGAATGCTCAGGGCCTACTCAAGAATGCAAATACTCCTTTCCACTAATATTTACAGGATAAAACTAAGATTGTTGTTAGAATATTAAATTTAATAATAAAATAGTAGTAAAATTTTCAAATTAATTTAATTGGTTAATTGAAATAGGTGAATATTCAAGAAAATTTAATTGCACGAAAAAAAAAGGTTACTCCTAAAGTATTAACTTAAATTTCTATTGGTAGTTCATTGCATGGTAAAATTACTCAACATGCAATAAACATAAAGCAGTCATATTTGCATTATAAAAAATTTTCCAAAAGCCTCATAATTACATAAAAAAGGAGGGATAGTACAGTAATATTACGTAAGGAAAAAGCATCCTGTAAGCAAATTACATCTAAAAAATTTTTTACTTAACAGCAAGACACCCATGGAAAACATACATAGTATTAAAATAAGCCAAAGGAAAATAATTTGGGCAAAAATAAAAAGGATCTAAAGTCAAATTTATAGAAAAATTCCTTTACTAACTTTTGGTCGAGAATTTTTATATATTTTCAGAAAAACAGCTCCAAGACCATGTGAATTCCTACAACAGAGAATGCTCCAGCTATGAAGACTAGAGGAGAAGCAGTCCAGAGATGGAAGATGCTGACGACACCTTGCCATCCTAACAGTCAGCAGCTGTGCATCGATGCAGGTTGCCCAGGACCAAACCAGAGAGGGTCGGACCTGCATTGCCACCATTTGTCCACCATCCAGAACTGAAATATCACTGCTAATACGTACATTCAAAAAACTGATGGACATTGAAACTGGGACTCAAAGGACTGTTGGTCCAGAAAGAAAGATACTATAGACTTATTCATTCACCTCTTAGCATAGCCATTGTTGCTTGTCTTATTTTTTGTTCTTAATATTTATTTCTAGTCTGTAGGTTTAAGATTTTTTAGAGGAAAAGAAAACGGGGGAGATGTCGGAAACCAAATATTGTTCTCACTAAATGGATGTAAACAGGAAGCCAGAAGGCGGGTCAACCTTAATTGCTCTGAAAGGTCAGAGCTATTTACTCACTGTTTTGTTGAAACATTATTGGTCGAAGCAACCTCTATGTTTGTTTCTTGTTAATTTCTGTTTTTGTTATTTCCTGCCTAAAGGCTAGGGGTGTGTCCCAAAGCCTTAATAAAAGGGAGAAAAAGGCCAGAGCAAGGGGCAGTCCTTTCCACTAGAGGAAGGCTCCCGCCTGGCCCCCCAATATCGCCAAATTTAAGCTTTCTAGTCTCTCATTTCGTTTGCGTGCGGCCTCCTTCAGAACCCGAACCCTGACCCGGGGACCCTGAACCACGCGGGACGTGGAAAGAGGTTCCCACAGGTAGCCATTTAGACATGATAATTACCATGCACAAGAAATTCTAAAGACCCAGAATCTTGTTCTGTCTTGAAGCTCTCAAACTCAATATCCTAAAAATCCAACGGATTCTAGAGACACTTCTTCCCATCTTATGGCAAGATTTTCCTTCTGTTCTCAGCACAACTCATTTAGACTGTTTTACTTCCATAAGACTCTATTAAAAAAGAAATACAGGAAAAATAATTAACAACAACATCTTTTGAGTATATCTGTCTAAATAAATGAGAAGTGTGTGTGTGGGGGGAGCACTTCATTTTGCAGCAGGAAAACTTACTAAAAAATTGTGCTCACTCCAAAGACAATGGACTTTTTAAAAAAGATGCTTGATAAGCTTACTGCTGATATAATTCCTGAACTCCTATTAATTTTCACATTAATTAATCATTGTTCTAAGACAAGTAATTATCTAAGCAATATTTAACCATCCCTGAAACTAATCAAACATAAGGGTCCTAGTGAGTATTTCTATTAGTAAAAACAAGTGCCTATAACACAGAAAGGATTCTTTCTCTTCTTTATGATTTGAGCAAGTAGGCAAATATAGCATGTAAAATATTACAATCAGACTTAGAATTTATCTTAAAATGATAGGGTATCGTACTGGAAATGTGGCTCAGTTGGTTGGAATGTCATCCTGTGCACCAAAGGGTTGTGGGTCAGATTCCCAGTCAGGGCACATACTCAGATTTAGATTTCAATCCTCAGTCAACTGATCAATGTTTCGCTCTCACATTTTCTCTTCACATGATGTTTCTCCTCTCTCTCTCTCTCTCTCTCTCTCTCTCTCTCTCTCTCTCTTTCTTTTTCTCTCTCTCTGTTGTTTCTTTTAAAGTCATAGAGTATCAATAACCATCAGATATCATTACACCTATCATTGACAGGTGGGGTGCAACTTCTCTCCCCTCCCCATGATTCTATATGGCTCTATGATTACATTGACTGATGGAATGTGGTAGAAACAACACAATCAGTTCTTAGCCAAGGCCCTGGGAAACTAGTAAATTTCACTTCTTATCTCTTGCAATCCTTCTCCATTAAAGTTTCCATGAAAAAGCTCAATTGCTTTAACAATGTCATACTGAGGAATCAGCCTGTTGATGTTCTTGCTGAGTTCAGCCTTCCAACTACTCCCACCAAGGCACCAGACATGACAATGAAGCCATCTTGGGCTCTCTAGACCAGTCCATCTACCAGCTGAATACCATCAAGTGACCTCAGTCAATGCCATTTAGAGCAGAAGACACTTACCCAAATGCTTGAGCAATCAAATTATGAGATATGTAAAATGATTATTGTTTTAAGCCACTAGGTTTGATGTCATCTATAAAGCAGTAAGACATAATTACTCCAATAATCTCAGAAAGGAGAACAATTTACTGACTAAATACTATGCTTGTTTTAAAGAATTATCAGTGTTTTGATCATCATTTTTCCTTTCTGAAAAATAGACATGTAAAATTTCTTGTTACTTAACAGCCTCCATAGATTTGAAGAGACCTATCATGTGTACTCTCAAGTCTAATTTAAGTATTGCCAGTTCCTTTAATTCTTCCTCTTAAACTATGGTTTTTTTGGATACTTCATCACCTTCATCTCCATCAAGATTTGGTCAGATGCCATTAGAAATAACTTGAAATTGAGAGAAAGGGCACAAAGATGAAGGATAACATTGCTCTTTCACAAAGACTTAGAAAATAGGGTTATTCCGCTGAGAACCTCAAAGAGATTTCACATCCTCTACCACCCCCACAAAACCAGCTTTCTTATGAACTGAAATACTAAGCAATAGGTAAGTAATCTGGTCATTAACATACTTTCCATTTTTTCTCCCTGAACACTTAAAAATGCCTTCATTTGCCCAGAGTTCTACACTGAGTTAGCTCTTTGTGAAATACAATAGAACAAAGTAATTTATTTTTATGTTAGTTAAACCTAAACCAAAATTTGTGGTCACTACTATAGCTAAGTCCAATAATGGCCTAAAAGCAGTTTTTGGTTAAAGGTGATTTGTAAACTAGCCATAGAAATAGGAAATGTTAGCCTTGTGTCATAGTTGATGGCATGACACTAAAACAGTCCTGCCCTCTAGAAATGTGTCCTCTGTACCCACCAGTGGTTATTACGAGTATCAATTTTCCTGCCCAGCCTCTCTTCTACAAGATTCTTTCTGCCACAGATGTGCCCCATATTTTTTATATATATTTTATTGATTTTTTTACAGAGAAGAAGGGAGAGGGATAGCAAGTCAGAAACATCGATGAGAGAGAGACATCGATCTGCCGCTTCCTGCACGCCCCACACTGGAGATGTGCCCGCAAGCAAGGTACATGCCCCCGACCTGAATCGAACCTGGGACCTTTCAGTCCGCAGGCTGATGCTCTATCCACTGAGCCAACCCGGTCTCGGCTGCCCCATATTTTTGTGGAGTCTTTTTCATCAAAGCACCATCCAAAACCCACAGAAAGTCACCTACCCACAGTCCCTGACAGAGGCACAGAGTTAGTCTCTCTGATGAACTTTCATTGCTCTTGCCTGTACTCAGTAGGACAGCATGGCCTTCAGAAAGCAGAATAGCATCTAATTTGCCATTCTATACCTTTTCCTCAGATGAGAGATTCCTAAACTAAGTAGATCATGCCCTTATATTATAAAGCATGGCATTTAATGTAGATTTTGGAGTTTTTCGTACCATAATGACATAATGATATTTTATCATGCACTTAACCTTTACTATTTCTGGTGCCAGTTTCATATGGCTATTATCCATATTTCAAATATGGACATCTGTATCTTTCAGTAACTTTCAAATGACAAGTTCACACCCCCACCAAGACCAAGCCTATTTGGGCTGAAGTGCCCATAGTGTTGACCTGCTGCCAAGCTTACTTTTCATACATTGCTTTTATTATAGATGTAAGACTGAGCTCATGAGTATTATTATTTCATCTTACTTATAACTGTGAATTCAAAAAATATGATTCTAATAAAGGAATCTGCCTTTTATGCTGATCATTAAAAGAAATGCTTGGTATCTTCAATAATATCCCAATTAGCTTCATTTGAGCATACAATTTTAAAAGCCCAGGCAGATCAACAAAATATTATTATTGACATAAAATTGAAAAATAAGTATAATACAATACAAAATTTCTATGGTTAAAAAAAAAAACAATAGGTTTCAATGATAGATTCACTAACAATGTTGAGCAAAAAAAATGAAGGTCATTATCTGGCAAATTTAAGGGGGAAAAAAGCCTGAGCTCATCTAGGTAACCTAAATATTGAGAACACACTATAAAAGAATTCTACTTACACTATTTTTTTTCTTTAATCCTAGTTTAAAAAAACCTAGTTTAAAGACAGCTCTTCCAATACTTAATGTGTTGTTCTGTTAGTACTCAATACACAACAAATAATAACAAATAACAAAGCACTGGCTGTATATGGTTTTCAAAAATTAATACATCAGATAATTAGGTACCAAAAAGCTACCACAGCTATTATGATTTTATTATTATTATTATTATTACTAATATAAAATTCCATAGCATACTTTGTATGTGCTGATTTGAGAAGGAACAAAGAAGCTATCCAAAATAGTAAAATAATAGGTTGGTCTTAGGCACTGCAAGAAAGAGTACAATTGATACAACTTCTTTCAAAAACTATTTGGCAGCATCTACTAATCTGAATTTATGTAGTGACCCAGTAATTCCACTCCTAGGTATAGTTTTTGACAGAAATATTTACATATATTCACCAAAAGATAGGAGTGTTCAAAAATGTTCATAGTATTCAAAATAATCCCCCAAGTTAGAAATCCAGACATGGCTTAGCTGGGTGCTCTGGCTCAAAATTTTTCACAAGGCTGAGATTAAGGTTAGCCAGTGTCATGGTCTTATCTAAAGGTTTAAGAGAAACTTTGTTTTGCAGTTTATTCATGGGCTCCTTACAGATTGGTGAACTGAGGGCCTCTGTTCCTTTTTGACTATTGATTGGAGACCTCTCTCCATTCCTTGGTATGCTGGCCTTCCCATAGGGCCACTTACTACTTGACACCTGACATCCATCACAGTGAGAAAGCAAGAGAGCAAAATAGGGCAAGCAAGACAGAAGCCAAAATCATTTTATAAGCTAAACTCAGAGTGACACCTATAATTTTTGTCATATTCTGTTAAAAGTGAGTCACTGGGTCCAGCCCAAAGTCAAGGGGAGAGGATTACGCAGGGCATAAACATTAGGAGGTAAAGATCATTGTGGGCGATCTTAATTATACCACAATTTATGGAAAAATATTCTTAGAATTGCCAAAAATATTCTTAGAATTGCTGCACAGATATTTTATTTCATAGTGATCTTCCATGGCCTAAGGATCTATACTTCAGTATCTATTGAGTTCCAATTAGTTTTCTTGGAGGTTCTTCCTCCTCAACAGAAGCTTTAAGGTTCACTTTTGACAGATCATCATCTGACTGGACTCAAATAAGCCTCTTTAACTAGCTAGTCTATTTTTCTAGCTAAGAAGGCAATATCTGGATGCTAGGGAGGGAAGAGTTGCTCTTTTCACTACAGCGTCACATTTTAGACAGAGCCTAGAAAAGAAGTTGGAAATTCAATGTTTTTCACCATTAATTTTTGGGTCCCTTCAACTGGAACTCACCTCATTGTATATGAAAACCAGTAAATACAACAGAAATTATGTCAGACCATATGTTAACATGTGGAAAATAATACTCTAAGTTTAAAG
Organism: Lasiurus cinereus; assembly: GCA_011751065.1. Lineage (NCBI taxonomy): Eukaryota > Metazoa > Chordata > Mammalia > Chiroptera > Vespertilionidae > Lasiurus > Lasiurus cinereus. The sequence goes on from JAAGEH010000392.1 coordinate 20,346,837, forward strand.
TTGATTACTGCTGGGGCTGACCAGTAACCCCTGAATGATGGAGAAACAGATTACTCCAACACAGTTATACTGTGGGAAAGAGAGCTACGGTACAGCCCAGCTAAAGAAGCCAGGCAGCCTCAATTGCCTGCCTTGTTAGGCTTTTATTGAAATTTTTATCTTTAGATACATTCAGTAAGGTGAGTAATCCTGAGAGGTCACGTGTTTACTTATCCTCTCTATACAAGAGCATCCAGGGATTAAGCATAAGGATTACAGTAAACACCCAAGGGTCTGCACATGCACACACTTTTTTGGAAAGGTCAAGGAATAATTAGGGGTGCTGCCTTCAACACTCTTCTAAGTCTCCCCTAAATTGGAATTCCAATAAAAACAAGGCAGGTAGCCTTCCACACACTTCTCTTTTCTCAGAATGTCCTGCTCACAAGCTTTCCAACCAAATCTCATGCTTCCCCACAGATTATCTCTTTCCATCTCTGTTGTGCATTGGCATGACTTCCCTGACAATTTCTGCAAAATGTTGGAAGAAGTTGTAGTTATCTGACTGACCCATCACGATGATTTTCTTTGCCAAAAATGACTAACAATCCCAAGTGACTTAAATAGATTCCATTTAGGCAAGCATCCACTTTTCAACTCAGAAAAGAAACTCTGTGATTCTAGTGCATGTATCACTATGTACCTGGTACAGAGTAGCCTGTCAATAAGCATTTGGTGAATGAATGAATGAATGAACAGAATGGAACAGGGATGGAGTGTTACTCTCCCTGGACTCCATCATTCAGGCTGCCCCTTGTCATTTTGGTCACTGCCAAAATTCAAGTATTTTCCATATCACTAAAATCTCAAAGTCCTTTGTCCCCAGGCAGTTTGTTTCCTCTTTACCATTCCACCTTCCAGAATTGACCTAAGCATCAAAGCCCAAATAATATCAAAAGAACATGGGTTGGAGGAGAAACCAAGATGGCGGCATAGGTGGACACCTAAACTGCTGCCCCTGAAACAATTTCAAAACTACAACTAAAATACAGAATGGACATCATCCAGAACCCCAGGAAAGTTAGATGAGTGGAAATTCTACAACTAGAAGGAAAGAGAGAGGCTCACAGAGACTCAGATGAGCTGCAAAAGCTGAAGTACGAAGACATGCACGTGGAGAGAGCACACTGGAGTGCCTGGCTGGCTTCCTCTGACAGGAGGGAGACATAGACTCCTAACTGCACTGAACCCCTTATCCTAAGGCATGAACCCCAGGTCCAGGTGAGACTCATATGGGGGGAGTTTAGCCTGTGAAAAGGAAGAAGCACATGGAAATTTAGGGGAGCTGTGAAAGGGCAGAAGACTGGGGGTGCACACACCACTGTGTGCAGAAGACAGACTGCTAATTGTGCTGCTGGCTTTTTCTAATAGGTGGGAGAGAGAGCCTCCAAACTGCACCACTTCTAACTCCACTGAACCCCAGTTTCGGGCAAGACTCTGGGGACCTAGACTCATACGGGTCCCGGAGCACAGGGGAGCTTGAAAGGCAGTGGTCTAGAGGCACTGTGTGCGTGTGCACAAAGAAGGCTGCAGCAATTACTGAGAGTCACTGAGACCCAGGGGCCAAGTAGGGCAGGGCTGACTGGAAGGGAAGGCAGTCCATTAAGCCCTGAGACTTCACCCCTTGCAAGCTCAACAGAGAGACTTTTGCAGTTTTGCAAGTCTTGTATCATAAGGCTGATTCCAACAGAGAAGTTCTCCCGGCATAGTGAAAATGCGGACACAAAGTAACAGATCACAAACAAAAGAAATGGAGGGAAACAAATGACTGGATATATAGTTCAAAACCACGGTTATAAGGTTTTTTAAGAATTTCCTACAAAAAATGGATAAATTCAGTGAGACCCAAGAGGAGATGAAAAAGGACCAACTAGAAATTAAACATATACTGACTGAAATAAAAAATATTATACAGAGACCTAACAGCAGACTAGAGGAAGGCAAGGATCAAGTCAAAAATTTGAAATACAAAGAAGCAGAAAACACTCCACTGGAAAAGCAACAAGGAAAAAGAATCCAAAAAATGTGAAGATAATATAAGGAGCTTCTTGGATAACTTCAAGCATACCAGCATCAGAATTATGGGAGTTCCAAAAAGAGAGTGAGACAAGATATTGAAAACCTATTTGAAGAAATAATGACTGAAAACTCTCCACATCTGGTGAAAGAAATAGACTTACAAGTCCAGGAAGCACCCAGAATCCCAAATAAAAGGAATCCAAAGAGAACCACACCAAGACACATTATAATTAAAATACCAAGAGCAAAAGACAAAGAGAATATTAAAAGCAGCAAAGCAAAAGAAAAATAGTTAGTTACCTACAAGGGAGTACCCATACAACTGTCAGCTGATTTCTCAACAGAAACTATGCAGGCCAGAAGGGAGTGGCAAGAAATATTCAACATGATGAATAGCAAGAACCTACAACCAAGAACACTCTATCCAGCAAAACTATCATTCAGAATTGAAGGACAGATAAAAAGCTTCACAGATAAGTAAAAGCTAAAGGAGTTCATCAACACCAAACCAATATTATATGAAATGCTAAAAGGTATTCTTTAAGAAGAGGAAGAATAAAAAGGTAAAGATAAAAAGTATGAACAACTAATACATATCTATCAATAAGTGAATCTAAAAATCACGTGAATTAAAAATCTGATGAACAGAATAAACTGCCGAATATAATAGAATTAGGGGCATAGAAAGGAAGTGGACTGACAATTCTCAGGGGGAAAGGGAGAAGGGAGGGTGCAGGGAGAGACTGGACAAAAATCATACACCTACAGATGAGGTCAATGTTGGGGGAGGTAAGGGTAGAGGGAGGGGTGGGAGCTGGGTTGAGGGGAGCTATGGTGGGAAAAAAAAGAGAAACAAATGTAATAATCTGAACAATAAAGATTTAATTTAAAAAAAAGAACATAGGTCAAGAAGAGATGAGAATGAGAAATTAGCTGTTGAGCACAGCTTATATGAATATAGTCCACTGTCTATCTGCTTCTACTTGGAAATGAAATATTTGGAATCATTCTAATCTGAATTATCCCAACCACGTTTTTTCAGAAACATAGCTCCCATTTTCTCAAGAACCCTCAAAACAATTATCAGAATCCAAAATAGCCCTTTTCCTTCCTCATGCTACTGCCAAAGTGATTGTAAATAATTCTGCAGAAAACATTAGTTACTATAAGCTCTTTCTGTTGCTAAGATTGGAGTTCAGGATGAAGGTGGTTTTAAGAAATCTAGAAATGAAGCTAATAGAAGAAATAAATTGAGCTTTCATTTTATATCTCAAAACTAGGCACCATCTTTTGATCTTGCAACAAGTACTTCTCACAAATGTCTCACCAGAAACCAAGGAACTATTCAAGGCAGTGAGCACCAAGTTGAAGATGTCCAAGTGGCCTTGGCACTCAATCCGTTCATTGGGAATGGTTTGATGAGGATTGCTAAACTAGGCAAAAGAATGATAAGATGATTCCTAAAGACACTTCCAATTCCAAGAATATGTTATTACAAAAACAAACAAACAAACAAAAACAATACAAAAGATCAATGAAACCAAGAGCTGATTCTTTGAAAGGATAAACAAAATTGATGAACCTCTAACCAGGCTCACAAAGAAGAGAGGACCTGAATAAACAAAATCAGAAATGAAAGAGGAGAACTAATAACAGACCCCACAGAAATACAAAAGATTATTTAAAAAAATACTATGAACAACTCTATTCTAACAAACTAGACAGCCTGAAGGAAATGGACACATTCCTAGAAAAATGCAATCCTCCAAAACTTACTCAGGAAGATTCTAAAAATCTCAATAGACAGATAACTATGGAAAAAAATTGAAAGAGTCATCAAAATACTTCCAGCAAACAAAAGCCCGGGGCCAGATGGCTTCACAGGGGAGTTTTACCAAACATTTAAGGAAGAATTAAAACCTATCTTCCTCAGACTATTCCAAAAAATTCAAGAGGAAGGAACACTTCCAAGCTCCTTCTATGAAGCCAGCATCACCCTAATATCAAAACCAGATAAAGATAATACAATGAAAGAGATTTACAGACCAATATCCCTCATGAACATAGATGCCAAAATCCTCAACAAAATTCTAGCAAATAGGATCCAGCAGTACATCAGAAAGATCATACACCATGACCAAGTAAGATTTATCCTAGGAATGCAAGGATGGTATAATATTTGCAAATCAATAAATGTGATACATCACATAAGCAAATTGAGAGATAAAACTTGCATAGTCATATCAATTGATACAGAAAAAGCATTTGACGAAATCTAACACCCTTTCTTGACAAAAACTCTCAGCAAGGTGGGAATAGAAAGATCATACCTCAACATAATAAAAACTATATATGACAAAACCACAGCTATCATCATACTCAAATAGCAAAAACTAAAACCATTTCCCCTAAGAAAGGAACAAGACAGGGATGCCCACTCTCACCACTCCTGCTCAACATAGTGTTGAAAATACTAGCCATTCTGATCAGACAAGAAGGTGAAATAAAAGGCTCCAAACTGGAAAAGAAGAAGTAAAGCTGTCCTTATTTGCAGATGACATGATATTGTACATAGAAAACCCTGAAGACTCCATCAAAAAATTATTAGACTTAATAAATGAATTTGGCAAGTTAGCAGGATACAAAATTAATGCCAAGAAATTTATGGCATTTCTATACACCAATAATGAACCTTCAGAAAGAGAGACTTAAAAAGCAATTCCATTTACCATCACAGCAAAAATAATAATAATAATAATAATAATAATAACAACAACAACAACATACATACATACATAGGAATAAATTTAACAACAACAACATACATACATAGGAATAAATTTAACTAAAGAGATAAAAGACCTATACTCAGAAAACTACACGACACTGAAAAAAGAGATAGAGGAAGACATAAACAGATGGAAGAACATACCATGCCATGTTCATGGATTGGTTGAATCAACATCATCAAAATGTGCATACTACCCAAAGCAATCTATAAATTCAATGCACTTCCCATTAAAATACCAAGGGCATATTTCACAGACCTAAAAAGTACTCACCAAAAATTCATCTGGAATAAAAAAAGACTCCTAATAGCTACAGCAATCCTGAGAAAGAAGAACAAAGTAGGTAGGATCTTAATACCAGATATCAAGCTATATTACAAAGCCACTGTTCTCAAAACTACCTGGTACTGGCACAAGAACAGAAATACAGATCAATGGAATAAAATAGAGAACCCAGAAATCAACCCAAACCACTATGCTCAATTAATATTTCACAAAGGAGGCATGAACATACAATGGAGTCAAGACAGTCTCTTCAATAAATGGTGTTGGGGAAATTGGACAGATACATGCAAAAAAATGAAACTACACCACCAACTTACACCACATACAAAAAAATAAACTCAAAATAGATCAAGACTTAAACATATGACAAGACTATAAATACTAGAAAAATCTCTGACATATGCCAAAGCAATTTCTTCACTAATACTGCTCATAGGGCAATTTAAAGAGAAAATAAACAAATGGGACTACATCAAAATTAAAAAGCTTTTGCACAGCAAAGGAAACCATCAATAAAACAACAAGAAAGCCCACTGCATGAGAGAAGATATTTGCCAATAATATCAACAATAGGGGTTCACTTACAGGGAACTCATACAACTTAACAAAAAGAAGATAACCAACCCAATCAAAAAATGGGCAACTGATCTAAATAGACACTTTTCGAAAGAAGACAGAAGGAAGGCCAAGAGACATATGAAAACCTGCTCAAAGTCACTAATCATCTGAGAGATGCAAATCAAAACAACAATGCAGTACCATCTCACACCTGTCAGAATGGCTATTATCAACAAATCAACACATGACAAGTGTTGGTGAGGATGCAGAGAAAAAGGAACCCTCATGCACTGCTGGTGGGAATGCAGACTGGTGCAGCCACTAGGGAGAACAGTATGGAGTTTCCTCAAAAAACTAAAACTGGTACTCCCATTTGACCCAGTGATCCCACTTCTAGGAATATATCCCAAGAAACTAGAAACACATATAAGAAAAGATATATGCACCCTATGTTCATAGTAGCACAATTCACCATAGCTAAGATTTGGAAACAGCCTAAGTGCCCATCAGCAGATGAGTGGACTAAAAAACTATGATACATCTACACAATGGAATACTATGCTTCGGTAAAAAAGAAGGAGTTCTTACTATTTGTAACAACATGGATAGAGATGGAGAGCATTATGCTAAGTGAAATAAGCCAGGCAGAGAAAGATAAATATCACATGATCTCACTCATTTGTGGAATATAATGAACAACATAAACAGATGAACAAAAATAGATCCAGAGACAGAGAAATATCAATCAGAACATCAAACCTCAGGGAAGGTATGAGATGATGGAAGTAAAGGGGAAAGATCAACCAAAGGTCTAATATGCATGCATATAAGCCTAATCAATGGACACAGACAACAGGGGAGTGGGGGCATGAATGGGAGGAAAAAAAGAGAATCTATTATAAGATTCTGTAGTTGATAACATCTAGTATTTTCCCACCAACACTGGGAGCTGAAATACTCAGTGTCATTCATAGGTTGTGTTTGTAGTGTATGTAAATAAGAATTTTATTACCATACCCTTAACCCATAACTTAAGCCTTATCAGTATGCCTTTCTAGCCAACTGTTTTTATCAGATAAAGACAATAATATTTCCTTTGAGTGCCAAATGTGAAAAACTTCTCAATTTATTAGTTGGATTCCAGGTTTTTCCCACAGCACTGGAGTCCCAACTTTTAATGACAATTGCTTTCCTATTAACAACACATGCAGGGAAAACAAAGGCCTGGAAGCAATGAGATGTTAAAGTCTAAGTAATTCATAATAAACCTGGATGTAAAAATGGCATAATTATATTAGCAGGTTGGAAGAGTTAAAGTTTCAAGAACCATAGCCTACATATTAGAGGCATTCATTCATTGGAAAATACATGGCACCCTGTGTTGCATAGACTTTTTCCTAGTTAACCACCACCCAGAATATGGATAAGCTTTCAGACAGCTAGGATGAGAAGACAGGTCTGAGGGGAAATGCTGTCAGAGCAATTCAGTTGAAGTCCATGTGATAAGATGAAGGCTTATCCTCTATGAAAGTTAGCTGGGAGAGGAACTCCTTCTTTAGCATAGGAAGTGTTAGGGATACCCCAGTAGTAAGGGTAAGCCAAAGTGAATACAATGAAGGACCTAGGCCCAATAGGGTCACTATAAAATAGGAAGCCAGGGCATCCGAGACAGAAAATTGTCCCCTACTTTATCAATTCATATCTACTTAATTTTTCCCCACCGTCTCCCCCACATCTCCACTTCAAAATTTACCAATTTTCTGGTACTTTGGCCTTGGTCCTTATTTCTCTTACTTTATCCACCAGGGGGCGGTAAAAAGTCTTCTGTGCAGCAGAGCTGAGATAGCTGTTACTCTGAAGGTTCAATCCCCAGTCTATAACCCTACTGAACATCATAATGAGATTGTCTGTTTTATAAAGAACGAGGCACTATGATATATAATTATTCGTTTCTGTGTACTTCATCTTAACAGAGGGGAAGAAACACCAGTTCTGGGCAAAAAGAGTGATGTTCAAACTCCATCCTTGTGTTTGTCCTTTTATCTCCCTGGAAGTAATTTCCTGGGAAAGAAAAAGCCTGTAATTCCAGATATACAGATGTCTCATTTAGAATTAAATATAGATGTCTACTTTTCCAAATTCTTGGGGCTTTAAAGTATGAGAACTATGCTCATGGGGAAATATGAATTAAAAGAATGATGCTATGAAAAAAAGAAAATTCCTTGTCTCAAAAGACTAGTGCTGACACCATATCCCCCAATGTAAATGCATTGGCACTGAGTCCTAAGAAAGGGTGGAGGGCTTTCACAGACTGGAAACTGACACACCATGACTCAGGACTGCCTCTTTTCATAGACTTCATCTCAGACTCACAATAGCTCTCCCCTCACTTCTCCTGGCTCTCAGGGAAGGTTCTCAGCATTTTTACCTCCCCTTCACACCCCCTTTCTACTTTGGCTTTCTCATGCATATGCATGAGAAAGAAATTAGATGTGGAATTCTAGGAAAGTATAATAAAGATGCAGGGCCTCACTGTTACTAATTCTTAAATGGATCCAAATGAAAATGTGGGCAATAATGAGCACTGTCAACCAGAGAGCTCAATAAAAGCATTCTAGATTTATATATTAAGGAAGCTCAAGATAGAGACAATAGCTTTTGTCTCTATGCAGTCACTCTTTTTTTAAATAAATCTTTATTGTTCAGATTATTAAAATTGTTCCTCTTTTTTCCCCTCCACCTGGCTCCCAACCCTCTCCCTCCATTTACCTCCTCCCCGCATTGTCCTCATCCATAGGTGTATGATTTTTGTCCAGTCTCTCCCTGCACCTTCCTCACCCCTTTCCCCCTGAGAATTGTCAGTCCACTCCCTTTCTATTTTTCACCAGTTTATTCTGTTCATCAGATTTTTAATTCACTTGATTATTAGATTCACTTGTTGATAGATATGTATTGATTGTTCATACTTTTTACCTTTACCTTTTTCTTCTTCCTCTTCTTAAAGAGTCCTTTCAGCATTTCATATAATACTGGTTTGGTTTTGATGAATTTCTTCAGCTTTTTCTTGTCTGTGAAGCTTTTTATCTGCCCTTCAATTCTGAATGATAGCTTTGCTGGGTAGAGTAATCTTGGTTGTAGGTTCTTGCTATTCATCACGTTGAATATTTCTTTCCACTCCCCTCTGGCTTGCATAGTTTCTGTTGAGAAATCAGCTGACAGTCGTATAGGTGCTCCCTTGTAGGTAATGAACTGTTGTTTTTTTTTCTTGCTGCTTTTAATATTCCCTCTTTGTCTTTTGCTCTTGGTATTTTTATTATGAGGTGTCTTGGTGTAGTCCTCTTTGGATTCCCTTTGTTTCAGGTTCTGTGCACGTCCTGGACTTGTAAGTCTATTTCTTTCACCAGATGTGGAAACTTTTCAGTCATTATTTCTTCAAATAGGTTTTCAGTATCTTGCTCTCTCTCTTCTTCTGGTACCCCTATAATTCTGATGTTGGTACCCTTGAAGTTGTTCCAGAGGCTCCTTACACTATCTTCACATTTTTGGATTCTTTTTTCTTTTTGCTTTTCCAGTGGAGTGTTTTCTGCTCCTTTGTATTTCAAATCTTCGACTTGATTCTTGCATTCCTCTAGTCTGCTGTATATTTTTTTATTTCAGTCAGTGTATATTTAATTTCTAATTGGTCCTTTTTCATCTTCTCTTGGGTCTTGCTCAATTTACCCATATTTTCTAGGAAATTCTAGAAAAACCTTGTAACCGTGGTTTTGAACTCTATATCCAGTCATTTGTTTTCCTCCATTTCTTCCATTTTTTTTGTGATCTGTTCCTTTATCTCCACATTTTTTGCTGCTTCCCTTAGTTGGTAGAGTAGCTTTGTATGTTAGATGTCCTATATGGCCCAGTAGCTCCGCCTCCCCGGTTACCTGAGGTGGACATTCTTGGTGCACCCCTTTATGAACTGTGTGTACAGCCTTGTTGTAGTTAAACATTGATTGTTGTTGGTATCACTAGGGGGAATAGACTTCCAAGCCAATTGGCTGTGAGGATCAGCTGTGTCTACACTGGGAGAACTTCTGTGCTAAAGTCAGCCTTATGATACAAGACTTGCAAAATTGCTAAAGCTTCTGTGTTCAGCTTGGATGGGGTGGAGTCTCAGGACTGAGCAGACAGCCTTGGCTTCCTCTCATCCCTGCCCTTTGAGGCCCTAGGTCTCAATGTCCCTTGGTAATTGCTGCAGCCTTCTCTGTGCACTTGCACTCGCACACCTCCAGTCCTCTGTATTTCCAGCTCCCTGAGTTTCCATGTGCTCTGGGGACCCGCATGAGTTTAGGTCTCCAGGATCTCACCCAAAACTGGGGTTCAGTGCAGTCAGAAGTGGCTTTCAGTGCAGTTGGGAGGTTCTGTCTCCCTCACCCTAGAGAAAGTGAGTGGCACAATCAGCAGTCAGCCCTCTGTTTGTGCACTCATGCTCGCGTGCCTCCAGACCTCTGTCTTTCGTGGCTTCCTTAAGTTTCTGTGCACTCCTCCCTTTTCATGATAGTCCAGACTCCCCCTATATGAGTCTTACCCAGAATTGGGGTTCAGTGCAGTCCAATATGGGGTTCAGTGCACTCAGGAGTTTCCATCTCCCTCCCACAAGAAGGAGCAAGCCAGGCACTTGTCCACCTGTCTTTTCCACACACGTTCTGTACCTCAGCTTTTTGCAGCTCCTCTGAGTCTCCGTGAGCCCCTGTCTTTCCTTCTAGTTGTAGAATTTTCACTCAGCCAACTTTCCTGTGGTTCTGGATGATGTCCCTTCTGTTGTAGTTTTGAAATTGTTGCACAAGGCAACAGTTTAGGTGTTCACATATGCCTCGATCTTGGTTTTCTTATGCAGTCACTCTTACCAGGACCTAATTTCATTGACTTTTATGATAATTTCTCTTTAACTCTGTAACATTTAATTGCTTCTTATATATAAAGAGAAAAGAAAGATGTGAAAAAGATTAGTGAAATGCTATTTAGAAGTTAAATGATAAAGATAGGTTTTTTTATAATCTCAAATGGTCTAGGTCAGTGGTCAACAACCTGCAGCTCAAGAGCCGCTCTGTTGACTAATGAGTTTGTCAACCACTGACCTAGACTCTCGATTTCAATAATTACAGACTGTTGTTGTTCCTTGTGATTAAGCCCCTATCTGCTCTATAAACCAACAGTGGTTATTTCATTCCATGTTAATTGTCGGAAGGCAGTGTCATTTTAGTCCTAAAAGGCTAATTCATTATCTACTCTTTGGTAAATACTTATCTCAAGGATATTAAGGCTTACAAGTGCAAAGTTATACTTTTTGATTAACAAAATAAGTTACCTTTCTTATTGAATCACCTGATCCAGACTTAATCAACAATTTTTTAAAGCCATCCCAGTAAGATAAGATGGTTCATATTATTTATCTAACATCTGTGTGCCCCACATCAGCTATGTAATGCTTTAAATGTACTACATTCCAAATTAAAGGGGAATCTGAGTATATCTTTATTTATTATTAATCCTTATGGAAAACAGCCTCCTCTTTGACAACAAACTAAAAATATACCTTTTACCTCTTGTTATTTTTCTGTATTCCTCTCAAGAGAGTGGAAACTATTCTAGGTCAGCTTCTCATGGTATCACAAAATGACCAGGCCCAGGAAATAGAAGGCAAATATTTGAAAGCATTCTAAAGTTTAAATAATGTGTGCAGAACAGAGACCCCACTGTAGCCCAGTCCAGGTAGATTAAACAGGGAGCTATCAAAGGCTGCAGGACTGACAAAATTGGTTTGGCTCAGTGGATAGAGTGTCAGTCTGCGAACTGAAGGGTCCCAGGTTCGATTCGATTCTGGTCAAGGGCATGTATTCTGGTTGCAGGCACATCCCGGGTAGGGGGCGTGCAGGAGGTGGCTGATCAATGTCTCTCTCTCATCGATGTTTCTAACTTTCCATCCCTTCCCTTCCTCTCTGTAGAAAATCAATAAAATATTTTTTAAAAAAAGGCTGCAGGACCACTTACTTGCACAGAGCCCTTCCAAAGACCTGAGGGTTGTGGGGAAGAGGGGTTTGGCACTGTTTCCACATTGTCATAAAATTTTCAAAATAAAGTTATCTTATTTTTTAAATTTTTATTGTTGAAAGTATTTTTTCTCACTGACTCCTGCTAGCCCTCTCCGACCCCTAACTCCGAGCCTTCATCACACTATTGTCTGTGTCCATGGGTTATGCATATATGCATACAAGTTCTTTGGTTGATCTCTTCTCACCCAACCACTCACCCTGACCTTCCATCTGAGATTGCACAGTCTGTTCCACGCTTCTATGTCTCTGGATCTATTTTGTTCATCAGTTTATTCTGTTTATTAAATTCCACATATAAATGAGATCATGTGATACTTGTCTTTCTCTAATTGAATTATTTCACTTGTATAATACTTTCCAAGTCCTTCATGCTATCTTAAAGGGTAAGAGATCCTTTTTTATTGCTGCATAGTATTCTATGATGTTAATGTACCACAACTTTTTTGTCTACTCATCTACTAATAAGCACTTGTGCTGTTTCTAGATCTTAGCTATCGTAAATTGTGCTGCTATAAATGTAGGGGTACGTACATTCTTTCTGATTGGTATTTGGGTTTCTTAGGATATATTCCTAGAAATGGGATCACTGAGTCAAATGGCAATTCCATAGTTAATTTTTTGAGGGAACTCCATACTGTTTTTAATAATGGTTGTACCAGTCTGCATTCCTACCAGGAGTGTACAGGGTTCTCTTTTCTCCACATCTTTGCAAGCACTTGTTATTTGTTGATTTGTTGATGGTAACCATTCTGACGGGTGTGAGGTGATACCTCACTGTCCTTTTAACTTGCATCTCTGATGATCAGTGACTGTATATTTTTTCGTATGCCTCTTGGCCATCTGTATGTACACTTTGGAGAAGTATCTATTTAGGTCAGTGGTTCTCAACCTTCCTAATGCTGCTACCCTTTAACACAGTTCCTCATGTGGTGGTGACCCCCAACCATAAAATTATTTTCGTTGCTACTTCATCACTGTAATTTTGCTACTGTTATGAACTGTAATGTAAATATCTGATATGCAGGATGTATTTTCATTGTTACAAATTGAACATAATTAAAGCATAGTGATTAATCACAAAAACAATACGTAATTATATATTGTGAAATATTTATTTCTAATTACAAATAAATGAAATTTTGTCTTGAATCGTGGTGTGGCATGGGCAAAAGTCTTCATATAACAACAGTAAACTACATTGCTACACTTCTACACCGAGGAGCGGTCTGTTGGTTCCTAAGACCATGGGAAATATGTGTTTTGTTTTTTTTCCATAAATTGATTTTTTTTTATTTCCATAAATTGATTTTATTTTATTTTATTTTTTTGTATTCTATAGTTTATTTTTTTTTATTAATTTTTTATACATATCTTCCCATTGCCCCCCTCCCTCCCAGGCATACCCCAACCCCCCAGTGTCTATGTTCATTGGTTATGATTATATGCATAGATACAAGTCCTTTGATTGATCTCTTATTTACCTCACCTAACTTTAATCATCCTGCTGTAATTTCACAGTCTGTTTGAAGCTTTACTGTCTCTGTATCTATCCTTTTGTTCATCAGTTTATAATGTTCTTTATTATCCTCCAATGAGTGTGATCATGTGATGCTTCTCCTTCATTGACTGGCTTATTTCACTAAGCATAAGGCTCTCCAGTTCCAACCAGGTTGCTGCAAATGGTAAGAATTCCTTCTTTTTAATGGCAGCATAGAATTCCATTGTGTAGATGTACCACAGTTTTCTGATCCACTCATCTGCTGACGGGCACCTAGGCTGTTTCCAAATTGTGGCTATTGTAAATTGTGCGGCTATGAACATAGGGGTGCATAAATCCTTTCTGATTGGTGTTTGTAATTTCTTAGGATAAATTCCTAAGAGTGGGATTACAGGGTCAAATGGGAGATCCATTTTTAGTTTTTTGAGGAAACTCCATACTGTTCTCCACAGTGGCTGCACCAGTCTGCATTCCCACCAACAGTGCACAAGGGTTCCTTTTTCTCCGCATCCTCGCCAACACTTGTCGTTTGTTGATTTGTTGATGATTGCCATTCTGACAGGTGTAAGATGGTATCGCATTGTCGTTTTGATTTGCATCTCTCGGATGATTAATGATTTTGAACATGTTTTCATGTGTCTCTTGGCTTTCCTTCTGTCGTCTTTTGAAAAGGTTCTATTTAGGTCCATTGCCCATTTTTTTATTGGATCCTTCATCTTCCTTTTATTAAGTTGTATAAGTTGGTTGTAGATTTTGGAGATTAAACCTTTATCAGTGATAGCATTTGCAAATATGTTCTCCCATGCATTGATCTTTCTTGTTGTTTTGTTGATGGTTTCTTTTGCTGTGCAAAAGCTTTTTATTTTGATGTAGTCCCATTTGTTTATTTTTTCTTTAGCTTCCATTGCCTTTGGAGCAGTATCAGTGAAGAAGTTCTTTCGGCATATATCTGAGATTGTGCTGCCTGTGGATTCCTCTAGTATTTTTATGGTTTCCCTTCTAATGTTTAAGTCCTGTATCCATTTTGAGTTTATTTTTGTATTTGGTGTAAGATGGTGGTCCAGTTTCAATTTTTTGCATGTATCTGTCCAATTTTCCCAACACCATTTATTAAAGAGGCTATCTTGGTTCCATTGAATGTTCATGCCTCCTTTGTCAAATATTAATTGAGCATAGTGATTTGGGTGGATATCTGGGTTCTATATTCTATTCCATTGATCTATATGTCTGTTCTTGTGCCAGTACCAGGCTGTTTTGAGAACAGTTGCTTTGTAGTATAGCTTGAAGTCTGGTATTGAGATCCCACCTACTTTATTCTTTTTTCTCAAAATTGCTGTAGCTATCCGTGGTCTTTTTTTGTTCCAGATGAATCTATGAAGAATTCTTTGTAGGTCTGTGAAATATGTCGTTGGTATTTTAATGGGTAGTGCGTTGAATCTGTAGATTGCTTTGGGTAGTATGGACATTTTAATGATGTTGATTCTCCCAATCCATGAGCATGGTATGCTCTTCCATCTGTTAACATCTTCCTCTATCTCTTTTTTCAGTGTCCTGTAGTTTTCTGCATAAAGGTCTTTTACCTCTTTAGTTAGGTTTATTCCTAGGTATCTTAATTTTTTTGGTGCGATGGTAAATGGGATTGCTTTTTTAGTTTCTCTTTCTATAATTTCATTGTTAGTATATAGAAATGCCACAGACTTCTTAGCATTAATTTTGTATCCTGCTACATTGCCGAATTCATTAATTAAGTCAACTAGTTTTGGAATGGAATCCTTTGGGTTTTTTATGTACAATATCATGTCATCTGCAAATAAGGACAGCTTTACTTCTTCTTTTCCAATTTGGATGCCTTTTATTTCTTCTTGTTGTCTAATTGCAATGGCTAATACTTCCAGTACTATGTCAAACAGGAGAGGTGAGAGTGGGCATCCCTGTCTTGTTCCTGTTCTTAGGGGAAATGGTTTTAGTTTTTGCCCATTGAGTATGATGTTAGCTGTGGGTTTATCATATATGGCTTTTATGATGTTGAGGTATGATCCTTCTATTCCCACTTTGCTGAGAGTTTTTATCAAGAAAGGATGTTGGATTTTGTCAAATGCTTTTTCTGCATCAATTGATATGACTATGTGATTTTTATCTCTCAATTTGTTTATGTGATGTATCACATTTATTGATTTGCGGATATTGAACCATCCCTGCATTCCTGGGATGAATCCTGCTTGGTCATGGTGTATGATCTTTCTGATGTACTGCTGGATCCGGTTTGCTAGAATTTTGTTGAGGATTTTGGCATCTATGTTCATGAGAGATATTGGCCTATAATTCTCTTTCATTGTGTTGTCTTTATCTGGTTTTGGTATTCGGGTGATGCTGGCTTCATAGAAGGTGTTTGGTAGTATTCCTCCTTCTTGAATGTTTTTGAATAGTCTGAGGAGGATAGGTTTTAATTCTTCCTTGAATGTTTGGTAAAACTCTCCTGTGTAGCCATCTGGACCCGGGCTTTTATTTGCTGGAAGCTTTTTGATTACTGCTTCAATTTCTTCCATAGTTATTGGACTATTGAGATGTTTGGCTTCCTCCTCATTGAGTTTTGGGAGGTTATATTTTTCTAGGAAAATGTCCATTTCTTGCAGGTTGTCCAATTTGTTGGAATAGAGTTGTTCATAGTATTTTTTAACAATCCTTTGTATTTCCACAGGGTCTGTTGTTATTTCTCCTCTTTCATTTCTGGTTTTGTTTATTTGGGTCTTCTCTCTTTGTTTCTTGGTGAGCCTGGCTAGGGGTCCATCAATCTTGTTTATCCTTTCAAAGAACCAGCTATTTGTTTTGTTGATCATTTGAATTGTTTCTTTGGTCTCCAAGTTGTTTATCTCCGCTCTGATCTTCACTATTTCCTTTCTTCTGAGTACACTGGGCTTTTCTTGTTGCTCACGTTCTAGCTCTTTGAGTTGTAGGTTTAGGTGATTTATTACCATTATTTCCTGTTTTTTGCAGTAGGCTTGTAGGGCTATGAACTTCCCTCTCAAGACTGCTTTCACTGTGTCCCATAAATTTTTATTGTTGTGTTGTCATTGTCATTTGTTGCCATGATGTTTTTTATTTTTTCCTTGATCTCTCTGGTTACCCCGTCATTGTTTAAAAGCATGCTGTTTAGTCTCCATGTGTTTGATTTCTTTCTATTGTTTTTATTATAGTTGATTTCCAGTTTTATGCCACGATGGTCTGAGAAAATGCTTGATATGATTTCTATCTTCTTGAATTTGAAGAGACTTTTCTTATGACCCAACATATGATCTATCTTTGAAAATGACCCATGTGCACTGGAGAAGAATGTATATTCTGTGGCTTTGGGGTGAAATGTTCTGAAGATGTCAATTAATTCCATCTGGTCTACTGAGTCATTTAGGATTGATGTTTCTTTGCTGATTTTTTGTTTAGAGGATTTGTCCAATGGTGACAGTGGGGTATTAAAGTCTCCTACTATGATTGTATTGCTGTCAATCTCTCCCTTAATATCCTCCAAGAGTTTTTTTTATGTATTTAGGTGCTCCTATATTGGGTGCATATATGTTTACCAGAGTTATTTCTTCTTGTTGGATTGTTCCCTTTAGTATTATGAAGTGGCCTTCTTTATCTGTTGTTATGTCCTTCACTTTGAGATCTAATTTGTCAGATATAAGTATTGCAACCCCAGCTTTTTTTTCATTTCCATTTGCCTGAAGTACCATGTTCCATCCCTTCACCCTCAATCTGTGTGCGTCTCTTTTCCTAAGGTGGGTTTCTTGCAGACAGCAGATATATGGATCATGTTTTCTTATCCAATCGGTTACCCTATGTCTTTTGATTGGAGCATTTAATCCGTTTACATTTAAAGTTATTATTGATAAGTACTTATCTGTTGCCATTTTTAGTCCTTACCCTCGAGTTCCTTCTTCACTTCCTCTTTCTTTTTATTACAGCAGACGTTTTAACATTTCTTGCATTGCTGGTTTGGTGGTAATATATTCCCATAGTCCTTTTTTGTCTGTGAAGCTCCTAATTTCACCTTCAATTTTGATTGAGAGTCTTGCAGGGTACAGTATTCTTGGATTCAGACCCTTCCTTTGCATGACTTTGTATATTTCATTCCATTCTCTTCTGGCCTGACGAGTTTCTGTTGAGAAGTCAGTAGCTAGTCTTATGGGGGTTCCTTTGTAGGTAACTTTCTGTTTCTCTCTGGCTGCTTTTAAGATTCTTACTTTGTCGTCGGTGTTTGCCAATTTAATTATAACGTGCCTCGGTGTCAGTTTGTTGGGGTTCATTTTGCTTGGGACTCTGTGAGTTTCTTGGATTTGTGTGGGTTTTTTCTTTTCTATATTGGGGAAATTTTCTGTCATTATTTCTTCAAACACGTTCTCTAATCCTTGTTCAGTTTCCACTTTTTCTGGAACCCCAATTATGCGGATGTTATTTTGTTTCATGTTATCCCAAAGTTCCCTTAGACTCTCCTCTTGCTTTTTAACTTTTTTTTCTAGAAGCTGCTGTACTTGGGTATTTTTTCCTACCGTGTCTTCTAGCTCACTGATGCGGTCCTCTGCTTCTTCTAGTCTACTTTTGATGCTTTCTATTGAGTTCTTTATAGCAGTGATGTCATTATTCATTTCTTCTTGTTTATTCTGCACCTCCTCTAGTTTCTTCTGCATTTCTTCTTGTTTATTCTACACCTCCTCTAGTTTCTTCTGCAATTCTTCTTCATGCTTCTTCACCTCCTCTAGGTTCTTATTCATTACCTCTTGGCTCTTACTCATATTGTCAAATTTGTCTCTCATTCTTTTCAACCACATTATGATAATTTCTCTGAACTCTTTCTCTGGTAGGCTTATTTGTGGTTCTATTTCGTTTACTTCCTTTTCTGGTGAAACCTGCCTTTCTGTCTTTTGTGGGCTGTTTCTTTTTCTGCCCATGGTCTTTCTTCTCTGGGTGTCTGGTTATGTAGTGCTCTCTCCTACGTTGATTGAAAGGCACAAACTACAACACGACCAGGTACAGCACACAAGGCACTGAGTAGAAATGTATTCAAGATGTTAATAATCACAAATAAGGTGACCACCAATGAAGGACAAATTAGGGGTAAATAGAGAAAGAAGAATAGGAAAATGAGGAAGAAAGAAAAGAAAGAAGTGCCAAAATCAAATTGGGAGAGTGAGAAAAAAAAAGATAAATAAATGAACAATAAAATAAAGTAAAATAAGAAAATAAAAAGGAGAAGGAAAAAGGAAGAGAAAAAAGTCAGAGAAAAAAGAAAGTGTATAAGAGAGAAAAGAGGAACAAAATATAGATGTCAGGAGACAACTTCAATAGAACAGTCACTAATCCCAATAAAGGCCAGCAACCAGTACCTAGAGATTGATGCAATTTGCAAATAGCAACTGGTATCGAGGGAGATGAGGGAAAAGAGAGGTAGAAAACAAAGCAAGCAAAAAGCAAAATAAAACAAGTAGAATAAACTAAAACAGTCTCTCAAAAAAAAAACTTTCAAAAAATCGATATAATCACTTTTCAGGCAAATAGCAACAAAAGGACATAGAGAAAAAACAACTTTTTGGCTAGTGAAGACAAGAGGGGAGAGGTTTGTGTGGACTTGTAGTAGGGGATTTGAAATTAGATATATAAATGGGGTGAAATTTTAACCAGGTAAAGAGAAAAATAAGGAGAATCAAAAGTTGGAAAAGGGAAAGAGAAACAAGACAGCAAAATGGGGAAAGTTAGGAGGAAAGTGTTGGCATAAAGGTGGAGTTGAGTTGGAGTAAAATTATGCTAAAGGGAAGATGAAAATAGAATGTAGAACTCTAATCCCGAAATAAAATAAAGAGAAAACAAAATGACACTTTTTTTTCCAAAAACGGTAAAGTACTAGTAGTAATTAGTAATACTAGCTTAAAACAAAAATGTAATAATTATAAAGGTAAAATCAATTGAGGCAGAAAGAAAAAAATATTCTTTTAATTAAAATATGTGAAAATGAAAAATAAAGAATTAAAAAATAAGAAAAAGAGAAAAGGAAAAAAAAAAGAAGAAGAAAAATAGAATGGTCCTTCACTTCCACTATTATTCTGCTTGGCACTCCTGTTTCCCAGTAGGGGAGGTATTGCAGTTCCCTGTGTTCCCCTCTTGGTGTTTTAATGTCTTTATTCTCTTGTGGTTATGCGAGAGTCAATTTGTGTGTCATCCACTGGGTGGCAGTGTTTTGGAATTGATCTCTGACACAAAGCACAGGACCTCTCTAGGCTGTGCTCAGATCCTGCTACTCTGTGGTTACCAAAACCAGTTTGTGGGGGTTTTGCAGCCTGGACACTGCAATAACTCCCAGGTTGTCCCTCTGTCCCAGAGAAAAAGAAAAAAAAAAGAGTCGTTTTCTGGAGCTCTCCTCTGTCAACACCTCTGACCACCTCCTCGGACCTCTCCAGAGGCAGCTTTCCCGCAGCCCGGCTCCCACAGTGTGCGCGTCTCTGCCCTGCGGGGGTAGGAGACTGCACCCTGGCCCAGGGAAATCTGACCCTTCCGCGCGCGTGCGCAGTTTGGATCTCTGAATCCTCCGCCTGCGCGTCTGTGCTGCCTGGGAAGCCGCGCTCTGGGTCCTGGCTGCTCTGTGGGTGCCTCCGTCAGCTGCCGCTTTCAGACCTCGGCAGACATCCACCTCCCCCTTAAGTCAGGCGCAATCTGACCTTTCCGTGTGCTCTGTGGATCTCTGGTTCCGCCGCGTGTCTGCGCCGATTGGAAAGCGGAGTTCTGGGTCCCCGGGTTCCTGGCTGCTCGATGGGTGCCCAGCCGAAGGCTTCAGACCGCCGCAGACATCCACCTCCCACTGCAAGATGGCTCGGGCTCCGCGTTCGCGCTGGTGGCTCCGGCAGACAAAAAAAAAAAAAAAAAAAAAAACGAAATATGTGTTTTCTGATGGTCTTAGGCGACCCCTGTGAAAGGGTCGTTCAAACCCCAAAGGGGTCTCGACCCACAGGTTGAGAATCACTGATTTAGGTCCTTTGCCCATTTTTTAATTGGATTATTTGTCTTCCTTTTGTTAAGTTGTGTGAGTTTCTTATATATTTTGAATATTAACCCTTTATCAGATGTATCACTGCCAAATATGTTATCCTCTACGAGGGGCTCCCTTTTCATTTCATTGATGGTTTCTTTTGTATATTTATTATATGAATAGTATATATATGTGGTTTCAGAACCTTGCTTTTGATTACCTTGAGTACTTCATGCTATTCCCTCTGGCCTATAGAGTTTCTGATGAGAAATCAGGTGTCAGCCCTATGAGAGCTCCTTTGTAGGTAACAGTTTGTTTTTCTCATGCTGCCTTTAAGGTTCTCTCTTTGTCTTTAATTTTTGGTATTTTAATTATGATGTGTCTGGGCATGGTTCTTCTTGCTTCAGACTCTCTGTGCCTCCTGAAGTTTTGTGGCTTTTTCCTCCACCAGATTAGGGATGTTTTCTGACATTACTTCTTCAAATGTCCCCTGCTCATTTTCTTCATCTTCTCTTACTCTTATAATGCAAGTATTGTTATGTTTCATGTTGTCCCACAGCTCTCTTAAGTTATCCTCCAGTTTTTTCATTGTTTTTTCTTTTGGGTTCTCTGATTAAGTGATTTTTTTTCTATCCTGTCTTCTAATTCACTGATTCAATCCTCAGCTTCCCCTAATCTGCTGTGTATTCCTTCTAATGTGTTCATTATTAGTGCTATGTCATTCTTCATTTCTGACTGGTCTTTTATAATAGTTTCTATATCTTTTCTCATGTTGTTGAGCACCCTTATGATCATTACTCTAAACTCTATATATAATAAACTTATCTCCATTTCATTTACCTCTTAATCTGGAGAATTATTTTGTTCTTTCATTTGGAGCTTGTTTTTGTCTCTCCATTTTGGCTGCCTGTTTGGGTTTGTTTCTATATATTAGGTAGATATGCTATAATTCCCTGTCTCTAGTGTAGGACAATGTCAGACACAGTTTGACACAGTCCTCAGCCCTGGGTACCCTGTTTAGAGCTATCAGCAATCCAAAGCTTGTGGCTCCCTCCTTGGGGCTGGGTGCTTTTGGAAAGGACCAAGATGTGCACCGAGGTCTGTTTTTTCTAACTCCTGGTCTAGAAGCAGATCAGGTAAAGACTCAAAGCCTCCAGAATTGCCTTTGCCTACAGTCTGGTAGTTATTCAGTCTTAATTAGCCTCTGGCTATTGACCACAGCAAGATTTAGATTCTACACGTGGGGCGATAAGTTTTTCAACAGAATGAGACAATTGCTTCCCTTCCAAGCCAAAGCTGCCTGGATGGTAAAGGTCTTCCTAAGGATGATGTCCTTTGCAGTATGAGGGAATGACTCCACACAGGGAATCAGGGTGGGTGCCTTCTGAAATCTAACCAAAGAGTCTACAACACTGGATTCTCCTCACACAGTCCACTCTGCCCTCCCTCTGTCAGAGCCCAAGGTGAGTGGCTGCACCAAAATTTTGTGCATTAGCCTTTAATTGGATACCTGCATTTCCAGCTGTCTCTCCTTGGCAGATATCAACTCCAATGCTTTTCACACCCAGATGGTATGTGGACACCTTTTTTACTTCTGATGCTCTAAGCTGAGGAGCCCAGCTTGAAGTTTAATCCTCAGAGTTCTCAGTGGGAACTCCCACAGTTGAGATATCCCTCTGGAACTTCAGCTGCTTGAAAATCAATTTTGCACCTCTGAACTTCCTACCAGTTTCTATGTGGTCCCATCTTTTCATCCTTGGGTGTCAGGGTTCTCCCCAACTAGTCTTCAGGATGTTCTTTTCTTTATTTTAATAGTAATTCCAGTTTGGTCATGGGAGAGTGTCAGTGTAGCTTCCATGGACTCTGTCACCAATTTAGAAGTCTCAAAAGGAAGTTATTTCAACTAATCAGTTAAATTAGAAGTTTTCTTTCTTTCACACTTTCCTTTATGTCAGGTGACATTAGGCTTTCCACAGGCATTTTGAAGACTCAGATTTTAAAAAATGGATTAAAGATAGATCCACTTTGTATTTAGTTCCATACACTCATGTAGTCTTGTATGTAGTGAAGTTATTGATAGTTGTCTCAATGTAATAACAACTTTCAGAAACCATCTCTTATTCACAAAGGTGGAGAGAACTCTATCTTGGTACAAATGTGACCAAGGTACTCCTCAGAAGTATGTGGGAGAAATGAGATTTAAAATATAGAGAGCTGGAAGCTAATCTGTGTAACCTTGTAAACTATGGATTCAATTATTATTGATACCAAGTCAAAATGAAAGAGCTCTTCTGTCAGCTATATACTAAAAAATACAGCATGTATAATTCTAAACACAACATACATCTGACTTTTTATGTGAGTAATGTAAAATAGAATTGTGAAATATTGCACACAAGCAATTACATCAACATCTGTACTCATGTGTTTTGTACCTCCAAATATCAAATAACATGTAAACTACTAAGATCATTTTCCAGAGCTTCATAGGACTAAGAGATAGCTGAAAACCAACAGCCTTCAGTAGAGATCCCAGAAAGACAGTGCCTTAGAAATAGGCTGATCTAGTCCTGAAGTAAAGACTACTCTTGACTTCCCCTAATATAACTTAAAAACTAGGCTTAAAAGGTTAGAGTTGATGCTCAAAGAAATTAATTGCATGCAAGAACAAATATTAATACTCGACTTACACAACAAAATACAGAAACTCAAAAAACAGTTTCTATAAAAATGTAGCAGCCATAATACAATTAAAATGTACTGGACAACCAAGGAAACAGTAAAATGGCAGGACCCATAACCAGGAGAAAAATAAGTAAATATAAACAAACCCAGAAATGACAGAAATGATTATAACAGTCAATAAACAAATAACCATAAGACTATTATAACACTTAATATAAATATGGAATAGGATTTCTAGGAAAGTATACAAATAACAAAAAAATAGAAATCTTAATAGAAAATTGAAAATATTTAAAAATAACTATATGAAAATTCTAGAGAAACCAAGATGGCGGCATAGGTCAACACCTAAACTGCTGCCTCAGACAATTTCAAAATTACAACTAAAAGAACAGACATCATCCAGAACCACAGAAAAACTGGTTGAATGGAAATTCTACAACTAGAAGGAAAGAGAGGGGCTTACAGAGACTCAGAGGAGCTACAAAAAGTTGAGGTACAAAGATGCACATGAAGAGGATGGGCAGCAGAGTGCCTGGCTGGCTACCTTTAACAGGAGGGAGACGGAAACTCCCAACTGCACTGATCCCCAGCTCCGGGCAAGACTCATATAGGGGGAGTCTGGACTGTCGTGAAATGGGAAGAGTGCATGGAAAATAGGGGAGCTGCATAAAGGCAGAGGTCTGGAGGCATGCACACCACTGTATGCAGTGAGAATAGACTGCTGATTGTACCCCTGGCTTTCTCTAGTGGGAGAGAGAGAATCTCCCAACTCACTGAAATCTACTTCTGACTGCACTGAACCCCAGTTTTGGGTGAGACCCTGGGAACCCAGACTCATAAGTATCCCCAGAGCATACACAAACTAAAAAGGTAGAGGTCTGGAGGCACACACGCACCTGTGTGCAGAGAAGGCTACAGCGATTACCAAGGGTCACTGAGACCCAGGGGCTGCATTGAGAGGCCTGACTTGAAGCCAAGGCTGTCTCTGCTCAGCCTTGAGACTCCACCCCATCCAAGCTGAACACAGAAGCTTTTGCAATTGTGCAAGTCTTGTATCATAAGACTGACTCTAGCACAGAAGTTTTGCCTGCATAGCAAAAATGCAGAGAGAAAGGAATAGGTCACAAACAAAAGAAATGGAGGAAAACAAACGACTAGATATAGAGTTCAAAACCACAGTTATATAGTTTTTCAAGAATTTCCTTGAAAAGATGCATAAATTTAGCAAGACCCAAAAGGACCAACTAGAAATTAAACATACACTGACTAAAATAAAAAATGTTATACAGAGACCTAACAGCAGACTATAGGAATGCAAGAATCAAGTCAAAGATTTGAAATACAAAAAAAGCAGAAAACACTCAACTGGAAAAGCAAAAAGAAAAAAGAATCCAAAAATGTGAAGATAGTGTAAGGAGCCTCTGGGACAACTTCAAGTATACCAACATCAGAATTATGGGAGGCCAGAAGAAGAGAGAGAGCAAGATACTGAAAACCTATTTGAAGAAATAAGACTAAAAACTTCGCCCACCTGGTAAAAGAAATAGACTTACAAGCCCAGGATGTGCACAGAACCTGAAACAAAGGGAATCCAAAGAGGACTACACCAAGACACATCATAATAAAAATGCCAAGAGCAAAAGACAAAGAGGGAATATTAAAAGCAGTGAGAGAAAAACAGTTCATTACCTACAAGGGAGTACCCATACGACTGTCAGCTGATTTCTCAACAGAAACTATGCAGGCCAGAGGGGAATGGCAAGAAATATTCAAAGTGATGAATAGCAAGAACCTACAACCAAGATTACTCTACCAAGCAAAACTATCATTCAGAATTGAAGGGCAGATAAAAAGCTTCACAGATAAGAAAAAGCTAAAGGAGTTCATCAACACCAAACCAGTATTATATGAAATGCTGAAAAGTACTCTTTAAGAAGAGGAAGAAGCTGAGGCCAGTTTGGCTCAGTGGATAGAGCGTCGGCCTGCGGACTGAAAGGTCCTGGGTTCGATTCTGGTTGGGGGCATGTACCTTGCTTACAGGCACATCTCCAGTGTGGGGTGTGCAGGAGGCAGCTGATCAATGTCTCTCTCTCATCGATGTTTCTGACTTTCTATCCCTCTCCCTTCCTTTCTGTGAAAAATCAATAAAATATATTTTTTTTAAAAGGAAATTGTTCCAAAAAAAAAAAGAGGAAGAAGAAGAAAAAGAAAAAGGCAAAGATAAAACATATGAACAACAAATACATATCTATCAACAAGTGAATCTAACAAGTGAATTAAAAATCTGATGAACAGAATAAACTGGTGAATATAATAGAATCAGAGGCATAGAAAGGGAGTGGACTGACAATTCTTGGGAAAAAGTGGGGAGGGGGTGCAGGGAGAGACTGGACAAAAATTATACACCTATGGATGAGGACAATGCAGGGGGTAAGGGCAGAGGGAGGGGTGGGAGATGAGTAGAGGGGAGCAATGGGAAGAAAAAAGAGGAACAAATGTAATAATCTGAATAATAAAGATTTATTAAATAAAAAAATTCTAGAATTAAAAAATCTTTAATTACAAAGAAATAAGGTTAACTGGATTTTTTTGCCAGTAGACTAAACAATTGAAGACAGGGCAATAAAAACTATTCAGAAAATAGTACACAAAGAGGGGAAAAAGCTAAAAATTGATTAGAGCCTCAGTGTCATATGGAACAATGTCAAATGATCTAACTATATATAATTTGAGTACTAGAATAAGAACAGAGTGGGGAAGAGAGAGAAAACAGAAAATGCATAGGAATTAATACAGTGGATTGCTTGCCCTGTCTGGTTTGGCTCAGTGGCTAGAGCTTCAGCCTGAGGACTGAAGGGTTCCAATTTGATTCTGGTCAAGGGCACATGCCTAGGTTTCGGGCTTGATCCCCAGTAGGGTACATGCAGGAAGCAGCTGATCAATGATTCTCATCATTGATGTTTCTATCTCACTCCCTCTCCCTTTCTTTCTGAAATCAATAAAAATCTATTTTAAAAATAAAAGAATAAGATTGCTTTGCTTAGTAGATCTAGTGTGCTGTCACTAGATCTACTAAATAATGACTGAAGGTTTTTACTGGAGCCAGACATCAGAATAAACATACAAGAGCTGTAAAGAAAGAAGCAGATGGTTATTTTTTTAAAGATCACATGAATGTCTATATGGAAAATGCAAGAAACTTTACAGGTAAACTGTGAGAATTATTAAGAATATTTGGCAAAGTTGTTATATAGGGAAAACAATAGCATTCTTAAACTGCAGTACCAAATGATATACAATGTAATTTTTTTAAAGATAACATTTATAATGTTATCCCAAACTGTAAAGTTACCTTAAATATCACTCTAAAAACATGATGCCTTCATGGAGAAAATTAAAAACTTTTACTGTATGACATACAGGGTGATATAAATAAATGTTGAATCATGCCACAATTTTGAATGGAGTTCATATGTTTATCCTAAAATTCATGAAACAGTAAAGGAAAAGAACAGTAAAAACCTTCTTGGAAAATAGTAGCATAAGCAGTAAAAGTGAAAACAGGAGCTGAAAAATATAAAGGGAGGTACAGAGAAAAACCACCTTACCCTATGTAATAAAAGAGTGATATGCAAATTAACCATCACTCCATTACACCCACAAGCCATGCCCACAAGCCAATCAGGAGCGAGTATGCAAATTAATCTAACCAAGATGGCTGCAGCCATGGAGAGAGCAGGAGGGAAGCTTGGGAAAGCAAGCTTTCCATATACCCTGGTTGGCCCAGGCCTCGCTGCAAGCTACAAAGTTTCAATTATAGAAGATAAATAAAGCCCCCCAAAAATGGCAGTAGCCACAGAGCTGAAGAGAGCAGGAGGCTAGGGTTGCTCCTGGCCATGGAGAAAGCCAAGCTTCTGTAGCCCTAGCCCGCCTTGGCTTTCTCTAAAGGCTACAAAGTTTCAATTATATAAGATAAATAAATACCAACAGAAATGGCTGCTGCCACAGAGCAAACAGAATGCTTGGCTCTGCTCCAGGCTACAAAGTTTCAATTGTATAAGATAAATAAGTCCCAGATACCAAGGCTTCTGCTTTAGTTGCCAGGAGCATGACAAGCCTGCAAACTACCACAGGTGACTGGCCCAGGCCACCTCACACTCCAAGGGAACCCCTACCCTTGGAGGGAAAACCTTCACCAGTTGGCCCCCACCCATGCACCAGGCCTCTATCCTATCTAATAAGAGTAATATGCAGATTAACCATCATTCCAACACACAAGATGACTATCCCCATGTGGTCAAAAGATCTTGCCCCATGTGGACACAGATGGCTACCACAAGAAGGCCAGTAGGGGAAGGCAGTTGGCAGGGACTAGGCCTGCAAGGGAGGGCAGTTGGGGGTGATCAAGCCCACAGGGGAGGGCAGTTAGGGGTGACCAGGTCCCCAGGGGAGGGCAGTTAGGGTCAAACAGGCTGGCAGGGGAGCAGTTATGCATCAATCAGGCTGGCAGGGGAGTGGTAAGGGGTGATCAGGCTGGCAGGCAGAAGCAGTTAGGGGCAATCAGGAAGACAAGCAGGTGAGTTCTTGGGAGCCAGCAATCCTGGGTTGTGAGAGGAATGTCCAACTGCCCGTTTAGGCCTGATCCAGATAGGATCAGGCCTAAACGGGCAGTCGGACATCCCTCAAGGGGTCCCAGATTGGAGAGGGAGCAGACTGGACTAAAGAACAACCTCCTTCCCCATGCACAAATTTCTTGCACCGTCCTCTAGTATATGATAAAGCTACAATGGATTATTTATATGGAAAAAGATGCAATTATATCTCTACCCCCTATTTTACAAAAAGCACACCTCCCCAAACAAAATCCTGGTGGGTTAAAGACCTATCATGAAAAATGAACTGTATGCATTTTAGGGATAAACCAAAGATGTCTGTTATTTTTAGCATGTTTCTATGTTCTTAAAATATTTCATAGTTAAAAATTATTTATGAAAAAAGTATGTGAGCCAGATGTTTGGAAAATTACACTATTTTGGGGAGACTTTTAAAAAATCTAAGGTGCAAAATGTTTATGATAACCATAAAATAGTCATTTTCCCCATGGTTAAAATGATATTGCAGGCCAAATGTGAATACAAGACTGCTAAAGAATATTACTGGCTTCACTAACGCCCTGTAAAAATGAGGACAATAATACATAGTTCATATAATTGTGTCTTTTATGCCCTTTATGATCAGGTCTTTTATGGCAAGTAGACAGGAACCCAACTCAAATTTCTCTCAGCAAAGATAGAAAGTTTGGCTTACATAACTGGGAAGTTCACAGGCAATAACAACAAACACATCTGCAGTCGGAAGCACAAGATAAGGGATTCACATCTATTCACCCATTTAATCCACACAATGACCTAATAAGGTGGATTGTGTTATTTTCATCCTGCTGATGAGCAATCAGACACAGAGAGGTAAACAGTGAACTGAGAGATAAGCAATTATATTTGTGTCCATGGTCAAGAAAGGACTTAGGAGCCTGGCTAGATGGCTCAGCTGGTTAAGTATCATTCCATACGCCAAAAAATGTCGTAGGTTCTACTCCCTGTTAAAGCACATACCTAGGTTGCAAGTTCAGTCCCATTGGGCTGCATATGGGAGGCAACCAATGGATGTTTTGTATCCCTCTCTCTCTCTCTCTCTCTCTCTCTCTCTCTCTCTCTCTCTCTCTC